>CM053623.1:400871257-400916466 GCA_028646595.1 Phalanger gymnotis
GCAATCAAAATGACATTATAAATAAAAACAGCTTTGAGAGACTTGAATGGGGCAGCTAGGTGGCTCAGTGGATAAGTCACAGGCCCTAGAGTCAGGAAGACCTGAGTTCAAATTTAGCCTTAGACACTTGACACTTATTAGCTGTGTGACCCTGAGTAAGTCACTTAACTCCAATTGCCTTCCTCTTCCCTACTCCCCAAAAAGATTTGAAGACTGATCAATTCAATGATAAACCATAATTCCAGAGGACTGATGCTGAAACATCCTACCAACCTTTTGACAGAGAGATGATGGACTCAAAATGAAGAAAAAGACATATATTTTTGCATGTGCACACACACCAAAAGAGAAATTCAAAGCCAAAAAGGCTTTGCTAGTGTATGTATGTGTGTATGTGATATTGAGTGAATATATATGAAGTGTATATTTGTTTGCTTGAGTATTTATTTATTTAATTGATTAATTAATTAATTGATTCATAGGCAGGAATGTGGTTAAACATGGGAAGGACAATGGCTTTGTCTTAACATAGTTCTCCTGTCACTTTCTCCCACCCACATATCTGTATAGGAAGGATGAATGGCAGTAAGTTACTGTAGTAATTTTTCAGCAAGGGAGTGCAATATCTGAACTGAACACTAGGTGACATTACACTTGCATCACCATTTGTCAGTTTCTCTACCATCTCTACCATCCATACATCATATGCTCCAGTAGTCTTTCTGGGAGGCTGCACCATGCCCTGCCCACCAGAAGGTGCCAATCCTGAAAGGGCCTAGATTTCTCTTCACATTCCTAACCCATGCTTTGGGATCAACACTTACAGGCTAGGTCTTATTATTCTGGTGGATGAAATGAAATGTTGCTCAACAGATTAAAATATAAATCTACTTTCTATATTCAGCTCAAGAGCTCCATCTTCTTGGCCTCCTCTTTATCTGTTCATGGCTTGTTGCATCCACAGAATTCAGATGGAGCATGCTCTCATCACATGGTTTATTGAACACGGACTAAAGTGAAAAGGAAAGTCACCAGAACATCTGTCTCCAGTCTTCTAACCCTCCCCGTTTGGCCTCTTAGATCTTTGGATATGACTGAGGGATGCCCTCAGTCACAGGGAAGATATACACACTTGCCATATACCCTGAATCAGAATCATTGACCAGAAACAAAGGGAAGCAGGGGAAGGAGAAGGGAAATCAGCTTCTCGTTCTGCCTAACAGTCCCCTTTCCCCCGATAAGACCAGGCCGCCAATTCAACAAAGTTAATAACAGCTAGCCGTCTCATCAATTCCAGATCTTTTTAATTTTTGGAGCGGGGAAGGCAAGGCAATTGTGGTTAAGTGACTTGCCCAAGGTCACACAGCTACTAAGTGTGTCCATGTTGGATCTTCTTTCCTTCAGGTTTTCATCTTTGCTTCCAAAACAGGACGTCTGCTGTACTGACCTTCAGTGGATTCATTCTCATACTGAACGCTGGCTACTTCTGTCTTTGGTAGTTTCAGCAGCAGCCCCTGAAAGCCCCTACCACTGATCCCCCTTGTGGAAATCAGGAAATCCAAATCTCAAGGGCCGTGGAAGGAAGAGAGGAAGACAACTGTAGATGCCATAATATATTGAGACTGAGTCTTTCTTTATCTTATAAAGGGACTTCTGCTCCATCTTAAGCAGGAACTTTTTCAGACTACAGGGATGGGGGTGGGGAGAGACAGTCATGTACTCCTGTGCTAGGACAATCAGAGACTTTCAGTCTTCCTATCTTTGAATCATAACCCCAGGCCCTGTGGAGGACAATAATTCAGAGAGATAAGAGCAAAAGGCAGGGGAACAGGTTATGTGAAGAATTTCCTAACAATTAGAGCTAATTAAAAATGTAATGGGCTGCCTCAGCAGTAGTAACTGAAGCCTTCCAGCAAAGGCTGAATGATCACACTGAGATGTTGTAGAGATGATTCGCCCTTTGGAGAGGCCTGATTGTGATGGCCTGTGAGGTCCCTTTCAACTCTGAGATTCTATATCTTGTATTAATTCACATCACTTTAGTGCATGAGTTCTTAACTTGGGGTCCATGGACATCTTAGGGATTCATGAATATGGATGGGAAGAAAAAAATCCACCTTTATTTTTTCTTTGAGGGGAAAAGGCAGGGTAAGTGGGGTTAAGTGACTTGCCCAAGGTCACACAGCTAGTAAGTGTGTCAAATATCTGAGGCTGGATTTGAACTCAGGTCCTCCTGACTCCAGGGCCAGTGCTCTACCAACTGCACCACCTAGCCACCCCTATTTTTATTAACTTTTAATGAGTATTTCCTTCAGTCATTTAAAAAACATGACTCTGAGAAGGTGTCCAAAGGCCTCACTAGGCTGCAAAGTGGATCCAGGACCCCCAAAAGGTTAAGAAGGCCTGCTTTAGTGTTTTAATGTTCACAAAGAGCTTTCTGTCCAGTGAGTTTTTGTTGGTATTCCTATTTTCCAGACAAGATCATTGAGGCTCAGAAAGGCTCTTGACTTGCCCAGGTATAGAGCTAGAAACCTGAAGTTAGGCTTCAGATTCTGAGTCTGTCTGCCTCATACTGTACCTCTGATAACATTTGGGAGAAAATGAGCCGGACCTCGTTCTTCTTTCTTGATCCTTTATGAGTTAGAGAAAAACTGTTTGGCATCTTTCTCCTAATACCTAATGTACAGTCAGAGCACCAGGGTTTGAACCCTGCCTTCGCCACTGACTTGTGTGCCCTTCGGCAATCAATACACAGTGTCTCCGGGCTTCTGCTGCCTCCTCAGTAAAGCAAGGGAATTAGATTAGATGGTCCCTCAATCCTCCTCCAACTACAAATCCTGTAATCTCCCTTGAAGACAGATATCAAGGTCTGAACTTGGAAAACAAAAACAAACTGAATGAAATTAACTTTTTCTTAAATAGCCAAATGAAAATTGCTCAGACAGCCCAAACTATGGCAGGTTTTCTCTGGCTGGGGGAGGATTTGATGTCTCCTTCAAAACATTGTATTCCTGGTGTTTGTTTAAAAAAAAAAAGAAAAAAGGGAGGGATTATTGTCAGTGAACTCTAAAGTTCACTGTCTAAATCTGTCTAAAGACAGATTATATCATTTTCAGTTCTGAAAGAAATAACAGTTCAATTGAATTCATTTCAACAAACATTTGGAAGTTGTTGGGAATCAGCACAGTTTAGTAAAAAAAAAAAAGGCACCGAATATGAAATCAGAAAGTCTTTGTTCTAATTCCGATTTGGATACTCAGTGACTGTGTGTCTTTGGGTAAGTTACTTGGCCCTTCTGAGCTTCAGGTTCCTCAATGGCAAAATAAAGGTAATAATTCTTACATTTGTAAGAACTAGCATTTATATAGGCTCTCACAGCATTCCAATCATAACCATAGTTAGCTTTTACCTAGCGCTTTAAGGTTTGCAAAGCATCTTACACATCTTATCTCATATTTCTTCACACAACAATTTTGGAAGGTAAGTGCTATTATTATCCATTTTTGCAGATAAACTGAGGCAGGCATGGGTTAAGGGTCACAGAGCTAGTTAGTGTCTAAGGCTTGATTTGTGCTCAGATCTTCCGGACTCCAGGAAGACCCCATGGCTCTATCTACTATACTACCCATCCCTCCTTTATCTTATCTGTTCCTCAGAAAATGTCTTAGATCTAAGTACTACAGATACTACAGGCTTTGGTTTCTTGATCTATAAATGGCGGTACTAGATGACATGAGCCAGATGGGTGAAGCTGAGGTCCAGTTGTCCAAGTTTTCTCTCTGCTAGTTAATGAATGGCTATACACATTTTAATGGTCTAAGCAAAACAAATCATGGAATGAGGTGGAAGAAGAAACTGAGGCTGACAAAGGTTAAGTGACTTGCCCAGGGTGACAAATAGCTCTTGCCAGAGGTGCTATTCAAGCCTACATCGAGCCTTCTTTCCCACTCTATCACTCTGCCTAGCATCTCGTTTACCTCATTGTTGAAAGGAAAGTGCTTTGTTACCTATAAAGCTTTACAAAAATATGACTTCTTATTAAGCACCTGCACAAAGCATTTATGCTAAGAGTTGGGAAACAGAGAAATACCTTTGTGTCAGAGACGCTCACATGACACATTGGAGTTTATTTATCTCTATTTCTATATTGATAACTATGTTTATCTAGCTATCTGGCTCTTTGTCCCCACCCCTAAAATCTGAGATCTTTACTAAGTTGTAGGACAGCACTTAGTGTCTTTTCCCAACTCCACTTGTAAGCAAATAGTTCACCAAGGTCAAAGCAGAAATATTTTATTTATTTAAAATATTTTATTTATCAACCCCTCCTCCCCCAGCTGACCCAGAACTCATAACAGAGTCCATGGAAAATACTGATATTTACCTATCAGTAGCCACCCCCAGAGATGCGTAGATTCCATTACTCACAAGTGTGCATTGGGTACAGATCTAGCCAATAACATTGCTTGGAGCCCCTCAGTAGTGTGGCATGTGCTCGTTACATTATATAACTAATTCTCTGCTGCTTTTCCTGTAGGTGGAGTTCATTCCTAATGCAGTATTCCAGCTTCCTTCTGCTGCTCTACTTTCACTGGGAGTGATCCTGCTGGCTTTTCTCCCATTGGAAAATTTCTCCTCTTTTAAAAAAATTTTTTTTTTACTTTTTGAAAATTTCTCCTCTTGTGGGTCTTCTCAGTATGTCAGAGGCTGGAACTTCAGAGTTTACCTATCATGGTGCCATTGCAGTTTGAAAGATGTATCCCACTAACATATTTCTATTTTGAAACCTCTCCTATGCACCTTTGATTTTGCACAAAAAAATTACCCAGGAATCAGGTGCGGAAATATTGTGATCTCATTTTTGTGAACGAGTGTCTGTCATTGACAATGGGTGAAATCCAAGTTTGATGTCCCCCTTCCTCCCACCACCCAGGTGGTTTGTTTCCTACCCACGCCTCTAATTATCATGAGTCTAAAAGCTTACCCATACACTCCAATTTCCCCCTAATTGTCCCTTTAGATCTATAAATCCCTCTACAATTCAATTCAATTTAGTTCAACAAGCATTTATTAAGTGTCTACCATGTGCTGGGCACAGTGCTAGGCTATTTCTCAAAACATTATCATCGCCAGGGCAGAGGCAACCATGTACCCTTCAGCATTACTTTTCGCAGAAGGAGAAAAAAAATTAATTTCCAATAGTGAAGATTTAAATGAGATTCAGTCCCAGACACCATAAAGCTTCAAGATTTAATTCATTCTTTTATTTTTCTTTCTTTTTTGGGCTATCCTAACCCTACCTTATCCTTCCTACCCTCTTCCACCTCAACAGAAAAAAAAAAAAACAAAGTGCCCTGCTTTTTATTGTTTAACAATATGCCTAGGCAAAATAAATGTCTACATTGGCCATGTTTGAGAAATCTATGTTAAGACTGGGTTCAAATACTACCTTCTGCAGGAAGTCTATACACACAAGTATGTATGTACATATATGTACATATGTTGTCTACTAGAATAGAATGTAAGCTCTTTGAGAGGAGGGGCTGTTTTCTCTTTTTCTTTCTATCTCCAGGACCTAGCACAGTGCTGGGCATACCGTAAGTACTTAAGTAATACTCCTTTTTTCACATCGAAACCCCAGCATCCTTGACTATTTCCATCTTTCCTCAAGTCTCTGATTATGAGGTGGCCTTTCACTTGGCCAGGACCAACTGTTCTACTTGTATACTTAATTCCATCTCTTCTGGTTTTCTCCAACAGATGGCCCCTTTAATCAGCCCTTTGTTTTCTATAATCTTCAATTTCTCTTTATTTACAGAATCTTTCTCTAATGTTTTTAAACATGTCCAAATTTCCTCCATTCTTAAAAAGACCTTCACTAGATTCTCTCATCCCTTCAAGTCATTGTCCTATATATCTCCTTATTTTCTCAGCTAAAATCTTAGAAAAAAATTGTCTACAAATATTTCATACACTTCCTTTCTTCTCATTCCTCAATCCTTTGCGATCTGACTTCTAATTTTGTCGCTCATTTGAAACTCTTCTTTCTAAAATTCCCAACGATTTTTAAATCTCCAAATTTGATGGTTTTTCCCCTCAGTTCTCATTCTTCTTGACCTTTCTCTTCCATTTGACACTGTTGACTACCCTTTCCTCCAGGATACTCTCTCTTCTCTGGGATTTCTCATTATTATTCACCCCTGATTCTCTTCCTACATATCTGACCAGTTCTTCCGAGTCTCCTTTACTGATTCATCTCTTTATCACTCCCACTAGTCTTTTCCAAGGTACTGTCCTGTCCTTCTTTTCAGTCTTTATACTCTTTCTCTTGGTGACTTCATTAGTTTGCATGGGTTTCATTATCATCACTATGCATATAACTAATAGATCTATTTGTCCAACTCCATTCTCTCCCTTGAGTTTCTATCTTATCACCAACTGCCTAATGTACATTTCAAACTGCATATCCCATAGGTATCTCAAACTCAATATATCCAAAATGGAACTGATTATGTCTTCTTCCCATTTGCTCCTTGTTCCTTCCAAACTTGCCTAATTATGTCAAAAGCAATACCATTCTTCTAGTCTCTTAGGTTCATTTGTTGTCTTCATGGACTCCTTACTTTTATTCACTCCACGGGTCCAAATCACTTAGATTAAAGTGTCTGGCAACCCTCTAAGACTGTAAGAGGCATAATGGGTCAAGTACTAGACTTAGAGTCAAGAAGATCTAGGTTCAAATCATACCTCAGATGCTTACTAGTTGTGTGACCCTGGGCAAATGATTAAACCTTTCTAGGCTCTCAGTTCCTCATCTGTAAAATGAAGATGGCTGGGATAGACAGTCTCTGAGGTCCTTTCCAGATCTAAATCTATAATTTTATGATCCAATCAGTTGCCAAATCTTTCCTTTTCTATCCCTACATCTCTTCTTAGACCCATTCCTTCTACCCATACAGGCACCCCTCAGTGCCTTCAATTAGATTGTTGCTGCAGCCTCCTGATTAGTCTCCTTGTTTTGTCTTTCTGCACTCCAGTCTATCCTCCACACACTTGTCAAAGTCATTTTCCTTAGGCAAAGATCTGACTACGTCACCTCTCTACTTGATTAACTCCCATGGCTCTGTGATAAAATAGAAACTCCTCTGTTTAGTTTTCAAAGTCCTTTACTACTGGCCTCAACCTACTTCTGTAGTCCAACACATTGTTTCTTCCCCTTTTTCCTGTGGTCTTACCAAATTGGGTTGGTTCTCTGTTCTCACCCATGGTATTCCATCTTCCGTATTGATGCTTGCATTGGTGGTCTTCCATGCCTGGAATATATTTCCCTCCTTACCTCTGCTTGATGGGCTCCTCCTCTTCCTTTAAGATGCTGTTCAAGCACTATGTTCTCTGTGAAATTTTGTCTATTCCTCCCAATTATTAGTGCCTTTCTTCCTAAATACCTTGTATTTATTCTCTATGTTTATTTTGTACATACTGTGTGTATATCCATATATCCATATACACATACTATATATACACACATAAACACATATCTGTCTATCTACCTATCTGTCTTTCTATCCATCCATCCATCCTTGCTTGACCATCAGAACGTTAAGTTTTTTGTGAATAGGGAATGTTTTATTCTTGCTATTTATAGACTCAATGCCTGGGATAGCACCTGGCACTTAATTGGTGCTTAATAAGTGCTGTTAGTTGATCGATTGATTGGGGAAAGTAGGAAAGGATTAAGAAAGCCCAAACTGTGCCCTGGCTTGCAAAGAGACTTAGAATTATGAGTTGCATGCTGGTTGAAAGTGAAAGTGAAATATCTATCCAGCAATCTCACAAAGCACCTTTAACTGTAGGAGTTGAACTAGGTAATACCTTGTTGTCTTCTGTTTTAAGTATTTGTTGATGCACGATGTATGAGTCTTTTGTGTATCAGTGTAATGAATAATCACAACTCCAAAGACAGATGAGGAATCATTATTCAACCAATCAATAAACTTTTATTAAAAGCCAACTGTGTGCTAGGCCATGTGCTGACCTAGCCAAGGTGGGGATCCTTTTTGCCTGAGTGTACTTATTTGCAACCAAGGAAGGCATCTTTTGTTACATTTTGTTTTGTTTTGTTGGGGGGTGGTTAGAAGAGCTAATGGGGATCAAGCGTAGTAATGGTGATGCTAAAAAATGAAGAAAAGAAAGAAAAGAGCTTCTTCAATGAAACTTTCCTAAATAAGGAGAAGACATCAGGAAGCAGTTCAAAAAGAGACCCAAACAAGCCAGAAAATATTGGAATTGCTAGGCTTAATTTACTGAAAATTAAAAAACCCCAAGATGTACAAAATCAAGATTCATGGTTTCATATACATTTCTCATTTTCTATTCTTTATATATGGAAATGATCATGTTTGTTGCTGGCTGTCAAGTTTATAGTGAATTTGAAAAAAGAGATTTTTAAAATGACAACCGATTTGTGATTTTACTAGTATAAGGATCTCCCCAAGAGAAAGCTCCCTCTGCTAGTGAAGACTGGCACTTTGTACCTCAGAGACTTAGAGAGTTGCTAGTTTTTGGAAAAAAAATGTAAAAATATCTCACAATTTCTATCAGATGAAATAAAACTTTATTGGTATTAGACATATTGTTAGTGTGGGAGTTCTAGTCCCTGTTCCCTTTTTGTTAGGCATTAGCTAGAGTCTGATGTTTTAGGGAAGACTGGGTGGGCAAAAAACAGCTAACTTCTGGTGTCCCTAGGGGAAACCATGAATGTAGCATGAAGCAATAAGAGAATTTCAAGAGACATTCCAAGACTGAATTTAGTTGGCGTAAATCCAAAGCTGGAGTTCTAAACCACACATCATAATAATTATTATTTTCCCATACTGACTTAGAACTAGGTCCTCTCCTCTTTCAAAGTACACCATTGCAGGGCCAAGGGGAAAGGAGAAGATTAGCTCATAGGATAAGGGACTTTGGGAATCATCTGATCTAATTTTCTCATTTTACAAATGAGGAAACTGAGACCCAAAGGTTATGAGTTACCTAGTAACACAGATTCAAACCTAGATCACCTGCCTTTAAAGCCAATTCTCATGCTATACTGGACAATCAAAGGGTAGTGAGTTAACTCTGCTGTTGGCAGATATAGCCATCCTAGCAAAGGTTTATCAAGATGAGTAGACTGAAGGTAGACTCAACTACTTATTGAAGATAAAGTCTGAAAGCCAAAGCTGAAAAGAAAATTCCCCAATCAGCAATTTAACCTTGAAGAAACCCAATGACAACACACACACACACACACACACACCCCTACCAAGTTCATTATGGTATTTTTAGAGTCCCTTTTTCCACTGAGTGTAGGGTCTTCATTCTCAAAATCAATTTTTCAAAGTCTCTGAACTCCTCATAGATCATTCAGGAAAGTTCTCAGCAGTGGTTAAGGAGAGATTGTACTCCTTCTACCATCCAGGGACTCAAAAGAATGTGCAGGTATCATTGCTATCTGCCAGGTCGAGACCTCTTCATAGCCGTAATTAGAGAGGCTGCACATATAAATCTTGAAGATGTTTATCCTAAGAATTCCAGGTCTAATTTATGGCCTTCTCAAAACAGCATCTTCAGCTTTCAGTCATTGGAGCAGTGATAAGCAGGACGGATTCCCGGAGACCATAACAGCATAAAACACCCTGCTGTCAACCCCCGGGAAGGAACAAAAACTTGGTGACTTCTCTCATTCTTTTTAGTGGTGGACACCCCCAAGTCTTTGGGTGTCTCCTCTTTCAATTATATTCCCAAATTCCCTCCACAGAGAGCTTTCATCTCATCTTAATCAACTCTATTCTCAAGTCCTAGTTTTAAAACCCACCTCACTCTAGTTAACCAGGAAGGGGCTTCCTCCTTCTTCCTTAGCTTTCAGTCAAGGTTCCCAATTTATTTACAGAATAATTTGTAGCCCTGGGCATGATAGTCCTAAGCAAATCAGGTTGAGGATTGGTGGTGAACTTGGAAGGGAAGAATATATAAGGATAACACTCGTATTTGTTCTAACAAATAACTTCAAAGGGAAATCCACTGAGATTGTCCAATTGATAACAAGGGGATTGGGAAAGCAATTCAGTTCAATTTCAGAGACTGAGGACTGGAGCTACAAAGATTCCAGCTCCCAAAGGAGTCCCTGCTCCCAGTTGAATTACTACTCTAAGTCTGATGCTAGGTATTAAAACTACAAAGACATAAATGAATCAGTGCCTAACCTCAAGAAGCTCATATTTTGGGGGGCAGGGAGAGGAGGAAGAGAATAGAACAATGATAATGATAATAGGATAATGATAACATGTACATAGATAAGGAATTTTAAAGTATATATAGAAATGAAAAATATTTTTTTTTGTTGGACAGAGGGAGAACTCTAAGAACTAGATAGTATCAGGCAAGGTCTCTGGCAGGAAGTTGCTTTCAAGAAGTAGAGATGAGGGAGCTAGGCCTGAGTGTGGACTGTGAGAGGGAGACAGCCTATGCAAATGCATGGAGAGGGGAGATAGAATGTGTATATGAAGAACAGTAGATAGGTCAATTTAACTGGAATGTAGAGCGTGTGAGGGGAGTAAAGTGTAATCAGCCTGGAAAGATAAATTGGAGGCAGATTGTGAAGTGCTTTAAATGCCAAATAGAGGAGAACGGATTTTATCTCAAACCTGGAGGGAATAGGAAGCCAGTTAAGCTTCTTGAGCTGCGGAGTGGCACTGTCAGACTTGTGCTTTAAGGTATCACTTTGGCAGCTGTATGGAGGCTGGATTAAAGAGGGGAGAGGCTACTGGAGGGGTAGGGGGAAGGGGCAGTGTACAAGGTGTCCCTAAAGTCTGGACATATAGGAAAAAATGCATATTTTGTAATATTTGGAATATTAACAGACCTTAGTCCCTTTGACTTCTTTTTCTGGGGCATGCTAAAGGAGAAGGTGTACTCAATGAAAATCACAGATGCAACACACTTGATTCAACACATAAAGAGTGAATGTGCTGAAATTGACCGCAATGTGGAGTTAGTGCATCGAGTTTATGCGAATCTTGCAAAGCGTATCAACCTTTGCATCACAAATGATGGAAATCATATTGAAGATGTTATTTGTTAATATTCCAATTAAATAAAATATTATTGAAAATTTCATTCATTTCTTGAAAAATATGCATTTTGCCTATGTGTCCAGACTTTAGGAACACCTCGTACAACAGGCACACAGTGAGTTTGTACTGCACATAACACTGAGAAAGTGCCAACGTAGTAGGAGGTGGCACTAACAACTGGAGGCATCAGCAAAGATCTGGTATAGGATAGGAGGGAGACCTGAGTTGACCTCAGTTTCTTCGTCTGTAAAATGGGAGTAATGACAGCATCTACTTCACAGGATTGGTGTGACGATCAAAGGGACTCACATATATTCAGGGCTTTGCAAATGCTGGCTAGCTATTATTATTGTAAACCCAGGGCATGTTGGGACTTGGATTCAGGAGTCCTGACAACTACACTATTTGGTACCCAGAACGGTAAAGAATCTAGAGTATTTCCCCTTGTTCATTGTGTTTTTCTTTGCGGGGAGGAGGTCTTCGATATCTATTAGGAAAATAGATACTCATCACCCATTCTGGCAAATAGAATGTCTGTGTTCTACCACCTTCCTTTTTTATTTTCAATTTAATATTTTATTTTCCCCCAATTGTATGCAAAAACAATTTGCAACATTCATCTAATTTTTTTTTTTTTTTTGAGTTCCAAATTCTCTCCCTTCCTGGAGTTTGAGCAGTTTGTCCTGCTCTTCTCCACCCCAGTTCACCCCTCCCTCTCTATTTGTGACAATGACGTGGGATCATAGATTTAGAACTGAAGGGACTTTACAGGCATTATAGTCCAATCCCTGCCCCCTCCATTTTAGAGATAAGAAAATCGAGACCTTGAGAGGCTGTGATTTACCTATAATCACACAGCTAGGCAGAGCTGGGATTCAAACCAAGCAACTCAGACCCCATATCCATTTTCATTTTTCAATGATAGCCAGCTGACACGTCGCTCTATTTACTGCTCTAGGGGCTTACGGAGCAAATCTAGTTTGGTAGGTAGCCCTCCGAACTGGAGTTGTCATTCATCCTTTGCCCCCATTCCTCCCCTCCAGTGCAGTAAAGCCTTCCTAGAAAACTCTCTCTTAAAGAACTTGCATAGATGTATATAGCTACAGCACCCATAAAAGAGATGCCTGCATTTAGTCTGGATTCCTACATTTAGTTCCCCTTCCACTGTTTCCCCACGACATGACTGTTGTGGCTTGCTTCGTGCTAGGAAACGTCTTTGCTTGTTTATCCTCTCCTGGTTAAGGAGGGGTATTGGTTTTCTTTCCAGAGAAAAGTTCTCAACCTTTCTGTCCCACCCTTTCCCTCTAACTCTCTTGCCCAAACTACTTTGCTGTCTGCCTTTGGAGAGAGCCCTATTGTCATCTTGTTTATTTTATTTTCACTTTTCAGAAGTAGGTTCGAATCAAAACATCCCATCCCAAGCCCTCCCCACCCTCAGCTGTAATGCAAATTTAAATAAAATTCATTCATTTAAATAAAGAAAAAAAGAAATTGACATCATCCCTTTTTTATATATTTAAAGGAAATAGCAAGTTGTACACAATAGATTTGCAGTTTCATCTTTTTTATTGTGCTATGTTATGGAAATAGTTGTTTTATTCCATAAATTAAAAAAATAAAAATTCATAAATAAGATTCATCTCCCCCCTCTCCCATAATTTGAAAATGGATTTGTTTTTGGCATTTTTACAGCTCTACTACCAATGCTGTTCGTGCTTTGTAGAATAAAGGCTCTAATTAAATGGGGGCAGGAGAGGGAATTACAATTGAATACATTAGAAGTCTCCCCCATGCGTATCTTTGCTACTAAAGCAAAGAAGGCAGACAGTCTACAGATTGATTAATAGGATGCAAAGTTTATTTTTAACTCTTTATTAAGTTGGCTGTCTCCTCCCTCCTTCCCTTCTTTGAAATTCCTGAATAAATCTTTTCATCAGAGATCAAACCCCTAGTTTGCACTGACTTATGAAAATACTTTCAATTGTTGTTATCAGGCTTTAATTACACCAATATGCTCCTCAGCACTTAGGAAGGACTTTGTTCTTCACAAAGACTACCAAGGTAATGGCTATTCCAGAGTGGCTTTTATTGCTTCGATGCAAAGTAAGGCGTCCCTAAGCTATACAAAATCTCCCTAACAAAGATAGTATCTTTCCCCTCAAGCTAGGAGAATTAGAGTATATTTACTTGATTTAAAGCTAATTTTATAGCCTGTTATGTTTTCACTCTATCCTGGCAACAATAATAGGAGAGATTGAATTTGTAAAAAAATGTAAATAGGAATAGAAATAAATGTATTGTCCAGTTAATGTAGAGAAGGCAGGAATAAGTCAAATACCTCTAGGGTCAGACAAAAGAGGACAAATGGTAGAGATGAGACCTTTAAGGTACTCGCAACAGCTATGGAGTAAGGCTGGAGAAATAATAGGGTATGTTGAGTAGCCAAGACAAAATCAGAGATAACATTTCAAGGGTGGTGGAGGTTGGAGCATTGGAGTCAGAAAGACCTATACTCAAAGCATGCCTCTGACACAGGCTGTGTGATAATAGGGAAGTCATCTAATCTCTCTGAACCTCGGTTTCTTTATCTGTTAAAAGGGGTTAATACCAAGTAGTACCTACCAACCTAACTCACTGGACTGCTGTGATATATGAATAAAGCACTGTATGAAATGGGCTTTGGAACCTTTGAACTACTAATAAACAGTTTGTTGTGTAGTAGGGTAAGGGAAAGAAAAAAGAAGAGAAAAATCGTGTCTTCTTGTAGTTGATGTACAAGTTAAAAACCAGATACTTAAAAAATAACTTGAGAGATTTGGGTCTTCAATCAGAATTCAGACTTTCCTTGATGCTCCTTCAAAAACAGGTGATTGCCTTTTCATCTTGAAGGTGTAGTTCCAAAGGCATTCATAATGCTATATTATATAGGACTTGGCAGCCCCCTTCCCCTATCCTACCCCCAAAGCCCTTTTCCATTACTCTGTATAACCTTGGGGACAGCTATTGTATCCCTCCATCCAACACATACTTATCCGAAACTCTTTCATAACCTTTTCCAAGGGAGCCAGCCAAAAATGCTGTAAGTGGGAAAATGTGAAAAAATAGGACACTTTCTGTGCGTGCGAGTAGAATGGTTGATACTGTGCTTTGGAGGGCCCTGGCTGGAAAACATTATCAGTGTGAAGGAGTTGCTGGGCTTTCACAGTGAGTATCTCTTTCCTGGGGACTTGGCAACCCTGCTCCTTGAAGAATTGGCTCTTGGAATCCAATCGTCAATTACCATTTGTTATTTTATCTTTCTAAAGTAAGTGTTCCCAGAATGTGGTCTAGGTTGTATAATTACACTGCTTTAATGATATTGACCCAGGATAGACTATTTAGAAGGCTGAACCTTTTCAAAGGTGTGTTTTGAAGAAAGAAAGTTGACTGTGGTCAACCACCATTGCCTCACTTGAGAATTGAGGTAAATTCCTTTTATGGACTTCATGGGGAAGTGATGAATGATGTGGAGAGCTTGCATTATAACGTAGTTTCCAAAAATATTGAATACGTTTGTGCGTTCAGAGCTACTAATTCTTTGGGGGGTGGAGGAAAGGATCAGAAAAATTTCTATGCCCACCACTGAAATCTGGGACCACATTCTCTTATCTTTCACTTAAACGTTTTTTGCACACACAAGAAAAAGCCTCTGTATAGTTGGACTAAATACATTCTTAACAAGAGATTCATAAGACCTTTGAGAACATACTTTCCTACTTTCTTGGTGACATAATGACTTTTTTCTTCCTATTTTCTATTTCCCCTACTGTACCATAAAAGGAGAAAAAGAAAGTAATCGCTGATAATTTTAGACTATTACTGTGATCATTTCCTTTCCTGTGGATGCTCCCCAAGACTTCCCTTTATTTCCATGGGAAATAGAATATAAATCTATCTGAAAATCTCCTTGGATTTAGAACTTGGATTTTGGTTTTCTAACAGGAAAAAGTTTGACTTTTCATTCTGAACGAAGGACGCTGGGTAGGTGTCACCGTTTCCCACCAGAAAAACCCGTACTGTCCAAAGAACTCTCACAGTGTCAATGTGTTGCATCTGGTACAGGTGAGTTTTCTTGGAGGGTCATAGTTTAAAAAAAAAAAAAAACCAAGTGTACAAACAGTCGAAGGCTCCCCTGGGGCCAAAGATGTCTCTGAAGTAAGACAACACTGCTGTGTTATCATTAGTTGTATTTTACCAGGAAGGAACAAAATCTTAAAATGCATTTTTATGCCCGGTGTAGTTTCTTGTTAAGTGCAAATGTATTTTTCTCAGTTAATCTGTGGAAAAGGAAAATGAGACATTGCATCTTTAAAATATGTCTTTCTTCTGGAAATTTCCCCTTGTGACCTTTTAGATTCAAACTCCCTGCAAAAAAGGCCTGTATGTAATCAGCACAGTAAGCACACTTTCATTTCCCTTGTGTGTATGTTCTTTTTTTCCCTCTTCAATGTAGATCTCTTCATTGCTTCTACTCTGCACTTTCGGCCTTACAGGCAGGAAAAGAACATACTTGCTGAAAAGGTATGAATATATACATTGGCACCATACTGTGGATACTTTATTGTCAACCACACTAGCCTCCGATAGGTTTTATATTTCATATAGAACTCATTCCTGCCTGCCCCAAAATGAATCCATTTGGTTGGCAGACTCATTTCTAGTCATTACGTTTTGCATTTGCCAGGCTGGTTGAATTTTTTTTTTTTTAAAAAAAAGCAAATTGACCCAGAAAATGCATTTATTTCCAACAAGTGCATTCCTTTGGAAGTTTTTTGAAAGGGATTTTGATCAGCCACAGACCCTTTCTTGACTCCTTCAGTGCCTTAGTTAGGCCTGTAGTTTTCCTGACAAACACAAGAGGGCGTGTGTGGATCCTGTTGTATTATTCTTGTTCCAATAAACGGATATTTGTGGGGTGACATTTTGGTGAAAATAAAAATAAAACTATCTAGAGCGTGTTGCCATTTAGCACCTTTAATTCAATTCGTAATTAGGGGAAAGGAAAAGTTCTGCTCATACCACATCAACAAGGCAGCCTCAAAGCTAGGAAGATCTAGGTTCAAGTCCCACCTCTGAAACCTACTGGCTGTGGGACTCCACAAAGCGTTTGTTTTATCTCTCAGTATCAAAAACCATAAGTTGCATCCTGTATTGGTGGAGGGAATTTCTGCACTTGGGAGGTCCTCAGACCCATGAAATCAGATGTCCACCCTCTATCCCTATCAATGTTCCTGATTATCTGCCCAGCCTAGAAGGTACTTTGTGGTGGTTCCTCCAGTTTCTTTTCCCTGGGCTAAGAGGAGCTATTATTCTTCCAAGGTCCCGGGATCTCTGAGTGAGTTAGTGGCAGAATCAGGAGGAGAAAGAACTATGGCTTTAGAGTAACAGAACCCAGTTTCAGACCCCACCTCTGAGTATCTAAGTGATTTCAGGCACATCTGCTAGCCAACCTGGGCCTCAGTTTCCTCATCTGTAAAGTGAGGACCTTGGACTGGGTGGCCTGAGGTACCTTCCAACTCTTTTAATCCAGTGTTTGGGCTGCAGCCTCTCAACAGTTTTACTGCAAGTAGACTGATAATAATTCAATAGATATTTATTAAGAATATACTCTGTGCCAGGCACTGTGCTAGTGCTGGGAATACAAAGATACAACCTAACATAATAGAACCAATTAATTTCAGGAATGAGTGAAAGCTAACAATTGAGCGGTTATATAGGGAGTGATACCTAAGCTATGCTTTCAGGTCTCCTAGGGATTGGATAAAGTGAGGTATTGCACAAATTGTTTATCTCTCATTCATCCTGCCTTTCATTCTCTCTGTCCTTCCACATCCCCATCCTCCCCAAATTACTTGCTCCAGTTTAAAAAAAAATCAAAAACTCAAGCTAGCAGTTTTATGAGGGCCGCTAGGTTGCATAGTAGATAGTGCCGGGCCTGGAATCAGGAAGACTCATCTTCTTGAGTTCAAATCTAGCCTCAGATACTAGGTAGCAGTGTGACCCTGGGCAAATCACTTCACCTCGTTTGCCTCAGTTTCCTCATCTTTAAAATGGCCTGGAGAAGGGAATGGTAAACCACTCCAGGATCTTTGCCAAGAAAACTCCAAAAGAGGCAACAGAGAGTCAGACATGACCGAACAACAAGTTTTATTGGGTATGGGTGGAGGACAAAGTTTATTTTTTTAAACAAGGAATTAATATAAAAATATCTCAATGTGTCAAAGGTCAAACAAGTTAAGAGCCATCCCTTTTACCACGCTGACTCTATCACATAAGAATTTAAGATTTCTTTCCAGGAATTTTACCAGTACAGGGCAATTGGGATAATGTAGGGCCTGCAGACAGTATGGTATGAGGATTAGATGAATAGATTGGAGATGTTTAGCTTGTAGAAGAGAAGGCTTGAAGGGGAACATGATAACCAAGGGCACTGAACTTGAAGAGTTTAGATTGGAGTTGCTAGACCTGATGGATCAAATCCGGGCTCTTCTGCTTATTATCCACGACACCTTGGGCAAGTCACTTAACTTCTCTGGCCTTGCCTCAATTGTTCTGATCTATAGAAAGAGGAGGTCTAACTACCTGACTGCTAAAAGACCTTCCATCTCCAAATCTATGATCCTGTGAATCAAAAAAAAAAAAGCATATGAAAGAATGTTAGGTAGAAGAGACACTGGAATTGTTTTCCTTGGATCCAGATAGGTGGCTAAAAGAAAACCTACCCCACTCCAAAAAAAAAAAACTCCCAAAGACAAATGTCAACCTTAAGGGAAATCTTGGTAATCACTGTTGTTGTTCAGTCATTTCAGTTGTATCCAACTCTTTGTGACCCTATTTGGGATTTGCTTGACACAAATACTTGGAGTGGTTTGCCATTTCCTTCTCCAACTCATTTTACAAATGAGGAAACTGAGGCAAACAGGGTGAAGTGACTTGCCCAGAGTCACACAGCTAGTGAGTGTGTGAGGTCACATTTGAATTTGGGTCTTCCTGACTCCAGGCCTAGTACTTTATTCATTGTACCACCTAACTGCATTAGTTCTGTCCAAAAGTGAAACGGGGCTAATGAATTAGCCATCACTGGAGAACTTTAAGAAGCTGTTGGATGACCATTTGTAAGAAATACTGTCGATGGGATGCCCATTCAGGCATAAGTTAGGCTAAGTGCCCTCTGAAGTCCCTTTCATCTCTGAGGTTCAATGTAAGAAGTCAAATGCAAGCAAGTGGGAATAGGACAGGATCCTCTAGGACAGAGATTCTTGACTTTTTGTTTCTGTGTGTCACAGATCCCTTTGGCAGGTTGGTGAAGCCTATAGACTACTATCAGAATATTTTTTTAAAATTGCAATTAAAGGAAATCCTAAAATATCCTTAGACAGTAGTGAAAAATAAAGATGTTATTTTTTCCCGTCTTAGTTCATGGACCTCTTGGTAAGGAGATCTTCAGGTAAGAGATCCTTGCTCTAAGGAATGTAGTTGGAGATCCTTTCATGGTTCCTCTCTCTCTCTCTCTCTCTCTCTCTCTCTCTCTCTCTCTTTCTCTCTCTCTCTCTCTCTCTCTCTCTCTCTCTCTCTCTCTCTCTCTCTCCCCCCTTTCCCCCTCCTGGTTTTCCTCCTGCCTATCTGGTCCCTCTTGTTTCCTACATCATCATCCATGCCCTAACCTGTAACCGTAACTTTCTTGCCAAGCTCAGTACTGAATTTTTTTTCTTTTCTCTCTCTGTTTGTCTGTTTCTGTCTGTCTCTTTCTGTCTCTGTGTCTCTATCTGTGTCTGTCTGTCTCTCTCACCTTCCTCTTCTCATCTCCCCATAACTAATCAGCTGCCAAAGATTATCCATTCTACCTTCATGCATCATTTCCCTTCTCTCCCCTCCCTGAAGCTACCACCCTAGGTCAAAGCCTTCATCACCTTTTGCCTGGACTATTGTAATAGCCTCCTGAACAGTCTTCATGGTTCCAGTCTTTCCCCTCTCCAATCCATTTTCACAGAAACATCAAAATCCTATTTCTAAAGCACATATCTGATCACACATTCCCCTTCTTAAGAACATTTAGTGGCTTCCGGTTGCCTCTAAAAGGCAAACTTTTTAGTCTGGCATTCAAAGCCCTTCATCATGGCTCTGCCTTACCTTTTGAAGTTTGTTGTACCCTTCACATACGCTGTGCTCCAGCCAAACTGACCTACTCGCCCTTCCTCAAATTTGCCAGTTCATCTGCCTCCCTGCCTTTACGTACATAGATTGTCTTACAATGTTGAAATGCATTAGCTCCTCTCACTTCTGCCTCTTGGAATCCTTCAAGGTTCAACTTAAGTCTCATCTCCTACCCCAAATTTTCCTGATTTCCTTAATTATTACATTTATTCTGTCCTCAAATTATCTTGGATTGAGTTATCTGTGTGAATCTTGTGTCTCCCTTCCCTGTTCATGTTCCCTGCCCTCCCCCCTTTTTTATTCTCTTTGAGGGCTAAGATTCTTTGTCGTTTTGTATCTGTATTCCCAATACTGAGCTAAGTGCCTTGCAGCAAACATTTAAAAAATGTTTGTTGGATTGAATTGAATGAGGACACAGAGACTCACAGAATTAAAGTTAGGTCTCTGATAACTGTAGGCCCAGTATTTTTTCCCATTACCCCATCTCATGCCTTTCTCAGTGTTTACAGGTTAGTGACTGGTCCTCCAGCTCCTGGTGTCTCTTACTCCCCAGAATTCTCCCCTAAACTCCTGTCTTTAGTCTGGTCCATATTCAACAAACAGGAGCAATCTTTAATGTCAGTAGATCTGTGATATTTTCTTCATGGGTATTTTCTTCTGCAGAGTAAAAGGTAATTTTCACTTGTAACAGGAGAAGGGCCATTTTATCCCAGGCTGTTAAGTTTTCATTTTTAATGTAGGGAATATAACCAGGTCCCAATTAGTGCAGAATAATGAATCCCCTGCTGTGATTACATTATTCAAATTTTCATTGCATATTTCCATTGGGCTGGAACCAATTATCATATTTTACATATAATTATAACTTCGAAAAGTGCATATTTGAATAATACAACCACTTCAGGGAAATTAATATTCTCATTAATGGGGACCTAGCTGTGTCCTGTTCCTTGTACTGTCCATCGGAGTAAAGGTTTCCTCTCCACTGATTGGTGAGTCCCTGACCTAGAACACCATTGCAGGAGGACCAAGGTCATGCTCACTTCACACCTGACTCTACTTCTCACTCTCCCCCTTCTTTGCAGTCTTATTCCCTGTCAGCCAGGATTGTGAAACAGGCACTACGTGTCTTTGGTATCACCCATCTATCTCTTCTTTCTGTGCTGTCTTTTCTCTTTTCTCAGGGTCCCTTCTCCCTATATGAGCCACTCAAAATTCTTATGTTGTTCTGCCAAATTAACTAATTTACATTAAGGTATAATCATTTGGTAATTTATATTAGGGCTTTCATGACCCCTTTTAAGATAATATTTATTTTTTGAGAAGCAACAGGATGATGTGGAAGGATGATGGAGATAACCTATATTTGAATCCAGATACTAATTCACTGTGTGACCCTGGGAAAACTCCTCAAATTTCCTGGGCTTAAATTTCCTCATCTGTAAAATGGGAATGATAAAAACTTGCTCGTATCATACATCGGCTAGGTGCTACAGTAGATAAAGTGCTGGCCTTGGAGTCAGGAAGAACTCAGTTCAAATCCCACCTCAGATACTAATTAGCTGTGTGACCCTGGGCAAGTCACAACCCCTAGGTTCCTCATCTTCCTCATCTATAAAATGTGGGCAACAATGGCACCTGCCTCCTAGGATTCTCATGAAGGTAAAATAAGATAATATTGGTAAAGCACTTTATAAAGCTTAAAATGTTAAATAGATGCTAGCTATTATTACACAACATAAATCTCATTCCTCAGAATAAGGTACAGGTGGTACAAGTTATCTTTACTGTCATTTTACCAATGAGGAAATTGAGGCCCCAAGAATTGAAGGGACTTGCTGAAGTTCACCCAGGTGGTAAATGACAGAATCAGAATCTGAATTCAGACCTTCGGATTCTGAATCCAAGACTTTCAATGCTGCTTCTCTAGAGTTTATTTATCTATCTATTCATTTTTAAAGCTAATTTAAAAAATGTATTCATCCATTTGTTTATTTTTAGTTCATTTTAAAAATTCATTCATTCATTTATTTGTTTATATTTTTTCTTCTGGATTTTGAATGGACAAAAATATTTGCTCTTTCTCTTTTATTTTTTTAAACCACAATTCCAAACTCTTTCCCCTAAAGACCTTAACTTTTTCAGGCAATTAATTCCTACGCACTTTTCCATCTTTCAAACCCTCTGTCTCTATTCTTCTTTCCCACCACTCCCTCCAAACAATGAGTCACCTCCTCTGTTAAAACACTCATAACCTCCTGTGTGTACAGAATCATAGGATTTTATGCCCATAGTTTCTTTCATCCTAAGGCTCCCAAAGCCCTTTATGAAGAGTGGGCCACTTCTTAGAATGACCTAGGCTGAGAACCTGAGCCAATTCCTGATTAATAATAAAGCAATTTTATTAACTGAGTATCTGAGAAATCATAATTCCATTTTGTGGATGGAAACACTGAGGCATAGAAATGCTAAAGTCCTTGCCTAAGGTCATAAGCATCTTCACATCTTTGAATCTGTTTTTTTTTTAGTAGAGAGGTGTCTTATTCTGAAGCCTTTTGAGGCTATATGCATAAAAACTAAAGTGTATTTTATTACTTTTCTGATATTTCTTCTTTTACTCTTGGGGGATAAGTAAATGAATGAATGAATGATTTGCTCAAGGTAACACAACGCCTTACTAAGAACTTGAAGTTGGAACTTTTTTAAAATTTAAATTTATTTGTTTTTAACATTCTTTAAAAAAAATTTTTGAGTTCTTAATTCCTTCCCTCCCTCCCACCTTTCCCCTACCCATTGAGAAGGCAAGAAATGTGAGATCAGTTATATATATGAAATAATAAAAAACATATTTCCATATTAGTCATGTTAAAAAAAAAGCAAGAAAAATAAGGAAGGTGAAAAAGCATACTTCAATCTGCATTCAGACTCATAAGTTCTTTTTCTGGAGGTGGATAGCATTTTCATCGTAAGTCCTTCAGAATTATCTAGGATCATTGCATTGATCAGAATAGCTAAGTCATTCACAGCTTATCATTATTACAATATTGTTATTATTGTATACAATGATCTCCTGGTTCTGTTCACTTCACTTTGTATCAGTTCATATTGGTCTTCCCAGGTTTTTTTCTGAAATCATCCCCCTTGATTTCTTATAGCACAATAGTATTCCAAAATTGGAACTTCTAATTTCAAATCTAGTATGCTTTCTCCCAATCATTATATATTTAAGGAATATCTCAAGGCAGACAAAAGTAGTAATAACTGACTTTTAATAATAATGCACTTTAAGGTTACAGTATATATATATATATACATGCATATATATATATGTATATATATACATGTGTGTGTGTGTGTGTGTGTGTGTGTGTGTGTGATCCTCTCAGCAATCTTGTTGTAAGGTAGATACTGTTATGTCCTCCATTTTATACACAAGGAAACTGAAGTTCAGATAAGTTAAGTAACTTTCCCATGGTCATAGCCAGTCAGTACCAGGGGTAAGACTGACTTTTCAAATTTACTATTGAGTTTCAAATTATTTTGAACATCTATATTAAGCAATATGGCTCAGTAGTAGAAGCAACAATACTCTCAGGTAGACTAGAGACCTGGATTTTAATCCTAACTTTGCCATTGACCATGCAACTTTTTAAAGGGCTGGGAAGGACTTTAGAACACAGAATGTTAGAGTTGAAAGGGATCTGAGATATAATTCGGTACAACTCCCCCATTTTACAGAAGAAGAAACCGAGGTTCAGAGAAAGAACATAATTGTTGTCAAGGTTACCCAGAACTAGGGCTTGAATTTAAACCTCCTGATTGTGATTCCAATGTTGTTTCTTTTTATTTTTTAAAAACAAGTATTTTGTTAATCCTTAAAAAAGAAAACATGGTGGCCACTCCCTAGTGACTATCCCTAACTTCCCCACTCCCAATAAAACTCCTCCTTGTAACAAAGAAGTTCAGTTAAAGTGAAACAAATGAATACCCCAATACTCCTTCCAACCACAAAAAATCCCAACATCTATTAAGCATCTTATTAGCCACCTACATTGTGCCAAGTATTGTACCAAGTATTGGGGATACAAAGATGAAAATCATGACATATTGTCCTTCCCCTCAATGTGCTTACATTTCACATGCTATGTTATGTCATATTGCCACTGACAAATTACTTCATTTCTCTAGGTCTCAGTTTCCTCATTTGTAAAATGAGGCAGTTGGATTAGATAATCTCTAAGATTATTTCTAGCTCATGAAGCAGTGATCTATAAAACTCACTAGAAATATGTACTCAAGTTTATTTCTTTCCCATGTCCCTTAAAAGACTGCTTGAGTCACATGGCTCTATATGGGTTTACATCTTTCTTCTCAAATCTGCCACTGGTTGGACAGAGGCTTAGCTAAGAGAGTGGGATGATTCTTTATCCATCCCCTCTACTGGAAAGATAATGGAAAGTGCATGCCTTCATGATTGTGGTTTAGTAACAATACCTTTGTATTATTTGTCTTATTATTGAAGGCCCTATTATGATTGATTATTCACAAGAACTTAAAGTCTAAATGAAAATGAAACTCACATAGGTATTTTGTCAACAGAATAAAAATGTTTGCTGACTTTTGAATCATTTGACATTCTTTCCTTTTCTTTTGGTTTTACGTAGGTGGGGAAAGAGGGAACAGAGATATGTATATAGTAGATAAATGAGGGGAAGGGAGGGCAAAGAAAAAAATTAAAAGGAAATATGTGACATGGTCCAACAAAGAAATGTTTTTGTAGATGAGGAATGGGATAACATACAAGATGGCTACACTGATTTAGATGTCCTGAATTGTAAGCATAAATAGTAATAGCTTGGGAAAGTTAGAGAAGATATCTATCATAACAAATTTGAAAGTCAGGGCACAGAAGAAATCAGGTAGCAAGTCTAGAAAACATTTTTTTTCTCTTTTTGTTTTTAGAAAACAGTTTTTGAGTGTGACTTCTCCCTTTCTTTTAGGGTTTAATAGGAAATTGTGCTGGTTACTAATACTTAAAGAAATGCAAATTAAAATAGCCTTGAAGTGCTTTCTACCTCATATCCATCAGACTGGCAAAGACAAAAGAGGAAAATGACAAATGTTGGAGGCGCTGTGGGAAAGAAGGTGCACTGTTGGTGGAGCTGTGAATTGGTCCTACTGTCCTAGAAAGTAATTTGGAATTCTGCCCCCAACTGTGCATACCCTTAGACCTAGCTATGCTAGGCCTAGACTCAAAAGAAATAAAAGAAAGAAGAAAAGGACCTTTATGTACAAAACTACTTTGAGCAATTCTTTTAAGTTCTCCAAATCAGGAACTAATGGCATGTTCCTCCTATTGAGGAATGTCTAAGCAAATTATGATATGTGAATGTAATAGAATACTATTGTACCATAAGACATGACCAAATGGAGAGTTTCAGAGGAAACTGGGATAACCTCTATGAACCCAATCAGAATGAAGTGAGCAGACCTAGGAGAACAATTTGTAAAATGCTAATGTGATAGGGTAAAATAATTTTGAAAGGCTTTAGAACACTTCCAACACAACAATAAACCAAAAGAATCAAGACACATATTCACCTCCTGCAGAGAAATATATCATTAAGGCAGAATTCATGACTTCAAAGATAACCATGAATATGCCTGAATGGTCCAGAATCACAGGATATAAGGAATTCTCTAAGTAGAAGGCAGAGGAGTTAAAACATTTATTGAAACTCAAAAGTAGCAGACCCATGCACCAGTGTCCCCAATTCGACATCCTAGCAAGAACCTTCCAAAACCAGTATGCCCATCTCACAATAGTGACCAAGAGGCCACAGAAAAACATTATGGCAGTAAGCCAAGCCATACTGGTGCTTTCCCCACCAATGCCAGAGCCTTCCAGTAAGAAGATCACCCACTGGCCTCAAGCCCCTGCTCAGCACTCTCTGTTCTCCATGAGGGTCAGTCCTGCTTTTTTGTAGTACCTATTGCCGTCGCCGCCACTTCCGCAGCTTCCGCTGCAATTTCCAAGCTGTGTTCCAGCTAGCTGACTGCTTCCTCTCTCCTTCAGCTCTTAACTGCTCTCACCAACTGCCTCACCTACTGCCTCTTAGCTCTGCTCCAACCATTCAGCAAGCTTCTCCCACCACAGGCTTCATGTCATCACACGGACCAGAACTCAGGCACCTGCCATTGACTCTAGTTCTAGCCACTCCCACCAAAGCCCAGTGAATGGGTGGGAAAGATCTTCCCATTCACCGATTGCCTTTACAAGAAGTGATAAGGTTAAAATACAGAAAGACACATACATTCTTGGACATGGCTAATGTGGGAATTTGTTTTGCATATGTATTTATCATTTATTTATTAACATGCTTTAAAGACTTTTTTGAATTCCCAGTTCCCTCCCTTCTGCCCACCACTCTGCCACCTAGTGGGAAGACAAGCAATATGATATCAATTGTATTTATGAGATCATGCAGAACATATTTCCATATTAGACATATTGCAAAAAAGCAAGAAAAATAAAGAAAGTAAAAAACTGTATTTCAATTTGTACTCAGAGTTCATCAGTTCTTTCTCTGGAGATGGATAGCATTTTTCATCATGAGTCCTTTTGGAATTATGTTGGGTCTTTATATTGATCAGAGTAGCCCAGTCTTTCATAATTGATCATCATTACAACATTACTCTTACTCTGCACAATGATCTAGTTCTTCTCACTTCACTTTGCATCAGTTCATATAGGTCTTCCCATGTTTTTTTCCCCCCTGAAACTACCTCCTCTCATCGTTTCTTTGCCACCACAGAAAGAGTTGCTATAAATATTTTTGCACACATAGGAATTTTTCCCTTTCCCTTGATCTCTTTGGGGTCTAGACCTAGTAGTGGTATTGTTGGGTCAAAGAGTATGCATAGTTTTATAGCCCTTTGGGCATGGGTCCGAATTGTTCTCCAGAATGGTTGGATCGATTCACAACTCTACCAACAATTCACTAATGTATGTATTTTTCCTCATCCACTCCAGCATGTCATTTCTGATAGGGATGAAGTAGTACTTCAGAATTGTTTTAATTTGTATTTCTCTAATCAACGGTGATTGGGAACCTTTTCTTATCTCACTATAGATAACTTTGATTTCTTCTTATGAAAACTATCTGTTCTTATCCCTTGACAATCGATTAATTGGAGGATAGCTCTTATTTTTTTTTTATAAATTTGACTCAGTTCCCTGTATATTTGGGCAAAGAGGCCTCTATTAGAGAAACTTTCTGTAAAAAATTTTGATATTACTTCATTGTCTATGCTACATTTTATCAAAATTTAATTTTCCTGATTATCTTTCAATTAGATCTATTTTTGCTTTTGCTTTGTTTGAGATCATGATTGCTACCCCTGCCTTTTTTTTAACTTCAGCTGAAGCATAATAGATTCTTATTTTAACTCTTCTCTTTAACCGTTTCAAATGTGTCTCTTGTAACAACATATTGTTGCATTCTAGTTTCTAATCCATTCTGCTCTCTGCTTTTGTTTTATGAGTAAACCATCCTATTCACATTCGAAGTTATAATTACTGTGTGTTTTTCTCCATTCTATTTTTTTCTATTTATTCTTCCTTCTCTCTTTTTATTCTGTCCCTCCTTGAAAGTCTGTTCTGTTTCTTACCACTGGCTCCCTTAATCTGCCCTCCCTTTTTCATCTCCCCCACCTTTCCTTCCATCTCCTCCAATTTTCCTGTTGGGTAAGATAGATTTCAATATCCAACTGAATATTTATGTGTGTATGTACATATGTATGCATGTATATGTATATATGCACACATATACATACACACATATATAGATATGTGTATATATGTGTATATACACACACACACATATATAGTATTCTTTCCTCTTTGAACCAATTCTAATGAGAGTGAGGTTCAAGCATTGCCCACCACTCCCTCTACTGTAAAAGCTCTTTCTTGGACATAATTCTTTTGTGAGATAATTTCACCCATTCTACCTCTCCCTTCTCCCAGTACATCCCTCTTTTTCACCTCTTTATTTTTGTGTTTTTTGAGATCATTCCAACATAATAGATTCACACCCATGCTATCTGTCTGTGTAGAGTCCCTCTAACTGCCCAGATAATCATAATTTTCTTAGGAATTGCATATATCATCTTCCCAAATAGTAATGTAAATGGTTTAATTTTACAGAGTCTCTCATGATTTCTCTTTCATATTTATACTTTTTTTTCTCTTGACTCGTGTTTTAGATGTTAAATTTTCTATTCAGCTCCAGTCTTTTCATCAGAAATGCTTGAAAATCCTTGTTTCATTAAATATGCATTTCTCCCCCTGAAGAATTATGCTCAGTTTGCTGGGTAGGTTTTTCTTTGTGGTAATGCTAGCTTCTTTGCCTTCCGGAATATCATATTCCAAGCCTCTGGTCCTTTAATGTGGAATCTTGTGAATCTTGTGTGATTTTGATTGTGGCTCCATGATATTCAAACTGTTTCTTTCTGACTGCTTGCAATATTTACTCCTTGACCTAAGAGCTCTAGAATTTGATTATGATATATCTGGGAGTTTTCATTTTGGAACTTTTTTCAGGAGGTGTTCAGTGGATTCTTTCAATTTCTATTTTACCTTCTGGATCTAAGATATTGGGGCAGTTTACCTTTATAATTTCTTGAAATATGATGTCTAGGCTCTCTTTTTTTGATCATGGCTTTCAGGTAGTCCAATAATTCTTAAATTTTCTCTCCTCAAACTATTTTCCATCTCATTTGTTTTTCTGATGAGATATTTTACACTTTCTTCTGTTTTTTCATTCTTTTGACTTGTTTTATTGTTTCTTTACATCTCATGTCGTCATTAGCTTCCAGTTGTCCAACTTTAGTTTTTAAGGAACTCTTTTTTGTACCTCTTTTTCCATTTAGCCTATTCTGCTTTTTAAAGAGTTCTTTTCTTCAGTGAATTTTTATGCCTCTTTTACCATTAGGTCAATTCTGTCTTTAAGGTGTCATTTTCTTCCATATTTTTGGTGTCTCTTAAAAAAATAAGTTGTCAATTCTCTTTCCATAATTTTCTTGTATCACTCTTGTTTCTTTTTCCATTTTTTCCCTTTATTACTCTTCTTTTTTTTTTTTTTAACTCTTACGGTGTATCAGTAAGGCAAAATTCATGACCTCTGAGAGGACCACAGACATGCCTGAAATTTGCAATCACAAAGTATAATGAATTTTCTAGGTAGAAGGTGGAGGAAGTATAACATTTATTTAGACTCCAAAGGATCAGACTCAAGGACCAATGCCCCCAATTCGATATTGTGGCAATAACATTCCGAAACTGCTAAGCGCCTCACTATAGTATTATAACAAAGATTATAACAAAGTATTATGGCAGGAATCCAAACCATACTCGTGCTTCCCCTCAATGCTAGGGCCCTCCTATAAGAAGATCGCTCATGCATCCTAACTCCCCGCTCAGCACTCTCTCCTGCAGCTCTGCTGACTCCAAGTTCTGCAGCTCCCTCTTGTGTTCAGCACTCTCCACTCTGCACATTCTGGACACTGGCCTTCAGCTTCTGAATCCTGCTGCTTTTGGCTCTGCTGCTTCTGGCTACATTGTGTCCAACTCCGCTCTCAGTCCTCAGTCCTCAGTTTCTCCTGTTTCCAAGTTCTGTTCTCTCTCAAGCATATAACATTGGCTCTGGTCTTAGCAACTCCTTGCAGGGCCCTGAGGTCTCCATGCCTCTCTCAAACTAGCAAATTAGTTTGCTGAATAGCCTGGGGCCTCATACTAATTAGTGAAAGGGTGTGGGCCTGTCTCTAATCAGACCTCCCTTTGTTGGCCCCACCTGAAGCCTATTCAATGTCTGGGAAAGATCTTTTGACATACATTGGCTTTACATATGGGAATTCTTGTTAGGCTTGGGTCCAATTAGTATTTGTTTTGAGGCTTTGGTTGTAGCTGTTTCACATTGTTGCATTCCCATTTTGTGTCTTGGTCTTCCTGCCACTGTAATAGCTTTTTTGCATCAAGTTCTTTTTTTGTTGTTTGGTCATTTTCCCACTCTATTTCTTGACTTTGAACTTTATGTTAAAGTTGAGCTCTGCTTACCTCAGGGTTGGGAGGCACTGTCCCAAACATCTGACTTTTTCATGTTGCTGTTTCTAGACCTGGGGATCTGCAAGTTTTTGTAGCTTCCAAGGTGGTGTGATCTGGGGAGGGGTATGATCACTGTTCTCCTGGTCTCTGATCTGGTCTTTATCCAGGAAGTGCCCCTCTTCCTCTGCACCTGTAAGCACTAGCACTGTTCTTGGCTCTAGAACCAGGTCCCCTGTTCTCTTGTGACTGACCACAAGTGCTCCTCTCCACCCTAGGACTGTGACCTAGAACTATGTATAGATAATGAAATTGCCAATTAACACCAGCTATACTCAGAGCCAGCAAAGGGTCTCCTGTAATCTCTTTCTTATCAGTTGTCCAACCTTCTAACTCTCTCTGGGCTGGCTGAGAGCTCCAAAAGCCACTGCTGCCACTGTCTTGGCTACTTCTAAAGCCCACAGCTAGTGCTGCTGCCATGTGCACTCAGGCCGAATCTCAAAGACCACTCCTGCTAACCTCTTAAAGTATCTTAGTCTGGAAAAATGTCTTATGCTGATCTTTTGTTGTTCTGCCACTCCAAAATTCAATTTGAGGCATTATTTCAAGTTGTTTGAGGGGGATATTGGGAGAATTTAGCTGGGCTGCTGCTTCTAATTTGCCATCTTGACTCTCCCTCCTCCTGCACCCAGCATATTAATAATGCTGATAATAGCTAGCATTTTTATAGAGCTTTAAGATTTGAAAAATATTATACACACATATATATATATAAAATATGTATAATATATATATATGTGTGTGTATATATATATATATATATATATATATATGTATATATATGATTTCTTTGTATTCTCAGAATATCTCCAGGAGGTAGATGCCATTATTATCCTCATTTTACATATGAGTGAAGTGAGTCAGACAGAGGATAAGTGACTTTCCCAGGGTCACACAGAAATAATAAGCATCTCAGGCGGGATTTGAACTGAATTCTTCTAGATTCTGGGTCCAGCATTCCATCCACTGTGCCATCTAGCTGTACCTCCCTGCCCCACCATCATTTCCTAGTTGCACAATAGGTTATAATAAATAGTATCCTAATAGTAGAGTGAGAAGACCTTGACTGTGACCTTAAATAGATAGGTGACCCTAGGTGAGTCTCTTAACCTTTCTTTTTTCATCTGTAATATGGAATTCCCCCTCCCCCAGCCCACTATCTACATCACATACTTGTCCTGAGGATCAAATTGAATAATGTATGCAAAACACTTTGCAAAACAACATAGACATACTGACTCTCATTATAAAGAAGAAAATTGGTCCAGAGAGAGGCAATGATAAAGGACCTTGGCATGATTTGCCAAAGTTCCATAGTTAGCTAGTGATAGGGCTTCTTCTCAAACTGGGGTTTCCTGAGTCAGAGTCCAGGGTTCCTATCATCCCATTAGTTTGTTCTGTGGCATGATGAGCTGCTGGCATGCTCAGTCCATCGGTCAGGGAAATTCAGTGGCTTGATTTAAGTGATACCTTTAAAACTGTCTCTTGAATTTATATTTGCTTGATTAATGTTAATTAGTTTAGATCTGAGCACTAATTCAGGTGTTGAACTTCAATAAGCAAATAATAAAACACAATAGATTTATCAGGAAGTGACCAAGATGAAGGAACTGGGCCCGAGTTTCCCAAGTTGGCAGAGTCCTGGGGCTTGAGCAAGGCCTGGTCTGGTTTTCTCATTGTCTTTAATCTTGCCTCACTAATGAAATTGTTAGTTACTTGAAAGCGTGCGCTATATCTCCTATTATTTTTAATGATATCTTACACTAAGATAGTAATATATGCTTTTCAAAGTGTTGTCATATATTGCCTCATTAGATTCTCACATAAACTTCATGAAAAAACATAGGACTGGCATCATTCTCATTTTGTAGATGGTTTTTTTTTTTAATAAGATAGGGAGCTATCACTAGAATGGCTAAGCAAAGGGTGGATGGCCATCTCTCAGGGCTTTGGGATGGTAGGTGATATCCCTGCTAAGGTCCCTGTGTACCAAGATTTCAAGAAACAAATGCTGAAAACTTGGGTGGCTTTGCCTAACAAAAATAGAAAGTTAGGCAGCGCTCACTGGACTCAGATCTTCTGATCATTCCACAAATATTTATTCATTAAAAACCATTTACAAACCACCTGTCGTGTACAGAAGTCTATGCTTTGGGGCTGGGAATATACAAAATTTAGGTAAGACTCAGTACTTGCCCTCATGAAGTTTCTAGTCTATTCCAGAAAAAAGGTATGAACGCAGATAACCATAGTGCATCATATTGCATAAGTGTAAGAAGAAGTGGAGAATAAAGTGCCATATGTAGTCCAAAGAGGGGAAGTCATTACCACAGAAGAGAAGAAGGAGAGCTTCAGTGAAGGCAGCTAGGTTGCACAATAGATAGAGCATCATATGAAGGCTGGTATCGCCTCTGCTAATGGGCTATCCTATACTAAATTGGGAGATCAATGTGGCCGAAGAGTAAGAATAGAAAAAAATCAGGGCCAATTTAGTGGGAATGAAGGATTCCTGTAGGAAAGTATATGGAATTGAGGCCGAAAAGATTAATTCAAAAGGGATCATGGCGGACCATGGAGGTCAGACTAATGTGTGTGGACCTTATCCTACAGCTAGTGGGGTAGTGTTGAAGGTTGTTGAAGAAGGGATGACATGATAAAAAAGTGAAGTGTGGGGAATGATAGTCTGGGATGTGAAGGGGTAACCTGGGAATACTCATCTCTAGATGAAATGATGGCAGAAGTCCTGATCCATTGGAATTAGAGCTAGGAGGGATCTTAGAAGTGTTTATGTTCAAACCTCTCCTGGTGAAATTGTATCTTTTTCTGGTCTCCCTCACCACCCTCTCCCTATCCTTCCTGCCCCAGTTAATAAAGTTAGTTTGTAAGTAGCTAATACAAGGTAATGATAGTAGGAAGTAAGATTGCAAAAGGGGCAACATAGAAGCCACTTACAAACTATCTCATAAATTAAAGGAGCATAGCAGTTACTTGCAACTGTCTCATAAATTGGGGTAGCATAGGAAACCGCCTCGTAAATGAATTGAGGCCACATTCTGAGACTATGTGTTAAATTAGGGAAGGTCAGCTAGGCCCTAATGTAATGGCCCTTTACTTCCCTCAGTCTGCAGGTAAGGGGCAGGTAAGCTCCAGACAGACATAATAAGACCAGTAACATGTTATGTAAATGAGAAAACCCTAAGGTGGCATTGATAACTTTGAAATGATGTTGACATGTTAATGAATTAAGCCAAAGGTGGCGTGGATAAGAGATAGTCCATCCCCTATCACCAAAACCCTATAAAATGGGACCCCAATAGCCTGTCCCTCAAACAACTCCTCCACCTTCTCTAAGTCCATGTTGCTCAAGTTCTCCTAACTCTGACTTGGGTTACATGATTCTCTGTTCCCTTCTCCCCACCTTCTTTCCCACCACTTCTTACCTACCTATAACCTCATCCCTTTATCCTATGCTGTCAGCCTCCGTACCCTCTGTGCGTCATCACAGTGTGTTTGAAGCATAATTCACCCCTCATTTTATTATGTTTTTAAATAAGTGTTTTATTGGTGACTTTTTTTATTTAACATCTCTACCACTTGCCAATGTCTCCCTTCACCACCGAATAGTACTATATACTGTCACAAAGTATAGTTAAGCAAGACAAATCAACCAACACTAGGCCATGTCTGATGACGGATGCTTTGCTCCTCTCCAATAGCCCCTCAGTTCTCTGCAGAGAAGTAGGCATATTTTACTCTCAGGCTTCCGAAGTTAAGATTAGTTATTGCATAGATCAGAATGCTATTGTTTCTCAGTGTTGAGAGTTTCTTTAGCCCTGAAGAGCAGGGGGCATCTTTAACACATGTTGCCTTTTCCTATATGGTAAAGGAAAACCTGGGAAGTCATTGTATGAAATGCATCATCCCAAACAGGAGTGTTACTACACCACTGTCCCAATCTAAATACAGATTTAGAAGCTTACAGTGTACCACTCCCATTTGCAACCAGTTGTACAGAATATCCCTTAATAAATTTATGTGAGGCCTGTGAGTATTGGACATGAGTGACCTTTTTCCCTCCCTAGTGAGGATGCAGGGTTAGCACATAATCATTTTAGGAGAGCAGTTGCTACCAAGAAATTAAAATTGGTAGGAGAAACTGATTAATTCTCCTTTTAAAATTCCTCACACTCAAGAAGGCTTCATTCCAAATGCTATAGCGAGAGGCCCTAATTTACCAGCCTACATTTCCCAGTCATATATTTTTCTGATATCCTATATGCGATTTCTCCTACAATTTTTCATTGGAAATTCATGGCAGTCTACTCTTATATCTTACTAATTGGCCTTGCTTCTAGTCTCTTCCTTTTTCCAACAAACTTCTTAGCCTAACATTGTGGGCCAGGGCTGACCAGGCTAGTCCACAGCAGACTCCCAGTCAGGTTGGTCAGGTTTAGGATTGGAATGAAATGAGACACTTGTAGTCTAACAGTTAACATAAAGGGTTTGACTTAACCAAAGGAGGGAGAGAATACTCAGAGAAGGGAAGGGTTGTTCCTTGAGGACACAGATGCTTTAGTTGAAGGTAGATTTCCTGGACTGTTAGTGATCTGCAGTCCAAAGCCTGAGAAGAGAGTGCTAGCCACATGGATATTGTACTTATGAGACCTCCACTAAGCCTTAGTCCTTGGAGCCAATTAAATCTCTGGGAATCTCTGAGACAGTTTCAATATCTTTTAGGGAAAGATTAGCCTAACCCCTCTCTTAACAGGGATCATGGAAGACTATGAATACCAGGTTAATGAGTTTGAACCTTATGTTACAGGGGTTGTGTTAAAGGTTGCTGAGGAAGGGATGCTACTCCCATTACACCTAGTATTTAAGACTCTCCAACCTGGTTACCCTTCCAGCATTATTTTATACTGTTGCCCTTCAAGCATGTAACAGCCTAGTTAAACTAGACTCTATTAGGCATTCCTCAACTTCGGGCCATCTCTTTCCTCCATGTATTGATCTAGGTCACTTTCCTTTTCTTCCCCCACATCCACAACAGGATGTCTCCACTGTCCTTGTCTCCACCTTTCAGAATTTGTTGTCGGCTTTTAAGACTCTGCTCAGACGTGGCCTCCATCTAGGCTTTTACAATTATTTCCTATAATGACATGTTTCCTCTACCCTCAAATATTTCTAGAGTACTTTATCTGGTTCTCTCCCTTGCCCCTCTCATTCCCTTCTTCCCTTGAATTATACTTATCTGTATACTTGTGTCTCCTTGGTAGAATAAAGGTAAGCTTTTGGGGTCAGAGATTATTTTGTTTTTATGTTTGTATTCCTAGTTTCAAGAATGATGCTTTGTAAGGAATAGGTACTGACTAATATGCCCCTCCGCCCTCAAATGGTCTTCTCACTTGCCTGCTACAACGCCTGAAATTCTACCATTAAACGACCCTTGCACATTAAGCTATTGTTTCTTCAGGTATTATTAGAATGCAATAGATGAGTCAGGTGAGTAAGGATGCATCAGTCATTAACACCCAACTGTTTATATTACATACATAGCCGGCTCATTTCCAGACTGAGGAAATGAGACACAGGATGGGTTAATTTTGATGATGTCTGGGGAGAGTGCAGGGGAGGAGCTTAGGATGCTAGGATGATAGATTTAGAACTGGGAGGGACCTCGGCAGCCATGTAGTCCAACTCCCTTTGAAGCTCAGAGAGATAAAGTTACTTCCTTATGGTAACATAGATAGGATTTAAATCCAGGTCATTTGGACTCCATGTTCAGTGCTCTATCCACAATTCTGAGCTGCCTCTCTACTACCTGGAGCATGTCAAGGAGGATAGGCGTCAGTGAGGTACTGAATAGCCAGCATGAGGACAATTAGGCACCAGCAGAGTGGACATGATAGGATGGGAATAGAAATCCTAGATCTGGAGCCTGAGGACCTAAGTTTGAATCCAAGTTCTGCCTCTTTCTACCTCTGTGATCTTGGGGAAGTCATTCCCCGCAAGGGATGTTTTCTCATTTGTAAAATGAATGTATTTGACATGCGATCTCTAAAGTCCCTTTGAGACGAAAAATCCTTTGAACTTCCAAAAGTGGGTAGAAGTCACAAAAAGAGGAGTTGGTGGTGGGTTCTAATCCTACTCATCTTACCTAGACACATATACTTTGTTCAAGAATCAGAAGACTAGGAATGAAATGAACCTTAAAATATTATACATAAATATATATATTTTATGTATATTTATATATAAATAAATTATATTATATAAATTATATATTATATATAAATAAAATATAGTCCAACACCCTCAATTCACTGAGGAGGAAAATCAGGCTTGAGGAAATTAAAAGGATTTGTCTAAGGACATACAACTAGTTAGTGGCAAAGCTGGGACTCAAACTTAGTTCTCTTGACTCCAGGCCTAAAGTGGTTTATTTTTGTCTTTGTTTTGTTTTGATGTTGTCGTCATTTTGAGCTAGGCATTTTCTAACTTTTGGAGGTCCTTTTGGTACTGGTTCCTTCAGGCTAATAAACTGCCCTCCCGTCATTCTTGACCCTGATTTGAAGGAAATAGATTCCACCTCCCCTTCTCTGCCTCCTCCTTTTCCCTCCTCCAGCTGCACCGCCCCCCCCCAACCTCCAGTCAACAAGTTCTTCCTGCCGGCCAGTCTAAAGCATTCCTTCCAATTTGAGAAATTTATTCAATCCAGGCTATGGGAGTCAGTTCCCCAGCTGTACAAAGAACATGTCAATTTCTTTGAAGTCCTCCAGTGGGCAAAATTCTCCCGCCATTGTTGTCTAATGTAGTTCCCTCTTTTGGGATAATAGAATGACAAGCTTTCAGCCTGCCAGGGTGCCCTTGGACCCAAGTCCAGTGTTTAGACAGTTTCTTCTGCTTATTCAATAATAGACACAGTTGAATCACATCTTTGCCTCATTAACTTTTCTTTGACTGAGTTTACTTGACATACTCAGCTTTGTGTATTGTGTTTTGCTTCTTGTAAACTTTTTTTCTCCTCCTCCTCCCCCTCCTGCCCTTAGCCTAGTCAGATGTTTTATGAGTGAGGAACCTTCCAGTAAACATTGATTCTGTTCTTCTTCCATTCAGGGATTGTACACCATTGTTTTGGAAGCTCCCTGTTGAATTTTCTTTTCTCATCATTTACAGTCTTACAATAATAGCTCCCAGAATGTCTTTGAAGAGACATTGCCCTGGTATTTGGGTTCTTTCCAAAGAATCATAGAATGTCAGAACTGGATTTGGCCTTAGGAATAATTCAACCCAATCTTTTCATTTCTCAGAGGTGGAAACTGAGGTCCAAATTGTTTTAGTGACTTGCCCAAGGCCACACAAGTGGTAAGTAGCAGGGCCAAGCTTCTAACCCAAGTCTTCTGACTGCAAGTGTATTGTTCTTTCTCCTTCCCCAGTGCTACTAAAATTTCCAGAGCCATAAAAAAAGAATCAGACATTGGATCCAGGCTCAATCAGACTGGAGATCGAACCTGGCACCATTGATAATGTCAGATCATCAGTGGCAGAGTCCAGATTAGAACTCAGGGCTCCTGACTTCATCAAAACTTGACTCTTTAGTAGATCATTAAAACCAGGAAAGAGCACAGCCCTTCTTAAACCCATCTATGCCTTTTTATATTTCCTTTTTTTTCCCCAATGGGGATAATGTTAGCTGAAGGGCTTTGAACTCTTCCAGAGAAGGTGGCCATATAGAACATGGTATGTTTGTTATGTTCTTCATTATGAATGGCTCAAATAGGGAAAGCACGGAGTGCATGGAGTGCAGGCAGAGAGAGAACTGGTGATGCCTCTGTCCTCCCTGACCACTCAAGTGCAATCATTTCTCTTTTTGTTAAACTCATGGACCTCCTGGCCACTTCAGTCCTATAGCTGCCAATCAAATGCAGTATTGTGTCCTCTCTTTCAAATGTCTGTAGATTATTAGAGCTGAAAAGGGCCTTTGAGATACTCTGGTCACAGGAGAGTATATTTAGGGCTAAAGGGACCCCTAGAAGCCTCTTAGTCCAATTCCTTCATTTTACAGATCTGGAAACTGAGGCTCAGAGAGGGGAAGTGACCTTATGGTTACACAGTCTCCTGATTCTCAGTGCAGGCCTTTTTCTACTATGTCACAGTGCCTGCTGTTGAATTCTTATCCAAGAACGCTGGATTTGGCATTAGGAGAACTGACTTTGAATCCTGCTTCCCATTGACTTTGTGGCCAGGGGATGGATTCTAGGTACGCTGCCTTGCTGAGTCTCAGTTCTCTTCTCTGTCAAAAGAAGATGATCATACCTACATTTCCTACTTCACAGGCAAGTTTTGAGGAAAGTGCTACAGAACAGGGCTGTTAGTGTGTGTTTGGGTACGTGTACATGTTCTCAGCTCTTCTATGTCTCTTCAAGTGTGTTGTAAACTCTTTGAAGGGGGAGATCATACAATGATTTTATGGCCCATATAGTGCTTGGCCTGGTTTAGAGGCAGTATGATATGGTAGGTAGAGGGCTAGGTTTAACTCTAGGATGCTGGTGGTATGGTGGTTAGAATGCTGGTCCAGGAGTCAGGAAGATCTGAGTTCGAATTCAGCCTCAGATACTTCCTAGTTGTGTGACCCTGGAGAAGTCATTTAACTGCTGTCTGCCTCAGTCTCCCCATCTGTAAAATGGGAATAACACATAGTACCTGCCTCCCAAGGCTGTTGTGAGGATCAAATGAGATAAGTTTGTTAAGTGCCCTGCAAATCTTAAAGCATTATATAATGCTAGCTGTTATTTTTATTAATTTCAGCTCTGGCACTTATTAGCAAGTGGTTGGTACAGTGAATAGAGCACTGGGCCTGGAGTTAGGAAAACCTGAATGCAAATCCAGTCTCGCTTAATAGTTGTGTGACCCTAGGCAAGTCACTTAACCTTTGCTTATCTCAGTTTCCTCAACTGTAAATAATGAGGATAATGAGAATAGATATCTCACAAGATTGCTGTGAGGGTCAAATAAGCTAATATTTGTAAAGCACTTGGCACAGTGCCTGCCACACAAAGGTGCTATACAATGCTTGTTCCCTTTTCTTCTTCTCCCTGTGTGACACTGGGAAAGTCTCTTAACTCTTACTATCTCAGGCAACTTCCTGGGGGTTAAATTACTGAATGTAGATGGGTTATAAGCTCCTTCAGGGCAGGCATTTTCAACGTTTGTCTTAGTTTTCTTAACCTATAGTAGGGCTTAATAGAGTTAGTCAGTCAATAACCATTTATTAAGCACCCACTATGTGTCAAGTATTGCGCTAAGTGGGCAACTAGGTGGCACAGTGGATAGAACACCAAGTCCGGGGCCAGGAAGACTCTTTTTCCTGAGTTCAGATCTGGCCTCAGACACATATTAGCTGTGACCCTGGGCAAGTCACTTAACCCTGTTTGCCTCAGTTCCTCATTGACAAAATGAGCTGGAGAAGGAAATGACAAACCACTCCAGTATCTCTGTCAAGAAAACCCCAGATGGGGGTCACAGAGAGTTGGGCATGACTGAAACAACTGAAAACAACAACAAACAGAAACATTGTGCTGAGTGCATGGAATACAAAAAGAGGCAAAAGACAGTTCCTGCTCTCCAGGAGCTCACAATCAGGTGGGGAGATAAGAAGCAAGCAAAAGTGTAAAGGATAAAAAGGAAATAATTCACTGAGGGAAGACACTGAACCAAAGAGATTTGGGGAAGACTTCCTGGAGAAGATGGAATTTTAGTTGGGAAGCCAGTAGATGTAGATGAAGAGGGAAAACATTCCAGTCAATGAGGAATAACCAGAGAAAATGGAGTGCCTTGTTCAGGAACAGCAAGGCCAGTATCACTGGATTGAAGACTGCATGGAGGGGACCAAGGGGTAAGAAGACTGGAAAGATGAAGGGGTAGGTTATGAAGGGCTTGAAAAGCTAAACAGAGGATTTTGTATTTGATTCTGGAGAAAATAGGGAGCCACTGGAATTTATTGAGAAAGGGTGGGAGATGATATGATAGGATCTGTACTTTGGTGGGTGAGGCAGGCAAACCCACTGGCAGCTATTGTAGTGGTCCAGCTGTAAGGAGAGGAGGGCTAGTACCAGAATCATAGCAGTGTCAGAGGACAGAAGGGGGAACAGAGAAGAGATGTGGCAAAAGTGATACTGGTAGGTCTGGGCAATAGATTCGAAATGGGTGGTGGTAGTGAGAGATAGTGAGGAATCAGACAAGAGTTCCAAGCCTGAGGAACTGGGAGGATGGTCCTGTTCTCCACCATATTAGGGAAGGTAGGAAGGTTCAATGGTTGTTGAATTAAGTTGAATTGGAGGGAATTCCCTAAACTGAGGAAGACATGGATCCTTTGGGTATTTGTGTATTGCCCTGGGTACATAGTAGGAGCTCAGTATTTTAGGCTTGGCTCAGGAGAGGAAGGCTTCTGCATACCATCACTGCATCGTCCTGAGTGCCATCAGCTATGATCAAATGGGATGGTGAACCACGATTAATTTTCTGCACAATAGTGTGGATAACTTCATGCCTCATTAGCCTGACGATTTCATTCGGGTTTGTTGGACTTGTGTAATCTTGTTTTCTCTTCAGCTAGCTTCCCAGGGTCCCATTGTCATCCTGGTGAAGCCGCAATAATTCCATCAAATTCCCTTCATCAATCTGTTGGCTGTGAATAGCTCAGCCTTGTCTGCTCACATAAGGTACTGAGAGCATCATTTGGTATACTGTGCTGTGCTCTTTGGGACAGGCTTCTATAGAGGGGTACCTGCCAAATTTAATGATGCTGAATTGGAGGCCCACATATCTAATATCACCTCCTCTGTAGTTGCCAGTGCAAATTTTCAGCTTATTTAGACATCTCTCTCTCTCTCTCTCTCTCTCTCTCTCTCTCTCTCTCTCTCTCTCTCTCTCTCTCTGCCTTTCTGTCTCTGTCTCTCTCATATATTTTATGTGCCTGCATACATATATAAATATGAAAAAATACATTAAGGAACAAAAGCAGTGGGGAAGCACAAAGAGTGTGCTATAGTGAAAAGAACACAATTCTGAGAGGCAAGAGATCTAGGTGTTAGTTCTGTCTCTGCTCATGCATAACCTTAGATATATCACTTTTCTTCCCTGGCTTTCAGCTTCCTCATCTGTAAAACAGGTCAGATTAGATGCTCTCCAAGGCCCCCTGAAGCTCTGAAGTTCTAGAATTCTATGAAACATCTGTGGTCATTTTAGCTTGAACCTGCCAGCCTCAGCAAAAAAGACCCCATCTCCTGGTAATATTTCGATGGCTCAACCAATTGGCAGGAGTTGACTGCTATCAAAACAGTTTGAGAGCCCTGGGCCTGCAATCTGGAAGACTCGTCTTTCTGAGTTCAAATCTGGCCTCAGACACTTGTTAGCTGTATTACCCTGGACAAGTCACTTAATCCTGTTTGCCTCAGTTTTCTCATCTGTAAAATGTGCTGGAGAAGGAAATAGCAAACCACTCTAGTATCTTTGCCAAGAAAACCCCAAATAGGGTCAGGAAGGGTTGGACATGACTGAAACAACTGAACAAAATTCAAACAGAGTAGATCACTGCCAAAGATAGTATGATTTGGAGGCCCTTGGAAGCCAGCTTATTCTCTTAAAATATCTTCCCCACTGCCTTGATAATACCCCAAATTATCCATGAAAACTTAGTTCCTCACATAATCCATGAAAACTTAAGAAGAACATTTTTAACAGATTTTGCTATAGCAAATACTTGGAATCTTTAATCTTCATGGAATGAAAAGCTTTCAAAATATAGAGACCTAACAGAAGAGATCATGGTGGGCAGACCCACCAGCAGCCATTGAAATAATGACCCTGGGCAACTCACTGGGCAACTCCTCAGTTTCCTCATCTGATAACAACACTTATTTTGTAGGGTTGTTGTGAGAATCAAATGAGATGATATCTGAAAGTGCTTAAAGTGACATGTGATCAGTATTGTTGTGATTATCTTTAAAGTTGGGATAATGTGGATTATTTATCTTATAGGGCTGTGCTTAGGGAGCTGCCTTGTAAGCTATATAAATATGAACTCTCTCTTATTATTACAGAAAATTATTCTTCTGAACTTGTTTTACTATGATGACCTCAATCTTTTAATCTCTTTTGATTGGGTTCAGGTAGAAGTGGTCCTGGGACCAGTTACTCTCCTGATTTTATTTTTATTTTTAGCTTTTACAAAAGAATATGTACTTTGAAACTACCACAGAATGTTCAATATAAAGGAAGAAAAGTGCTCTTGTGTATAGTCAGGATGGGGAGGGGAGGGAGAGCTTTGCACATTCTCCCCTAATACCATCTTGGTCCCTAGGGAAAGTAGGCCAAGACTTAATGCACTTTCTACATAACATTTACACCACTAAGTTCACTTCCAAATGTGGCATTGCCGACGGATGGATGAGTTCTCATCTATTCTAGGGCTGGACTGGGTTGGGCAGATCCCTGGGGATTTTGCTTCCTACTGTCTGGCTTCCTCCAAATCCCGACATGGAATCCCCTCCTAGATTTCTGGTGCCTCACCCTTCTGACCTTTTGACTCTCACAAGCTATCTCCAGCCTTCTTCCCTTTAAAGCAGAGAAGACTTAAATACAGCAGAGAGAGAGAGAAACAGCATCAGGGCCATGCTGTCTCTACTCTATGCAGTGGCCTTGGTATAGAGATCAAGGCCTAAGGCCTCTCTCCACACTCAGGGCTTAGTCCTTGCCCATCCAATGCAGCTAGTCTTAGAAGGGCCAGAGACAAGAATTCTTTTTTCATTTGCATTTAATGTCCTGTTAACTCTTGTACACTTTTTTTGTAGTTGAATCAGATTGTTAGGATTTAAGCTCATAGTCTGTAGGCTCACTGCATGCATCGTTGGTACAGGACAACAGGGGTAAAAGGAATCTCCTCTTCTTCCCATAAGATTTTGATTTTTTCTGTTAGGTCTCTATATTTTGAAAGCTTTTCATTCCATGAAGATTAAAATTTGCCAGTATTTGGTATAGCAAAATCTACTTAAGATGTTGTGATGTCTTCATGGATCAATGTTATTATTATTGGTATCCCATGATAGAATGGGCTAGTGAACGGCAGTTAATTTTATGTACCAAATAGCTTGGATAATTTCAAGCCTCATTAGGCCCATGATTTCATTTGGGTTTAGTGGACTCCTATAATCTTGTTCTCATTAATCTAATAATAATAGTAATACTAAGGCTTTGCCTCGGTTAAAAATGCAAATAGCCTGAGGAGAAATAACACTTAAGCCTCATCATTCATTCACATCTTTCTGCCTTATCTTGGTATTTGTGGTCTTCCACAATTTGAGCCCTACCTACCTAAATGCTTCAATATTCACTCTGCCAGTGCAGATAGAAGCCCCGATGCATCTTAGTGGATACTGTTCGTGAATAGCTGTGGCCCGAAATAATCACCTGGTAATGATAACAATAGCTAACATTTTTACAGTGCTTACCGTGTGCCAGGCACTGTGTTAAATGCTCTACAATTATTATGTCACTTAATCCTCACAACAACCCTGGGAGGTAGGTGCCAATGTTGTCTCCACCTTACAAATGAGGTAACTGAGGAAAACAGAAGCAGAGGTTAAGTGAGTTACCTAGGGTCACATAGCTAGTAAATATATGAGATCAGATTTGAACTCAGGTCTTCCTGATACCAGGTCTACTGCCCTGCTCTATCCATTGCACCAACTAGATGCCACGAGGTAGTGACTCCCGCCTGGTCGTCTCTGTTCTCACGATGATCCTCTCTAAGCTTAGTTAGCAATTACCCATTCCTTTCCAGAATGCCCAGAAACCATCTGTTTAAGAACAGGTTCTAGAATTCCGATGGGAGTGAGGGGATCTTGGGGGTTACCCAATGGTAGAATTGGAAGGAATTGGAGTTCCATCAGATGTGAACTGTTCCTAAACAAAAAGATGTAGCCCCCCCCCCCCAAAGATCATCCTTGGGTTGTTTAATATTCTCTGGTGAGTAACAACCTATTCTATCCTAAGGCAGTCCACGACACTTTTGGGTAGCTCTGGTATTTAAGAACTCAGGCAGCTAGATGGCTCAGTGGATAGAGAAATGGCCTGGAACTAGGAAGACCTGAGTTCAAATGTGACCTCAGACACTAACTAGCTGTGTTACCCTGGGCAAGTCACTAAACCCTGTTCGCCTCAGTGTCCTCATCAATAAAATGAGCTGGAAAAAGAAATGCCAAACCACTCTAGGATTTTTGCCAAGAAGATGCCAAATGTATCAAATACAACTGAAAATGACTGAATGACAACTATGTGCTAGGCACTGTACTATAAGGTCTGAGAGTACAAATAAAAGTAAAAAAAAAAAGGATAGTTTGTGACCTCAAGGAGTTTACATTCTAATGGATTAAGACAACACAAAAAAGGGAGCTGAAAATGAGAGGGGGAGGGGTAGAAATGGAGATCAGGGCAGAGGAAGTCCTGTGAACGTATCAGCAGTGCAACCTGGAAAGAGATGAAGACATCTTTGGCTTAGGCCTCTGCTTCAAATTGGCATAGGCATGGAAGGAAGAGCCCTCATATTATATGATCAAAAGCATAGAGCTGAAATGAACAGCCGGTGTTATTTACAATGGAGAAACATTTAAGTGCATTTTTGGTCCTATAACTATGAGCTATAGTAATAAGATAATAGAACAAGGTTAAAAATGTAAGCGTCCATGGAAAGAGGAAGGGATAAGGTTTAGAACAGCTTGGCAGATGAGTCTTGTAGAGAGAATATGGGAGAAATGACCAAAAGAAACACATTTCAGCTCAATGTAAAGCATAGGTTCCAAAAGATTTGTTGTTCAGTCATGTCCAACTTCTCGTGATCCCATGTAGGGTTTTCTTGGTAAAGATGCTGGAGTGGTTTGCCATTTCCTTCTCCAGCTCATTCTACAGATCAGGAAACCGTCGTAAACAGGACTTAGTGACTTGCCCAGGTTGCAGAACTAGTAAGCGTCTAAAGCTGGATTTCCTGACTCCAGGCCCAGTGATCTGTTCGCTGTCCCACCTAACTGCCCATGGTAGGCCCTTAATAAATGTTTATTGACTTGACTCTAACCTAAATGAATGTTGTATTTTGTCAAGGGTTTTTTCTGTACCTATTGACATAACGTTGCTTGTGTTCATGCTGCTCACCCAGACTAGAATGTTCTCTTTACTTAAGTGTTACCTTTTTTAAAGCACCTCCTTCCAAATTCTATTTCCTTTATGAAATTTCCAGTGCCCTAGCCTTTGCAGATTGCTCCCTCATCTGAATGACCATGTGTGTCACAAGGCAAAAAATTGTCTCCTTAGCATTTAGCTCAACAAGTGCCCTTGAAGAGTTTGGCTTTTGTCACTGAATCTTGCTAAGTGCTAAGCCCCAGGCCCAAACCCCTATCAGGTGTAACATTAACATTATTATGTAATAGTAATTAAGGTGGGACATTTTGCTTTTCTTCTCTTAAGTGCCTTTAATGATTCTGGGGCAGATAAAGTGGGATTTTTTTGTCTTGGAGTATTTCTCAGCACTGAGACAAGCAGGAATCATTGCTTTGTATATGATGTGATCCTGGGGATGGAGAACTTTCCCAGACTCAGCCTGGGTGAAGTCAGAGCCTTCAGGGCTCCAAAAACTGGATATAACTGGGAAGAGCTTGGCATTTGATTTTTGGGGGCACACTCATGGAAGG
>CM053623.1:400916966-400941785 GCA_028646595.1 Phalanger gymnotis
CTCCCAGCTCCATGTGGGACAGACCTTACCCAGAGACTATCCAGGCTGTCCTGGGCTAGAGCCCTGCTTCCCTCTGCTACCCTGTGGGTTCTGCAGTTCTAGAATTGGTTCAAAGCCATTTTGTATAGGTTTTTGGAGGGACTTGGTGGGGAGCTAATGCTAGTCCCTGCTTTCCAGCTGCCATCTTGGCTTCATCCCCACCTTTTGTCTTCTTGCCTTCCCACAGTATCGTGTGGTCCAAAGAGAACAGGAAACCTGGATTTTGGTTCTTATTCTGATAGTCACTAGCACTGTGACCTTGGGCACATCACTGACACTCTCTCGGGTTGGACCCATCTGTAAAACAATAGGGGTCAGACTCAGTGGTCACTAATTTCTAACATTTTATGATTAAATGAAAAATCATTTAGGTACTTATCCTGTGCCAAGTCCTTGAAATGTAAATATAAAAATAAGATAGCATCTGTCTTCAAGGAGCTTGTGATCTAATGGGGAGGGGTAACAACAGATATAAGAGAATGGTGTCCAGGGAAGAGTGTTTTGGCCACAGGGATGGTGAATGGTGCAATGGGGTAGTCTTTGCAGAGGCAATGATAGTATTAATTTATTTACAATCCTCAGAGCAAGAGGTGGAAAGCATAGATTGATGGGGTTATGACTGAGGTGGCAGGGGTGAAAATGGTCAAGATGAAGTTGTATGATCTGGGTAGCTCAGAATTAAACAACTTAGCTCCTCCTGGGTATGGCTTCCGGAGGTCTGGATTGGAGGGTGGAACAGCAACAGCAGCAGGGTGGGAAATGGGCGTCATTCTCTCATATACTTAATGATATTTTTTCAACAAGCCATAAAATTCAAGATCAATTTAACTTTTAATTTGCAGTACCTCAACATTTCTAAGAGCCGTAGATGAGAGGGCTTCCTCTGGAGAGAGAGATATCAATTCTTTGTCAATGTATTAGATAGAGCATTGATTCAGCTCTCATATGTTAGACACTGAACAAAGTGGTAGGGATGCAAATATAAGCAAAGAAGACACCCCCCACCCTCAAGAAGCTTAATTTAAATTGGGGAAGACAACACATAAAAGGGAGAATAAGGAGGGTACCTGCATGGGGGCTGTACGTGGAAAAGTCCAGAGAGTGAGGAGGGAAGCCAGAAGTGAAGTGAATAGTAGAAGATTTCATGGGTTGCATAGCCCAGAAAGAAAATCATCATCTGGTGGCCAGCCTTCTGGGACTGAGGTTTGCCAGACTTAGCTGGGAAAAGACAAAACAATATCCAGGAACAGAGTAAACATCTTTTCTAGCTTGGCAGGGCCTGACATTGCCATAGTGGTTAGAGCATTGAAGATGACCTAGGGTTGGAATCCTGCCTCCGAAATAATCTCTTTTAATCTTGGTTCCTCAACTGTAAAATTTGGGGTGATAATAGCACCTAGCTTACAGGTTTGTTGTAAGAATCAACTAAGATAATGTATGTAAAGTATTTTAAAGTCAGTCCTTAAAGTTCTTAAAGTCAGTCCTAAATTAATGTGAGCTCTTGTATGGCTTTTGAGAATTCTGGGTCCCTGCCCGCCATGATGATTTAATTCTCCAAAAACATCCCTTAACATGTATCTATCTATCTATCTATCTATCTATCTATCTATCTATCTATCTATCTATCTATCTATCTATCTATCTATCTATCTATCTGCCTGTCTGTCTGTCTGTCTGTCTGTCTGTCTGTCTGTCCATCCATCTATCCACATATATATGTGTGTGTGTATGTGTGTATACATATTTATGTATGTATATATATATATATATTTTTTTTTTTTGCTAGAAAAGTTTTTAGAACAAGGACCATTGGAGTTGGAAGAAACTTATACCATTCTCTCATTTTAAAGATTAAGCAAAGGGGCAGCCTAGTGGCGCAGTGGATACCAGCCCTGGAGTCAGGAGGACCTGGGTTCAAATCTAGCCTCAGATACTTACTAGCTATGTTACCTTGGGCAAGTCACTTGACCTTTATTGCTCCCGCTCCCCCCACTGAAATAAGTAAAGATAAGCAAACTGAAAAACAGGTAAGCTGACTCACCCAAATTTCCACAATTGGTTCATTTCAGAGGCAGGATCAGAACTTAGACTTGGACTTTTTGACATGTATGTTTTTACTTTAAAAAGTTTTATTGACATCTTCATTTTTTTTTATTCCAGTCACTTCCCAATATACCCTATTCAAAAAAGACTTTCCCTTGTAACAAAGAAAAAATGACTAAGCAAAATTGACCAACTCGAGGACCATATCTGACAGGCTGGGCAACATTCTACACCCATAGTCATCCACCTCTTGAGTGAGGAGGGAAGTATGGCCTCCTGAATCAGAATTAGCCATTGCATTTAATTTTAGTTCAGCTGCCTTTTAATGTTGTTTTCAGTTAAATTATTGTGGTCTTTGTGTACTTTCACTCTCCTGGTTTTGCTTTTGTTGTTCTGTATTGGTTCGTACAATCCTCTCATGTTTCTCAGAACTCCTCCTATTCATTATTTCTTACTTCGATATGGATCTGTGATCTCACTGACAGAGGCACTTCCTCCAGCTATGCAAATCACAGGCCATCCATGTCTGTCACTCTTGTGTAACTCTTGTCCAGGACCCTCTGGGAATCTTTCTCAGGGGGTCTGTTCAACATTCTAAGGGCCTTCTAGCTCTTTCCCATTATATTCACATATCACAATTTGTTCAACCATATTTCAGTTGCTGGGCACTGGCTTTGTTTCTAGTTTTCTGCTACCATAAAAACTGATGCTATAAATATTTTGGTGCCTATATAAGACCTTTCTTTATGTCTTCGACCTCTTTGGGAATATATACCCAGCAGTGGGATATCAGGCTGAAAGAATGTGGAGAGTTTAACATCCTTTCTCTGATAATTGCAAATCATCTTCTAGGAGGGTTGGACCAAATCATAGTACCACCAACAGTACATTAGTTCCTACCCCTCCAACCTTGACTATTTCTGCATTTCATTACCTTAGTCAATTTGATATGATGTATATACTCTTTACAATACTGGTCTCTGTTGGGTTGGGGCTTCTGGACTATCTGGGTATCTACATGGCTTCCTGCCCAGGTAGAACAAATGAAGAATGATCTGTAATGGGAGAATTGCTTGTTTTATTTTACTCTGATTTATGCTGGGTTTTTTTGAAGCTATATTTGTTATGAAAATAATTTTGAGAATACCTCAAGTGAAATTAAGTTACGATAGACTTCCCCATAAAATAGGTGTTTAACCAATGGAACACTTGATGCAGAATTAAAGTGGCCTCGGGGATTCTATTTTTGAATAAGTTCAATGAAAGAAGGAATGCTCTAAGAAACTATTGTTCCACCTCTCCCATGTCTCCCTTAGTTCTATGATTTCATCAGCATAGGGAGCTATTAGTGAGAGATTTCCCCTACCTAATGGTCAATCTAGAATCTTAGAGAGTTGCCTGGAGTCTCTTAGGAGATGAGTGACCTGCCTAGAGTCACACAGCCAGTATGTGTCAAAAGTAGAACATGATTTCACATCTTCCTAGATCTCAACCTGCTGTTTCTACAATCCTGGTGAATTAAAGGTCAAGGCGAGGGGGGGAGAGGAAAGAAATAAGAGATGAGACACCAGAGGCTTATACAGCTAGAGAATGGGGTTTAACAAGAGGTTCTGTGAAAGTCACAGACTACTTGTACTCAGGCCTGATCCATTAAGAATATGGCAGCAGAGAAAGAATCGCCAACTCTCTCTTCTCCAGGGAGCAGCTCTTTATAACTTACAGACGTGTTTAAACACTGTAGCAGAAAGTTGGATAATTGATTTTGAAATATTTGACTTTGGAACATGAAATAAAATCAGTTAAGCTATTCATGTATCATCCTCTGCTACACAACAAGATGATTGTTTTAAATTCTAGAAATAACAGCCATAAAAGAACCAAGAGACCACCACCTTAGACAGAGAAAGGAAGAAGACAAGTCTTAGTTCGGAGTCCACTGGCTCTAAAGTAAGGGATTCTTATACCATCAAAAGGGTACATGTCTTTTTTGACGACTCCAAGGATTTATATAGTTTTTTCAGATATATTTTTAAAAATGTTTACCAGTCTGCTTTTTCCCTAGAACATTCACAGGCAGTCACAAGTCAATGAAACGATCATTCTTAGATTCATAGGTGCTTGGAATTGGAAGGAATTTTGAAGGTCATCTAATCTAACACCTTCATTTTATGGGAGAGGAGACTCAGGGCCAGATATAGGAAATTACTTGGTCTAGGTCTCACAACTATACAGACCTGAGATTAGAACTCAGGTCTTCTACCTCTCAGACTAGTGGTCTTTCCATTGCTCCACACTGCCTCAACCACATGCTTAGCAGTGAAAAGAAAATTCTCTCTGGGCAATTTTCTCTGAGGGGAAAATTTTAAAACATAATTAAATTTTCAAAGAAATAGTTTTCCCCCCTGCCAATATAATATCTAAGATATTTACAATGAACATATCTATCTGGGCAGAGGACTTCCCTGTTACCTGAGGTATGAGAAGATCCTAAGGAACGCATCCAACATTTAGGGAGGCAATGTGGAACTACATAGACAAGAATCATGGGGAGGAGAAGGTGTGGATGAGCTGCCTTCTGTACTCCTCGAGCATCCCAGAGAACTTTCAAAGCTCTTTCTAACTTTAGCTTTTTGAGGGCAGGTAGCATAAGTATCATTATTCCCATTTTATCAATGAAGAAACTGATGTCTGGAGAGGTTATGAGATTTGCCCAGGGTCATACGGACAGCAAATATTAGAACCAGGATTCTAACTGTAGTATACCTTCTGTTACCCCATGCTGCCTTACAGATTCTCCCCCCATGCATTTCAACACCATTTAAATGTGTAATAATGTTTATTGCATCTACTTGGGATTGTAATTCAGAATATTATCAGCTGAGATGATGAGAGCACTAAAAAAACAAAAAAACCCCACAAAAACCCCTCTGTTACATGAGGATAGAATGAGGAATCAATGATACATTTCTTGGAAAAACAAACAAATTTGATAATGGGGACAAAATTATTTTACCGTGATCTAATTCAGAGCTTCTTAATGTACAGATAAATTTTAGAGGTTTGTGAATTCGGGTAGAAAAAATAGTTTCTCTGGCAATTCTATATGTTTTATGTATTTAAAAACATTATTTTCAGAAGGGTTCCACAGGCTTCACAATCCTCTTTAATGCCAGTGCCTTCCCTTTGAGGTTATCTACAACTTAGCTTGTCTATATCTTGATTGTTCATCCGTGGCACAGTAGATGAAGTGAGGAAGACCTGAGTTCAAATCCAGCCTTAGACTGTGTGACTTTGGGCAAGTCACTTAATCTCTGCCTCAGTTTCCCCAACTATAATAATAGCACCTACCTCCCAGGGTTGTTGCAAGGAGTAAATGATAACATGTGCATAAAGCATTTAGCACAGCCTCTGGCATTATAGAAATGCTAACTATTATTATCGTTGGTGGCGGTGTCAGTGTTTGCATATTGTCTCCCCCGTTAGACAGCGAGCTCTTTGAGAACTGATGCTGTCTGTTGTCGTTATTGTTTGTTTGCTTTATTTTTTAATTTCTTTGTATCTCCAACACTTAGCACAGCGTTTGGAACCTAGTAGGTGCTTAATAAATGCTTGTTGACTTGACTTGACCAGCCTGCCAAAGGAGCCAAAGATGCAAAATGGTTGAGAATCCTGATCTAAAAAAAAAAATAATGGAATTTATAGGCCTGCATCATTTTCTTTTGGAAAACATTCATTCAGCTGATTAATTCATTCAAATCTAGGCAACAGGACCCCAAGAGAGAAGGGAAAGTGGCATACAAACCAAAAGGCAGCCCTCCACTCATGCTTGAGTACTCCTGGTAGGAATAAGGTAGGCCAAAGGCAACTGACCCCTACTAATAGACATCTTTCCTGGGGGATCTAACACAAGAAGGATTCACCGAATGGATGTTACCTCACTCACAGTGAGCACCTGAAAAGGCCTTTGCCTAAAGGGCCAGGGTTTCCCAATGCATCCTGGGCCATCTCCAGTTGTCCTGATGAATATCAGGCCACTGGACCCAGATGGCTCTGGAGGAAAAAGTGAGGCTGGTGATCTTGCACAGCCCTCCTTCACTCAAAGTCATGTCATCATTTCCCTGATGTCATGGTCCTCTTTGAGAACGAAGGACAAGCACAACAACACAAGCAAGAATACTCTATACCACCAGTCACTTGGTGAGAAGGGACACAAATCATATCCCCACTGAGAGCCTCTTTCCTCCTCTGTAAAGCTACAGTAATGATATTTATTACTACCTTTTTCATAGGCTTGCTCTTAGGATCAAACAGGATAAAATCATACAATGTCACATCTGGAAGAGACTTGAGAGATAGCCTGGCCCAACCCACTTGGTTTATGAATTAGCCTGGTTTAGTAGAATGCTGCCATACTCCGCCCTTTCTTCCATGGGGCAGATAACTCTACATCTCACTAGGTTCAGTATCTTTAAAAAAATTCTCATCTTTCATTGCATAGAAAATGATCAAGAGATAGGGTACAATGTGGCATAGTAAAGATAAGGCTGGATTTAGAAGCAAAGGATCTGAATTCAAATCTTTGCTCTGATACCTGTGTCATACTGGTCATGAGTCACCTCTGCCTAAACACAGGATGACTCTGTTTGAAGGTAGAAAACTTATCAACTATATTTGGCCCATTTGAAAAAGACTATGCTTCTGGAACATGATCTCCCAATATGACAACCGCTCAGCCTCACTGGGTAAAGACAATTCTAAAAGGATTTTAGATTTAGAGCTGGGTCACACATACCATCCACCTCTCTCCCACCCCATTTAACAGTTCAAGGAAACTGAGGCTTACAAAGGTTGTGACATTCCCAGGATTCCATGGGGGAATAAGTAGTGTGGATTCGTATTCAATTCAGTCTAGATTCAAATCTGTAGACATGGTCCAGAACGAGTTCTGATTGGTCAGAATTAGAACCAATGGGCAGAAGTTACACAGAGGTTAATTTTGGTTCAAAATAAAGAGGAAAAAGTTCTCACAATGTCAGCTTCTCTAAAATAAAATCACGTTGCTGTTGGATTAGTGCTGGATGAAGAAACAGAGAGGGACAAACTTAGCTGTTGATGGCCTGGCTGGAACAGGAGAGGTCACTTTCCTTTCTGGCTCGTCTATGTTCCCGATTGTATGTCTCCTAAAAAGCAACCCCCCAGCCAAGCTCCTAGCAATGATTAGCCTGTGATCATGCTAATATATCCTTGGCCTGGTTTATAAATAGGTGGTATCTATGTTTGGAGACCTCGACAGGTTCTGAAGAGACAGAGTGGGAGAAGTGACTGATAATCACAGCTGTACGAAGGACATGAGGCATCTGGGGATCTGATATCAGAGCCATCACACCAGCTGACACCACAGTCAGGAAAATCTTAACACACATTGTCTCGTTTTATTCTTCAGCAGCCCTGGGTGACGAGGAGGAGAATTGTTTTTACCCCTGTCATATAGGCAAGGAAGCTAAGGCTGAGAATTGTGACCCCGGGGAAGTATCATAGCCTCAGTTTACCTACCAGTAAAATCATGATTAAAAAAAAGCCCACCTAATTTATAGAACCATTGTGAGCATTAAGTGAGATGATAAAAATAAAGTATTTTGTGAACCCTAAAAACACCTTGCAAATGTTAACTATTGCGTATTGTATAAGAATATTGTATGAGAGTATTTATTGTATTATATTAGAGTACTGTATAAGAGGCACTGGGTCTGGGAGTCAGGGAGAGTCTGAGTACCCCAGACACTTACTAGCTGTGTGACTTTGGGCAAGTCACCTAACCTCTATTTACCTCATTTTCCTCCACTACAAAATAGGGATGATAATGGCACCCACCTCACAGGGTTGTCAGCACTTGGCACTTAGGACCCGGCACACAGTAGGCTCTATATAAATGCTTATTCCTATCTTCCTTCTCCTATTGTTGCGCTTATGTAAGTACCTCTCTTCAGGGCTTAACCGTACAAAGTAGGCAGGTTTTAAAGTTTGATAATATAGTAGTTTGAAATGCTTTGGGAAAGGGTACTAGATTTGAAGGTAGAAGACCTGGGTTTGAATTCTGGCCTGCTTAATACCTATATGACCTTGAGTAAATCACTTAACCTTCTTGGGCCTTGGGCCAAAGTCACCCACTTTGTAAAACAAGGGAATTGGAATAAATCATGTCTAAGGTTCAAATCTATGGCTTCAAATCTATGATTTTCAACAAGGTGGGCTGTAAATGTTGGTTGGAAGGGACCTTAGCAGACATCTAGGTCAGGCTTGACCTGCCTAAGAAGCTGATGTCCTCGACAAATGGTCATCCAGCCTCTACTTAAAGTGAGGGGAAGTCTACTACCAGGGCAAGTCGCATAACCTCTCTCACCTTTAGTTTCTCAGCGGAGAAAATGGATCAATGATATTTATGCTACTTAGCTCATGGGATTATTGTGAGGAAAGAAATCGTTACCAGCCTAATTCACTTTTGGACAGTTCTAATTATTAGGGCACATTTCCTTATGTCAAGCCTATAACCTGCACCTTCTGCTTATCTGCAGCTTCCATCTATTGCTACTGGTTCCTCCTCACCCCAAGAACAACAACCACAACACCACACTGAGGCTAAGGGAAGCAAACTTCTGGACCTCAGTTTACTCATCTATAAAATGAGTCCACTGCACTCCTTGATTTCCAAGCTTGCTTCTTTCTCTAAAGCTCGATAATGAATATAAGAGCAACTGAATGCTCGGTATTTTTTTCCTTTGACCTGGTTTTCCTAGTTTCATTTGAGGAAATGAAAAGTTTCTTGGGGTATTTGGAAGGGAGACATAGAATTGGTTAGGATGTATGAAAGACAAAGCCCAGTGGGGGACACCATAAGTAAGTAAATCAATAAATTCCCCACACTTCGTGCTTGGTGGCTAATGTTTCCTGGCTTAGCTTCAAGCAGATTCAAACTTGAGAGCCAAGAACCAGACAAAAGCCAAGTTGGGCATGAAGTGACCATTGGTCGGAGTATTGCTTCTCTTTGGATTCCCAGTAGATCCTAGAAGGCCCTTGTAAACCTCGAAGCACCATATAAATGTGAGTGATTATTCCAATGATAAGAGAGGGTCCAAAACCATTCCAGGGGAATGTCTTCCAGTGGCCAAATAAAAAACACAAGGAAAACAGTGAGTTTTGGGGAGTGAAGAGAACAAGCTATTTCCCTACTTTATTTTAAATAGACCTCTTCAGGGGATTTTTCATTTTTTTTTAAAGTAGAACCATTAGTTTTTATTGATGGGGCTAATGCTTTGCATTTAGCCCAAATTACAATAGGAAAGGAGATGCTTAAGGGTAACTGGGTGATGAAAGGGCTACATTAGTGAACAAGCCTGAGAGCTGCTGTTTCCCATTTGTAATGCTGACTCCACATGCGAGTCATATTTAAGCTATAAACGGTGGCGCCCAGGGAGTGCACACTCGGATTGCCTTGAGAAACCAAATACTTTATCAAATCACCAGATGGCCCACGATCAGGAAGGAAAGCCCTGTTTTGCTGAACAGAATGACTTTCTAGGAGCCCCCTGGCCCCCAGCTACCTAACTCTGTGGGCATTCTAGTAGTATGGATGTCTCTACTGGAAATAACTGGCCTCCAACTTTATTAGCTTTCCATCGCCATTCTGAGGCCTTTGACGATGTATTTGATTGAGAGCTATAAATAATTTGGAGTTTCAGCTAGAGGCTGTACATTTCTAATAGTCTGAGATATTGTATATTTACATAGTATGCATTTTTGAAAAAGTAACCCCAAGAACTGGCATGGCCTAAGACCTAGTATTGTAGATCCAAAATAGAATTATGTAGCGGTGTCTTTACTTCAAAGAAATGATGGGATTTACTACTGGTTTATTAAAAAAATTTTGGAGGAGTCAAAATCAGATTGCTTTAAGGGGCAGGGGAGTTGGGGGCTTGGAGGAGAAGGGAGGGGTACTAAGGAGGGGTAGAGGCAACCATAGGGACCTTAAACTGGGAGGGGTGGGAGAATGTAAACAAAGAAAAACTATAAAGGGTAAATCAGAGATGCAGATACTGTTTTGGGGGGTGAGGAGAACCACGCGAAAATTATCTGGGGTGGGGGGAGTAGATATTACCAGAGAGAAAGATTTCCCCATATGTCTGGAATTTGGTTTCAACCTTTCATTTAGCATTATAGTTTCAAGGGAGTGGGAGTTGGGGGGTGGCAGGGAAAGCTGGAGGAGAGGGATTCCCCAAATCACACTTAAGCTATCCTATTCCATAAGACTGTCCAAGTGAGTATGTCAGGATTAGAGACAGAGTTCACATACAGTAAGGTCCAAATATTTGGATCTAAGCATTAAGAGATAAATTTTGAAAAGTAGGAATATGCATTCAGGCAGAGTTGGGAGTATGTGTGTATGGGGGGTAGGGGGAAAGGGCGGGTGTGAAGATGTGCAGAAAGGATTCTGAAACTGTTCTCAGTTTTAGGCTCTTCTGAAACACACCCATCATCAAAGCTTCAATAACCTTGGTGCTACTGCATGAAAGAAGGTTCTGGGAGATTTTGCCAAGAAGCAGCTATCCCTCAAGAAAAAAAAACAACCAAAAACAATTTTCTCCAGCTGACCAACTATGCTTTCTGATTTCATTAAGGAAAATACACAGAGGCAGTATCCTGAGGGTTTTTTCCTTTGATTCCACTGTACTATTTCTCTTTTACAGTTCCTATAAAAATTCAGTTCAACAGATTTTTACGAACAGCCATGCTTGGTAACAGAACAGAAAGAGAACAAGATCTGTTGTCCAAGACCTTACAATCTGGTTTTGACAAAGCAGAAATACACAACTATATCGACACGAAAACTAGGTCTATACGGTCAGGTCTTGAGTTTATAATTTTACTTGGACCTCTGAGGTGGCAGCAAGCTCCAGGTGAGAAACCTTCTTCTACCAATGCAGATCCTCACCTTTCCGGCAGCTTAAAATCATTTACTCTGGCTGAGAAACTGACTGACTTGCCTGGGGTCACACAGCCAGTGTATGTGTGAGGTGATCAGTGGTTGGCCAAACTCCTTCACTCCTTGGATTGTGGCTCCCTATCCACTTTGCCAGGTTGTGATTCGAGATCTCAATTATCTGTAGTAAAGGAAGGAAAATAGAATGGATTTAGGTTGTCCATCTGTAAAGTCCAGTAAAGGACTAGATCTTTGAGGTTCCCCTCAGCTCTAAAGTTTGATGAGTCAACAATCCCCAAATCTTCCCCCTCCCTTAGAGTTTGGAATGCCTTTTAAAACCCCAAACAAAACCTTATATTTGAACTGTGAACATGTGATGTTTGGGGTTCATCAACACAACTGAAGAGAGGCATGTGTTGTATTGGAAAGAGCATTGACCTTGAACTCAAGGAACTCAAGTTCTATTCCTCTCCCCACTTCCGACTCTCTCTCTCTCTCTCTCTCTCTCTCTCTCTCTCTCTCTCTCTCTCTCTCTCACACACACACACACATATTTGGTTTCCTTGTCTGTATATATAATGAAGGTTTGGTCTACATTAATGGTGTCAAACTCAAACAGAAATGGGGATGAAAGCAACTGAACCCTACATAAGAAAACCATGGATGAATATTATCTGTTCTGTTGTATTTTTGTTTCTTTTGTTAAACATTCCTGAATTACATTTTAATTTGGTTCCTTTAGCACCTGTGAGTGTTGTTGGCGTCAACACGGCTATATTTGACACTTGGTTCTAATTCAGGTCATTGGGATTCTCTGCCTCTGGTTTAATGCTGACAGTCAAGCTCCTTTCTGGAATGGCCTTCACATCCAGAGGATCCCTCTTTTATTTGCATCAGATAACAACAAAGACCTCTCTGTCGCCCCCAGACCCAGCAAAGCGAGCCTCAAAAATGGCAAGTATCATTTTTTTTTTTGATGACTGAGGTGTGGGGAGTTCACTAGATTATAGACCTCACAGGGTACTAATCCAACCTCCTCACTTGGCAGATGAGAAAACTGGGACCTAGAGAGGTTAATTAATTTCTCCAAGGTCATACAGCCAGTTACCAGGGATACAACCAGTGTGCTTTCCCTTTACCAAGCTGCCTTTCAACTTGTCCTCTGCGGTCAGGCCTTACTAGCCCCCGGGAAGATGCAATAGCAATTAGCTTTATTGCAATGTCCTTAAGACAGCTTAATTTGTTTCCCTTTGCTGTCTTCGAGATGGCTCTCCTGAGGCCACGTCTACTATGTGAAATGTGCTTAACATAAACTGAACAGTGGCCAAGAAAGCGATACAGTGTGATGGGAAGATCCTGGTTTGGGAGTCAGGACGTGTGGGTTCTAGTCTAGACTATCTGTAAGATGTAGGGGAAGTCACAGCTCCTCTGCGACTCAGTTTCCTCATATCTCAAAAAGGGGTAGAATTTGATGTGATGATGTCTAAGAATGGAGACTTAGGGAATTTGAGAGTTGGAAGGGATCTCAGAAGTGATTTATTTCAATCTCTGCCCAGAAAGCGACCCTACCATAACATATCTGAAATGTCCTCAAGCAGCCTCCATTAGAAAGACTTCTAGTGAGCCAGAACCTACAAGCTCTAGAAGGAGCCCATTTTACCTTTGAATAGATCTACCTGTTAGGGGCAGCTAGGTGGTACAGTGGATAGAGCACCTGGCTGGGAATCAGGAAGACTCATCTTCCTGAGTTCAAATCTGGCCTTGGACACTTAATAGCTATGTGACCCTGGGCAAGTCACTCAACTCTGTTAGCCTCAGTTTCCTCATCTGTAAAATGAGCTGGAGAGGAAAATGTCAAACTACTCCAGCATCTTTGCCAAGAAAACCCCAAATGGGATCACGAATTGGGGTCACAAAGAGTCAGACGTGACTGAACAACAGCAACTTCAGAGTTAGAGGACTTGTGTTCCAATTACCCTTCTACATGTGTGACCTTGAACAAGTCACTTAACTTCTTTAGTTTTCAGTTCCTCTTTTGTAAAATAAAGAGCTTAGATTGGATGGCTTCTGGGATTCCTTGAAGATCTAGATCTGTGAACCTTTAATTGTAGTCTAAATTTATAAACTTAGACCAGGATCAAACCTAGGCAGAATTGTCAGTAAGACGATTGACATTTATTAAACACCTACATGTGCCAAGCGCTATGCTAAGGGCTTGGGGATATGACTAAAAGTAAAGACAATCCATGTTCTCCAAGAACTCAGAGGTTAGTGAGGGAGACAACATGCAAACAACTATGTACAAAACAAGCTAAATAGAGAATAAATGGGAGTTAATCCACAGAGGAAAGCGCTAGAATCAAGGAGAATTCAGAAAGGCTTCCTGTGGAAGGTGGGATTTTAGCTGGGATCTGAAGCAGATCTGGGAGAAAATGGTCAGAGAGAAAACAGAAAATAGACAGACTCAAACTAAGGTGAATAAGACACTGGAGGATTTAGAGCTGAAAAGAATCTTCGAGATCTTTTAGTCAAACCATCTCATTTGACCCATGAGGAAACTGAGACCTAGAGAAACTGTCACTTGCCCAAATTCACACAGGTATTATGGAATAAACTTGAGGTTCAAGCCAAGGACCTCTTTGCATCTCTCTCTTTCCCCCACCCCCATTTATCACAAATCCATTTATACAAAGGATTATAGGGAGAGGGTAATTTTTAACCCAATGGAAAAAAATGCTGATGGTGGAATTCCAGGCACAATGAATAAAAGGAAAAGAGAGATCTTGGGTAGGGGGATAAAAGTTGTCTACTCTATATAGTCTGGCCTAGGCTACACTCATAATTTTGATTTCATGGAATATTTTAAAATTCCATTCAGGGCATATTTGCCAAGGATTCTGTCATTAGCTTGGTAGAAAGGCTTGGAGAAATACTAATAATAAGGAAGACAGCTTACATTTTTATGGCACTTTACACAACTCATTTAATTCTCACAACACGCTTATGAGGGAGATAATGTTATCACTATCTAAATTTTATAGGTGAGGATGCTCAGGCCCAAAAAAGGTTGGTTTGTTTATTTGGTCCAGACCAGAGATTTCATCCGTGTAGGAGAACTGCTGCTTACTCAAACTCTCCATCAATCAGCAACTCTCTTCCTGTATTTGTTCCTCCTTCATTCTCAAAGAGGGTCAATGACATCAGGAGGGTGTTGTCTTGACCTCCAAGTGAATTGGATTTAAGTGAGGCAGGGCTGTGCAAAGTCGTGAACCTCACTCTCTCCTCCAGAGTCTTCAGAGTCTAGTGGTAAGGCATAGGTGAGGACTACTAGCATGGCCTAAGAAGTTTTATAGTTTTAAAGAATTACCTGGGACCATGATTGATCTGCCTAAGGTCACACAGCTCACCTGGGTCAGAGGCAGACCATAAACCCAGGTCTTTCCGAAATGGAAGCTGGTGCTCTAATCATTTGACTGCACTACCGCTTTATTATTGTTATTGATAGCTTATGTTGATATAGTATTTGACCTATGTTAGCCAGTTGGAGCCTGAGAGGAGCCCTGGGAGTTGGTAGAACAAGTGTGATGATTCTCATTTTGTGCATGAAGAGCTGGGCCTGAAGCCATAAGTCTTCTGGCTCTAAGTCTAGTGATCCTTCAACCCCACTGCTTCTCCACCCTCCAGGGAAGCCAGATCTGAACATCTGGGTGCTTGGACATCGAACTCCCAGGAGTCTGACTTTAGAATTCAGATGCAGAGAAATAACATGCAGGGAGCCTGGAGGGCTCTGTGTGACCAGCAAAAGCTACAAGTCAGTGCTCCTTTTACCTCCAGGCTCCAGCATCCTCCAACTCCAGCTCCAGCTGGAGACATCTAGAAAGCAAATCTGGGGCTTGCCGGCGACCTCTGGGACTTCTCGCCACCTTTCTTCGTCTCATCAAGTCTCCTTTTCCCCCTTCCATGTTGGAAAAAAACGTAGCCTGACCTCACCCAGATGCCATAAAGCACAGCTCGTTAATCATGCAAAACAGCTGAATTAGCAAAGTGCCAGGAAGGCACTCACTAAGAATAAATAGGTTGTTGTTTTCCATCTAGGTCAGGTGAACATGCCCTGAGTTGCTGCTCCCTGGGAGCCTGGGTGAGATAAGCTGGTTGGACTCACTTGCTTCCTTGGGCTACGGCCTACTTCACCAAATGGCCATTGGGCCCCAGGTTTTCCTTCCAGGCCATTCTCTTGTCATCCTGGTCTCTTGCAGTGGAGCATTTGTGCAAAGATGGTATTTGAGCCAGGTCTTCAAAGAAGGGTCAATCAATCCATGAGCTTTTATTTATTAAGCCCCTTTTATGTGCCAGGCATTGTGCTAGTGATAGAGGTACAAGGATAAAAATGAAGTTGTTTCTGCCCTCAAAAAGTTTGTATTCTATAGGAGGAGACAACAAGACATAAAAAAAATATGTACTTATATGTTGTAGTTCAGTCATTTTTCAGTCTCGTCTGACTCTCCATATCCTGATTTGGGGTTTTCTTGGCAAAGATGATGGAGGGCTTTGCTGTTCCCTTCTCCAGCTCATTTTAGAGATGAGGAAACTGAGGCAAATAGTGTTAAGTAACTTGCCCAGGCTCATACTGGTAGTAAGTATCTGAAGCCAGATTTGAACTTAAGAAAATGAGTTTTCCTGATTCCAGGCCAGGCACTCTATCCACTGTGCCACCTACCTGCCCCTAGACTTATGTAGTGCCACCATTATTCAGATTTCTTAATTTTAGCTAATTAGTAGAGGTACTGAGAAGAGACTTTCTGATTAACATAAACAAAAATTTCTGACAATCTGAGTTTTCCAAAAGTAGGATGGACTACCTTGGGAACTGGTGAGTTCTGTCTTATTGGACTTCTGCAAAGAGACCCTGGGCATCCATTTATGATGGATATTCTAGAGAAGTTCTGTTTAGGCATGCAGTGGACTAGAAAACCTATGGGGTCACTTCCAACTTTGAGATTTTGTAAAGTGTCCAACATAGATAATGTATTGATTTATTCTCTTCCTTCTTCCTTCCTTCTACCACCCTTCTGGGAGTGACTTTCCATTAGTGTTGATTGATAAACTGATGTCAGCATCAACCAGGACAGCTTTACCCTCCTTGGACCTCACAGAATACTTTGTCCCTCCCTAATGCACTCATCAAATATGAGCTATCTGCCTCTGACAAGGGACTAAATCCTTCTCAACATGAGATGTCTCATGAATTTCAGAAGTGAATGGTGAGTGTCGAAAGCACTGGCCAATAAGCCCAGTCTTGGTGACAGGTTGCAGCGTGCTTGGCTGACGTAATTCCCACATGGACTTTGGAACATATGTGGACACTCTATAACTGATTCCTGTCTTCTATCCACAAGGTGAAGAGAGGCCTCTTTGATTAGCCGCATCAGCAAAAAGCATTGATTGAGCTTGTCGCTTTTCTCTGGGTGACTTCTTCACACTGGGTAGAGTTTTGGTGGGAGAAGAGAAAATGACACTGAAAAGCGAGAGGCTTTGGGCCCTTCTCACCTGGGGCTAGGTGACCCATGGTCAGTCAGCCTGTCAATATTTATTAAGCACCTATTATATGCTAGGCACTATGCTAAGCATTGGGAATATAAATATGAAAAATAAACAGTTTCTGCCCTCAAGGAGGTTACAATCTAACGAGGTAAGACAGTATATAAAAGGAAGCAGAAGGGATTGGGAGAGAGGGAGGAGGGACCAAATGATGGGGATACGATGGAGAAATCCAAAGGAGTGCAGCTAGGTAGGAAAGGAAGAGATGCTTGGCTCTAGTGTGCTCCTGAAATTGAGGTTTGGGACAGAGCTCTTTGCTCTGCCTTACAGTCAGAGGGGCAGAGGGTAGCAAGGGTGCTGACGAGGTATGAAAACCAAGGCTGATGCAACCTTGCAAAATGATGAGATTCCTGGAAATATGGTAGAGAAATCAGGAGAACAGCCAAATGGGAAATGAATACAGATTTTGTTTCTTTGCTTTGCAGTTTGTTTGTTTGTTTTTTTCATTTTAGACAAAGCAGACCAGAGGCTAAGACTCTGTGCATTTCTAAAGATCCAAGAGTCAAGTCCATATTGATATTTTTAGCCAGCCAGTCTAGCTCTGAGACCCAAGGGATTAAGGAGTGACTATTGAGACCCAGCCCAGAAGTAGATGAAACAAGTGGCTTATCTAGTAACAATGCCACACTTGAACTTGAATTTGAACTGGATCAAGGCTATCTAGAAATTGCATGGTCTGAGCCCCTCTCCCCAGAGATAGAGGTAGAATAGGGGAGAGCATACCCTTGAGGTATTGGGTATCTTTAAAGGAGATAGGTGCCTGAAACAGGAATCTAGAATGATCCCATATGAAGTAAAAGGTCAGAGACTAGCTCAAAGTCCTCTGTACCATCTTTCTTTCCCTTCTCTTCCATCTCTCGGCTCTCCCCTTAGAGGTGCATCTAGGCGTATATAGCAAATTTTTATACTTAGAAAAGGACCTCATACTAAAAAAGTTGGGAACCTCTGGCATCATGGAAAGAGCAGGAGCCAATTGTTAAATTTACCAACACATTTCTGGTCCAAGATCATATATAGATAATTAGAAGTATTTATTAGTAACAATAAATCAAGCCCTGATTTGTAGCATTTATCAATTTCCCAGGTGTAAATGTTGACACTGAAAGTTTAACAATCGGCTTTCTCAAGCTGGCTCCAGCATATGTTATGCCTTGGGCAAAGCATTTCCCTTCACTGGGCTTCAGTATCTTCATTAGGAAAATGAGATTGGTCTGCATGATTTTGAAGACCCTCTTCCACTTCTATATCTTATGAATAATACAATGGCTACTACTATTATTGCTTATAGAGTGCTTTGAAATTTGCAATGCCTTTTACATATAGGATCTCATTTGATGTAAAACTAGGTTTCCTGATTTTCTGTCCAGTACTCTCTCTCCCCCATTATGCCAAGCTGCCCCAAAGAAGTAAGCCTTAGTCCTTCTTCTGTTTGTGGCATGCACACTCCCCGCACCTTTTGTTTCTATCTTGCTCCTCCCAAGGTGCTTAGGACCCTCTTCTTACTTCCTGGCTGCCCAGAGCCCTTTCTGTGGCACCCCTCCTTGGCTACCCTACCAGAACTTTCATTCTTTCCCTGGTCTCCCATTCACAGGCGCCATGTTGTGTCTCTTAAACAGCCCAGCTAGCTGCCTGAAGCTAATCTCATAACAAGCAGATCCATGAAGTGTTCTTTATTTTTCTAAATTGGATTACACATCAACCCCCCACCATATGTCCCATGCTTTCCTGCCTCTTAGTCTTTGCTTAAGTTGTTTCTGTTTCCCGGGCCTGGAAAGGTCTTCCTGGATTTCTCCACTACCCCACTCCACCTTCTCTGCTTGGTAACATTCTTCTGACCCTTCTTTCAAGACCCGGCTGAATAATCACCTTTTCCAAGAAACTTCAGCTGATTCTTCCAGCTAGAATCGATTTCTCCTTCAGCTGATGTTGAAGCATATTGTATTCTTCTTATGTACTTATTACATTTTAATATGTGTTGTGTTTATCTGTGGTCAGGCTGTGAAAGCCGTGGTGGTATGGAACGGAGGGTAGGCCTCGGGCACAGGAAGATCTAGGAGTTTTGCCTCTTAACACATGCAGCTCTGTGATCCTGGATAGTTGTGTGACCAGGGAGCACTAATCTTTCAGTGCTCTAGACAACAATGCTTTCAGCCCACAAGTTACGAAACAGTTGCTGTATTGGTGGGAAGACTTTCCACATTGGAAGTTCTCCATACCAGTGAAATCACAGTTCTAAACCTGGCATCCTCCCCCACAAAGAACGCTTCTTATTCTATCCCTAACAGACCATAAACTTGAAAAGAGTTTTACTTATCCTCCTGAATATCGAGTAGGCACTTACACATATTTTCAGAAAGAATAAATGACTATTTTAGTTTAATTCATTGTTTATGGAATTGAATTAATTCCTGCTTAAGTGCTAATGACTAAATAAGTTACCTTTTCCTGTTAAATTTTTTGCAGTTTAGCTAGTTTATTCAAGACCTTAGCCCAGAGGAATGATGGGAATTTCAGGTTCTTACTTAGGGAAAATGACAAGATGTCACAGTGAACACTGAATTGAGAATCAGGAGACTTGGATTCTAGTCCTGGTGTGCTGCTAACTAGCCTTAGGACCTGGAGTAAATCCCTTCATTGTCCTTGTGGTTCAGTTTCCTAATTGATGAGATCTGAAACAAACTAGCAACTCTATTATTCCGAGAGGTTTAGGGACAATGAGGGATTCTAGCACTCACAATTTAGAAGAGTAGATCTGAAAGTGAATTTAGGGGTCAACTAATCCAATCCTCTCATTCACGAGAATTTGTAAAGAGTCTTTAAGTTCTTCAGCATGGAGAACTCCCAGTGTGAGAATTCCCTCCACTAAGATCACAATCTGACTGTGGTTTAGTAGATAAGTCTCAGGGAGCTGCTTAAATTTGGGTGGGATTAAATGCATTGCTCTGGGTCACTTGGTAAGTGTCAGAAGTAGTGTTTGAACCCAGGTTGTCTGGGATTGAATTCCAGCACTCTCTCTGTAACATCTATCTGTAACGACATTGCTTCTACCTCCCCATTTTATAGAGTATGAAACTGAGACCCGGGGGAATGGGGGCCAGTCACTTACCCAAGACCACACAGTGATCCAGTGGCAAAGCTTAGCCTCTTGACTCTCAATCCAGGGGTATTTCAACCGTTTTCGCTTTGTGTAGGCAGTGCACACAGGCCCTAATGGCAGTCAAAATGCACCTTCGTGTCTGTTCTCAGATGGATATTTCAAAAGTCTTTAAGGACTGATTTTGGAACAAAGATATGGGACCCCCGCTATCATTTTGAGAAAATCACTTTGTAATGGATGGCAACCCTGGGAAATTCTCCCTCCTCTCCTCACCTCCATTGCTTTAGAAAAACAAAGCCCAGTTTTCTTCCACCTGATTGATATAACCCTCTCTGGCTCTTGCCTGGTTGTGTCTGGGTTGCTGGGTCAGCCTCCTGTGTACTGAGAGCCCTTGGGGCAGTGACCTCATCGTCCTTTATAGCATCGAGCCCAGAACACTCAGCCCTTGGCAGCACAGTAAAACTTCGGCCAGAAGCCAAGCTAAGTTCCACAAGGATCGCTTGTCTGATTAAAAATGGCTGACCCCCCAGCCCCGGTCTCATGTCAATCTTTTTGTGTGTGTATGTCTGAGAATGTGATTTATGCAAACTGGGTCCCATCCTTTCTTTCTGCAGAAAGTCTCTTCCCAGCATGGTGAGATCATGTCTTCTCGATCTTTACATCTAATCGCCAGCAATGACCCTCCTGACTCACTTGTATTTTGATATTCTGCAAACAGATTTTTGACATCTGAGAGGGTTATAGTCTTCTGGTACAAGCTTTCAAGTCTTCAAGTTATCGAATCATTACTATGGGAAACAGAGGCACAGAAATCTGAGCTCTTTGCCAGCTCCAAGAAATATCCTTGCCAATGATGATAGCACTTTCTGTTGTTTGTAGCACTTTCTCATTCACAAAGCTTTTTTCCTCTTAACGCATACACATGGGTGGGCAATGCAAATAGGGTTCCTATATTACATCTGGGGAAAACTGTGACTCATAAATGGGAAGAGACTTGTCCAAGATCACTTGGTCAGTGGTGAAGTTAGCACTGGAAGTTAGACTTTCTTCCTCCTAGTATAAGACTCATTCCGCTGAATGCCACATGCTTAGGATGGCAGTTTTGGCAATGAATAGTATGCAGTGGGGATAAGTGAGTGACTCAAGAGGGGACCAGAAAGTATGAATAAAGCAGGGAGGAGGCAGAATCTTTAATAGATAGCCCCTGAGCAAATGCCATGGACAATTAGGTGGTGCAGTGGATAGAGCACCTGGCCTGGGGTCAGGAAAATAATCTTCCTGAGTTCAAATCCTGTCCCAGACACTTGCTAGCTATGTGACCCTGGGCACATCACTTAACCCTGTTTGCCTCAGTTTCCTCTTCTGTAAAATGAGCTGGAGAAGGAAATGGCAAACTTCTCCAGTATCTTTGTCAAGAAAACCCCAGATGGGATCACAGTTAGACAAGACTAAATAACAGCAACAACAAAGAGCAAATGCCACTACTTCCATAGAACCTCTCCTAATCTTCTCCCACTCTTTCTCCCTCTCCCCGTACTTTGTGAATACAGTTGTGTATCATAGTTATCTCTTCATATGTTGCCCATTAGATTGTAAACCCCCTGATGTCAGAGGCTATATCAGATTTAAACTATGTGTCTCCTCTAGTACCTAGTGGTGTTCTGTACACAAGAAGTAATCAATCATTGAGCATTAATTAGCCACCTATTATATGCTAAGTACTAGGAATATGATGATGACAATGAAATCTTCAAGGAAAAGCACTCTGGATATTTGCTAGATGAGCTGTCAAATTTGGAGGCCCTTTGGTTCTGGCTGCTATTGTCTTTCACCGAAGGCATTGTGACATCTGTACCAATTTCTGTTTGGAAAATAAGAATTCTTCTCCGGCTTACTTCACAGCATCATTGCTTCATGCTCAGGTGCCTGTCACCCGACCACGCTCTTTGGGAAGAGGCACATGCTCAACTGATACAATCAGATAAGAATCTTAGGGCTGGATCGGGAACGCATCATCACTCATTTTTCTCTTGGTATCTCTCTTCCCTTCCCTCCATTCTGGTATATGCTGAGTCTGGGCTCTGAAGCAGCATAAACCATGGTTCTGGATGTATGTAAATATTCAATAAAAAACAAGGGAAGAGCCTGTGCTGCTGGGATGCACATGTGCTGCTGTTCCCAGGCTCATCTGCTCTCTCTGGTTGAACAAAAATACACCAGCTTGGTCTCCTTGAGCTGCCAATTAGAGCCCCAAGAAGAAGCACCACGGAAGCATCCACTTTACTGGACCCTTCAGCCTGGACCAAGCAGAGTCATCCCCGACAAATGTCTGCAAATCTTATGGGGGGCTACCTGTGCTTTCCTCAACCTCTGCCTCCCTCCCTCCACAGATTTCCTAGGATGTGGAAAGCCCAGCGAGATGGGAAATGATTATAAAGAATATAAAAACTCATTGCACAGGTAACAGATGAGGCTTCTGTGTCTTTGACTCTGCAGTAACCCCGTCATTACTGCTGCTGCTAAGAGCTGAGTGTAGCACTCTATACAGGCTGTTCCCAGCTTCTTGGTGTAGTTGGAAATTGTTAAAGGTCCGCAGGAAGTCTTTTCCCTGTCGCTCTTATTCGTAGTTTCTCTTTCATCAAATAACCTGGTTATCTCCTAGGGGTCAGGACTTTGCATCTACTTTGTAATCTCACATCTCCTTTGAAGCTATTTTCAAAAGAAAAAAAGTCCAAACTGCACTAAGACTTTTGGGATGTCCTATATATTATGTCATAGGACTCATAGGGAAATAGTTGTTTCTGGGGGAAGAAGACTTGGGTTTGGAATCAGGAAATTTGGGCTAGCATTTCTTCTCTGATACTTAAGAGCTATGTGATCACGGACAAATTCCTTCATCTCCCTGAGTCTCAATTTTAAGCCAGCCACAACAAATGTTTATTAAGCACCTTGGAATTAAGGTTAACCCTAAACCTACATCTAATGATACAAAGGATAAAGCTAAAAAAAAAAAACCACAAATGCACATACACAGAAGCAAAATTCCTGCTCATGAGGAATTTATATTCTAGTAGAGACTATAACATGCAAACAGATGAGTAGAAACAAGAGTATTTTATGAAAGAGATAACATTCACTGGGATAACCAGGAAAGACTTCCTTCAGAAAAATGGCTCTTGACCTAAGCCTTGAAACAAGGCGGAGGTAAGAATGCATAGCAAGTGTGGGGAACAGTCTGTTCAGGGAGCCAGGAGATGGAATGCCAAGTTCAAGGAATAGTAGGTAAGCCACTTTTTTTTTCCTTCTGGAACATAAAGTGCTTGAAGGGAATAAAGCAGAATTCATCCTGAAAAGTGGGGCATGGATGCATTCTGTGGAGGCCTAGGTTCCTTGTCTATAGAATGCAGAATAACTTTTGTACTGGGCAACTAGATGCCACACTTCATATAGTGCTTAGGCCTGGAGCCAGGAAGACATGAGTTCAAATGCAGCCTTAGACACTAGCTGGGTGACCCTGGGCAAGTCACATAGCCATAAAATGGTGATCACAATAACAATCATAACTCTCTCAGGGTTATAATGATCAAATGAGATATTTATAAAGTATTTAGCAGCTTATCTGGAACAAAGTAGGTGTATCTGTCAGGGGTGAGGAACCTGCAGCTTCAAGGCCACATGTGGCCCTCTAGGTCCTCAAGGGTGGCCCTTTGACAGAATCCAAACTTCATAGAACAAGTCTCCTTAATAGAAGGATTTGTTCTGTAAAACTTGGACTCAGTCAAAAGGCTGCACCCGAGGACTTTCACATGTGGCCTCAAGGCCACAGGTTCCCCACTCCTGTAATGCTTATTCCCTTCCCTTCTTCCTTCTCTCCCCACTACCAACTTCATAGGGTTGTATAAAGAAAGTGTTCTATAAAAACGAGCTGATAGACATTTAAGATTTGGAAGGCTCTTTAGAAATCTGATCCTCAGAACCCTGTAAGCAGGCTGAGCCATAAGGGTGTTGGTATCCTAGGCAAAGGGAATATTTTTTAAAATGTTAAATTTAAAATATACTATTATAAATAGTATACTAATATATAATAGTACACATCCTATTAAGATATACTATTTCTTTAAGATATAGCATTATTCATTAACCTGTTTGCCACGGGCTTGGGGCAGTTTGCCCAAGAGGTATAGTTTCTATTATTAACTTCCTATATTAGGGGACGGATAGGGTCCGGCTCTGTCATTTCACGTAGGGAATTGCTAAATGATGAAACTCGCTTCACTGATGCAGGTAGGCACCTTCTCTGCAGCTGAGAGTCTTATGGAGTTGCCTATTGCCTTGTTAAGTTGATTGACTCGCCCAGGGTCACACAGCCAGAATATGCCAAAATTAAGGCACTGGCTCTGAGACCTGTACTCTGCTTTGTAGTATTTTCAGGAGCATTTTTCAGATGAGAGAGAGATAAGGTAACCAAGGCCTCACAGCTAGTAAGTGGTAGAGCTAGGACTCAAGCCCAGGTCTCTTTCACATCTAGGCCTCTTTCCACGACAACACACTGCCCAGAGCATATCCCTTGTCCTGTACACTGAATCCATCCTCAGAGTACTTCCAGAGCCACTCAATTCTTTTCCCATTGTCATTCAATCTACCCTGTTCCCACTACACTGCAGACACTGGGCCAGTTTAAACTGGTCCTGGGGAGAGGTCCAAAGGGCCCCATGCTATGTTTTCGGACTTCCCATTCCCAGGATGCTATTTTCAATGTAATGAAGAACAGTCTTTTACCAGCAAGGGGCTGTGGTGCAAGAGAAGTTGAAAAATATTTTATGGTGAGAAAAATGTAGAACTTTCTTCTTGGCTGGAACAGTGCAGTGTCGAGGCCAAGTCTCCAATTTGCATTATGAAGTAAAACCACCCCCGGCGGCATTAAAAAAAACCAACCAAAACAACAACTCAGAGAAGAAGGGAGGCAAGAAAGGAACGATTTTGTTTCTCTCTCGTCCCCTGGTGCCTCTCAGATCCGATCGTCTTTCTATTTTGTTAAAGTGATTGCTCTGGGTGAATCACCTTTTTT
>CM053623.1:400942285-401120946 GCA_028646595.1 Phalanger gymnotis
TCACTTAACCCTGATTGCCTCAAAAAAAATTACCTCATTTGCTCCTCCCAGCTCTAGGAGCTAGGCGCTATCATTATGCCCATTTTGTAGCAGATAAAGGTTAAATGACTTACTCAGGGTGACACAGTTAGTGTGGTTCTGAGGTTAGATTTGAACTAATAATAATAGCAGCAGTTAACATTTAAGTGGTGCTTACTCTATGCCAGGCACTGTACTAAGGGCTTTGCAAATATTATCTCATCAATCCTTACAATAACCCTGGGAGGTAGGTGCTGTCATCATCTCCATTTTACAGCGGAGGAAACGAAGGCAAATGGGAGTGAAGTGACTTGCCCAGGGTCACACAGTTAGTAAGTGTCTGAGGCTGCATTTGAACTCAGGCCCAGCATTCTATCCCCTGGGATAGCTAGCTGCCATGGTGAGGCATGATAGTGCTTGTGTTCCCAGCTTCACAAGATCATTGTGAAGAGGGCCTTTTAAAAACCTTAAAGCATCACCAAATGTGATTAGTATTCCTACAGTCCATTACTACACTATGACACGTGTGTATGCTGGAGCTCATCCAGGGGAAGGCGACCAGGGGGTGGTGAGGCACCTGGCAGCTCTGTCGTAGCATCGCCAGCCCAGGGAAGAGAAGACTTGAGGGGATGTGAGAACTGTCTTCCCACATTTGAATTGGATTCCATAGCAGATGAATTCTGCTTCTTCCAGTGGGCCCCAGGAGGCATAAAAAGGACCGGGAATTGCCACATAGCCTTGAACTCGATGTTGGGGAAAAAGTTCCCAACTGTATTTGCAGCAGGAGATTTCATTTATGCAAGGGACTCCAGGTGTGGCCTCCTCCCTCGGACGCTTCCCCCTCCCCTTCCCCATTGCAGTAGGTGCAGTTCATAGCAGCATTTTTCTGTGTATCTTAAAGACTTGAGAGTTGCCCAGGGGCACCGAAATTTTTGGTTAATAGAGCCATGGATAAGGGAAGCTGACTGGGCTCCTTAGGTGGTGAATGAATGAAAAACTTCAATGGAGCACTTCCTGAGTGCCAAGCATTGTCCTAAGAGCTGGGAACACAAAGACAAAGGGCCGGATGATCCTTGCAACCAGTGGTACAGGACGAAACCACCGAACAACGAACAATGGTACGTAAAAGGAAGTTCAGCATCTGAGTGGTTGGAAACCCCCGGGGGATCCTAAAGGTTTAGTTGTGGCATCTATGGCAAGACTCAGGAGCTTTAGGCTACATGAAAAGATCAGAGGACAGGCAGAACAGGTGGTCTGCAGGGAGTAGAGGCCAGGCAGATGGCAGGGCTTGGGGGTCTTCCATTTTAGCAGAAGGGATCAAGTTGGTGATCCTCATCTCATCTAAGGCATGTGAGGAGTCAGGCAATCAATCCCAGGAGTTCTGGGCAACCTGTAGAGTGAGGAGGAGGGATAAGGGGGCAAGGAAGGATTGAGGGAAGGTGGATCGTGGACGAGGTAGTATATCTCTCCTTGACTGAAAAATACTCTGGCTAAAGTTATATTTATTATTATATAAGATATCTATCTATCTATCTATCTATCTATCTATCTATCTATCTATCTATCTATCTATCTAGCCAAAGTACTTAGAAGGAACTAGGCAACTCACCAGATAGAGCTCTGGAATCAAGAGGACCTGACAGCCTGGATGGACCCGGACAGGTCACTTAACCATTGTCTGTCCTCACTGTCTTCCTCCATAAAATGAGGAAGGTTGTTGTGAAGATAAAATGAGGTAACATATAGAAATACTAGCTATTGCTATTATTAAATCTGATGGTCTTTTTTTTTTTAAAGTTTTCATCCTTCTTTACTTCTCTGCTGACATTTGACATTGTTGCCCAATCTCTTATCTTTTGACAAAAAAGAAAGGCAGTCCCTGCACTCAAGAAGCTTCCATCCTAATGGGGAGACAGTATACAAAAAAAAAAGCTGAAAGGGGGTGTAGGAGGAGAAGGGGAAGGAGCTCATCCAGGGTTGTGATGTTGAAGTCCAGAAAGCCAGAAGCAGATCATGGAGAGGAATGAAGATTGTCTGGCCTGAGACCTTTCTCAAAATGGAAGCTCCAGGAGGAACTAGCTAATGGGAGAAAGTGTTTGTAAAGCTCCTGAAAGCTTGGTGTAAAAGGTGATTTAGAAATACAAGGTATTATTAGTAAGAGTATTAAAAAACCAAACAACCCAACAACCATGGCTCTTAATACTATGTCCAGCCAGTAGATAGGTAAGGAGTTTAGACCCAAATCTCTACTTTAGATTTCAGAGTTAAAATAGCAATTAGGACTTTATGTAGTGTAGAGGAGAGGGGCATGAATGTGGGGGTGAGGACATATCTTTTGTTTGTGTATGATTAGGCTTTTTTCTCTTCTTTTGGATGAAGAAGAATGCAGAATTTCTTCCAAAGCTCTCCACTCACTCAGATAACTTTCTGTGCCCTTTTCTCCTTATCTGAGGCCAGAGCCTCTCTCTCTAGGCACTCTAGACTCCCAAGCTTGCTGATTTTAAGTCTTTCCTTTGGTGTTTTCCATGTGTCTCTAGGAGTAGCTGGGGAGCAAAGTTATCTGCCTGACCGGGGAGATTTTCCAGGCCCTGGGCATGTGCTAATCTAAGCCCTCCAACCTTATTTCTTGCTTTGTAGTCTGTGGAGCAATAAAGAGGCCAGAGGATTGATTAAGCAGATCATCTTGGCTTTGGCTACTCATTAATCTCCCCAGGAACCCTTTACTCAGGCTACTGTTCTCTGCTGGAGCTGGTGTCCCTCCCACCATTAGCTAATAACCATGAGTGAGAGGAAAAAACAGATTGAATAGAGTTTAAATTCTGCTGAGTATAACCTTGCCAAAGGATCATGGGCTCATCGATTTAGAGCTGGGAAGGTCTTCAGAGGCCATGGAGTCTAACATTCATTTTACTGATGAGGACAAGGAGGCCCAGAGAAATTGTGACACTTCCAAGGTCACATAGTAATATCAAAAGGGAGATTTGAGCCCAGTTCCTCTGATTCCAGAATCAGTATTCCATCCTGTGTATGCCATGGACTCTCAACATCTGAGAGGGACATGTGGGAACTAGGAGTGAAGTTCCAATTAGCTCATGGAGGGAATGTCATTGGATTTAGACCTGAAAGAGACTTTAAGATCATATAGTTCTATCTCCTTCTTCTTCTCCTCCTTCTTCTTTTTTACCGGTGAAGAAACTGAAATTCAGAGAGTTTAAATAACTTGCTCAAGGCAAAGGGGATACACTGGAAAGAACACTCAATTTAAGGTCACAGGATCTGAATTCGAATCTCAGTTCTGCCACTTACTAGTTATATGACCTTAATCATATTAAGTGATATGATAATCATATTATAATAATAATAAATATTAAGTGACCATAATCACTTAAATCTCTCTAAATTTCAAGTTCCTCACCCATAAAGTGAAGGGTATGGACCAGTTGGCTTCAACGTCCTTTCCGGCTCTAAATCTAGGATTCCCTGAGCATAGTGACTAAGTAGCAGTCATTTTTCAAACTCGCATCTCAACCCCAAATCCAGTGCTTTTCCCCTTATGCTTAGGCTGACTCTGTTTTTAAAAGTGAATTGTTTGTTAAGAAAGCATTTAAATTGGAAAAGGATAATGACAAGTCTTCTTACCTACTTTCCTTACCTGTAAAATGACAGGGGCAGTTATGCAGTGCGGTGGATAGAGTGCCTGTCCTGGAGTCAGGAAGATTCGTCTTCCTGAGTTCAAATCTGGTCTTAGACACTTACTAACTGTGTTATACTGGGCAAGTCACTTAACACTGTTTGCCTCAGTTTCCTCATCTGTAAAATAAGCTAGAAAAGGAAATGGCAAACCACTCCAGTGCAGTGTAGATAGATAATAAACTATGTACTATAGAAATTACAAATACACATACATTTCACATATATTTATAAGTATTTTCTCACTGGGTCCTCATAACAAGCGAGATAGCTTCTATTCTTATCCACATTTTGGAGACGAGAAAAATGAAGCAGCTAAAACTTAAGCGACTTGCTTATAGCTAGTAAGTGTTGGAAGCAAGATTTGAACTCAGATCTTTGGTTTTTCCAGACTTTTGATTCTAAGTTTAGCATTCTAGATGGCTTCAGTTTTACCACCTGTAAAATGGGGATGCTGATAGCACTTCGGTATGTAAAGATTTTGAAAGTCTTAGACAGTAAATAAAATCAGCTCTTATTACATGCTACTACCATAGCCTAGATGCTGCTGGTGGTTATATTCATCAACCTGATAGAAGGTTAATTAATGTCTACTGGACTGAACTGGCCTCTAACCTGTGAATGGCTGGAGCTGAACAGAGCTGTCTAGAAACAGGAGAGCCAGTAGTCAAACAGAAGTTTAATTTCAAAGTGAGGGAAATGGCTTGCAAGCAAGAAGGGAATCTAGACATAGGTGCCAGGGCCCCACCCCTAGTGGGAGCATCTGCTTTAGTGTGGCTGAACCTTGATTTATACACTCGTGGCTAGACAAAGAGTCAAACACTGTAGTGTAGCAACAGTACTGAGGCCAATAGCAACAGTGAGACAAAATTTGTCTATTGTCAAAAAGTCCGTTCATAGCAGGGCTTCATGTCTGGCCCTGTTGATGCTTGCCCGAGCTCAGGGACCATCAGTTCCAGAAGGTGAGTGCAGAGGATTGTTGTTATGCCAAACTCAGGGCACAGCTTGGTTGCTGGGCCTTAGCTCTGGAAACCGGGGTGGGGGGTCTCCTAATAGTATCTTGATATATTCATGTCATGATTTCAGGGGCTGAAGATCACCTTCATCCAAAAATATCTTCCTCATTGGCTGATACTTCAAACTGTGCCATTTGGGATTTATTTCTTTGTACTATTCTTTCATCTTTCAAAATGCAAAAGCTCCAGGGAGGGCAACATATAAGTCCTTAATACCATACTGTGATTTTTTTAAAAAAAAATCTTACTTATAACTATAAAAGAATCAGATTTTCCTAAAAATGAGATCACTCAGAGGAGGTTAGCAAGAATGAGGAGAAGATAGTTTAAAAAGGCAGGGTAGCGGGCATGGGGAGATGGAGGAATACTAGATTTGTATCTGAAAGGAATCTTCTAGGTCATCTAGTTCAATCTCCCCATTTTATAGATGAAACAACTGAGTCCCCCCAAATTTAAATGAGTCACCCAAGATCACACAGGTGGTGAATTGTCTCTCCTATTAATCTTTATTCAACCTCTGCCAAACTGCAAGATTGCTGCAGCCCAGCCCTAATCACCCTCATTCCTACTAATTATTGCTTAGCTCTCTTTCTCCTCTTATGAAATCCCCTTAGGAGAGGTCAGTGCTAACTCCATGCTAAACTAGCTTTGTTACTTTTTTTCCCCAAACTAAACTTTAAAAAAATTAACACTTACCTATCTGATTGTTCAAATTGATAAAAAAGGGAAATGATAACTGTTGGTGGGGCTGCCAGAAAACGGGTACATTAATACACTCTTGGTGCTGTGAATTGTTGATCTGTTTGTCGTGAAAACATAAATATCTGAAGGTTATGGTAGTTTGTAAATTCTAGCAGCCAGTCCTTTTCATAGATAGGACAGTCACTTTGAAACGAGTTGGAAGGAACAGGGCTCATTAGCTGAATATTCACCACTAATGTGACTAAAGTCAATCAAATAAGCATGTCTTAAGCACCTACTATGTGCTAGGCTCTCAGTAAACAGAGACATAAATAAAACAGCCTTCCAAGAAGCTACCATTCTATAAGAGGCAGATAACATACACGTTCTACAAGGGGCATACGTGCACATAGGTGTATGCAAAGAGATATAATGTATATGTGTGTATATAAATGTACATACACACATACAAATATAAAATACAAGGTAATTTTGGAAGGTAGAATTCTATCATCTGGGGGCATCAGGAAAGGCTTCTAATAGGAGGCAGTCCTTGGGCAGAATGAAGAAAGAGACAAAGGGACTGACTGGGAGGGGCAGAGGCAAAGAATGAGTGAATTCTAGGAAGAAGGGGTGAATTCTAGCCCTGGGGAGTGGGGCAGGGCAGCCTGTATGAAAGTTTAGAGATGAGGCGACTGGAAACAGCCTTTTGGAATGTCTGGGTTCCAAATGGAATTGGAATGTCAGGCATGAGGGCCAGCAAGAAGGTCCTTTTGGCTAGATTGAAGAGTGTGTGAATAAGGCTGGGAGGCAGGTAGGAAGCAGGCTGTGGAAGATTTTAAATGCCAGAGGATTTTACATTTGTTCCTAGAGAGACAGGCAGCTAGCTACTGGTATGTTTTGAGCAGGGAGGCTACATGGCCAGGCCTAGAATGTAGGAATATCTCTTTAGCTGCTGTGTAGAGTAGAAATTAAAGAGAGAGTGGAAAGGAGACTGATTGGGAGGCTAATGCTCCAGTTTGGGGAGAAGTAGCGAGGGCCTGCTTTGGCGGAGGCGTGAGTAGGGAGAAGGGAACAGATGCCAGAGACATGGAGTTAGAAATCTCAAGAGTTGCCTCTGATTGTATATGTGGAGAGAGACAGAGATGAAGAGACAGAGACAGAGAGAGATGCAGGGAGAGACAGAGCTAGAGACACGCAGACAGAGACACACACACAGAGAAACAAAGAGACAGGAGTGGAGAGGGAGAGACAGAGAAAGAAAGACAGAGAGACAGAGACAAAGAGAGATAGAGAAAGAAAGAGATGGAGAGAGAGAGAGAGACAGAGAGACAGAGAGACAGAGAGACAGAGACAGAGACAGACAGAGATGGAGAGAGAGAGAAACAGATGGGGGTGGGGAGGGAGAGATAGAGAGATACAGAGACGGAGAAAGACAAAGAGATGGAGATAGAGAGACAGAGAAAGACAGAGGCAGAGAGAAAAACAAAGAGATGGATTGAGGAGGGAGGGAGTGGGAAAGGGAAAGGGGAGAGAGAAAAAGAGAGAGAGAGAGAGAGAGAGAGAGAGAAGGGGATGACAATGAGGTTTTGCGCCCACGTGACTGGAAGGATGGTGGCTCCCTCAACAGGAATAGGAAAGTCAGGAAAAGGGGAGTTTTTGTTGGGACATAGTAAGATTCTGCTGCCTAGAGGACACCCAATTTCAAATGTCCATTAGGCGGTTTGTGGAGTAGCAGTGCAGTTCTGGAGAGAGGGAGTCATGCTGGATATGTAGACGTGGGAGTCATCTGTACAGAAATGATAATTAATCTGGCAGGTGCTGATAATGACATCATGTCACAGGTTGCTTTAAAAAGTTGTCTTTTCTTTCTCTTCCCTCTTTCCAACTATTTGATAATAGGCATCCACTGGTATGTAGGGGAAGGAGGGGTTTAGGGGTTGGGGTGGGGTTGTGTGTGTGGCTGTGTATGAAGATCTGAATGGCGTTTGCTAGTGTTGCATGAAGTAAGTAAAAGGGATATATATGAGGGCTCTTTGGGATATGGGAGAGTTAATAGGAGCAGTCGTGAGGGAATGTGGGGCACTGTGTCTATGAGGAGCTGCCTGGGGTTTTCTGGAAATATCATATGGGTTAGAGAGATTATGTGTGAGGGCAATGACATGAATGGGGGCTGTATGTAGTTCTGTGTATGTTGACAGTAGGTAGGTTAGATTTGGCTTACATGGAATGGTGGGGAGAGAATATGTTCCAAACATCTTTTACTTTCTTATTCAAGAAAAAAAATTCTGATTTGAGGAGAAATTTTCACAGATAAATAATCCTCAGAGTCCAGATTTGGACTCTGCAGAGGGCAGAGCCAACTTCAGGACATGTATGACTAGGAATTAGGATTGAGTCCCTATGATTGGCACCTGAATCAGAATTCTGTGGGTGTGCTAAAGCCTTGGCTACCAAAGAGATGGGGCAGCTATGTAGTGTAATGGTTAAAGTGCCAGGCTTGGAGTTTAAATCCAGCCTCAGACACTTACTAGTTGTGTGACCCTGGGCAAGTCACTTGGCCCTGTTTGCCTCAGTTTCCTCATCTGTAAAATGAGCTAGAAAAAGGAATAGCAAACCATTCCAGTATCTCTGCTAAGCAAACCCCAAAAGGGAGTGGTGAAGAGTTGGACATGATTGAAATAACTAAACAAAAACCAGAAATGACAGGTTTCTTAGCAATTCCTCTTCCAGATTTGTAGCATGCAGATAGATAACTCTCTGAAGCTTTTGGAGGATGGGGTCGTGAGAATACTGACCTAAGTAAGCAATCCAGTGGGATAGGACCCCTTCCCTTTTGTGTTTTTTTTCTTTGTTACCAGGCCACCTGAAGACTTGAAAGGCCTGGAAGATTGTTGCAAGTAGCAGAATCTCCCACTGGCAAACAGGTGTCAAGGGGATCTCTTAGAGCAGACATGTCTGCTAGCAGGTAGAAGTGCCTGCACTGGGCAGTTCAGCCACCTCCAGGAGAAAGTGGCTAAGCAGTGGCAGGAGTGAGCTAGTGCTGAGCTGGCATCAAGGAGAAATCACTTAGAAAGATGATAAAGGTTGGCAGTTTGATTGGACGATGTTCAGGGCAGTGGTGAAATGGCTAATGAGCAAAATTGCCAGATTGAATTATGGCGTAATGAGGCTTGCTACCACCTTCCAGCAGACTGTAACCTGGCTGTAAATTAAGTTTCTAAATTTTGTGTTAATCGTTCTGTAAATGCATTCTATGATTCTTTCATGAGTAGCTTTCTTCTCCCTTAGTAGGAATAAATTATTGGGCCCATAACGAATTCATATTTGTACACTGGGTACCTTTGTAAAAAATGGAGTCACTTTTGGGGGAAACTCTCCACTAGAGGGAAAAATCACCCCCAAAATAGCCAAGATAGGGGCAATAAACCCAATGAATGAGAGTAGAAGTACAATTCCTAGGAGAGGTCAGGCTTACCCAGCAGTGAACCCGGAAGCACATGTGCCCCTTAGATTCTGAATTACTTGAGGGCACAGACTATTTTTTCATTTCTTTCTTTTCCCATTACACATAGTGCCTAGCCCAAAGTCAGTACTTAATAAATGCTTGTTAACTTGTTTGGGGTACAGAGCAGAAATGGGGGGAGCAGGAGAAGGAGCCTCTGTGAATCCTAGTAATGGTTGTCTTTGGCCTCTATGCTAGACTAGGATATTTGAAGTCAGAATGGGATTTAACAGTAATTCGCCTCCAGTTTGGTCTTCATCTTGATGTATATTGTGGGCAGTCCTCAAACAGATCCCCTGGGCAGAGAAAATGAATGTGTAAATCCAAGTTTACCAAATCTCCCTCTATTCCTATGGTCCCCTTTTAGCTGCTGGTTTATTTGTTCTCACCCCCAAGCTCCTCTTTAAAAAAGAAAAAAAAGGAAGGAAAGCAATCCAATGGTAATTTACTGGGAGGTTAGGGAGAGATCAGCCCTGAAAGTAGGAACACCTTCCCTAGTCATAGTTTCGGGGAATAATTCAATTTTTATCTATTTTTTCCATAATCCAAATCAGTTGTAAGGTCCTAGTTTGCCTTTTGGGGGTAGGGGTAGGGATGCATTTTTAATGTCTAACTAAAACAATCCAGAGAGACTTTCTTTGCACCTTTTGAGAAACTGGAAAAAAAATTCTGACAAAACCCCAGCAACCCCCACTCCCCAAACTGAAAACATAATTCCCCAAAGCTATATTTTATTTTGAACTGTATCCTTAAAAAAAAATAAAACAACTCTGGTCTAGTCAAGCAAGTGTAATATATTACCTCTGTTGGCTTAGCTGGACAGCAGCGGGAGCTTGTAATAAGGATGTGGTAATACGCCACAAGGAATCTGTAGACTCATAAAAGTTGACCTTATAAATCTCTATGTTTATCAATTCCATACAGCAGCCACTCCCTGTGGTGGAAGTCTCAGACCAATAAAGCTGCAGTTGATAACCGTACAATTTATCCTCTTTTTTCCCCCATAGGCAGGCTAATCATAGCACATTAATAACCTCTCCTAAAAATTGGAATGTCACTTTGGGGGAAAACACACACACATACACACACACACATACGTACACACACAAACATGTGCCACAGCTTTTCGCCTTTCTAGTCAGTAAGATGTTAAACCAGCCAATTAACATTTATAGGACTGAGTGTCATCGAAATGACTTCTCAGTTGTTCCCTTTGAGGTTATTATGAGGCTTTGAGATCTTCCCCTTTACTGTTTCTTCTTCTTAATGTTTCTTCACTTCCCCTATAAGTATTTAAAAACCCAGGGGTGTATTTGAATTTGAATTGAATTTGAATGAGGGAGTAGAGGGATGAGTTATTGGACAATCTGATTTTTGTGTGTGTGAGAGAGCCCTTATTTCTTTGGTTTTCTAAGTCTTGCCACCATCTTAAAACAGGTGGGCATAGGGGGAGGCATAATTATAACTGAATATTCTTTTAAAAACTACAGAAACACAGGCAGCCCTTTGACACCCAGACAAAATGATTGTTAAACCCCGCAAGCCCATAAACACGCATTGTTACCAACAGACATGATGTTTTCGGGGGCTGTGTGGGTACTGGTACAAGCTTCTTTTAACCAGGGCCCTTGGAGCATGGGGTTCTGTTTAGAGAAGCTATTTCCCTGTCTAGGCAGATGGCCCTGGGTAACGGGGCTTTGTGATCTGGTTTCAACTAATTCTATTAAACGAAAAATCCTGTAGAGCAGATGTGTTGGAAAGTCCCTGTCCATGTAGTGATTTAATCTATTAAATGAAAACATGGTTGTTTTGGGTCAGCATTTCTGCATTCAGCTGTGACTGGATTTGTAGGGGACTCAGTGGGGGAGCAGGGGCGGCAAAAGACTGAAGGACGAAGATGGGGAGTGAGGCTGCTGGAGCTAGTGACTGGGGGCAGGGCAGGTAGAGATCAGAGAATCAGGAGATCCCAAAATGAAAAGGGACCTCAAGGATCATCTAGTTAAACCTATTCAGTGTATAGATTGGGAAATCGAAGCCTGGAGATTGACTCGCCTGAGGTTACCTAGGCAGGAAGATTCATCTTGCTGAATTCAAATCTGGCCTCAGACACTTCCTAGTTGTGTGACCCTGGGCAAGTCATTTAACCCTGTTTGCCTCAGTTTCCTCATCTGTAACATGATCAGGAGAAGGAAATGGCAAACCACCCCAGAATCTTTGCCAAGAAAACCCCAAATGGGGTCAGGAAGAATTGGACATTACTGAAATGGTTGAACAACAAAACAATCATCAGAGGTAGGACTTGAACCCTCCTCTTCTAACTGCAGAGCCAGTGCTTCTCCCATTACTGTTTCACAGTGATACTCTTCTGCTCCCCACAAGTGGTCATTCAGCTTTGACTTGAATACCTCCAATGGCAGGGGTCTCGCTGCTTGATCAGGCAGGCTGCTCCATTTTGGGGGAAGCTGTCATTGGAAAGATAGTGTGGCATAGAGGAGAGAGAGCTGACTTGAAAGCCAGGAAGACATGGGCACGGCTGCCTCTGTCATATACTGGTTGTGTAACCCTGGGTAAGTCACTTCTCCGTGCTCTATGACTATATGGTACTATCTTATATGAGGGGAGAAGAAAGAGAGGGAGAGGTCTTATGTTATTCAAATAAACAAAATTTACAAAAGAAATTATCTGAGGACTTAAGTTTGAATGGTGGCTCAGCTCTTGCTACCCCATGTGAGCCTGGGCAAGTCATTTAGCCTCTCTAGGACTCAGTTTCCTGGTATAGAAAATGACAATGTTAGACCATATGGCTCATAAGATTTCTTCCCAGTCTAAATCTAGGATACTGTCTAGAACCCTGTGAAGGAAACAAGATGCTTCTTCTAGATACTGTAGCAATAGGTTTACACTACAGTGAAATTGGAATTTAAAGAAGTCTGACTCATTAGTTGGGTGAGTTATAATTCTGTTTCCTTGTCTGTAAAATGGGAACAATCTGCCTCATAGCATTTTTTTAAAGTTTAGGTGTTTCAGTCATGTCCGACTCCTTGTGAACTCATTTGGGTTTTTCTTGGCAAAGATACTGGAATAGTTTGTCATTTCCTTCTCCAATTTATTTTACAGGTGAAGAAACTGAAGCAAATAGGGTTAAGTGACTTGCCCAGGATCACACAGCTAGTAAGTGTCTGAGGCCGGATTTGAACTCAGGAAGATGAACTTTCCTGACTCCAGGCCTGCCACTCTATCCACTGCACCACTTAGCTACCCTTTGTAAAGTGGGCACTATGTAAGCATGAAAGGGCTCTTAACATGTCTCAGGGTACCAATAAAAATCTTGTTTTAAAATGATAGTAACTGCTCAGGCTTCAGCAGAACCATGAAATGGAAGATAGTCATTGGTACTGTTCTAATTTCCCCTTCGGTCTCCTATAGTTTCTGCACCTTCCTTCTTTTCTTTCTTTTCTCCCTCTTTCCACTCTCTGGTCATCCTCTCCCCTCTCCTTGGCTATCCTGGGTTTTCTTGTTCACTTATGCTAAGGTGATAGTAAGACATTAACTTAAGAACTGAGGGTTCCTAGGAATATTGGCCTTTATAAAGTCTATTTCTGACCTCAAAACTCAAAGCCTTTCCTGGCTGTGACATTGGGATAAGCTGGGATGCCTGGAATTTGGGCCAGCTCCTATCGTCAAGCCTAGATAGTTAGGCTTCCTCTATCTAAGTTTTCCCTCTTAGAATTAAATAAAGGAAGATACAGTAGGCCAGTTCAAATCAATTTTGTACCATGGAAAATTGTCATGGCCTATGGTGGCTTTATGTCTAATTTTGTCTTGACTTGACCTTGTGTTCTTCCTTCTTGGCAAGATCCAATCCCATGATCCCAGTAGCCTTAGTGCAGATGAAGAAACTCAGGTTGAGCAAGATTTGTCAAAATTTGCCTAAAGTCACATACTTAAAAAATTGCAAATCATGGATTCAAACAAAGGATTTCCTAACTCCAAGGAATATCTTTTTTTTCTACACAGGTAGGCTATATTTGATGGGTTTTTCGTTGCTGTTTTTTGTTATAGCCAAGGGATGGACATTTATCCAGTTATTTGGGTCAGTATAGACAGCTGATTCTCATTCAATTCCATCTAATTAAAGTCAACAAATACTGTTGACTTGTACCAATACTAATATACAAGGGTGATGGCAGCCATGGCAGTGATGGAAATTGGAGGGCAACAGATTAGATCTAGAAAAAACTTTAGATATCATCTAGTCCAACCTACTCATGGGAAACTAAGACTTAGGGAAGCAAAATTCTTTGAGTGAGTAAATGGCAGAACTAGAACTTGAAATCCATGTCTACTGACTTCAGATTGACCGCTCTTTCCTCTAACCACAATGAGATAAATAAAATATGGTATCTGCCCTCACAGACTTACAGGCTGGTTTCGGAGTTGGAGGGGATGAGTTATTCCCATCATTTTGAGCCCCCCCAAGATATTTGTTTTCCTCACCATCTCCATCTGACTGATTTTTCTCATCCTCTACTGAACCAAAATTCTCTTTTGGATAAAATGGTTTTCTACCCAAGAAATTTACCAGTTATGTGGTCCTGGGCCAGTCACTTAACCTCTTTTTTCCTCAGTTTCCTCATCTGTAGAAATGCAGTGGTTTGATGCCATCACCTCTAAGGTTTCTTCCAGCCCTAAATCTATGATCTAATAATCAATTTTGCTTCTGGTAATTTTGTAGATATCTCCGGGGGTGGGGAATTGGAGGTGGGTGAGGGAGGAGTAACACAGGAAGGATGCTAGTGGGCTGGCTAAAATCACTGTGTAAGGGGTCCAGAATTTGTGCTGGCGTCATAGGCATCGCCTGAATCTCCTGTTTCCAAGTATACAGCAGATAGGTTGTTAAGCGTGTTCTTGGAATGTAACCAGACACTCATTTATGTCTCCCCATTTCCCATGGTATTTCCTCCTCCACAAGTTTCCAACCTCAGTAGCACCCAGGAGAGGTAGAATAGAATAAAAGGAGGCCAAATTGTGACATTGGTTTAGGAAATAGAGTTATCTGATACCAGCCTGACCCAACAAACATTTATTGGATTAAACTGCAAAAAAAAAACAAATGAAAAAACAAAGCTTCCTTATCCAAGCATCCATGGGAATAAGAGGATAATTGACTGGAAGGAGCAGTAGACCTGGGCTTGAGGCCTTCCTCTGATGCTCAGTGACTATGTGACTGTGTCCAAGTCACAGTAGGTCTGAATCCATTACCTGATCTGTGAAATGGAGGGAATAATCCGTGTGTAGCAAGTATCTAGTGGCTGCCTGAAGCAATCGAGGGACAGCAGACACTTCTGGAAAAGAGTCCAGAAGGGAGTAGATATGCTTGGGTCAGGCCTACTGAGCTGAAAGGAAAGAAGCCAGGAGCAGGGATAAAGGCAGCTTGTCTCATCCCAAGGTGGAAGGGAATGAGGAATGCCCACAACACTGCCTTGGATTCCTTTGTGAATTACTTTCTTTGGATCAGTTTTCTTATCTGAAAAATGATGACTTGTCAGATCCCTCCTAGACCTATATCCATGAACTAGCCCTGGGAACTGTAGGACCAGTGCAGTAAGCCTACCAGGCCTTCGCCTATGAGTCTTGTGAGGGGATGGTGTAATAATAATGTTGCTTGCAGCTACTGCAGAGGTATGAGGACAATATGACCAGCACACAGGAGGGTTTCTAGAACAGGTTCTTTGATCTGCTTTACAGGAGTTAACAATCTTACTTTAATTAAATATACATATATAATTCACTTGGCTCAGGGGGAAAAGTCAGCACCCTGAACTTCAGAGCAAATACAAACAGAAATTACAAACAGAAAAAAATAACACAAATCAATAGACAGGCTTCTAACTGTCTGACTATAGCAATACACATAGTTACCAGAGAGAGAAGCACCAACATCTGGGTTTCCAAAGCCAAGGGGCTCCTTAATGGCTACCTAGAATCTTGTCTGGCCAAATCACATGAACTCTTGTCCAATGAGTGAGCCCTAAAGCAAAATGCTAGCCTCAGAGTATATATACTGTTTCCAATCAAGGACTCTTGATTCAATCAAAGACTCCTGATTCAAACAAAAGCAACACTCAATCAAAGACAGCTGATTGCCTTAGTGCTGAGAAGTACTCCAAAAGAAAACACAGCAAGAAGTTCCACTTTGCTTGCCATTACAGATTGTAACCTGAAGGAAAGGAGATGGGGCTCCGCTCCTTAGAACCACTCCTTATCCTGTTCTTTCTGTCTCTTGCAATAACATTGCTTTAGGTTCAATTGTCTTTCTGGCCTCAGTTATTTGCAAGGGGAAAGTAAACCAAAGCTAAAAATTAAGTCCAATTCCTGTTTCCAGTCAGAACTCAGGGTGGTGGCGTGAGCCAAAGAGTAGTGGCAATGACAATAATTTGCATTTATACTGTGCTTTAAGGTTTGCAAAGTACTTTACATATGTTAACTCATTTGATCCTCACAAGAAACCAGTGAAGTAGGTCCTATTTCTGATCTCCCTTTTACAGATAGGGAAACTCAGGTTGCAGTGAAATGATCACACAGTTAGTAGGCCTTGGTTATTGGATGTCTCCAAGAAAGGGATTTGGTTCCTTAAGAGTCCAAAGTTGCAGTTCCAGGATACTGTCTCTCATTGTTGTGAGGGAAAGAGTTTGTAGACCATTAACACCTGAACACTTCAGTGAATCAGTGATCTCATCAATGTTAGGCACTGCCTCCCTCAGTGGAGATGAATCACAGGCGCCATTCTTGCTGATGTCATTCTATAAATCCCTTGCGGAGAATCTACCCAGCCTCTCTGGTTGTTTTAATATTTCATGGACTACTGCAGCGCTATATTCGGACTACCCAGCCACAATCCTTTATTCTTGCTGTATGACCTGCCCACTGCCTTTTCTGATCATACAGGAACTTGATGATGGTCTTTTAACCATCATCACTTCTTGTAAACCATAAAGGACCATGCAAGTGGGAGCTATGATTATAATACTTAAGGACTCTTTTTCGAACCAATTATATAACTTAGAAGAATTTCATGAGCTAATGTCTCCCATGTATACTTTTGAGGAAGACTAGAATGTGAATTCAAAGGTTTTTATTGGTGTTCTTGATAGCAGGCTGGTTAAGGATTTTAAAAACTATTCTTATAGAAACTATTTTATAGGCAATACATATACCTTGAACAGGTGGGGGGAAACCCATTGGTTTAGATGATGAGAATAAGGAAATTTTGATAATTAGAGTTTGGGTTAAATCCTCCTTTGTGTTCTCTCTCTTTGAAAAAAAAAGGTGTGACCTCATTTCCTTTGGGGAGAAGGGGGGAGGAGAGGAAGGGGAAGATTATTTGGAACTCAAAAACTCGTGGAATTGAGTGTTGTAAACGAAACATAAAAAATAAATTAAAAAAAAGAAAAAAGGTGGGGCTAGCAAACCAATTATATAGATGGCATTGCTTAATCTGAAGGCAGCTGTATACAAGGATTTTAGAAGTTCCCATGTTCCATTTGGACAGTGGTATAGTAACAGTTGTCTAGCTGTTTCTTGTTCCTTTGTCTTCCTTCCTAAGAGAGGTGGTAAGCTGTCGAAGGAAAGGGTTGATGTACATAGTAAGTGCTAAAATGTTTAACGAATAAAGTACCTATTGCATAGTATTCCTATCTATTACAGAAGGATCTCTGACAACACTTAACTAGGTTGCAATTTGTTTCTTAAAGTATTGAAATTAGACTTCTTTAAAAATATTATATAATTAAATTCTTATTTTTAATTTTATTTATTTATAACAATTTTAGTTTTGTAGGATTGTAGATTTAGAGCTAGAAGGGAGCTTTGAGGTCATCTAGTCCAAACCCCTTTTATAGATGAGGAAATTGAGGCCTAGAGAGGGGGAAGTAACCAAAGTCACACAGGTAGTAAATGGCAACAGCATGATTTGAACTCAGGTCTTCTGACTCCAGACTGAAGACCTCATAATTATTGGGAAACAGTGCAGTTTTTCTGTATACGGTGCACAACTCTTATTTAAATCATATAAATAGATTTTCTCATAGGCTTGTAAGTTTGTGAGAATAAGATTTATTTTTCTTTAAATAAATCTTTTATTGACGGTCATTAAAACAAAACAGAATATGGCTGTCACTTCCCAATGACTCCTTTCTTCAGTCCCCAACAGAATCTTCCTGTGTAATTAAGGATTATAATAAAGTGAAACAAATCCTGTCTGAGAATCTATACCTCCTCCTGTACCTTTACTCTCCCGCTTCTTGGGCAAGAGGAGGAAGGTATGTTTCATCCACAGTCCTATGAAGTTAAAATTAGTGACTACACTGATCGTAATTCAGATGTCTTTTAGTGTTGTCTTCTGTCATTGCTGTTCTGTAACATTGTCTCCTGGTTTTGCTTACTTCTCGCTGTATCACTTCATACAAATGTCTGAAAATGAAACCACTGATTCATCTGCCTACACTTAGAAAGAAGAAGCCAGGCTAGCGGATAGAGTGCCAGCCTTGGAGTTGGGAGGACCCAAATTTAAGTCCTCCTCATGACACACTATAGCTATTTGACCATGAACAAATCACTTGACCTTGAGTGTTCCAGGCACCCCTCAAAAGCCTATGAAAGTATTGGCTCATCTGCATCTTGGGGGACGGGAATTGAAATTTTCCATGAATGGAACTGCCCTCATACTGATGAAATCGCAGGTTCGTACACACACACACACACACACACACACACACCCTCTTGCTTTCTACATTTAAAATGCGTTGCTGCTTAACCCCATGCTTTGTCTCCTTGAAAGATTTAGACTTAAGATAGAATCACATTTCTATAGACCTTGCGAGAGACAGGGTGGTATAGTGACTAGCAAGCCAGGAAAACCTAGGTTCGAGTTACACTTCTGACAGTTCAACTTTGGGCAAGTTGCTTGCTTGTCCTTGTCACCCAAAACACTTTCCTCACATCAGCCCTATGAAATACATAGCCCATGTACCGTTATCCCCATTTTACATACAAAGAAACTGAGATTTGGGTGGAGTCAAGGGATTTCCTCATGTTCCAACAGCTACTGAGCATTAGAGCCAGAATGTGAACCCTGGTCTCCTGATTTCAAGTATAACCTTTTCTCTACTATACCCCTTACCCATGATTTGGAAAAGGATGTGGGCCTGGGATTTCTTTCTTTTGACATAGCATCCTTCACTACTGGTCCTGGTTTCCCTCTACTCATCTCTCCACCCTGAAAAACAAACAAACAATACCCCCAAAAGCCTCACATAAATTAGGCCCAATCCTTGGACAAAAAAAAAGGAAAAAAACAACAACCCATTTTCTTCCTGACAAATTTAAAGTACTAATTTATTCAGCATAGTTTCGGGGAATCATGTTTTATCCCTTTTTAATGAACTCATTTCTAAGCTTTCAGACTTGCTCAAAAATATTTTATTGGAATTTCATTACTATTGTTTTCCTTGGGAAGGCTGAGTCTAATCTTGGTGATATTATGGTAGGCCCATCACTAAGCAACATGCCTTGGCATTTGTATACGCTTTTGTTCTCTTTTCTGCTTCAAACCCTCTACAACGCTTTTGCATTTACTGTTAAAATATTATAGAGGCCAACACCAGTGTAGCCACAAGCCCTGGTGTTAGACTGTCTCTAATTGAATTAATTATTCATAATTGCTCAGCTGGGGTTTATGCATACTTTAGTGTGATTAAGGAGAACAAGCCGGTCTGCAGCTAATGATGTGTTCCATCATAATTTACAAGAGGAAAGTTGCTAGAGCTTAATTGTATAGACACAGAACCCTTCTAAACCGGCTTAGAATGTCCGCTCAGAACCTTCTAGAAAAGCCAGGCTTCACACACATCAAACCCCACAGGGATGAATGGAGGGACTGTGAAGGGTTTAGAAAGAAATTAAAGAGAAAGATGAAAACATAGAGTTAGAATAAAGAAAAAAAAAACCCAAAGTGAGTCTGTACTATTCTGCCCCTCTCCTTGCCACCCCAAGTTAGAGGTAAGCAAGACTTTTACCAGGCAGACAAGCTGTTGCTATCTGAGGCCAGTAATCTCCCCTAAAGATCGGGCTAGGCTTGTCTCATTGTCTCTATCTGAAGGAGTCATAAATAGTTATGGACAAATCATTGGTATTAGACTGGGCAGCTTCCCAGTGACTGGTATTGAATGGCTATTAAAGCCATATCCCTAGTTATCTACTTGGGTTCCTCACTCAGGGGCATATCAATTTAGAGCTCCAAAGGACCCCAAATCATTTGGACCAGCCCCTTACTAAGGCAGGCAGAAACTTGGGTCTAGAGTAGAGAAGTGACTTACCCAAGCTCACACAGTTAGAAAGGAGTAGCGATGGGGTTGGAATTCAGAACTTCTATTGTCAAATTTACTCTTTCCCCTACACTAAAACTAGGTTGGTCTATGCAGCTTAATCGCTACTGAAGCAGTTTTCCTTAAAAAGGCCTGCTAACAGGTACATGGAAAGGTGGTCAGTTAACCAGCCTTCCTGGAGAAAGAACACAAGGAGACTAAAGTGACCCCCATTCCAGGTTGGCCCCAGATGGAAGACAATGGTAGAGTGGAAGAAAAACGGATTTGGACCCAGGATCTGGGTTGGGATTTTGGATCTGTCTCTCACTACCTGTGCAATGTTTCCCTTCTCTGGGCCCCATTTTCCCCACTATAAAATGGAGGGGGGAGGGTTAAATGACTTCTAAGACCTCTTCCAATTCTAAATTTGCCATCTTTTTCTCAAAAGCAGGAGATAGGAATAAAATGAATGATATAGGGAAACATGAAATGGCTAAAAACAAAAGCAGACAAACAAACAAACCTGGCGTGTATATAAAAAATAATTTCATTTGACCTTCAAGACAACATTGGTATGGAATATCATTCCTGCTTTACAGATGAGGAAACAATATCAGAGATTTTAAACAATTGTTAGCCATAAGATTCAAAGTGTCTGAGATGAGTCCATTGATCATTCCATTACATTAGTCAAAAGCAAATGGGATATCTCTATGTACGTGTATGTATGTAAGTATGTATGTATGAATGTATGTATCTATCTTATGTATCTACGTATCTCTCTATCATATGTGTATGTATCTATGTATCTATCTATCCATTAATCTATCTATGCAATCTTTTGCCGGAGGCTGCCTCTTGCGCTCGGCAGGGCGGGTCTACGGACTCCCTACAATCCCGCGGCTTCCTGAACCTCAGTCGGCCCTCCCCCAACTCTATTCGCTAAGGCAGAAGAGACGCTTTATCCGGGGGCTGTAATTATGAGTACTTAGGTAATGTGGTTCTGAACCCAAGAGAGATGGGGGGTGGGGGTGGGGGCAGCGTCCTTGAGCTGGGCTGAAGCCCGAGCCGCAGCCGAAGCCGGGGCTGCCGTAGCCAGCCGAGGCTCGCAAACCTCCCCACAATGAGCGATTCTTCATGGAACAAAACTGTTACAATAGCAAGCCTTTGATCTCGCCTGTCTCCTGTTGCCAGTTGAACTTTGTCACCATGCGGCTGTCATCCGCGAGGGAGCACTTTTGAATTAAGCAGTCTACAGCAATTTAGTCTGTGCTGACTTTGAAGTAACAACATCAGTCAGGCCAAGGCTCACTTTTTTTTCATTAAAAATTGTTCAAGTTCTCTCTTAGGAGGGCGTGTGCATGTGTGTGCGTGTGCGTATGCGTGCGTGCGTGTGTGTGTGTGTGTGTGTGTGTGTGTGTGTGTGTGTGTGTGTGTGTAGGGAGGATGGTCTGGCATTTAGATAATGTGTGTGTGTGTGTGTGTGTGTGTGTGTGTGTGTGTGTGTGTGTGACTGGTCTGGCATTTAGATAAGTAGAATGGGAGAAACCAATGCTGTGGGACATCAAAAGCTACCCCGGGGCCCCTAGAATACAAATGTAGCTATCATTAGGCCCTAATGGGGCACTTCATTAACGTCCACTTCAAAGCCACAGTTTACTGACTCTGAGATTGACTAATTTACACGTTGTGGGAAATTGCTGCCAGCTCCCCTCCGGGAACTGGGAGAGATTTTCGGGGGATAAATAGAAACGCCCTCTTTCTTCGGCAAACAGCAACTGCAAAGCGGACCCTCTAATGGCAAGGCGGCCTTTCCTTTCAATTGGGATGGAAAAACCCTGTCCGGTTCATAAATCACCAAAGCTGTGGGTAGTTATCACACAGATGTCTGTTCACCCAACAGCGCTTCTTCCCCCCACCCCTCATCCCCCACTCACTCATCCCTCTCCGTTTTTTGTTAAGAGACGGGGGGAGGTGGCGGGCATGTTATCTCGACACTAACTTTCAGAAAGTTGTATTTGTCTCTGACTTTGCTTTTGTGATGATCAGTGTGGCAATGGTGGCGGTTTTTAAAATACGCTTCATTCATGCCTTTAAAAAAAATATCGTAACGATTTATCCCACCCCTCAAGTTGAACCCGTCTTTACATTAAAGAAAAACAGTTAATTAAAAACCGAAATCCTTCTGACGTATACAACATTCTGCCCTGGGGTCTCCTGAGCTTAATGATTTTTCAGTTATTCAGAGCACAGCTTGCTTTTTGTATGATTTTGGATAGGCATATACATAACTACCTGTGTGACCTCAGGCAAATCCCTTAACCATCACGAGCCTCAGTTTCCACATCTATAAAATTGGACTAGATGTTACTTCTGCGTTGCTGCTGTCCTTTCCGGCTCTCCATTAGTGATCCTATGTGTAAGATTCATTGATGGCATACAATATTTGCACAATCATTTTGGAAGTTCCTCCTTGGACGGATGCGATTTGAGTCACCTGAAAATTAGCGGCACATCTGAAAATAAGAGTTAGGACTAGGGAAATTCACAAAGGCAGCCCTCTTTCTACTCCACTGGGAGCCCAAAGGCTTCATTTCTGTGTGTTAAAGCGATCTTTTTTGGGATCCTTCTTTAGCCAGAATGAAAAAGGACTATTTCAGCTTCCCCAAAAGGACCCAAGGTGTCAGGGCCAAGTTCTGTCATGCCCTGTTGGACCAGACAGGTTGGTTAAAACAGAGTAAGAGCAGGAGAGAAGAGGGAAGGCTTGCCAAATGATCTGACAAAAATAAAATTGGGGAGGGGGAGAACAGTGGGAATTACAACTCTGCTGCTTTACATTTGGCTAACTTCCTTAATTGTAGAAATATTCAGCAATTACTTCCTCTTCACAACATTTTAATAAAGAAATAAAAAGGGGGGAACCCCCCAATCCCAGCCTCCAGAACCTTGCAGGGAAGCTGCTTTGCCATAGGCAAGAGAGAATGGCAAAAAACCACTTAGCAAGCCACAAATTTCAGAGACCTAGCCACATCTGTGTTTTATCAGCTTTTTCCGGATAGTATTACACCAAACAATTGTCTGCAGATCGGTAGACAGCTGAGACTTTAAAGTGCTGAATTACTGAGAAAATGCTAGAGATAAAAACAGCACATGTATCCTATCAATGTAATGAAACCAACCTGCAGCCAGCGCCATAGTGCCTTGGGTCTAAGTACCCTGTAGAGGAACGGAAGGCTTTATTTAACTCTTAAGAGGAAAGTCAGGGAAAGAAGAGTAAAGGTCATCTAAGACAGGGGGGCCTTCATCACAGCAGAGAAATACCTTTAGCTATAGAAGGAAGGAATGCGCCTGGTTCAAAATAAAACACCAACTGTAGACAACAAGCGTGTGTCTGATCATTCCGGGGGTTAGCATTTCCTGTTGTGAATTCCCCAGCTACTCTGTGCTGGGAACCTGACAAACAGATCCAAGAAGCCAAGGAAAGATGAAACTGTTGGGGGGAAAAGTAAATAAATTCAGGGACTCCTGGGGAGCCAATGAAGTGGGTTATTTAGTGGGCACAGTAAGAGGAGACACCCTCAGATCAGGTAGGACTGTGAGCCATTGGGGTACATGATTTCAAAGAAGTCATTCCTTCTGTTGCTGAAGCTCTAGCCTTTCTGCACATGTTATGGCTTAGGGGGAGCTTCACAAAGTGTCTAGTGTCCTAGATTCTGCTTTCAGACTTCAAATGGTTGCCTGACGGCCTACGCCTGGGGATGGTGGGAAGAGTAACTGGTTACTGCCTGCCTGGGAGGGTAGAAAGTGCCCCTTGGGTTCTAAATAGTTCAAATACACTTACTATTAATAGACAGTGTCCCTAGCAGCTGTGGTTTTGGGAGTCTTCAAGTTAAACCAGAGGTACCATATCTCCTATCATCTTTTGATTTCAGTTGCTCTTACCATGCTCAGGTGGTTTTTTGTTTGTTTTTAATTTTTAGACTAAATTTGGTTGGTATCAGGGGAAAGTTTTAAAATCTGATGTTCTAGGATAACTGTATTAATGACAGGGTGGATGAGGGAAGCTCACTAAGAGGTGCTGTACAGTGATTTAAAAAAAAAAGATACTGGGCCCTGGCATGCTTTGGTAGATATAATGCTGGACTTGGAATCAGAAGAGACTAGCTTGAATTCTGCCTCTTACATATCCTACTAGCTATGTGACCTTGGGCTAGTCACTTCTTTCTGAGGCTGTTTCCTCATTGGTTAAATGGGGATTTTGATGTGAGATGATGAGAAAAGCCAGAAGATTGGGGTCTGAACCCCATTTCCTCTATGCAAATCGTTCCACCCACCTTGACCTTACCTAGATGTTGGTCTGAATGATCTCTCGAGTCTGTTCCAGCTCCAAATCTATGCTCCTATGGTTCTCTGGCACTTCTGCTACCTGCTTTATAGTGTTTTTGTGAGGCCAAAAGTGCTTCATCTGCCTTAAGCCTGAACTATTATCAGAGGAATGGCAAGATTCTCCTTAATATTGACAACGACACTGTTGTTCTTGGGTTTGGGTGAATTATTCAAAAAATGGCCAAGATTTTGGCCCTTAATAGGTAAGTAGTCTTCGTTGAGGCCTATGCATATTTACTTTTCCCTCAATAGTTTCATCCTTCCTTTCCTTCTTGGATCTGTTTGTCAGGTTCCCAGCACAGAAAAAAGCTATTACCACCTGAAAACATTTGGTGCACTTGGCAGCCTCTAAACTTAGTTCACTCCAAGGGTTCCTGCCTCACTGCTGGTGTACACTGAATGAGGGGGTTACCTATGACCTGGTGCTCTTTATTCTTTCATGATCATCTACATCTCCACAACACCAAAACATTTATTCAATTCAGTCAATTCATTGAAAGGCAAGTCAAACTGATCGTTTGGCACAGTATAGACAAGAGAGTTAATATTTTCACCTTCTTATAATTCTGAAGTAGGGAGAGTACTTCATTTGGTTCATTAATCACAAACCTCAAAGGATACTTTACAGAGATACTTGTGCAGTATATGATGCAAGACTAACTCCACAGCCCTGGAGATGCCCATGAAAGTGCCCCTAATCTTTTGGGTTCTTCAACATCCTGTCTCAGGATTCGGGCCTGGAAAAAGACCCAAGAGGTCTCCTAACCCAGCCCCTTCATTTTACACATGAGGAAACCAAGGCCGACAGAGAGGAAGTGCCTTGCTAAAGTCACAGAGTAAATTAATAGAAGATCTGAAATTTGACCTCAAGTCCTCAGATTTCAAATCCAATGTGCTTCCCAATACATGTTACTGTCCTTCTGATGCTTAAATTTAGTAGCCCTGTCTTCAAAATGCAATAGGAGATAGATTTAAGGAGATGGAAAGGAATTTAAAATTAATTTATTTCTAAGAAAAGCAAGGCACCAGAATGTTATGAAACCTGGGTAAGGAATCGCAGGCATCTGCTTTTGGACAGGGGTGGTACATTTGGACCAAGTGCACATGTGTCTGTTTGTCCCCTGTAAACGTGTGCATTGCCTAGGTGGATTTCTAGACAGGGCCTTCTTTGAGAGTTTGCATTTGGAGGCCTAATATTCTATTCCTGTGGGCTCTTGGAGGCAATTATCATTAATGAAAGGATAAGGGAGAAATGTTTACAGAACTCCCTATTAAAAATGGTTTACCCTGTAATTACACTGCCCCATGTATTCTACTCAAGCTGCTTGACTATAGATTATTTCTAAACTCTATCAGGGGAACATGAATGAGATTGACAGACATTAAGGTAGAGTCCAAAAGTGGATTTGTTCCAGGAAATGCAGGGGGTGCAATGGTGGGAGTGGGGGAAGAAACAGAATGGAAGCAGAGCTGACCACATCCCCTGTTGTATAGGTCTCGGGTTCCATGGATTGCTTAATTTGTAACTATATATACCCAACATCCTCTGGGTGTCTACATTAACTGTTTTGTCCTGACCATATTCTTATAACCACTGCCAAAATTATAGTTTGATAAGTCGACATTGATTGGGACCTCACAGCTAATTTTTTGCATGGTTGCAAAGCAAACTTACATCATGGAATGCACATTTTCCCCCTTAAATACACATTCCAAGATGTCCACATAAGAATGAATCTTGGAGGAAATTAAGAAACGATAATAAAATACAACTTCTCACTTCTACTCTCTCACTTTTCTAGTCTGTGCTTCATACTGCTGTTAGAATAAGTCACCTTTCTACAAAGAGACCTTCAATGGCTCCTTATTATCTATTGAAAAAAGTTCAAATTTCTTTGCTTGGCATTTCAGGCTCTCTACAGTATGGAACTTTCAAGATATATAAACAACATAAAATATAGGTAGAGCCAGCCAGACATCCAGCCAGCTAGCCAGATAGACAGACAGACAGACAGGTAGATAGATAGATAGATAGATAGATAGATAGATAGATATAGACATTCCCTTCCATGAACTCTGTATGCTATCTAACTGGACTAACGTCTCTCTTTGAACACAGACCATAACACTCTACCACCTCTATGCCTTTGCTCTGGCTGTGACCTATGCCTGCCATGTTTTTGTTCCTTCTCTCTGCCTATTGAATTCCTACGTCTCCTTTTAAGCCCAACTCAAAATGTTAACTCAATGATGATGTTGTCTCTGGATCTTCACTTTAATACCTTGTTTTATTCCTCTCTGGTTCACTTACGCATTATATTTATCTGTAAAAGTATCCTCCTAGATCCCGTCTTATTTAATTTTCTTCTCTGCTCCCAGTGCCTAGCACAGTTCTCTGAATATAGTTAGGTTCATGAGAAATGTTTGTTGAAATGAAAATGAAATAAAACAGAAACATTTTGAGTTGATCTTAACCTAGGTGAGCCTCTAAGGCAGGATCTTTGTATGAATAGCACAGGCTGGGCTCTTTACAAGTCTATTCAGGTCTCCTTTGTAATAATATATTGTAAAATATCATTCTGGGGAGCTCATTCATCTTCAAAGTACCTTAATCACACCCACTTCCGAATCCTCACAACACCCTCTGTGAGGTAAGGCTGCTTGCTAAACATGATAATTATCTTTAGTTCCCAGGATGGAGAAAGTTAAGCCAGAGATGTTTGAGACTACAGGTAGCCAAGGATGCTGGGACTGGCAGCAGTCACTCAACTCACTGGGGAAAATGAGGGAAAAGTATATTTGGTTAGAATCTTAGCAGGACATTTGTGCTCAGTTGTTCATGTTTATAGCATTCCTCAAGGCAGAAATATACCCAAAGTCTATCTGGGTGTGTTGAAATTTTTCATAGTTATTGCAGGGACCATTTTAAACAAGTATAAAATAGAAAAAGCCAGGTATATACAATAATATTAACTCTGCAGCTAACTGAATTGTTAGCTTCAGGCAGCGCCATTCATTTTGCTGAACCTCCATTTCTTCATCTTGTCTCACAGCAACTTATTCTCTTAATATATTGTATCTCAGTCTACTATGAATTAATTTGTCTGGATACGTATGTCTTTTTCCTCCCTATTAGAGTATAAGCCCCTTGGGAGGGTACATATCTTATTCGTTTGTGTATCTCTCCGTCCCTTGGCATGGAACCCATGTTCTACGAACACAGGTCAACTGTAAAATAACTGAGTTGGACTAAGAGATCTCTAAAATCCAATAATCCTAGAAAATCTTAGAGCTCTAATGGATCTCGGAGTTTCTTCAACTCCAGTCAGTGTATTATAAATGTAAACAACTGGGTTTTTTTTTTTACTAAAATAGAGATCATGTAAAACTATAATGAAAATTATAGCAGGCTGTTAAATACTGGCCAAATGAATGAATGTCAATTAGGGTTCACGATGAACTTCATCCCTCCAACCCCTCCATCTCACAAGGTTTTGGCGGGGGGGGGGGGAATTAACAAGAGAATGGCTGTGAAAACACTGAGAATATCCAAGTTAAAAGCCCTGTATGAAGTGTATGATCTGGTAGGAATACAGAAATGATTATATTTACAGAAGAATTCATGTCGAGTAATAGAATTTAGAGCTGGAAGGAACTTTAAAGATTGTCCAATTCAACCGTAATTTTACAGATGAGAAAACCAGACTAGTGATTACAGGCAAGTAGCTTTCTTGTGATTGATCATGCATAGAGTCAATGGCAGGGTTACTACTAGAACTAGCACCTCCTGATTGTATTACAAGATAATGCAAAGATCATAGGTCCATAGATTTAGACCCAGAAGGGACCTCAAAGATCATCTAGTTCAACCTCCTTATTTTACAAATGAAGAAACTGAGATCCAGGGTTTAAGTGGCTTGCCCAAATAATGAACTTGACCCCCAAGTTCAATGCAGTGGTGCTTTGATGGTACCGCATTGCCTTCCACAAATCATAGAACCTTAGAGCTGACTTCAGAGGTCATTCGGTCCAAGCCCTTAGTTCCATAAGTGAGAAAATTGAGATCTTACAGGTGGTGGGAGGGTAGGAACTAATAGATCCCAGGGTCAGGAATCCAAAGTCCAGTGTTCTTTTGAATCTACCATAGCTCCTCTAAGGTTTTGTCAATGGTGTGTTTCTCACACTGCTTTGGAGACAGAATCCTACTAATTTTTTTTTGATTTGCACATAAACTTTGCAAACATGTTTATTTCATAAATTGAGGTATGCACACAAACTTGGGAATCAAGTAGACTGGCTCTTGTGGGGTTTTTTGGGGGGGGTGGATGGGAATCTGTTTACTTTAAACTATCACAGATCTTAGAATAGCTATACATATAATTATGTGATGAGTTGAATGTTGAAAGATAGAGTCTTGCTAATGTGTTATGCTGCCCTATGTGTATGCAGACATGATTCTCAGCCTGTTCATTTTGGGGTCTGGTTAATTGTATATGTTGAAATCAGTCCCATCCATGACCAAGGGTAGATAGAAGTTTTTTATTTGGTCTGCAGAGATAGGATTTCAAACGTTGCCAGGCAATAATGCCTGTCCTACATTTATTGTTCCATTCCGGTTCTTCTTTAATGTTGATTGATTTTAAAAGATTGTCTTTAATTCAAAAGCTGTTTCCATTTTAGTTTTCATCTTTCTGTCATGAGGCAAATGAGATGAAATTGAATTACTCACATACATAAACAGAAAGTTTGGGTTTTCCTTGTTAGTTTATTTCTCTGTAGATTGCAAATAAGCATCTTTCTTTTCTCCCACCTTCACCCCAGGACACATAGAGAAGAAATGAGGGTTTTCTCTTTCTTTCACACCTTATAGGATGATAGTATCATGGAATGTCAAAGCAGTTGGATGGAAGCTTAGAACATAAAAGGTACAAGTATTTTAAGGCTGGGAACACCTTAGCAATCATTTAGGCAAACACCCCTATTTTGCAGATGAGGAAATATTTTCTCTTATGGCTAGAAACAGACTTTTAATATTGAATGAATATTTCTTTGATCAGACCTTCATGCATACTCACATACTTTTTGGGCTACATTTAGGAGGGAAAAGGTCAATACAACTAACAGCTTATTTTTACTTTTTGTTTGTGTGATGTCTAAAGTAGTTTTCTGGGATTGGGCCAAACTTCTTCCTGTGTTATTGATTTTCACTGCTTGGTATGGGTACATTGAATGGGGAACTTTGTTCATTCATTGAGGTTTAGCTCAAAATTGGGGGACCCCATGCAAATTATTTTTATAAAGGGTAAACTTTTATTAAGCAAAAATTGGATAGCTCTCCAGTCACTCTGGAACAGAAGCTTCTTGTGTGTTATTTGTTGGAGTGAAGAGCGACAAAAAGAGATCAGGAGCTGGGCTGGAATTCTCTCCCTAGCCTTCTGTAGCTCTTTGCACCTTATCCTGGACAATGGAGACCAGTGAGTTAATTACCTTCTACAGGCTCATTCAGTCAGTCAGCAACCAATGACTGTATGCCTACTATTAGAAATACTAGGGGAGAGGAATAAGAATTTACATAGGGCTTACCATGTGCTGGTAGCTGTGCTAAGTGCCTTACAGATATGACAATTTATCATTAGCTAGCTGGTCAAGGTTGGCATAGTGTTTTGCACATGGTATCTCATTTGGTCTTCACAACCACTCAGCAAGTTAGGTGCTCTACAGAAGAGGAAAATGATGTCCAAAGCGGGTAAACAACCTGCCCAAAGTTGTGTAGCTAGCAAGTGTCTGATACAAGATTCAAACTCCGGTCTTCCTGATTCCAAGTCCAGAGACCTATTCACTATGCCAGGTGCTAGGCATGATACAGAGACAATCAAGACACTGTCTTTGTGGAATCTGCAGTCCGGTAAAGGACCTATGGCACATTCAGGGCAGGAGAGATTGTCCAATAGATGGGACCATTCTGTTGTGCAAAATAGTCACTGCATTTGGCAGGTACCAAGTGCCATTCAAGATCAGAGAGAAGGTGGGCTGCGTAGAGGATATAGATCCCTGAGGATATTTTAAACCCCCTGAGTAAAGAGACTGTTGCTGTTTTTTCATTTCTGTTTATACCCCAAGCACAGAGTGCAGGGTTTTGGTTAATGACTGTTTTGCGAATTGAATTGAATTTGGCTGAAAGTGGTAGAATATGTGAAGGCAGTTTCAATATGTTTGAGTGGCCAACCTCCGATTGTGTATCCTGGGCTCCAGGGCCACTGGCTTGACATACCCTTAAGTGTGGAGGAGGATTGGGGAGCACGGCCTGTAAAATTTGATGGGCAGCTCAGGGCTGCATTAGAAACACAGCTTCATCATGGTGGAGGTTTCGTATTCTGATGTAAGCTGTGTCTGGGCTTTGAAGCAGGAAGAAGCATGTGAACATAGATTTCCCAGATACCTGGGAACACCCTCTCTTTCTTCCTTGTAAGGAAAACATGAGAAGAAAAGACTCAGGATTTTCAGCGCTGGGAGCAGACCATTGTGCTGCTCCTGGGGGGGTAGGAGGGTGGAGACACGGTCTTTGTGCTGACAAATCTCCCATCTACAACCTGGTACATCCAATTTGACCAAGGATACATCAACTCCACTTCTTTCTTGACTCCCTCAAATGCCCTGGAGAACTGCAGGCCTGGGCGGAGGACCCTGTACAGACTCAGTCTTCTCCTAACTGCTCCTCTGCAGCCCCAGCACATCTGGAACATCCTGGGAAAATCCTGTGACCGGTTCTCTCCCCACCCTCTGAATCACTGTGCACCCTCTGAAACACAAAGTCCCGTTCCCCACAAAAAATCTTTGAAAACATGTAAATATTCAAATGGTAGGGCTTTGCGTTAGAAAAAGATGTCTACTATCCAAGTGCTGGGGTTTCCGGTTTATTCTTATGGATTCAATCTTTGGATCCCCAAGACTTTCAGAGGCTATCTAGGTATTATCTTTACCTGTGGCCCATTTGGATAAGAGCATCATAGTGGTAGAGGCTAGATTTGAACCCAAGTCTTCTGAGTCTCTACCCAATGCTTCCATTCCTCTGATATACTATGGCTACATTAATAACGTACTAGTTATATGATAAACATTCTCGTTGGCAAAAATGAGCCACATGTGAATTAGGCAGCCATGTCTGACCGTACTCAGAGACTCGGCCTTACATCTAGATTTCTTTTCAGTCAATGGGATTTGGGAAGATTTCATGGTCTTTTTCTATATTTCAGATATTCTTAGGAGTACATACACGAAAGCCACAGCTTGGGTGGAATAACAGGGGCTTTGCTACAGAGCACTGACATCTAGGTTGCATACTTTTTTCCCCACAGTGTAGGGTTCTCCAGCCTACCATCCCCACAAGATGGTCCTTCATCAGCCTCATGCCAAAGAAAAATGTTGTCTTATTTCCTTAACTAGCCCAGCCTACCACTCTAGGACCCTATTGCTTTGGCAACTGTCTCTCAAATCTCTCTTTCTCCCTTGCTTCATTTTTTCCATTCTCTGATACTTCCTGTCTTCTGTCTCTTGCTTCCTCCAAGGATTGTTGGCTGGACCTCAATCACAGGCTGGACTTTCTGTGGGACAAGCCATCCCTCAGTATGGTACCAGTGGTCCAGCAAAGGTGAAAACCTAAGCTCTCTAGCTAAGATAGGATCGTGAGTCCTTCACACCTGGTGAATTTTCTCCAGACTTGCCCTGCCCTCTTTCTCTCATTGGTAGTTCTCAGCGATGGTTTCTTGGGACATCTCTTTATAGGTTTGTCCCTTTGCCCTCTCCTGAGTTATGATTTTGCCTCTCTGTGACAAAATTTAGCCTCCAAAGTCACTCTTAGGGAAAAAAGACACTCCCTGGCAAGTTTCTATCACTACTTGCCTGGGTAACTCCACTGTCACCACCCATTGAGGTCTCCCTCCTCCTAAAACAAAGCCTAAGGAAGCCTTTCCCCCTGCTGGTTTCCTATAGTTCAGCACACATAAATAAAACCAAAGTGCAGAAATAGTTTAATTTCATGTGAGGGGATCTCAGAGGACAAACTCAATGCTAAATAGGTAAGATCTCTTATTGCTCAGTTAGCTTCAAGGCCTTTCCTTCTTCACACCAAGGTGAAGGAAGTCCTTCTGGATATGTAACCTAATGCTTTGGGTCACTTTTCAACCTGTCTAGTTCACTCTGTGGACAACCTATCTGGAGAAGAATGATTTCTTTTAACTTCTAGTTATTGGACAAACTGGGTCCTTTTCTATCTAGGCTCTTAAGTGCCTCCATCCTTTTCAAGTTGAAACCGCCCTCTTTGTCATTATCTGAAGAGTTCTTCAATGGCATTTCCTGGCTTCTGTCCAAAGAAGTCCCCTGAACTACTGCCTTTCTGCTGAGCCCGCAGCTTACTTCCAACCTCTCCATGCCTGCCTTCCTGTCCTTCAGTTTTTCCTGCTCTCAATGCCTTCTCCTGGGGCTGAATATCGATTACTTGCCTTGATCAGGGCTTCTCTCAAGTGAGAGAATTAACTCTCTCAAGAGTTCCGTTCTTCCCTGATCACCCCAAATTCTTTTGTATCTCCTATATTATCATCCCATATTCAATTATCACATCCTTGTCTCCTTCGCCCAGCCCGCAATCCTCCCAAGTAGACCCATCTATGGTCAGACAAACTCTTAGCATAATCATTAGCATCTCTATCAGTTAATTATATTTCACCTCCTTTGACCTTCATAATAACTCACATTAATTCATAGGATCATAAATTAAGAGCTAGAAGAGAACTCTGAGGTTCTTTCCACTAATTAATTTCACTTCAATCCAATCCACCAAGCATGTATTAAGTGGGTGCTATATTCGGGGCTGTGCCAGGTGGCGAGGATATGAAGACTAAAATAAAACACAGGCCCTTGCTCTCAAGGAGCTTAAATCTTGGGGAGTGGAAGGAGAGGTTTAGTACCTGTAAATAGAAATAACTACAAGATCACATAAACCATAAAACATAAACTATCGTGGCTTTTTTTTCTTTCTCATTCCTTACCATGTGGCATCGAAGGACCACAAACACAAGACATGAGGGGGGCTTCTTCCCAGCCCAAGGCACAAGACTGATTTACAAGTCAGTCAAGCAAGGCAGCTAAATTCTAGTAACTGAGTAACTCATTGGCATTATCTCCTTTGAGTCTCACGACAATTATATGAAATGTTCTTATGCCCATTTAACAGATGAGGAAATTGAGGCTCAGGGAACTTAAGTGATTTGCTCAAGGACACTTAGTAAGAAAAGCAGGATTATGACCCAGAGATTCAATTTGTTTTGTGATCTTTTCACCATCATGTGTCCTAGTGGCTTCTCTTTCAGGTTGAGAATGCTTACAAATCTATATATGATTATGGGGGGGGGGCTTATACTGCTAAAAAAAATGCTACATCTCCCCCTTATCCCCTCTCCCTCTCCCAAATTGTCCCCTAGTGCAATGGCTAAAACTGCCTGACACTGATCAACCAGAAAGTCTGACCTTCTGAAGACCTATGGTGTATATTTATGTATTTAGTTTTCAACTGAGCCATGCTAATTAAGACTACATAACAAATAAACCCAAGGCATGAGATTCTGTCAGATTCATAATAAACAAGAGGGGTGAGGGCCTGGTCCAGAGTACATGTGATAGATAGCTGCGGTCAGAGAGTCTCCTGAAAGATTGAGCTTTGACTAGGGTATGTATGTGTGGTGGGAGTTAGCGGGGTGGAGGAGGAAGGGGGAGGTGGTGGTAAAATGGCAAAATTACTCGATTCACATCAACAAACTGGAAGGAAAAAACCCACACCCTAAGAGTCAAATAAACATAGTATGACTGTATTTCCCAGAGAAGGGGTGGGAACTTTACCCATGGAGACAGTGAAAATTAGGCTGGACAGAGGTCTTGAAACAGGACAGAAATCAGTCTGTGTTTGCTGAGGCTCCTTAAATGGATGGTCTTATAGGCTCCTCTTAAATTCTTAATCATTCTTTGAGTCTGAAAGATGCAGCCATCCACTCAATCCACTGAAGTTCGTCACGTTATGGTTTGAGATCTTCATGAGTCCAGTGATCCTTTTTTAGATAAAACCTAAAGCATTGTCTCTCCTTGAGGTTTTTGCTTGCCTACAGAGAATCACAAAGGCAAAAAAAAAGGGGGGGGGGAGAGAGAGAGAGAGAGAGGGAGAGAGAGAGAGAGAGAGAGAGAGAGAGAGAGAGAGAGAGAGAGAGAGAGAGAAATTAATCGGTTCTTGTTTTATCCGAACGGCCTGCTAATGTTTTCAAGAGGCAAATGGGAATTTGAATATGGCATTTCATTCCTGGCTTGCAGTAGCTGGACCTACCATCCTGGCTTTCCCTGAGCTGTTTATTGTTTTAGAAAATTAACTAGAAAATTGCTTTCTTCCCAGGACAATTCTTAATTATGCCTACCCAAGCACTAGGATTTTCCGCTGGAATCTTTCCTTCTCTGGAATGTTCTCAACAGAAATCTCCTTAAAAATGTACCCTGAGGGCTGGGATATTGGCACAAGGAACCTCTGGGAACCAAGATTCTATTTGTATTGTGGTGGGATGATCTTCTAACATTAAGATAAAGGATAAGTTTACTCTCTTAGAATCTCAGAGTTGGAAGGGACTTGAAAGATCCTCAAGTGTAACCTCCTAACCCAAGAAACAATCGAAAATCCCCTTTTAGAAGGAGTCATCTAGTTTCTGATTAAAAACTACTAGGAATGAGGAGCTCATTCCTTTGAGAGAGAAATGGTGTAGAAGAAAGAACACTAGACTTGGAGTCCAAAGACTTGGGTTTGAGTCCCTTTTTCTGGTAACCATATTTCTGTTAAATGAAGAGTAAGAGCCTGTATTGATTTGGTGTTCAGCTAAGCCTTTCCCTTCAACATAAAAATAGATAGATAGAAAGATAGATAGATAGATAGATAGATAGATAGATAGATAGATAGATAGATGAAATTAAAAAAAAAACTTGAATCCTTGTTAAGTCACATGCCCTGTTTCTCCTTTCTTGAAATACAAATATAGGACCTTATATTTATCCATATTAAACCTCATCTTGCAAAATTCAGTCCTCTTCACTGAAGTCTTCCTCTGGTATCTCATCATGGTATGGAGGTGACCCCAAAATCTTGAAGGCTCTGCACGTCTGGCCCAAATCTGGCATTATGCCAGACTGGAAGGGCTCAAGCAACAGAGTGTATTTGTTGCCTCAGGGAAGCCTAGTTAAGCACGGAAAGACATCACCCAAAGGCGATTAGCCTTCAACTGATGGGATTTTATTTTTATTTTCTGCTATGGTGTCATGTATAGAAATAAAAACAAAGGAACAAAAACCTCTCCGACAAAGTGGTCCTCAGTCTATGGTGTCTCCTCTTGACTTATTTAGTCATAGGAGCAGAGTAGAAGAAAAAAAGGCAGAGGGTCTAGGAATCACACAGTTTTTAGCCTATTTATGAATATTAACTTAACTATTGATATACTAGCATTTTAATGTGCCCTTTGTTCACAAATCAACTTATTTACACATTCCTGCAGGAATGAGGCCAAATATATATATAGAGACATATATATTATATGTATGTGTATGTATATATGTGTATATTTGTATGTGTTTCATACATACATACATACATACATACATACATACGTACATACACACATACTATATAAGTGAAGCCAGAAGCCATAAAGTTAAGTTAAATGGAAAATTGGTTCCTAGGTTTTTCTCAGGCAGGCCAATGAAAGAGTTGGTGGAGTGGGTTTCATGGGATAACCAAAGGCAACAAGAAGCATCATGTTGTAGGAAAACTTGGTTGCCTTGGCTTGTGATGCTTAAAAATATAAGCAAATAGACCACAGTAGAGATAAGTGTAGCTTATGAGTCAACATCCATTTCAGAGGGTGAAAAAATTGCCCATGAAGACTCTGACAAGATACTTGAAGAATGATATGATTGGTGTCATGTCATTTTTGATATTTGATATTGGATGAGAAGTAATTAAGAAGCAATTGTAATTTTGTCATTCTTGTGTATTTTGTCATTCTTGGTGACTTCAGAGTGAAGGTAGGTACTGGAGAGAATGGTGAAAATTATGTTAGAAAATAAGGTCCAAAATAATGAAATGAAAGAAGGCCAACACGTATGAACTCTTCAAACACTTTGTGTTTGTGCGTCTTGAATATTTTCTTTAAAAGGAGTTTGAAGACTCAGGATGTTATAAGCATAAAAGATGAAATTCATCAGGTAGATGGTGCTGCAGATAGAGCACCGGCCTTGGGCTGAGGAAGACTCGCCTTTCTTAGTTCAAATCTGGCCTCAGATATGGACTAGCTGTGTGACCCTGGACAAGTCACTTAACCCTGTTTCCTCGGCTACAAAATGAGCTGGAGAAATGGCAAATCACTCCAGTATCTTTGCCAAGAAAACCCCAAACGGGGTCATGAAGAGTCAGACATGACCCCCAAACAACTAAACAACAATATCACATCTTAATAGATATGAAACGACTGTAACATGAGAATCGTTTCTGCGTTAGCTATCTCTGTAGAGTCAGATGGTCATCTGGCTAAGGGAAATGTCAAGGAACCACCAATTTTCAAGGAGTTACTCCATGTGTTTATAGCAGCTGCAACCAGAACCATTAACTTTAACTAATTAAACAAATCCATTAACTATGAAAAACGGGAAATAGGCTAAAGTAAAGATGATTAATCTGCTTATCATCATTTCTTAGGGGGCTTTAACCGATGCAAAACAATAATCCCAATGAGGACTTGAAAGAACCTAAAAACCTCCATAACCAGCAAATAATATTCTTGCCAAGTATAGAGACATTACAGTCAAAGACAATAGTGGTTTACAATACCAGATATCCCAAGAGAACTAAAGAGTACATGTAGATTCACTTTTTAGAAAAATGCAAAACAGCGAAGGAAATAATTCTGCCTATCACCACAACATACAGCTGATGGCGACAATCCCAAGAACAATTATAGACGCAACTAGAAGGAAAACAAATAGACGTTAAATGAAACCGTTCTATTTGCATTTTTTGTGGTGACCGTCTCTAATAATAAAGGAACTACTCCATCTAACCTCTACCGCTTCAGTATTGAATGTGAATTTATTTAGTAGGTAATGACAGACCTTGAAGGTTTTTGTGAAAATGGGCCATTTTAATCAGAGTTGTGTATTATGAAGATTGATCTGGTATCATGCAAGAGATAGACTGGAAAAGGGTATCAGTATGTCAGGCAGGAAAGTGTTCTGCAGGCCATGGAGACGGAGGTGAAATAGGATACAGAGGGCTTTTTGTACAGCAGGAAATGGATGGTTTCTTTGTGCTGATACTGCAGGGAACAGTGCTTTCCTTGCAACTATACTCTGAGGTAGAAGGTACAAGTATTTTTATCTGAGCCTCAGTTTCTACATCTATAAAATAGGTTAAGTGAAAAAAATATCGAACTGGCATTTTTCCCCAGGGACTACATCTACCCAGGTACTTTTGAGAGTCAGAGAGTAGGAATTGTGCTGGTATATCATTGAATCAGACCAACTTTTATGTAATGGCGAACAGTCTTAGTGGAGACAGACTGAACAGGTGTGTTAATGATCATTCTTTATATACCTGTATGGTATGGAATAGAGAATATGGTGGGAGTCTAGGCCAGATATGGTTAAGAGAAATGGTTAGCTATAATTCCGGTGGTATTGGGATTCCTGAGTTTTTCCTCTCCTTGTGAGAGAGCCTAGAGAGTATGGGGAAGCATTCACGGCTATCTGCGTGTAGATTTGAAACTACGGCTTGTGATGTTCCAGAACCGAGACACAAAATGCAGCAGAAAAGGGGCAGGTGAGCAATGATGATTCTGTGCCTCTTACCCAGGCTCAAGCAGCTGATCTGATGGCAGCCCAGCTAACTACCAATATCTGATCCCCAGAGAAAGAATGTCAGGTGTCTGTAACTCAGGCATGACTTGGGATAGTATAAAGGTGGGGAGATTATTTAAGAGGCTATTTAATAGTTTAGATGAGAGGTGATAAGTACCTATTCATATAATAATAATAATAAAATTTATGTTGTATGCTTCATACATATCTCATTTGATCCTCATAACAACTCTGTGAAGTAGATGCTATCATTACTCCCATTTTGCAGACGAGGTCTAAGAGAGTAAGTGACTTGCCCAGGGTCACATAGCAACTAAGTGTCTGAGGTAGGATGGAACCTCAGGTCTTCCTAACTCCAAATCCATCACTCTCCCCACCATGCTACCTAGCTGCCTAGGTATTACATGGACTAGATGAGCTCTGGGGTTTCTTATAGCCCTAGATCAATGGTCCTAATGTTCTGCCAGAGTTGTTGGTGGTGTTTTTTTTTTGTAGGGATGGGAGTTACCACAAATTGCTTTGCTCGGATTCTTCATATTTATTATCTACCTACAGAAGGGGTTTCAAGCGACATGGAAATGTGCAGATGAAATCTGGAATCTTCCTCATATGTAACAGTAGTAAATATTAACTACTGCTGATTACAGGAATAGCTCACACTTCTTATAACACTTTAAATATTTTATAACTTTACAAGGTAGGGAACAAGAGTATTTTTATTCTTATTTTAGGGATACTCTGAACTCATTCTTCCAGAAGAAGGCTGGCTCCATCAGTCTTCTCAGAGTTCTAGGGGTGCCCTTAAGAGTTTGCGATGTCTTTTCTCTAATGCCATTGACTCAAGCCCTCATTCCTGTGCATAGCAAATCAGAGATTATCACCTAGGTTCAATTTAACCAATTTATATTAGCCTTATTGAGGGATGTTTACTTTAAATATATATCAGGAACAAAAGTTACAAATATTTTCCCTTCAAACTGATGGGAGGGGGGTGGTAGTGCGTATTTTTTCCTGTGCCCCATCAGTCCTTAGGAAAAGCAGGCTCAAATTTAGTGCAATTTCTACATAGCATTTGCTCTACCAAGTTCACTTCCAAATGCTACATGGTTAATGAATGGATGAGTTTACATCTCTGCTACAGTGGATTGGGTCGAGCAAGTCAATCAGGACTTTATTCTTTAGTTTTGGGCTTCCACTAAATCTTGGCACAGATGCCATGGATTCCAGCCATTTCCAATGACTCCTGGATTTTTGGTGTCTCACTATTCAAACCTTTTAAAGCTCCCAAGATCATGGCTATCCTCAATCTTCTCCATTTGAAATAGGAGAGAACCAATGCAAAGAAGCCAAGGACAGAGGCCTGTATTCGTGGGTCACACATTGGCCTCAGATGAGGAGGGTCCAAGGCCTCTGACTTTGTAGAATTGTTTTTCTTACTAGAATTCAGTGGCCAAGAAGGAAAAAGCCAGACCAAAAGCATGGCTTTAGCTTCCCATTGACTTCTGAGTGCAGCATTGACAATAGTCCATTTTCTTCTCATCCCATGGTTAGCAGGGCAGAACCAGCTACAGCATGTCTGTGTGTACACCACACTGGGGAGCAAAGCCCTTCCTGTACATGAAATCTTGCCCCTCTGGAAATGAACTCTCAGCCTCTTCCATTGTGTGTGGGTGAGAAGATTGTATCAGCACACCTCCTTCCTTACAGATGAAACTCATCAAAATGAAATAACCTGCTCAGAGTCCATAAGAGAAGTTTCACAAATCAGATCTGACCCATTACATCAACAAATCAATCAACCAATAAACATATGAAGGTGCTGTGTTAGGCGCAGGGGCACAAAGACAAAATCCAGCAGTCTCCTCCCTCAAGAAGCTTACATTCTATAGGGACAAACAGCACATCTACATGTAAACATATATAAAATATATGTGAAAATGCAAATTAATTCTTTTTTGGAGGGGAGGAGGACGATGCTAACAGCTGGAAAGGGGGACCAAGAAAGACCTCAGATAGTATCAACTATGTACGTAAGCAACTTCGGGTGGAAAGTACCTGAGGGAGCTTCAAAGTCCTATCTGTCTCTAGTTCTTTTTGGTTACTGCTTTACAGGGTCATCTCCACCTGCTTCCCTGGACATCTTCTCTACCTTTTTTCTTTCTCTTATTGACCTTGTATTGGATTCCTCAAGTCTCTCTCCATGTTCAATTTCTTCCTTCTTTTGAGCAGGAGGCCTTTGCTATATGTATACACATACACACATATACATACACATATATGTATATAGATAGAGAGACAGATATAGATATAGATAGACAGATAGACACAGACATAGATTATATACAAGGATATACAGAATATGAGAATATATGTATATATATGTGTGTTTTTATATATGTGTGTATGCATGTGTATATAGAGAGTATGCATATATACATATACACATATGTATATATGTGTGTGTGTATATATATATATATATATATGGAGAAAGAGACAGAGAAATAGACAGAGACAGAGAGAGAGAGATTGAGAGAGGAGAGAGAGAGAGAGATTTAAACTCAGGTCCATCTGACTCCAGGGCCAATGCTCTATCTACTGTTCCCTAGCTGCCCCCGTTCTCGTTAACCTTAATGCATGGTTTCTCTCCCCACATGGGCATCATAGGTGGAATCAGCCTAATCCTGGTTCTGCTATTTACCCCTGAGGTCCTTGGCCAAGTTATTCCCCCCTCTCTAGAATCCCAATTCCCTCCTCTATAAAATGAGGGGATCAGACCAGCTGATCTCTCCAGTCCTTCTGTCCTCATCATCTAGTCCACACCCCCTCATTTTACAAAGGAGGAAACTGCAGAGGTGAAGTCATTTGCTCATGCTCTCAGAGAGACAGCAGCACAGTCAAGATTAGAACCCAGGTCCTCTGCTTCCAGAGGAAGTACATTTTCCCCTGCACCACTCTTAGCTCCCTGCCAGCTCCTGGCCCCATCAACAACCTAGGAAATCTCTCCCATCCCCATAGGCGGCTGAGCTGCTGCTTCCAAACTCAGTAGCCCTTCAGCGCAGCCTTTAATTTGCCTACACGGGAAAACGCTGGTAGGTAAGATTAAGGACATATGTTAACAACTTTCCAGTCACCAGAGGGCTGCAAAACAATTGCCCTCTGCCAAAATCTGGGCTTTCCTTAACTGACTTGGACACAAAGCTGGGAACAGCTTCAGGAAAAACAGTTTCTGGCCCCTTATTCTGTCACCTTGTGTCTCTCCTGAGCCCAGATGAAGGAACAACCCTCCTTGGGGAAAACTGTGGGGAAAGAAAGCCTCACTTCCCACCACCTCACTGCCCTTCCCCCACTCTTCTCCGTAAGAAGAAAAAAACAAAATGTGTTTCTTGACTGTTTATAAGGAGCATGCTCCTATTTCAAGTCCTGGCCTGTTACTGAATTTATCTACTTCTCTCTAGAGCAGGGGAGAATTGAAGGCCATAATCACTTGAGAGTCCACTTTTGACCCTGATAGGGCCCTAGAGCATGGTGCCAACTAGACCTGTCTGTGTTGGCTGGGTCAACGCATTTCAGCTCAGCAAACATTTTTGAAGTAAATGTCTTGAGGCTCTATGGTAGCCGCAGTAGAAACCTAAATCCTGAAATGGGTCTGTAATCTCATCAATATGGAAATTCTCTCCATGCCTGACCATTCTAGGCAGCTCATGTTCATGTCCTTGAATACATTCATCACAGAAAGTCACCCCTACGTATTGGGGATTTAGCTTTCTTTTTCTTCAGAAAGTACCACTGGAGTGCATGAGCTAAACTTTGCCTATTCTACACTTTATCTTCTGTCTTCAATACCAGCTCATATACTTCAATTTTTTCTTTTTATTATGAATTTAACAAACATGAAAATTTCAGCATATAAAGAACAGAAAAAGAAGATTGTAGATGAAACTTTAAATTTCTTTTATATTTAACATGCTAGTACCAACACTGCCTTGTTTATCCATGCCCCCTTCTGACTTTCCTTCTTCTCCCTTCCATTTAAAAAAAAATGTGTATGAGGAATTGGGAACCATGTCTCCAAAGTCATTAAACTGTGCATACCCTTTGACCCAGTTATACTGCCACTAGGCATATACTCCAAAGAGATCAAAAAAAGAAGAAAAGCACCCATAAATACAAAAGTATTGATAGTAGTTCTTTTTGTAGTAGAAAAAAACTGGTAAGAGGATGCCCACCTATTGGGGAATGGTTAAACAAATTGTGGTATATGAATTAAATGCAATGTAATTGTACCATAAGAAAAGATAAAATGGATAGTTTCAAAAGAAAATGGTAAGACCTCTACGAACTGATTCAGAGTTAAGTGAACAGAACTAGAATAATTTATATATAACAACACATTAGAAAGAAAAACAATTTTTAAAGCCTAAGATTTTGATTGCTGTAATGACAAATCATGGCTCCAGAGGACTAAAGATGAAGTATATGGGTTGTTCATGCTTCATGTTTGAGGAGGACCGATGCCATCATGGGTGATGTCTTGACCTGCCCATGTGTTGGATTTAAATGAAGCAGAGTTACACCAAGTCATCGGCTTCACTCTCTCTTCCAGAGCCATAGAAGTGCAGTAACATGACAAAAGTCAAGATGGCTGGCAGTGGTTCGGGATGCAGTGGATGACCTTGGTATCTTCCCACCTTCTGTCAGAAAGGTGATGCACTGAAAAGGCAGAATGAGACATGCTTCTGAACATGGACAATATGGGAATTTGCTTTACTTGACTATGAATATTTGTTGTGGGGATTTCTTTTTCTCGTTCATTTGGTGAGGGAAAAGTAGGAGCATGGAGGAAGGGGTGAGAGAGAGAGAGAGGACAAAATGTTTGTTAATTGGGAAAAAATGTAATATTAAAAAATAGATGTAGCAGGATTTTGGAGACCTACTCCTCTGTAGGCAGAGAAAGAGGATCTTCATAGATTAGCTATGGGAGCTTCTGGGAAATGTAGTCCAATGATGTTTCTTCCTCTCCTAGACAGCAAGCATGTCTGCAACCAAATATTGGCTCTGTTATCCAGCTCTGACCTTTGTGCCATCTACAAATTTGATAAGCATACCATCAATGCCTTTGTCCAAGACATGGATTAAAAAAAGTTAAATGACTTGGGACCAAGAATAGGGCTCTAAGGAATTCCACCAGAGGCTTCCTTCCCAGTTGACATTGAACCAATAATGACTATTCTCTGGGTCCAGCTGTCCAAACAATTCTAAATCTACCAAATTGTGCTGTTGTCTAGTCTGCATCTTTTAATTTTTGCAAAAAGAAAAACATGTATAACAAATACTGTGCTAAAATCAGCTTCCTTCAGATTAACCAGTCTTGTAACACTTTATAAGAAGGACATTAGATTGATATAGCAGGACCTGTCCTTGAAGCCATTTGGTGATCACCATTTGGTGATCACCATTCCCTTTTCACTAATTATCTCTTAGTTGTGTCCTAGAATTTCACCAGAAATCAAAGGACTGGAGAAAAGCAACCTTTGTCCCAGTTTTCAAAAAAAGGAGAGAAGTACAGTCTGCAAATTGTAAGCCAGTGAAGCTGACTCCTATGCCAGAGAACATTGCAACCATCCTAGATAACCTCGAAGGTTCCTTCCATCCCTAAAGCCTTTATTCATCCTAGAGGACCTCAAAGGGAAAACTACAGTATCAACATCATTGGTAGTAGTCACTACCTAAGTAGAAATTAAGTAAATTTAGGGCTGAGTTTCTATTTTAATCATGGATTCATTTCTGTAGTAAATTTGAAAGGAAGTCTTTAGTATTGTTTCTAATTTATTTGTTTTTATATTGTGAGTTTTTTCAAAAGTATGTATAGAAAAAGGAAATAAAGCATTTTAGGGTGCTTGTGAATTAGGCGTTGTTCTCTACATTCTAGAGCAGACCTGCACAATTTGGTGGTAGGTAGGGGCCGACATTAAAATAGGCTAAACTTCTTTGGGCAACAGATAGTCTAGTCCGTAGAGACAGACTGATGATGGTTGGTTGCTGTGGGTCACACGATGAACAGGAGAGAGTGAGCAGGGAAACACCACCTCCAAGTTACATGATGGGCACAATAGTGACTAGTAGAAGTTTGGTTAAGTGGGGCATGAACAAAGCACCGGTACATCTTTACTTTCTTTAACATCCTCTATATTTTTCAAGGGCCACCCAAAATCTTTTGGTGGTCTGTAAGTGGCCTGAGGGCCATATGTCATGCAAGCCTGGCCTAAGATCATCTAAGGAACTCCATTAATCCAGTCATGAGAGTTGGGAGGGCCTTTAGGGAAACTGTAGCTAGTTTATCCCTTCCTAAAAATTTGAATCTCTTCATAACATTTAGTGGCTATGTAGTATAGTGGAAAGACAGCTGTTTGCAAAGTCAGGGGGCTCGTTGCTTTGCTACTTATTATTTGTGTAACTTAAGTCAAGGCACTTCTTACTTCTTAGACCTAGTTTTCTAGCTTTAAAGTGAGGGGGTTGGATTTGATGACCCTTAAGGTCCCTTTTAGCTTTGTGACCCTTTCTAAGTGGTCATCTAGCCTCTGCTTAAATAACTCCACTGATGGGGGCTCATAAGATTTAGAGCTAGAAAGAACCTTAGAGAACATTCAATCTTCTCATTTTGCAGACAGTGAAATGGAGGTATGGATAGGCAAAGTCACCTGTCTGAGTGAAGGCAGGTGATGAATAGCAAAGCCAGGATTTACACTCAGGTCTTTAACTCTAGTCAGACTTATTTCCATTATACGAGAAATTCAAGACCCAGCAAAGTTAGAAGTGATCTTAAAGGTTCTTCTAGTTTACTACCCCCCTCTTTGCCTATAAAACAGAAGCCTTGCTTTCTTGCTCCTATGAGGTCATTCTTGTTATTGCAAGATGACTATTACCTGGTATGTTCTCAAAGAATCATAGAATTGCTTTACTTTAAAGGCAATGAAATCTTCCAAAGATCTCAAAGCACTTGAGTACCTTCATCTTGGCAAAATCTATTCCAGCAAGCACTTATTGAATTCTTGTTATGTATATACATTCTGTGTTGGTGCCTGCTCGCATATATCTCAGTAAGATTCATTGAAACTTGTCCAATCAATGAGCATTTATTAACTGCCTACTATGTGGCAGCACTGTGCCAAGTTCTGGAGTTATAAAGAAAATCAAAATCAGTCCTTGCCTTCAAGGAACTCACAATCTAACGGACGAAGTCTCTATGATCTGAGTCAGGCCAGATGGAGTCCTTGACTGTCTACTAGTAAAATATTTTTAAAATACGCCCCTCAAAATTTATTTGAAACTCTTCTTCATAAATTCTTCAAATTTATATTAAAAGATGAGGTTAAAAATGTAGGTACCCCTGGGAGAGGTAACATTAACCTTTATTTGAAAGCCATAAAATGTCAAAGCTAGAAGGAATTTTAGAGATCAGATAGTCTGACTCCATTTTACAGATGAGGATACTGAGGCTCAGAAAAGTCAAGCGCTTTCCCAAGGTCACATGACTCTACTGGTGGAGCCAGGACTAGAAGCTAGGTTTTTTGTTTGTTTGTTTGTTTTTGCCTTTCTGTCCAGTACTCTTCCTGCTAAATCACACTGCATCATTAAAATCATACACTTCGGTAGAAGATAGGATGGTTTTATTGTTTCCTTTTTGTCTTGTATCCCCAGTGCCTAGAAGAGGGCAGATTTGTGACTTCATCATTATGACTGTTGTATGTGTATATGTGTATGGGTGTGTGTATGTGTATGTATGTATACTATATGTGTGTGTATCTATCTATCTCTTTATATATCTATAGCTATCTATCTATATAAATATATATGTTCCTAGAACTAAAAAGTGAGCCGAAATCAAATACGTCACTGTGCCCAGCTCAACCACCACCACTGATGATGAATATAGTAGCTCTCTGTTAAATAAATGCACCAGTAGATTGGAAACCAGTATACAAACCTTGACATAAGCTATAGGTACCTACAGAGAGAGTGCAGGGTTATGTAGGGAAGACCTGGCCTCAGCCACCATTCTCCAGCGATGCCACACATTGTTAAATCATAATATTTTTATTTTTATTGATGCTAATCATTGTCAAAACTGCCTACTCAGAATGCTGAGTCACACATTGTCCAAGGCCTCTTCTGTCTTTGACATCCTATGTGCACATGTTACTGTTTAGACAGAAAGCTAAGTTTTCCTGGTTTCAACTGTTACAATTCATTATTTTCCTTATTGTTTGCAAAAAAGGGGCATAAAAAGCAAGAATAGGATTTCATTTTAAGTGTTTAAACCCAACACAAGATTAGTACTTAGGGAACATTCCAAATATTAATCAGTAACAGGTGTGAAGTGTGTTTAATTGCTTTTTGAGCTGACTAATCCAGAGACTTCACCTTCATTCCGCTATAATTGGAGATGCTCTAAATTGTCTGAAGTAACTAATAAAAGACCATAATTACCCAATCACCCCGAGGTTGATCCAAAAAACAAGGGACACATGTTTGTTTTCTGTTTTCGTTTTATATTTCCACCTGGCATTTTTGGGTTCCAGAACATCAAATTTCCACCTGGCTGTAGCAATTTTATATGAACCCTCTAAGCACAGCCCTGTCTAGCCTGATGGCTTTAATAATAATAACTTGTATTTGTATGATTACTTAGGGTTTACAAATTACTTTCCTCACAACTACTCTGTGAAATAGGCAGAATATATTGAGAATTATTCTTATAATATATATATATATAATATAATAAATTGGGCTATAGATGAGGAAACTGAGGCCTAATGTGGTTAAGGTGGCTTGCCAAGGACCATAAGGCTAGTGGACATTTGAGTCAGAATTTGAACTCAGATCTCCAGACTTTTAAGACCATTTCTTTTTGTCCCCCATGACACTGGACAGCCTTAGCTGACAATGTGCTGCTGTGTGTAGGGGCCAAATGCTGGTGAATGTTTTGGGGCTTTGTGGTATCTTGCTCGATATGAGATATGTGCTTTTTTGGGGGTACTTGACAATTGGAAATCCCAGGTTTCTGTCAACAACCAGGCTGGATTTATCAGTCTACATTGTTCATTATCCTCTAGGACTTTTGCATTTTTAAGGTACACTGATTTCTGTTTTCTTGTCGATATAACTTTTAAAATATATAAATATCTATGTATACATATGTATACATAGATATGTGTATGTATACTCACGAATCTTTATTATACATAGCTTGTTTTTAAAAGTATATATTAAATTTAACAGTAATACCAACACTTCTTTTTATATCTCTCTGTTTGAATTTGTCTGTTTTCTTATATCTTTTACTGATGTTTTTTCTTTCTTTCTTTTTTGTATCGCTATTACTTTCTGCCAATCCATCTTACAGTTCTCTCCCACTCTAAAATGCCTTCCTTTGTAACAAAAAAAGTATTGTTGGTGAAAACAAAATCACAAATTGACCATGTCGAAAAATATGTCTCACTCTGCACCTATGGTCTGTCACCTCTTTGCCAAGAGGTAGGACTCATATTTTCTCATCAGTCTTCTGGAGTCACTATTAATCACTGTATTGATCAGAAACCTCAAGTCTCTCAAAGTTGTTTTCTTGTAGGCAAATGTAGTCATTGTATGCATTGTTTTATCTATTTTACCTCCTTCACTCTGTATTAGTTCATATAAATCTGCCCAGGCTTCTCTGAATCCATACCTTTCATCGTTTCTCATGAGGCAACAATATTCCATTATGTTCGCATACCTTAGTTCAGTCATTTCCCAAGTGATGGGTAGCGGACATGGTTGATTTCATTGCTAATAAATTGGGCTTTTAGAAAAAATAAATATGTTATAGGACATTCACATGGAAGTACTTAATGGATATTTTTGCTGTTCATAGTTAGTGATAAAAACATGAGTGAAATGATAAAGCCAGCGAAAGTGGATGACTGTCACAATGAGGACTAAACATGTAGAATTTTGGAGCTGGAAAGTCACTAAGAATTTGGAATGCAGAATGAAACTGGACCTTGAGATGAGACCTGTCTTCCAGTTCTGGCCTGATACTCCTTTGCTGTGTGACTTTGGACATGCCCCACCTCCTCTGTAAGCTTCTTTTAGCCATATATCCTAACTCAACAAGATTGAAGAAGATGAGTCCCAGACAAATAAAATGACGAGCTCTGTCACTTTTGTTCGTCACACAGGCCTGGGTTGTCTTCCTCTTCTGTCTACATTCTCCCTCCTGGTGATCTTCATAGTTTCCACTGGTTAAAACTGACATCTTTGTGCAAATGATTCTCAAACCTTTATCTGTCTCATGGACTTTTGCCCTGTAACTCGAACTCTCTTCTCTGCATCTCCAATTGGAGATCCCAAAGACACGTCAAGCATATGTCCAAAATTGAACTCATTCTATTTCTCCCTAAACAGACCCCGTCCCCCTGACATTTTTATTTCTATGGAGAATGCTACCATCCTCCCAGCCACACAGGTTTGTGGCCTACGAGTCGCCCTCACTTTTCACAGCCTCAGTCGAATCAGAGGAGTTATTTGGCAAAGGTTGTTAGGCACGTGGCAGACATATGGCAGGCATAGAATGTTTTATACTTGGTGTTTGTATTGGTAGTGCATAGTACAGCGCCTGGAACATTCGGATAGGGATGGGACCTATTGAATTTACTGGTGGAGGAAACTTCCAGAGGAAGAAATCCCCTACCAGTGCAGGCTGACTCTTCTCAGCAATTTCCAGGCTCAGAAACCTTAGAGAATAAGAGTCTTGCCCAGAGTTGCACAGTCTATGACCCTTAATCAGAGGCTGAAGGACTGAAACTCAGCTCTTCTTGGCTCTGCGACTAGCTCTCTATACACCAGACCACATGCTGCTTCCCATTCCTGGCCCACAGTAGACATTTAATAAATGCTTGTTGATTTATTTTCTTAAGGGAATCTGTTATTCAGGAGGCATTGGGAAGTTCCCTTTCCCTGAGAGTCAACTTATTCATAGGATCTATAGCTGGAAGGAATCTTAGAGGCTACTGAGCCTAATTCTCTTATTTTACAAATGGAGAAACTGAGGCATAAAGCAATGATTGGTCCAGGGTCACACAGATAGTAAATGTCTGGCATGGAATCTGAGCCTAGACCTTCTTGGTGTTAAGTTCACTGACCTGTCTACTACACTTGCATCCACTCATCCAACCCTATTCAATTTCAACAATTAAGCACCTATTCCCAGCATACGATTGTGTGAGACAATGGGGGGAAATACTAGCAGAGATTAGATATGGTCTGAGCCCTCATGGGACTTAGAGTCTAGTACAGGGATATGACATATATGGAAATAACTAGAATACCAAGTAATATGTGATAAAGACCTACAAGAGCTTCAAACAAAGTGCTAAATGAGGTCTAGGCAGATGAAGCCATTATGAAGTGAAGGTCATCAGGGAAGGCTTCCTCCAAGGAGATGCCATTTGAATTAGTGTTTAAAGGATGGATTAAAATTCAGAAGATTGGGGAGAAAGAAGGAAGAGTGTTCTAGGCATGAAGAAGCCCCCACTGGCACTGGCTATGCCTGCATCCTTTTTACTTCACCCACCAGTGAGTCTCTCCTGGGCCCTCGATTTTGGGGAGTGGCCTAGGCTGCCCAGTTTTCATTCTTCTCCCTGCTGTGCTTCTAACTATCTTGCTATCAACCCCATGTCTCTATACTGGGTACTTTCATCTCCCTCCCGCTTTCAGCTTTCTTTTGCATACTTTCTTCTCTCATTAACATACAAACTCCTAGAGGCCAGGGATTGGCTTTTTTTTTTTTTTTTTGCTTATCTTTGTAACCTTGGTACTTAGCACAGTGCCACCTATATAAAAGTATTTAATAAATATTTGTCGTCTTGCCTTGCTAGGCCTGCAAAGACTCAAAGGTAGGAAGCTCTGGGGCTATATATAGAATGAATACTGAAGGACAAAGGTGTCAGACATGCAACATTCCTGAGTGCAACCCAAACCAGGTTAAAATGGAATTGAGAAATATTTAACAAAATAAACAAAAATACAATAAAACATAGATAATAATGCTTTTTAAAACCAAGTCAACATGTGACCTACAGGGATCTTTATGTATGGATTAGCAGCTCCCAGTTTTATTTGAGTTTGATACCACTGCTGTGGAAAACATGGGAGACAGTGGCATGGGATAAAACTGGGAAAGGCATGGCAGCCACTGATTCTAGAATGTTAGACCAAGAGTGCCGATTTCACTTGGCAGGCCGTTGAAGCCATGGTAGAGTTTTGATCAGAGGAGTAACAAGACCATATGAAGATTAACTCTGGTAGCAATTTTAAAGAATAAATTAGAATGAGAAGAAAGTTGCTATTGTTGCAATAGTATGGGGAGTTGGAGTGTATGGGGTGTTCAGGGAGGACTAGCACTTCTGGTATGAGAGCTGCCAAGTCCTTTTCAGGGTTGCTCATCCATCTGTGGTGTCCACCTGACTCACCCAGCTCTCACCTGTGGCTCCAAGATGCTGGAGCATGGTCACAGCAGCCACACTCCAGCAAACTGCCTTGGCAGATGGGCTAAACCAGGTTGAAGGGAACCAAGGGGCCTCGCCCTGAATTGGGAGGATGTCTACTCCAAGAAATGTGAAGAATTCCCTGGTGGAATAGGCAGATGTGAATATTTTGTTTCAATAGGCAATGAAGGTGGTAGAAGCAGATGCTATGGAGCGCTTAGAGCTTGGTCGGACACCAAAGATACTGCATCTGGAGCCATTACCAGTTGTCTTGACTTTTGTCTTGTCACTGGGCTCTGATGACTCCAGAAGAGAGAATGAGACTGATGACTTCCCACAACTCAGCCTCGTCAAAACCCAATTTATACGTGAGTCAAAAGGCATCACCCATACCATTTTACTATTTTATTATTTCATCATTTGTTATTCAATAATTTTTATAATTTTACTATTCAACTATTTTATTATTTATTATTTTACTACCTTGCTCTTTTACTATTTTACTTACACCAAAGTCCTATGGCAATGGGTTAGTGACAAAGCAGCGGGTGCACACAGGAGGCTTAGGCTATAGGGTTATCTTCTCAGTGGACTGAATGAAGCAGCCCTCTGGGCATATGAGCAGCCTCCTTAAGGACTTCATGTTACTTGCTTCCTGACATGAGGAAGGGGCTAGAAAAGGTGCCCTAAAATTGTCCATTTCACCCAAACCTGGCCTGCTGACTGCAGAAGTTGGGGATATCAGACTATGGTCAAAACACAAAAACATGTACAAAACTTTTATGAAGATGATTCTACTTATCATTGTACATGTACCATTGGAACATGGAATATGCACATGCTTATGGACAGCAAGAAATACGGTAGACCTGAAAGATGAACAGCTCTTGTGGCAAGATAACTCATCAAGTGTTGTATCCAAATAGCAGCCCTGGGCAAAACAAGGCAGGGGAAGGCCAGCTCGCCAAAGGTAGAACTTGATACATGTTTTTCTTGAGTGGCTGTAGTGATGGGAGTACCATGAAGCTGGCATAGGCTTTGAGATATAGTCAAAAAACTTGTACGCCTCACCAAAGGAGTGAACAACAGGTTTATGACAACTAGATTGCCACTTGCAGGAAAGCACCATGCCATCATTGTCAGTGTGTATGCTCCCACCAAATGAAGAGCTGGAGAACCTCATCACTGATGTGCCAAAAGAGGACAGTTTTGGAATTCTGGGGAGCTTTCATGCCAGAGTATTGGATGTGAGTAGATCAGTGATGACATCAAGGATTTGAGAATGGGAGACTGGGTAAATGGTGATTCTGGGCAAAACTGTGGAGTAAAAAGGAGTAGCATGTTTAGGAGCAAAGACAGTAAGTTCTGGTTGGGACCCGCTGAATTTAAGGTACTGGCAGGACATGCACAAAACATTAGTGCACATTGGATGTGTAATCTTAAGGTCTGTTCCACTAGTCCTGGCTCTAGGACAAATTGGGGTGTGTGTTTCCTTATTCTTGGTAGAATGGTATGAGACTATGGATACAGAGCGTCCCACATACTGTCTAATATATTTGTGATATTGATCTGTTTTCCTCAGCTGTTTTTCTTTGTTGCAAGGGTGAGTTCTATATAGATGGACAGTACATTAATATAAACAAACAAACAAAAGGAAGGGGAATTGGACCTGTGATTTCATTGATATAGTAAACTCCCAGATGAGGGAACTCCCTCTACTAATGCAAGTAGGCACCTTCTCTGTGACTTAGAGTGTTTAGACAGTTGCCTAGAGCACCTAGAAATTAAGTGTCTTGCTGGGGATCATATAGCCAGAATGTTTCAGAGGTGCAGCTTGATTCTAAGTCTTTCTCAGTCCAAGGCCAGCTATCCACTAGGTTATATCTCCTTTTTAACAAGAAAACAAAACAAACCCTTTTAAAATAGAAAGCTAAGATTTTCTGGTCAAGATTTCTTTTGTTCATTGGCTAACTGGAGAATCCGAGGGTCTGCCAGGGCTGGCAACAATCGCCAAGGCAATGGGGAAACAGAATGCAGAATCTGCTAGCAGATGTGTAGCTGGGAACATATTTTCTGAGGCCCTCCCTAGCCCTTCTCTCATAGAGAGAATTCCCTCAAAGTACCTGATTTCAGCAGGAACTGCCTCCAGAGAACCTCTTGTGTGGGTTTTTGTGAATCCAATGGGTCATAAAGACCCCAGGAACATCGGGGGAAAGAATTCCAGCTCGGCTCCCAGAGTATCTCTTTTCATATTGAACTAGGCCAGAAAGAGCTGGAAGAGGGCTTAGGGATTATTTAATTCAGAGCCCTCATTTTCCAGATTAAGAAATGGGGATCCCAAGGATATGAAATGACATCACAGAATCATAAACAGTTGGATCTGGGCAGGATTTCAGGACATGTATGCTAATCTCTTTCTTTTTAGAAGACAAAACTGAGGACCAAGAAGATGAAATAATTTGTCTAGTGAAGACTAATTTCTACTCTCAATTTTTTTTTCTTTCCTCTCAACTCTCACCACTCGTATTTACTAACAGCTCATTGCCCATGGGGAATAGTTGATACGTGGGAGAGTGCCTTGCTTCGTTAATGAAAAAAAGATTATCTCTCCCACCATGGATAGCGACTCCCCCCTTACCTTTCTTCCTTCTCCCTTCTCCCAACCAAATTGCCTTCATCTCTTCATCATCATTCACCCAGCTCAATTTATGACATCTTCTGTAGGCAGAGATAAAAATCAATTAGCTTAGAAGGCCTCTGCTTGTTAGCTGGAGTCAGAAAACACACTGTTCCCTTGGATTTCCATAATTATATTTTCCAGTTCATTGAACTTGTGCACAGAGAAATGGGGCCACCGCCCCCAGCAGGGAGTGGTCAGCTGATCTGGGCTATTCAAGAAGCTTGCCTCCAGGTCTACCCATGGAGCAGCCAGTGCTGGGGTTCTGAGTAGCCCAGGGGATTTTCCTCCCCAACCCCTTGGGTAATTTACAACCATTTTAGCCTGTCCTTGGGTCTGAAGTCTTTTTCATCCTCCGTGGTAATCCCATTAGGGACAAATGAAGATGTAATCACAGTTTATTCAGATGGCTCCCAAAGCCTGATCTGTTTCTCCAAGGGAGAAAAGAAGGGACAATCCATCTAGCCACTGACTCCTGAGACTCCTACTGATCAGATGTTCTAGAGAGGCAGGGATGATTTTGAGAAAGTCAGCATCACAGCTGGATAGCTTGAAATGCATCTTGGAGCTGGACAGTGGCCCAGTGCCTCCGGCATTGCTCCTGGTTTCATAATGCCTTTTGCATTATGCTAGGCTAAGTGTCCAGACCCTGGTGTGCTTTGTGGAAGTCGAGAGCACTCCTCTCCACCTCCTCTCGTCTTTCAAACACCTATTAAATGCTTACTGTGTGCAAAGCCCTTAAACTATGTAGTTAAGGGGGAGGAGGGGGAATTTTAAATCCTGAATCTCACATCTGAAATAGTGTAGGAAGAAGGACTGGATTTATTCTGCTAAGCTCTAGAATAAATAGTAGTACATGCAGAGTACATTCCAAGATTTGGAATCTGTTTAAGTAAAAACAGTGAATCAGAGCTGTCCAAAAGTGGACTGGGCTGCTTTGGTTCCCTGTCTCAGAAGTTTCCTGAACTCATTATCCAAATACCGAGCCCAAGGTAACTCACCTGAGAAGAGACTGTAGACTTGTATATTTGCTTGGTATACAGCAAGATTCAAATCTCCCAAAGCTGACAGCTGTCTCTCCCAGGCTTTTTAAAAAGTTCAGATGCCAGAGATCCATAATTTTTTTAATGAAGCCTCTCTTTTAAAATAAAAACCATCAGCTTCTCCTTCTCCCCACCTTGTAAGTAACAAATACAATCACTCAAAACAAATAAATACACAGGTCAAAGTGATCATATGAAATTATTCTCTGACTTGGTCTCAGCATTTGTTTTAGGTCATGGTCTTAAAAGATTTCCTGAAAGCCTGCCCATACATTAACCAATTAAAGAGAACAAGAGAGGTAAAGTGTGTACCCTGTATACTAATTGGACATTAGCCCTCAATACTGTGGGTCTGCATATACTCTTGGAGCTGGAGGCTTCCCCCCCCAAAAATCTCTTCGGTTCATGATACTACATGTTGTTTTTGCTTAGGGTATCAAAATGTGGTTTGTCTCTCCCTGGTGAGGTATGTGGCTCCCCTGCAAGAACTCAGGCTAACAAGACACCAAATATAGAAGGGATTTTATTAATCTGACAGAGAATTCAGAATAGACATTAAACCACTGAACTATCAGCAAAATTCTTTTTCCTTTTCCATAGGGAAGTAAACAAAACTGCCTGTAATAAGTTCTACTTGAACTTATATAATTTATCTCAGAGGCATCAAACACAAGGCCCACAGGCCACATGTGGTCCACTATACCCCCCAAGTGTGACCCTAATTAAATTAAGATAAAATTCCTATCTGATTTTAATGTGTTGGTGTGTTAATAAAAATAAATATATACACATGTGCATTTCTGAGTCAGTATGTGACATGTGGGGATCCTTATCTATGGCTTAGTGGCCCCCCATTTCTATTTGAATTCAGCATCATTGTTCTACATAATTCATAATACCAGCAAAGATACAGGCACAGTTTACTCCTCTTTAGTGCACATAGTTCTCTACTGTGCCAATCCCTCTTCTCCTTTGGGAGCATGACCTATTGGCCTCTGTCCAAATTTGAGCGAGGTTGGGCATGTTCATTTTCTCTCCTCTCCATCTATTCTTATCAAAGCTCGTATCAATCCTTTCTTTCTCTCTCTTTGTCTCTCTCTTTGTCTCTCTCTGTGTCTCTGCTTCTCTCTTTCTCTCTCTGTCTCTCTGTCTCTGTCTCTCTGTCTCTCTGTCTCTCTCTCTCTCTCTCTCTCTCTCTCTCTCTCTCTCTCTCTCTCTCTCCAACTGTCCGAATCTGACTCCTAAATAAATATGGTTCTTTGAAGTGTCCCTGTGAATGGGTGCAATCATTCCACTAGTTCTAAAGCCACTTAACTGACCTCTGTCTTTTCCACTGGCATAGCCCCAGAGAATTTGCTAAGTGCTTTGCTAAAATCTCAATAAATATTATCTCCAACATTACACTAATCTATTGGTCTAGTAACTATATCACAACCTGACCTAGCCCCTGGGTTCCTTTAGAAGATGGACACTCGATAAGACCTAGTCACAGAGACCAAGAGATAGAGCCAAAACCACAACCACACAGAGAGTGGCTGGACATCTTGCCTGCCTGGAGAGATGCCACATTTTAGAAAGGACAATGATAATCTAGAATGTCCAAAGAAGGGTAACCAAGATAGTGAAGGGTCTTGAGATCATGGGATCAAATGAAGAAACCAAGAATGTTTAGCCTGGAGAAGAGAAGACCCCACAGGGACATAATAACTATCTTCAAGAGTCTGAAGGGCTATCATGTGAAAGAATGATTACCCCTGTTCCATAGTGCCCCAGAGGATAAAACTCAGAAAAATGGGATGAAGATAGGGAAAGTTCAGACTTGATGCAAGGGAAAATTTCCCAAAATCTGAGCTATCCACAAATGAAATGAATTTCTTCAAACTCCTCTGACTGGAAATCTTCAAGTAAAAATTGGATATGTCTGATATGTCGTAGTGGGAGGAACTCTCCTCACCTATGAGTTGGACTAGATGCTCTCTGAGGTTCCTTCCAACTCGAAGATTCATTGATTGTGTGATCTATTCCTGAAATGTCACCTTACTGATATAAGGTTACTCAGTGGTTTCATGAGGACTTGGAAAAAAAATAGAATTCATGTTTTGTTCAGGAGAGGCTGGCTAGAGAGGTAAGGTATTTGCCTGAACCCTTTTTTCAGGAAGGGTGGTGGTGGTGAGACTAAAAGCAGCTTGTCTGAGTTTGCACAGCTACTAAGTCTTCTGCCTGGGTGTCACTGGTATAATAGAGTGAGCAGTGGCCTTGGAGTCAAAAATGACCTAGTTTGTATGTAGTTATTTACAGGTTGTCTCCTCCATTAGACCGTAAGCTCCTTGAGTGCAGGGACTATTTGCGTGCGTGCGTGCGTGCGTGCGTGCGTGTGTGTGTACTCAGGAGTTATCACAGAACCTGGCGCATAGTAGGTACTTAATAAATTCTTATTTTTATTGTTAGTACAAGTATTAGTACTTACTTGGCTAGTAACTTTTAACTGTGTCATGCAGATCTTAGTTTTTATATCCCCAGGGTGGCTGGGGAAAAGCAGAGAAGAGAAAAGAATAAGTCTTGACATAGGCTTTGGAATAAGCCTTTATATAGATATTAAGCCTGTTAATGGGGTCTTATGGATCTTTATCCCCAGGCTAGTGGGGGAGGGAAGAGAATATGCATTCATATAGCACCTACTATGTGCTAGGCACTGTGCTAAGTGTTTTTTCAAACAAATATCTTATTTGATTCTGACAGAGGCCTTGAAAGGTAGGTGCTCTTGCTATTATCATTTAACACTTGAGGAAACTGATGTCAACTGAGGTTAAGTGGCTTGCTCGTATGCAGCTGTATTTGAATTCAGGTCTTCCTCTCTCCAAACTCACCATTGTATCCCTAGTGTATCACTGGCTGCCTCTAGCATAGTGCATGCTTTTTCAGAGGTCCAAGCATACGATTTCACTGGAGATAGGGAACTCCTAATGGTACTATCCCTCTTCCAATACAAATCAACAACTGTTCTACTATTTACAGTCTTACAGAATTGCCCAGGAGGTTGAAGGACTTGAGGAGGGAAACACTTTGATTATATCAAAGAGCAGGACTAATGGATAGATATAAAGGGAAATGACCTAGATATAAAGGGAAATATCACAAGAAAATTTGAAGAACATGGAACGTATTACCTGTCAGGCTCATGGGTAGAAGAATAACATATGAAGAAACGAGAGATGAGGAGCATTGTGAGGTATAAAATGGAAAATTTTTATTATATTAAATTTAAAAGTTATCGTACAAATAAAGCCAATGTAGCCAAGATTAGAAGGAAAGAACAAAGTTGGCGGGGGGGAGTTTCATAGACAATCTCTCAGATAAAGGTCTCATTTCTCAGATATATAAAAATCTTTGTCAAATTTATTTATTTATTTTTACTATTTTTTATTGAGATTTTTTTATTTTTAGTTTACAGCACTCAGTTCCACATGATTTTGAGTTCCAGATTTTCTTCCCTCCCCCGACCTTTGTCAATCAAATTTATAAGAATATGAGTCAGACTCCAAAGGGATAAATGGTCAAATGATATGGACAGGCACTTTGTTGATGAAGAAATTAAAAGCTATCTATGGCCATATAAAAATGCTCTAAATCATTATTGATTAGAGAAATGCAAATTAAAACAACTGAGGTATCATCTTACACCTACCAGATTGGCTAAAATGATAGATGCCCTTCAGTTGGGGAATGGCTAAACAAGTTGTGGTATATAATTGTGATAGAATACTGGTGTGACGTAAGAAATGATGGGCTGGTTGATTTTAGAAAAACATGGAAAGACTTAGGTCTATGAAGGAAGATGCCCTCCATCTCCAGAGAAAGAACTGACCAATTGAAATGTGTATAGCTTGATCTTACACGTCTGTATCTGTGTGTGCGTGTGTATAAGACATGGATATATATTCATATATATTATATACATATATAATATGTATTTGTGTTTAATCGTAGCCTTCTTTAGGGTAGGGTGGGGAGGGAGAAAAAATAAAATAAAAAGTGTACAGCACAGAACAAAAGAAAACTTAGAAGGAAGCACAGAAAAGTTGGGTAGCTTTGAAAACAGTGTAATATTTATTACGTAGGTTTTCAAAAAAAGTAAATAGTTTGAAATGGAAATCTATTATTTTATATTGAATCTTCTCTTATGTTCTTTCATGTATGTGGAAATGTTCTTTTTCCCCTCTTTGCTCATTTTGTATTTAAGCTTAAAATGAATAAAAGAACAAAAATAAAAGAGCATGTCTAGAACCCAAGTCTTCCTTTTAACAAGGCAGCTTCTATAAACACTGCACCAATTTGTCTGTCTGTGGGCCCCTAATAAACATTTATTTCTGTTATTTTTTTAACCTCTTGTATCTTAATGCTTATAGCAGATGTCCAGTGCACATTTATTAAATGAACATGAGCCATCCAGGACGTGCTTAGTAAGTATCTATTTTTGTGTGGCTGAATTCAACAAAGGTCATTGAATGTTTGCTATGGACAAGGTCCTGGGATACAGAGCACAGGACAGGGTCCTCCCACACTTCACCAGCTGGACTTCAGTTCCAACTCTCATACTTACTACTTGTGTAAGCAAGTCTTTTTGACTCTCTGACCCTCACACATATTCTCCACCTGTAAAATGGGATGCTGCTTCATGCAATTGTTATGTGAAAAACACTTGGTAAACCACTATAGAAATAAGTCATTATCATGATTTTATATAAAGTTCATTGGGCTTGGAGACCAAAGACCTGGGTAGGAATATTGCCTCTCCCCTTTATATGCTACTTCCCCTAGTTAGGTCTAGCTTCTGTCTCTGTGAAATAAGGGTTATGAGTGAGATGTCTAAGGTCTCCTTTTAGCTCTAATGTACTGAACTTCTATTAGGTAAGTCAAGGGACCTTTCTAGGGCTACCCACAAAGTCAGAGGTATAGCAATCAAGGCCCTGACTTCCCAGCAGAAAATTGCATGCGTGTTCTCCCTAGCCCTTAGTGAGGGACTTCAGCTGCCAAAGTTAGTCACCTCCCAAAGCCTCCAACCCCCAGGGCCTAAATTTGGAACTTGGATGAGTCTGGCCACTGGCCAGAGTAATAGCTGAAGAGTCAGGGACTGGGTTTTAAGTGCTGTGTAAATGCTAACTAGCTGTCTGGGTTGATGGCTCCTTCTGCTGTTTGCATTTTTTCTTCATGGCTGTGTAGGTCCCCCCATACGGAGCCCCTTCGGATCCAGTTTGTGTGAAAGCTGGCATAGAAAACCAAGGGGCATTGTCCTAGAACAGCAGGCTCAGGGGAGAGCTTAATGAAGCCCTGGCCTCAAAGTCACCATCTTCCAGAACTGAAAAGAATTAAGTAACATCAATAGATGGCACCCATTATGTGTCACCATTCGAGGGGCTTAATTAAGTAAGGCTTAATTAATGATTTGGAGAATATCCACAGTTATTCTGGAGTTCTAAGAGAATAGAGAGCTGGTAAATAATAAAAAGGGCTTTAAAAAATCCAAACCATAGACATTCCATTCAGCTGCTGCTAGGCCCTTCTTTGATGCTCTTTTGGGTTGTGACAGACCTAGAGAGAATGTGTGTGTGTGTGTGTGTGTGTGTGTGTGTGTGTGTGTGTGTGTGTGTGTGTAGGGGGTAGTTAGGTTGATGGGAAAATTTAGATTTATTTTTCAGATTGTACAAACACGAGCCTTATCGTTTCCATTGCTTTGAACACTGGTTAAGAGGCCAACCTATCAAAACAAATCAGGTACATGCCCTCCTATACAGAGGATCGTAGAACTAGAGCTGGATTTCAGAAACCATCTAACAAAACCTGCTTGTTTTGCAAATGTGGACATTAAAGTGGGGAAAGTTAATGAATTGCTCAAAGTCATACAGGTAGTTAAGTGTCAAAAGGGAGAATGCGAAGTCTGTTTAAAAGAGTTCCTGGTGCATAAGGCGCTATTGCTTTTCTTGCTTGAAGGACCTCATATGACAACCCGCCAATTAGACTAGCTTCTTGAATAGATCCGAAAATTCCAACACATTTGGATGAGACTTCAGAGGGAACCTGGGGGGAGCTGTGGAGTTCTTTAGCATTTAGTGTAAGTAAGTGCCTTGAAATTTCTAGGGAAGAGCGATACCTAAAAATTTGAATCAGTCCCCTGGCAGTGGCACAAATGCTACAGAAACCTGTTTTCACGTGATTCAGATCCCCAATTTCCTATATTATAGGCTGCATTATAGTGGTAATCTAAAGGGATTTCTTGTGAATTTGGTGGCTACCTTCCAGTAGAATCTCAAAGGAACAAGAATTTTAGAACTGCAGAGGTCCAGAGAGGATGAGTGACTTTACCAAAGTTACCTGGGGAGATCACAGCAGAACTGGGTTCAAACTTAGGTCTTCTGACTCCAAATGCAGCACTATTTCCAAAAACGAAGGACTTAATGTTTATCACAATATTATTAGAACTGAGGGACTGTTGGTATGAGAGGAGGGGAAAGAGAAATGGCAGGCTTTGGCATGAGTGCTTTCTCTTCCTCCTCTCCCCAACTACCATCATTGCTGCTAAAACTTTAGATGTATGTGTTCCCAAAATGCACTGTGCTATGCAAAATCAAGGAAAAAGTTAGCATAGTTTATATACATTAAATGGTTAGGAAACACATAAATGCTATAATAGATAGTGACTTTGGGTTGGCACCCTTGGATTATCTACCATGTCCTTGGATTATCAAATGTGCCCTTGAGTTATCCACCTGGAAGACCTTCAGTTGTCCACAGCAGCCTTAGATTGTTGGATTGTCCCCATACACCCCGAGTTGGCCAAGGTGCCTTTGAATCATTGGGTCGCCACTGCTGTTCTGCTGTGCATTGGTTCATATGGGAATGACAAAGCCTCATGCAAGTTAGGTTTGCCCACGCTCTGTGCACCTTGGTTCCAATGGGGATGACAAAGTTTCATGCAAGTTAGCTTGGTGGGAGGTGAGGTGGCATGCAGCCAAATCTGTCTCCGCCCACAGGTCCTCCCACATCAGAAGATAATACAATAAATATGGCACTTTGCTTTGACAAAGACCTAAAGTTTGCTTGTAGAAGTGGACTCAGAAGGGTTGCAGCTTGTGAGTTATCGTGAAGTGGTCAGTTTACTGTGTTCTCTTGCAATTTCTCATGAAAGAAATGCAGTATAAGCAAATGGGGTTATGCTCAAAATGTTCCTTAATATATCAATTGGGTTGGAACTAATCTATGCTTTTAAAACAAATGTTACAGCAGAAGTGACTATACAAGAAAAGACTGAGGAACTTTCCCTGAAAGTGTGCCAGGGAAATGTCTGGTTAAGACAGCTCTCCAGACATTGAGTGAAAGAATATGAGTGTTGGGAGGCTATTTATCATGAATGTGTGGGGTTTCATGAGTGTGTAGTCTTCAAGCAATGCATGCCTTTGCCATGATCTGTGAATAGGTATGCTTGCCAGTGTGAGTAGCGAGTTAGTGCACATGTCTCTTTATGAAATAATGTGTCCCAGTGTGTATCCTGGGCTAGTTTAGTCCAGGTATCCTGGAGGGTTCAGCAGCCATGTGAATGCCGATGGGCTCAGGTGTAGATCCCCTGAGCTAGTGGCCAGCAAGGATTCACTGCAATATGGGAAATCTCAGAACCAGACGTTAAGCCTGGATCTGAAAGAGGGTAGGCGTGGGAGGGGGAGTGCTATGGAGAGTGTCTCTGGAGGTAGAAGTGATTGAGAATCCTGCATCTGGAGGTGATCTCCATTGGCCATGTAAGCTTTGCACGCATCTGCTATCTGAGTTGGCATAGCTCTGAGTCTCCAAGTAGTTGGCAAAGGGAATGAATGTGCTAGCAACCTCATGATCTGGGTATGAGATTATTGTGTGCATTTAGGTGGATAATAACATATAGCTTAACATGATATTTAGAAGATGCAAAACACTTTATACAAATAATCTTGGTTCTCATAGCAACCTTAAGAGGCAGGCACTACTTTTATCCCCATTTTACAGACGAAAAACTAAAGTTCATTAAGGTTAAGTGGTTTGTCTGTTGTAACACAGCTAATATTTAGAGGTAGGATTCAAACTCAGATTCCCCAATCCTCTTTCCATTTCATCTACCAGAGATTGTATTCTACCGGTCTTAGCTTCAAGAACCGAGGGTCTCTTCCATGCTATTGATGAACCATTGGAGGGCATTTTACCATAATTCTTGGGATAGTCGTAACTTTGTAGTTAAAGAGCCTTGATCCAATTATTCCTCAATGACTGTCCTCTATGCTACATAATCCCACATATAGCACAAGTGGTTCCAAATAATCACTTTAATGTATTTCCTTTTATCCCAAAATAAGTGCAAAGCCAAAACTATATCTGTTCATGCAATACCCCAGAACTGCTTGTCTGTTCCAATGCGTATGGCAGTGATCAACTCACTGAGCTCTTGGCAATAGCAAGACCTAAAGAGAGGGAGGAGAGGGGAAGAGTTGATGAATTGTTGGCCTGGCACCCTGGAAAGCATCCATCCATCTATGAAAAGTTTGATGTGCTACATCTAAGTGGCTCACACTTGAGGCTTACCTGCAACATCTAAACATGGAGGAGGGCAAACTAGTCATTTTCTCCACCCATCTCTTGTGGAAAAGTTGGGACCAGACTGCCTAGTTCTTTCCATTTCAGGTACATTAAGTTTGTCTGTCCAAACCACAAAGCCATCCTCAGGGGTCATGTAGAGGAGAGATTGTTCCTGTAGCCGCTCCCTATAAATAACCAGGCACATCACAGAGCATAGCACATAGAATCAGAGCTGGAAGGAATTTTAGAACACCAAATGTCAGAATAAGAATGGATCTTAGAACATGATAATAAATAATAGCATTGACAATAACACTTTAAAATTTGCAAAGGACTTTACACAAATGATCTTATAACACAGAAAGTCAGAACTGCAAGGGGAATTAGAATATGGAATGTTAGAGTTGGAAAAGGCTTTGGAAAAATGTAATTAAATTCTTTCATTTTAAATTTGTTAAATTTACTTTGCTAAAACAATGAACAAAAAGATGGTTATTTAGCCAAAGCATAGAGAAGATATCCCACAAGGATGGAGCACTTGGCTCTAGTGGACATGGTACCCATCACTTCCATACTGAAAATCATCTGGCTAGTGGGGCAGAGAACAGTCACTCCCAAATCTGGGCTTTTTAATGCCCTTATGTGACCAGGACAATGTATCAATACAGCTAGAAGCTAACAGGAAGTTTTATTAATAACAAAATACCTTGAAGCTTAGCTCCTTGGGGTGGTCATATCTTGGGGACAGTTTCCTTGCCTTTATTTTATTTTATTGTTTGGTTCATTTTATTTTTCAAATTAATTTTTTTTATTGTGTCCCTCTCACCTCACTCTCCTCTGCCCAATTTGAGAAAGAGAAACAAAACCCCTGTTACAGATGTGCATGTTTAAGCAAAACAAATTCCCCTACTATGTGCAAAAATATGTCTCATTCTGCACTCTGACCTCATCATTTCTCTGCTTGTTCATATTTTTGACCATTTATCAATTAAGGATTGGATCTTCTAATAAATTTGAATCAGTTCCCCATATATCTTAGAAGTAAGACCTTGATCAGAGAAACTTTCTGTAAAGATTTTCCCTATTTACCTGCTTCTCTTCTAATTTTAGCTGAATTGGTTTTGTTTGTGCAAAACTTTCTAATTTTTACATAAACAAAATTGTCCATTTTACCTCCTTTGACCTTTAGTATCTCTTATTTGGTTGTGAACTCTTCTTCAATCAATAGATCTGTCAGGCATTTTCTTTTATGGTATTACCCTTTGTGTTTAAGTTATGTAGTAAGATGTTTGATCTATGCCTAGTTTTCACCAGGCTGCTTTCTAATTTTCCAAACAGTTTTTGTCATCTATTGAGTTCTTGCCCCAATAACTGAGATATTTTGGTTTATCAAACACTAAGTTACTGCGCTTATGAGTGTCTGTATATTATGTATTTAATCGACGCCACTAATCAACCTTTCTCTTTCTCAACTGTTACCAAATTGATGATTACAACTTTATAGTTTGAGATCTGATACTGATAAACCTCCTTTTTTACCTTCCTTTTTCATTATTTCCCTTGAGGTTCTAGAACTTTTGTTCCTCCAGAATAATTTTGTTGCTATATTTTCTAGTTCTATAAGGTAATACTTTGGTGGTTTGATTGGTATGCCATTTAATAAATAAATCGACATAGGCAATATTGTCATTTTTTTATATTGGCTTGGCCTATCCATGAACAATGAACATTTCTCCAATTATTTAGATCTGACTTCATTTGTATAAAAAATATTTTATAGTTGTGTTCATATAGTTCCTACATGTATTTCGGCAAATAGACTCCCAAGCATTTTATACTTTCTGTAGGAATCTCTTTCTATCTTTTCCTGCTGTGTGTTATTGCTAATATTACTGTGAAACTTAAAACCAGAGAAGTGAAGAGACTAGCGCAAGAGTCACATACCTTGCATTGGCAAACCAAGACTAAAACTCAAGTTTAAATTACTGGACTGGAAACTCCCTGGGGGAAGCAGAGCCATATAATGGAAGTAATATTAGTTTTAGTTACAGAGGATCTGAGTTCAAATCTTTTATTCCCTATATGGTCTTGGGCAACACACTTTGTCTCTTTGGGCTTCAGTTTCTCACCTATAAACAGAAGAAGAGATAAAACCAGAAGACTTCTAATGTCCCTTTCAGCTCTCCATCTATGATTATAGCATCATCTATGACTCAGGGTGGGCAACCTGCAGCCTCGAGGTCACATGTGAGTGATTCAGTCACAGGGCCACACTTGAGGACCTAGAGGGCCACATTTGACCTTGAGGCCAAAGGTTCCCCACCTCTGACTATGTCTTCCCTAAACTTATCTCCTACAAACATCAGCATAGTGCTCTGTACACATTGGACTTAATAAATGATTATTGGGTGATAAATGAAATTGCCTAGCTCCTGTTGTTTGCTATTCTCTCCTCCATCAAAGGTCCAGCAGGCAGGTATCAATCTTTCCCCTGAGGCAGTGTGATCTGGTGGAAAGAGCATCAGCTTGGGTCTCCTGAGCATAATCCCAGTTCTACCTGTTATTATTAAATGACTTCAAGCAAATCTCCTTTCCCCCTTCTTATCCTTAGTAAAATTAAATAAATGAATTATGTATTATCTAAGGTCCCTGTTAGTTCAGTCATTCTATGTTCTATGCTTCTTATAAATTTCATCTACTTCATTTCACTCTATTTCTTAGGCAGTTACGTGGTGTAGTGGATAGAGCATGAAGACTAGAGTTAAAATCTGGCTTCAGACACTAGCTGTGTCACCTTGGGCAAGTCACCAACTGTGTTATCCTTAGATTCCTTATCTGTAAAATGAGCTGGAGAAGGAAACAGCAAACTGCTCCAGTATCTTTGCCAAGAAAAATTCAAATGGGGTCATGAAGAGTTAAACATGACTGAAATGACTAAACAAGAAGGAGCCAGAATTAGGAAAACCTGAGTATGAAACCAGCCCGAGACACTCACTAGGTGTGGAAACTCGAGCAGGTCACTTAACCTCTGTCTGCCTATGTTTCCTCTAAAATGCGCCAACACGCCATGGTTGTTATGAGGATCAATGAGATAACCTAGTATAAAGCACTTCACAAATCTTAAAGTGCTATGTAAATGTGAGCTAGTATTAGTAAGACTAGTATCCTACAGAGATTAAAGGCTTCCACTCAGGTTTTGGTCTCGATCCACTCCTTCCTTAGTCATGACACAGTTGCTTAATATTGTAAAGAATGACACACCACAGTGTTTCAGAACTATATGTCTCTTTTTTTTGGCTCTTTTTTTTTTTACCAACGTCTATCAGATGATTATCTACTATGTCAAGAGCCACCCAATGTAGCCAATTGTGAGAATACTATGTAGCACCTACTTTAGACTAAAGCCTCCACCTTACACTCACATTCGCAGGTTGGGTCCCCAAAGGTAACTTCTACTCTTGGATTCAAGGAGAATAACTTATGGTTCTAGTGGAGTATCCACTCCTAATACTTTAGCTTATGAGCCCCCATTGGTGTGCTTTCCCATAAATAGTCAACTATAAACACAATTAGCCCTTAACAAGGCATTTACTAAGATGGTATAGTCAGAACAGCCAACACAAAATGTTATATTCTATCCCATTTTCTTCAGCAGATTTCTTCTATTATCCCCACTTCACTAATCTTCAGACTCTTCCTGTCTACTTCCTGCCTACTTCTTTCTTCACTACTGCTTACAAATGTGTTTATGTCTCTTTCATCTTCAAACAGTCTGACTTCATCTATTCATCCTCGCTAGTTATCTTTCCTTTCTTCATGACCAAAGTCTTTGAAAAAGGTATCTACAATAGATGCCTCCATTTCCTTTTCTTTCACTCTCTTCTGAACTCTCAGTTAACTGCAGACTGGCTTCTGACGTCATTATTGAACAAAATTGGTCATGATCTTTAATCTAAAGGCAGTTTCTTAATCTTCATCTTAACCTCTCTTTGACACGGCAGATCATTCTCTTTTCCTTGATATCCTTCCCTCCCAAAGTTTTGTGACATGGCTCTTTCCTGGTTCTTCTACCTGTCTGATCACTCTTCAATCTTCTTTGCTGGCTCTTCATCCAAGATGTACCAGTACGAAGGCTCTGAACTGGGCCCCCTTTTCTTCTCCTTCTATATAATTTTCTGTGGTGATCTTATTATCTTTCATCAATTCAATTATCATCTCCAGGCTCACATCTCCAACTGCTTACTGGACAGCTTGACTGGGATGTCTCATAGATATCTTCAACTCAAAATGTCCAAAACTCAAGTCATTATCTTTCCCCTAAACCTTCCCTTCTTCCTAATTTGCTTATTACTATAGAGGGCACTGCCATCTTCCTGGTCACTCGGGCTCATATCCTAGATATCTTCAACTCATTACTGTTCTGCTGCTGATTCTGCCTTTGTAACATCTCTCATATAGATCCCCTTTTTTCTCAGATAGTGCCACCACCCTGGCATTATCACTCCATGCCTGGACTACTGCAGTAGCCTTATATTGGGTCTCTTTGCCTCAAGTGTCTTTCTTCCTCAGCCCATTTTCTCCTCAAGTTGATCTTACTCAAGTACAGATCTGACAATGCACTGCCCTTCCTCTATTCACTAAACTACAATGGCTCCCTATTGCTACCAGAATCAAATATAAAATTATCTGTCCAGCTTTTATATCCCTTTATAACCTGTCCTGTTTCTTCCTTCCCTTAGACCTTATTCTCCTCCACCTACTGTACAATACAGCATACTGTTCCTTGAACAAAACATTCCATTTTCTAACTCTGTCCATTGTCTCTTCCCCATACTTGGAACTCTCCTCATTTCTGCCTCCAGGCTTTGCTGGCTTTATCTAAGTTTCACTAAAGTCCTACCTTCTGCAAGAAGCCTTTCCCAGTCCTCTTTCATATTGGTGCCATTTCCCTGAGACTACCTGCAATCTATCATATATCGTATACCACGTTGTAAATTCTTGTTGACTTGACCACCTGAATTCAAGCTCCAACTCTACTATGTATTAGCTGTATGACTTCAGGAAGTCACTGCCTCTCTCTGAGCCTCAATTTTATCTTCTGCTAAATGGGAACAGTTTTTGCTCTACCTCCAAATTTGCAAGCTTATTACAAGGTTCAGATTAGATCATGTAATCCAGCTTCTATCATCATCACTCTATTAAAACTGTTCTTCCAAGAGTGGCCACCATGGCTGAAGCTGCAATCCTTTTGTTTTTCAGTCCTTATCCTCCACACAACACTGACCCGGTTCTTTTCCTACATCTCTAGCTGCTCTTTCTCTGAACCCTCTGCAGACTCCTTAGACTCTTCTTATATACCCAAGATGTGGATGTTCCCCAAGGGTCTGTCCTTTCCTCTCTTTTCCCTCTGCTGTGTTCTCTTCCTTGCCGATGATACTCATTTCTCGAGGCTTCAGACTACCATTTTTGCTCATGTGACTATCCTCTTTTTATCAGATGAATTCTTACCCATTCTTTGAAACCCAAAACAAACATCACCTCTGGGAAGCCTTCTATAATACACTTAATTGTAATGACCCTCCCTGCCCCCTCCCCCACATACCATGCCTCATTTTGCACCCGATTAATGTATTTTCAGTATAATGCTGTATATTATTATCACACACGTTTGTTTCTTTAGGCAGCTAGGTGGTCTAGTACATAGATCGCTAGACGTGGAGTCAGGAAGACCTGAGTTCAAATCTGGCCTCAGATGCTTACTAACTGTATAACCCTGAGAAAGTCACTTAACCCTCTTTGCCTCAGTCTCCTCATCTGTAAAATGAGCTGGGGAAGAAATGGCAAACCACTCCAGTATCTTTGCCAAGAAAACCTCAAATGGGATCAGGAAGAGTCAGACACGACTGAAACAAAGAACAAAAATGTTTGTTTCTTATTCTCTAGTATTATTTCCTAGTAGACTAGTAGGCCTAGTAGAGCCCCATCTTATCTAAACCTTCTCCCTCCCATGATGCCTAGCACCATCCTCTACACACAGTAGGTGCTTAGTAAATATTGGCTTAATTATTTTACACAAAAATGCTTTTGGAAATATAAAATCAAAACAAACAGAAAAATCTTAAAGTATCAAGATGACTTAGAGTCATAGAATCTTGTTTAAATTGTATATCTTGTCTCTAGAGCTGGTGCTTCTGAATAGCACAGCCTCAGATACATTAACTGGAAGGGACATGCCAGAGTTTCCCTATATTGGTTTTTCTGTAGGCAGAACAATCATTCACATTCAAGACAGAGATCTGGACTGGGCCGGACACCCAGACTGTAAGCTCAGCTTCCTGGGCCATTGATGTGTGCAGTAAATGGAAGATGAGTCATTGATCACTGTTCTCAACTACTGGAAAATCCAAACAGTGGACCATGTCTTTCACTACTTTTACAGGAGATGCCAATTCATAATGGTGGAAAGGTTTCTGGAAAATCCAAACTGTTTGGCAGATGGCAAACAATGGACCAATCTGGGTGCCATTTGTATTCCCGAACTGCCAAGTCATTGATCAGAAATCTCTGGAGCTCGGTTCATTTCTTCTCTTATCTTTCCATTTTCCCATTCGTAACATGAGACAATAGTTCTTGATACCAGAAAATAGAAGTGGAGGGAGGGGAGAAGTCTAGAAAATTGTTGGATCAAAAGGAATCACAGGATACAAAAACTGGAAAAGATCTTAGACATCATCTAGTTGAATTGCCTCATTTTACAGAAGCCCAGAGGGGGAAAATGACTTGTCAGAGGTAACATGGCTAATAATTAGCAGAGCTGGATTCAAACCCAAGCCCAGGGTACTTTGTCACTACACTCAACTGCAAACAAATGGGGTCTCATTTATCATACTTATAGAACTACTACCATTTGCTTTGTGCTAACTGTGAGGAATGCATAAAAAAGCTACATTACATAGTGTTTATCCTCACAGATCATGTTAGCAAGATAAGACTTGAGATCTTGTTTTTATAGATAAGACTTGTTAGATGTTAAATACATTGGAGAACAAGATGACTCATTCATTCATTCATTTGTTGCTTCTCATTCAACACTTATTCTCAAACCAATATTTAGTGGGTTACTAGGTACAGAGAGAGTACTGTCTCTGGGAGATCCAAAGACAAAAAAAGACAGGTACCTGCTATCCATAGCCTCTATATCATGTGGTAGTTAACAAATACACAGAAAAATCTGATCCTGGGCAGACAGTAAGTCTTAAGTACAGTGTACTGAAATAGAAAGGGCCCTGAATTTGGGGCTAGTTCTCAAATATACTACCTGTGGGACCTTAGGCAAGTCACTTAACTTTTTTAGCCCTAGTTTCCTCATCCGCAAAATGAGTATGATCGTAATTGCACTACCTGTCTTGCAAGTGAGGAAAGAGCTTTGTAAATATATCTTAGAATGCTATACAAACAAATTTTTAAAAATTAGGCTCCAAATTCCATTTTTGTCAGGTATTCTGTTTTACCTAAACTTTGCTAGCATGCATTCACCAAAACTGATAGTTAGCAGAGCTTTTTTTCCCTTCTCTTCTTTTTCTAGACTATATGCTGTATATGCATATGCTGTAGCAGACATGGTGTTAGTATCAAAGAAAAAAATCAAATTCCCATAATTCTGTGAACTGAAGACATATGCTCAAAAAAAACCCCATGATCAATAACAAATCAATCCACAAGCACTGATTAAAAGTGCCTACTATGTGCTAGGTTTTGTGTCTGGACGTAATGTAAAATAATCCTTGCTTTCAAGGAGCTTACTCACATTCTACTGAAACAAGAGAGGGGTTCTGGGAAAGAGAAGGAAGAAGAAAAGAAATGACCAGAAAAAGTGCAGCCCAAGGCAGAGGCTGCCTCCAGGGGAGGGATAGGTGCTCCCAAACCGATCTGGGGGATGTGAGGACCAGAATGGAATGGTAAGGAATTAGAGATATTAACCAGTGAAATTATGGAATGCTGGCCTTGAGACCAGTGATTCTATTGGACTCAGGCTGCTAGACTTTCACTGTTGATGCAATGAATTTCCAGGCTCCAAGACCAAACTATTCTGGGGATAATGTGGTAAGAAATGACAGCTGCCTGGAGGGGACATCTATTTCCTATTGCTGTGCTAAGGAGTTTAGGATTCTAGGCCTTCTGTGTCCATTCCTGTTCTAAATAAATACTCTATCTTTAAATCATAATTTGAAACCCCAGGTTGTTTGTAGGAATAGAGTCAAACACCCTTAGGCTTAGAGCTAAAATGAGCCCAATTATGACTTTCCAAGAGAGAGAATCTGGGCGGGAGCATTAACCTCAATGTTATTATTGACAAGGCTCTATGACTGAAATAGGCCCATTTGTTCTCAGTAGATAAAAGTTGCTGACTCTCCCGGAGCCACACAGTTATTTGCACAAAACAGATAATTAATACATGTGTATCGAATGGAGCCGAAAGGCCACAAAAGAGATTGGAGTAAAATGCTAAAGGAATTCATAGGCAAGCTAATTCTGCTTCGTGGAGCAAATCATGAAGGAGGAAGCATCTACAGTGAGGCCTTGAAGGGTGAGTAGAATCTTGGTAGCTGGAGGGGTGTGGGAAGAGAATCATTGGCAAAAAAAGAGCAAATGGAAGAAATTGCTAAATAGAAAATGTGAGTGTCAAAGGTCATGATACAGACAGTGAATACGATGATAGGTCAGTATAGTTATGGCATCCATCAGGTTACATTGGGCAGAGTAAATTTGTCTGGCCTTTGAGGGCTTCCACCATTTACCTTTCCTGCTTTATTATATATTTCCCGCCTCCCCACACACACACTCTATGTTGCACTCAAAGCGGGCTAGTCTTTGTCTTCAGAATGTGCCCTATGTGTTCTTAAGCCTCTCTTGACGTTATTCTCCATAGCTAAATAGCCATTTTCTCCTGCTCTTCCTTTTGACTTCCTACCAAGAACTCAAGTGACCTGTCCAGGAAAACTTCGTCCCCAAACCCCTGATACCCTCCCCCATTTTGATTATCACCTTTCTGAGAATCTCACAAAGTACTCATTTTCTACCTTTTGAATGTACTTATCTACAGTATTGTGTACCAAAGTTATCCATGCTTATGTCTGTTTCTCTACTGTTTCCTCTATGAGGGCAGAGACAGCATGGTAGAGTGGAAAGGTGTTTGGTCTTGGCATTAGGAGAGTCCTTGGTTCGAATCCTGCCTCCAACTTTATAGGGCCATGGGTTTAAAACAGGAAGGGCCATCTAGTCATAGCGTTCTAGTTCTGAGAGGAACATTAGACACCTTCAAGCCCAACTGCTTCGTTTTTACAGACAAGGAAATAGGCTCGGAGAACTTAAATGATACTTGCTCATACTTACATAATTAGCAACTATCAGAGGTGAGATTAGAACCTAGATGTTCCTGACTCCAAATCTAGCACCCTATCCACTCTGACAAGCTGCCTCTTAATGGGCAGTCACTTAACTTCTCTGAGGATTCAAGGGCCTCTCTGAGCCTGTTTCCTCATCTTTCAAATGGGTATTATAATACCTGTTGCTGTCCTTTATCCTTCATTCTCGAAGAGGACCGATGACATCAGGAGGGTGATGGCTTCTTGACTTGCATTTGAGAATACTTATCTCACAGGATTATTGGGAGGATCACATGATATTATGTATTTAAAGTGACTTAGAAAATCTTAAAGCACTATGTAAATATCTTTATTTTTTGTTCTTTAATTTAGAGATAGGGTTAAGTGACTTGCCCAGGGTCACATAGTTAGTAATTGTTTAAGATTAAATTTGAACTCAGGTCCTCCTGACTCTAGGGCCTGTATTGTGTTCTAACCACTGAGCAACCTGCCTGCCCCTTTGGAAGCTTAAAATGCAGGGATGCTATGGATACAACCCTTACCTCAGTACTGCCCAGAAAACCCCCTTTCCTCAATAGAAGGTTGGATTCTGGGATTATGCTTAGAAAACCTCCCCTCTTATATCCAAGGAAGCTCTTAACCATGTGATTTCTCTCTCCACAGCCAACCTCTCTTGGTCATGCTACTACCCCTCCAAAGATGAGACCAGGAACTTGGGCTTCAGAATATTCCTCTTGGACCAGGTGGGTGGGAGCATATATAGCTCCCGTGTACCTCTGCTATTAACAGGTCCTGAAGTCTCCTCTCCTCTCCCCCTCCCCCAAAGGACACAGATGGGCTCAGCTAGGCTTTCATCTTTTCTTTGGAAAAAAGCAAAAACAAAAACAGTGATTCTCTGATCGAAGATTCACTTTTATTAGCCAGCACAAAGGAGAGGTTCCAACCTACAACAGCAGAGACCATTAAATCATGCCCATTCAATCCCAAGACTGACAATAGGACATATTCTCTTCCTCAAAGAGATGTTACTAAGCATGCCTCAGTAGATGTTTCCCAGTCCTCTCAATGAGGTTCTCAGTGGTCATGCTCTACCTTCCACAGGAAGATAGAATCAGCCCCCAAGAAGCTCCCCACCCTATAAGCTAAAGCCTCTACTAACACCAAACACTTATATTTATTTAGGAGACACTTTTGCCCAGCACCTACACTCAAAAGCTCTTATTAGTTTTTATTTAGAAGGTTCATAAGACCAACATCATTGGGCTGCTATTTTTTTTAAACAATTCTGGATCTTTCCAGAATCTTCTTACTCTTTTGTAAGGTAGGGCCCCCACGAAATAAACCTTCTGGAAGGGGGTGTCTACCATCTGGGCTTGGCCACACTGCCCATTCAAAAACTATTTTTTATAAAAGCTTTTAACTTAGAAAGGTGAGACAAGGATATAATAATGATATTTCCTGTTATAATGACTGGAGGCCTTGTTTGTGTTAGAACATGGGGCCTGTAACATGGAGAACAGAATGATACTGGGAACAAAGTGGTGAGGTTCATAATTAAGACTTCACAGAGAGCGCCCTTTTGATCCAAATTATATGCCCTTTGTGCGTTAAAACAATTAACACTGAGCTACTTTATGAAGTATGTGAGCGTTTAGGGTTCTCCCCAGAATTGGAGACACTAGGGCATTATTAAATGGTGCCTCTGAGCCGGGGAAAACACCCAGCCACTAAGATGGGTGATTCAGTGGGCATTCTGAGGAGGTCCCAGACTGAAGGGAAGGGAGCCATGCTCCTTTTTCTCTTAAATTTTACCAACAAAACAATTCTTTCCTCTAATTCTGCTTGGGGGAGATTTTCTCAGAGATATGAAAGAAGTTTGTCACTAAGGTTTCTCCAAGGGGTGGGTTCACATAGTGATAGCAAGTAGATGGCAATGAATTCCTCTGCCAAGGGTTCTTAACCAAGGAAAACTTGGTTTTTAAGCTATTTTTATAATTTTATTTCAATTTAACCATTTTCCCTTGTAATCCTATGCATTTTACTTTACTTAATAAAAACATTATTCTGGGAAGAGACCCATAGGCTTCACTAGATTTCCAAAGGGGTCCGTGACACAAACAAGGCTAAGAATCCATGCCCTACAAAGTCAGCAGGAAAGCCAAGGGAGCCCCATGTCAAGTTAGGATGTGAGAGTCCTGGGTTCAAATTTTGATTCCGTTACTACCTAGGGCATTATACTAGGTAAATCACAGTATCTAGAGGAGGAAGGGACCATAGATTATCTAATCTAACTCACTTATTTTATAAATAAGGAAACTGAAGCCCAAAGAAGAGTAATGTATTTCCCTGAGCTCAAGAAGCTAGTCAGTGGCTGCCCTGGGATCAATGGTTCTCGTTGAGCCTCAGTGCTCCTAACTTTAAAATGGGAAGGAAAATAGTGCCTTCCTCGCCTGCCTCACAGAGTTGTTGACTCAGGATCAAGAGAGACAATGTATGTGGAAAATATTTTAAAAATGCCTTTAAATCTGCTATGGTTATTTCCTTTTTGCCCATCTAAAGAGTCCAACAGCTGGCACAGCTGTAGAAAATGAAAGGTATCTCCCTATAGCTCTACCTGCTCATTTAATAGGATTTTTAGGTCTCCAAATCAGCTTACCTCTAAGGACTAGTAAGAATGGGAGCTATATTTGAACCAGATCTCTCTTGATTCCAAAACCAGTATTCTTTGTACTACATTCAGAGGGGTGTTGGTAAATGTTTAACAATCAACTCTACCCCCCCCAAAGTAGGAAGGATCCACTTTTTAAGTTTAATCTTTATCGTTGATATTTTCTTCTGTCACTTTCTTAAGTTTAGACAACAACACAATAAATCAAACTCAGATTTGTAGCATCTGCCAATTTCTGGGGTGTAAATGATTATAGTGAAAATTTAACAATTGGTTTTCAAGAAGAGCCCTAGCTTCAGTACACCTCCTATTACATTATACTGCCTCTCAGTTTGGGGACAGGTACATGACATAATGGACAGAGCCCTGGGTCTGGAGTCTGAAAGATGTGAGTTCAGTTATGGCCTTAGAATCTTAGTGGCTGTGTGACCCTAGGCAAGGCACTTTAACCCCATCTGCCTTAGTTTTCTCTACTGTAAAATGGGGATATTAATAACACCTTCCTCCTAGAGTCATTGGGAAGATCAAATGGCACATGGCAAGTGCTGTACAAATGTTAACTACTACAAACAAAAATTCCCTTATAGCCAGACCTCAATCCATGAGCTTTTCCTCTTTTGTTTAAGTTAACTGTTGCATGACAGACCCGCAGTGTATTGCCAGGATGTACTAGAAGCCTATCCAAGTTGGTAAGTTGGCACTTCCAATGCCACCAGGAGGCATTAGAGGAGATTTTGTTTGATCTGAGAAAGGATAGAGCACAGGTGGAGAATCTGTGTCCTCAAGGCCACAGGTGGCCCTCTAGGTCCTCAAGTGTGACCCTTTGATTGAATCCAAACTTCACAAAACAAATCCCCTTAATAAAAGGATTTGTCCTGTAAAACTTGGACTGGGTCAAAAGGCTGAACCCAAGGACCTAAAAGGTTACATGTGACCTTGAGGCCACAGGTTCCCTACCCCCTGGGATAGAGTATTCAGTTAGAGTCAATGCTGTGCATTTTTAGTGAGAGCATTCTATCTACAAGGCTCTGCACTTGCAAATGTAGGTTTGACATAAGGAAAAATCTTGCTAACAGTTAAAGCTAGAATCGAGAAGGAACGGGCTGCCCGGAGAGAGAACGGGGGTTCTCTCCTCTTTGAATGAAGGTCTTCAAGCAGACACTGGATGGTCACTTGTTGTCATTTTCAGGTATGGTTTGGACCAGATGGTCACCGAGGTTCCCTCTAATTTCGAAATTTTGTAATTTTGCCAGAGAGACAAAGATAAATAAAACATGGCACCAGCCCTTGGTGAAGCTTCCAGTCTGGACAGGAGACAAGATATCCACACAAATAAATGCAATGTAGAGTAGAAAGTGAAAGTACAGAGGAGAGGTATGAACATGGACAAGAGTTCTGGTGTTAGAATGCCTCCTGTGCTTCACATCAAACCATTTCTGGAGTAATTACAGCGTCCTAGAGCAGAAGGGAAACATCAGCGGTTTCTACATCCGAAAGACATACCACACTATAGTATAATACAAAATCATATGAACATTCCATCCCCTATCATCAAAAGGGAAGGGTCATTCATGTCTACCACTATGAATTCCTGCAAGCCTGCCCCTTCTCGGCAGCAACTTTCTAAATGTTTTCTTCCTATCCCTCTCCCCTACCCTTAACCCCAAGGTCCTTGTCCAGACAGAAAACACTGTCCATTCTTCAGGGTTCACAGAAATTTATCTGATTAAGAAATCAGTATTGATGCACTAGAAAGAGCCTCTGGAACCAGAAGACCTGGATTCAGATCTCACCTCTGATGTTCATGATCTGTGTGCCCTTGGTTAAGTTACTTAACCCCCTTAGGTCTCAGTTTCTTCATCTATAACAGGAATGGATTAGATTCGATGCCCTTGGAGGTCACTTCCAGCTCTCCATCTATGATCCTCTGGTCTGAATATTGGATGCTAATGAATAGATTTTAGAGCTGGAAGAAACCACCAAGATCATCTAGTTCAAGCTCCTTATTTTAGAGATGAGTAAACAAGAAAGGGAAGTGACTTTCCTAAGGTCACATAGTGAATTGGTAGCAGAGCTGAGAGTTTGTTTGTAACATGTTAAAGGAGCTGATAGAAAGCTTCTGGAGACGATGCCTTAACCCAAAGAAAGGGCTCCAATGGGGGAATTTTAAGGACTGCGGCAGACTGGTTAGGAACATATTTGTTGTTGAGAGAGGAGTCTTTTGAGCCAGCTTTTCTGCCTCTACATGGTTTTCCTCCTCCTAAACTATCTTTGTTCATGGTCTACTAAGTCATAGGACAGTCTTGTCTGCCATAAGGGTCCCCAGTGTTGGGGATCGCTGAGATCCTGGGCTTGAGGAGCCACTCCCACTTGTTGGATCCTGCCTGGCCTGGTCTGGGGGGAGGACCACATGAGTCCAAACCTGAGAGGCGATTGGAGAGGTTACAAGCTGAAGGGGAGACAATGGGTGATTCCCATGATGAAAGGAAGAGGGGAGGAAGAGACTCTGTGCCTCAGCTAAATTGATATGAATCCCACTGTGTCTTTGAGCCTCTGCGGGGGTGTCAGAGGTCACTTCCATACCCTCACTGAAGTCAGCAGGAAGGGCAACCTCAGTGACCCACCCTGCCAGATCAGACAGGAACTCCAGGAATCCGTCTCCGCCCTCGAATGCCAAGCTGCCCGGCTCCAGGAACTGAGAGCTTCAGGCCAGCGACAGGAGCAGATGCTGGGGAGGAGAAAGAAAAGAAGGCCTCTCAGAAGGGGAAACGTGTGGGTGGACAGAAGGATAAAAGCTTAGCTCCTTCCCCGCCTGGGTCACCTCAAGGATCCTAAAGGGACAGAAGGAATCCAGGGGAGAGCCGGCTCTGATTCGCAGATGGGTTACCAGGGTAGCTTAAATCAGTGGAGCCCAAGGTCAGAGCTAAACAGCTGGACGGTCTGCATTGTGAACCGACATCCTAGCTGGCTAAACAGCGAATTTTCAAATAGACTTACATATGCAGTGTGGATCCATGACCACAGATATAACACAACAGAAGTTCAAGACAGCAACGCCACAGGAAAGGCCGTGCTGGTGGTAAAATGGAAAGAGCACCAATTTTGGGGTCAGAAGACCTGGGTTTTTTCAAATTCTATTTCTGATGCCTATTTCTTGTATGACCTTGAGCAAGTCGCTTAACATCTTAGCACTCTTAGGTAACTCTCTAATGCTGTAAGTTGTGGGGAAAGTGATAACCTGTATTGATTGAATGAATTTCTTCATCCAGGAATTCCCTGTGCCAATGAAATCACAAGTCTGTGTGTCTGTCTGTTTGTCTGTCTATCGATCTGTCTGTCATCTGACTGTCCATCTGTCCATCTGTCTTTCCATCTATCTATGTATCATCTATCTACCTATATCTCCATCTATCCAACCATTTATCTATCTGTTGTGTATGTGAATCTGGAAATGATACAACCTTGAAAAAAAATCCACTTTACAAATAACCCAAAGAGCAATGGAAAGAGATATGGTGGCTGTAGCAGGCTACAGCAAATTGATAATTGATCAAGATGACTTATACGCTACAAGTATGAAATGGATCTTCGGGGACCCTGAGGTCAACAAAGATGATTAAGGGCCTCAGGTCTATGCCCTATGAGAATCACATGAAGGAGCTGGTAATCTTTAGCTTAGAGCAGAGGTCCTTAAAAAATAAATAAAATAAATAAAATGTTTTAAAAGAGGTTTGTGGACTTTTTGTTTTTATACTTTAATCACTGTATTTCAATATAATTTATTTCCTTCATAAACCTATTGATTTCATTTTACGCATTATTCTGAGAAGGGGTTATAGGCATCCACTACCCAAGGCATCGATGACACATTAGATAATGAAGAACTCTTCGCCTTCCTTGGGGAAGAGAGGGCATGATAGCTGTTGTCAGGTATTTAAGGAACTGTTAGATGGAAGAGGGATTAGACTTGGTCTTTTGGTCCCAGAAAGCAAAATTAGAAGAAATGACTGGAATTTATAAGGAGGTAACTTTAGGTTTGATATCAGAAAAAATCCTACCAACCTTCAGAAGTATCCAAAAGTGGGATGGGCTTCCTCTGGATGTAGTAGATTCCATTTGGGGACTTGGGAGATACTAAAGCAAAGGTTGGAAAACTATTTGTGTATCGTAGTGGGAATTCATTTTGGAGGGTATAGGCTGGGCTGGATAGCCACAGAGGTCCCTTCCAACACTGACATTATGTTGGCCAATCAGCAAGTATTTATTAAGCATCCACTAAGCACTGGGTACTATTTTAATCGCTGGGGATACAAAGAAAGGCAAAGACATTCTCTGCCCTCAAGGATCTCACATTTTAAGAGGGGAGAAAACATGAAAACAAGCTATGTGCAGGATAAATTGGAGATAATCAGCAGAGAGAAAGCACCAGCACTAAGGAGGATCCACAAAGGCTTCTTGTAGAAAGTAGGATTTTAGCCAAGTCTTGAAGAAAGCCAGGGAAGCCAAGTGGCAGAGATGGAGAAGGGAAAGAATTCAAGGGAAGGGAGGCAGTCAATGAAAATTCACTGAATCAGGAGATGGAGTGTCCTGTGTAAGCAAGGAGGCCAGTGTTACTGGGTCCTAGAGTACATGGAGGTAAGGGATGGAGTGGGGAGGTGGAGAAGGAGAATAAGATGCAAGAAGACCGAGAGGAAGGAAGGGTCCAGGTCATGAAAGGATTTGGGATTTGAGGATTTTATATTTGATCTTGGAGGTCCTAGGGAGCCACTGGGCATTATTGAATAAGGAGGCACAGGGGGAAATTAGTGAAAATGCAGGGAGTCAGGAGATGGAGTGTCTTGATCAAGGAACAACAATGAGGCCAGTGTCACTGGTCAGCAGAGATGGGAGGAGAGTCATGGAGAGGGAGGTGTAAGAAGATGAGGAGGAAGGAGGGAGCCAAACGTCACTCCATCATACATGTGTGTCAAAAAGGAGACAGAGCAATCCCAAATGAAGAATGGGCATCCTGAGAGCAGCATTAACTCCAGGGCAAGACATGAAAAGAACTAGAAGAAGGTTTCCTTCCCATCCATAGAGTGGATTGTCTATGGAAGGTTTATGGGAAAAAATGGAACAAAAGTTGAATAGAATAAGAAAATGCTCCAGGGCTGCTATCCGCAGTGGTGGAAGGTTTGTCCACATCACTGAGATCATATAGGCAGGCAAAAAGCTAAGTAATATTCACACTACCAAACCACACTGGAAAATGTGTATGTTTGTATAATTCCTTGCAGTGAAGCACCTATTACACACACACACACACACACACATACACACACACACACTTTAACATTTCCAGTTTCTGACTATGGCTTAGACCAAATCTATGTTTAGAACCGTGTTTTTTACCCTTTCAAAATGCTCAGAGACTTTGAAGATGTGTTTTACGATGTCGGTAATTATTGTACTCAACTTGTTTTTACAACAAAAGCAACAACTAAATTTCTTTGTTTATGGGGTAGGGGAGGGAAGAAGGTGGGAGAAGATATTTGAAAAAGTCTCATAATACTCTATTCCTTTTACAAAAGAAATCAGAGGACCCCTGGGGTGTCTGAACATAGTCATGTCCTGATACACGTCCAGTTTAGTGGAATGTAAAGAGTATTAGATTTGGAGCTGGAGAAATTGGGTTTGAATCTTGACTTTCCCCCTTACTACCTCTGTACCTTGGACCTCTGAGCCTCCTGATGACTTTGCACAGCTCTCCCTCACTTAAATCCAACTCGCCTCCTTTTCAAGAAGGAAGGACAAACAACCATGACAAAATAAAAGGATTAGGTCAAATGCACTCTAAGCTTTCTTTCAGCTCTAATCCTAACAACCTTTTACTTGCCCATGCTAGAGGTGGTAGTCAATCCCTGGACTTGCCCTACTGAAGGCCAATGAAATTTCTACTATATCATACTGAGATACATCGCATTTCACAGATGGACTTAACTGGGCTCTTTCTACTGCAAGATGGCTGGATTCAGATTGTGGAGTATCTCAACTGCCTGCCTGAAGGATTTAGACATTATCTTGGGAGCCTGGATTGACTAAACTGTGTAACCACTTGGAAGGAGGAAGGAGGCCAAAACAGAGGACAGCTTTTGAGTTGGCATTAGAATAGGAGCGACTGCGAGGTTTGGGAGATTTTGGTCTCTCTATGTCAGAGCCATATTAGTAGCCAGAAGTAAAGGGCACTGGATCCTGACAACACCGACTTCTTTCCCTCGAGAAGGGCAAGAACAGGACCAAAGTTGTCTCAGGTAGTAAGGGCCCTGATGTGATCTAGAGGACCTAGTGATAAAATAACAGCCCAGCATCCTTGTCCACCTTATTGAATCCAACAAATTTACTAAGCAGCATAATTGAACATTCTTAAGCCAAACACTTGAGGTAACAATTAACTGGTCTCTTAATGTCCACAGGCCTCCTTGAACAGGCAGTGGATTTATGTCTTGGGGAGAACCAGCCTATTAGCTCCAGCAGTAAATCTTGTGGGCCTGGTGTGCAAAGTGAATTTTAATAAAATCATAGACAGAGCCAGACTGGGGCAGCAGATTTCCGGATAGGTGCCAACATTTGCAAGCAATTAATCCAGACATATGGGAAGGAGGGGTAGGAGAGTCATGTCTTTCAGGGTTCTGTGAAATGCCCTGGGATTTAATGAAAACTCTGAAGGGCTAGAGCAAAGAACCAATCGACAGACTGGGCAGCTTCACAGCTGGAGTACGTGAGATTAACACAGTGGAGTTGTTATTAAGAAGCACAGCTGTTTCAATGGACTAGACATCAGTGGGGGCTCATCACCCTCTGAGCTGAGCCACTCTCACATTGCTCTGAGGTTCACCATCATAAGTGGAGGAACCCATTTTCTTCTGTGTTGAAAATCTTTGGAATTCATCCTCTAATTAGCTTTTTTCCCATGACCTACTGTCAGTCAACAAATATTTACTAGGTGCTTACTATGTGCCAGGCATTGCACTAAGTACTAGAATACAAAAAAGGTCAAAAAACATAGTTCTGCCCTTCAAGGAGCTTTTATATCTCTATCTATCTATCTATCTATCTATCTATCTATCTATCTATCTATCTATCTATCTATCTATCTATCTCTGTCTATCTATACACACATATATACATACACATATACATATATACACATACATATCCATATCCATACATATCCATATCCATACATATCCATATCCATACACATATGCATACACATACACATATACATATACATAATATAGTATATGTCAGAAGTAATCTCAGAAGAACGGCACTAGAGTGGAGGTGGGCCATGGGAGGTAGACTGGGAAAGCTCTCCTGTGGAAAAGTTGGATTTAATCTGACTCTTTAAGAAAGCCAGAACGGGAAGGTGAGGAAGAAAGTACATGGGGAGGGGGGAAAAGTGTACAAAACCTGGAAAGGTAGGATAGTGCCAGGTTGTAAAGGGCTCTAAAAGCCAAATTGAGGTTTTAAAATATTTGGTCCTGGATGTAATTAGGAGCCACTGGAGTTCAGTGAAGGGAGGGTGGTGGTCATGCCTGTACTTTAGCAAGATCACTTTGACAGCTGAGTGGAGGATGCACTGGAAGCCCGAGGAAGGGAGAGCAACCAGAAGGCCATTGCAAAACATAAGAAATGAGGTGATGAGGGCCTATGCCACCAGTGGTTTTCAGCCTTTTTGAGTATGAGTACTCTTTATGACCTTAACAAAGTTTATCACATCCTAACATAATAGTATTTGTACTATTTGTATTGAGAAAAATAGATAATGGCCAAAAGCTGTTTTGGGTTTAGAAACCTTTTTAAATGAATTTTTACTTTATTAATCACAGCAGCATTGGGAAAATAAAGATACATATATGTATGAGGTATTAGTTATTTGGCCTGTATGTTTGTGTATTTGTGGGTTTCCATGTGGATTCCCAGAACACTCTGTAATAACCCATAGTTTGGAAACCACAGTGTTATTCTTATGGAAAAGTTGGAGAGATGTGAACTAGATTAAGGTGCAATTAGATGAATTTGGAAATGGTTGAATGGCCAGACTCAGAGTCCTCTTAATGGTTCAATGTCAGCTTGGAAGGAGGTCTCTGTGAAGTGCCCCCCGGGGATCAGTTCGAGGTCCTCTGTTATTCAACATTTTTATCAGTTACTCTGAAAAAGCATAAATGGTTTCCTTATCTGATCTGCCAAAAGCCCAAAGTTTGATTTAGTAAATTGCAGAGCCAGGATCCAACGGCACTGGATTTAGAGTCAAGACAACCTAGCTTCAAACTCTGGGTCTTATACTTGTCACTTTTATGACCTTGTACAAAGCCTCAGTTTCCTCATTTGTGAAATGAGGGTGTTGAATTAGAATCAGGGGTGGGGAACTTGAGCCTTAAGGCCACGTGTGGTCTTCTAGGTCCTAGCGCGGCCTTTCGACTGAATCCAAAAAGCCACATTTAAGGACCTAGAAGGCCACATGTGGCCTTAAGGTTGCAGGTTCCCCGCCACTGAACTAGATGACCTTGAAGATCTCTTCTACCACTAAATCTGATCCTGTGAACATTGATTTTAATTTAATATGATAAGTTAGTAAGATTAAATGTAAAATCTTGCTTTCGAGTTGAACAAACTGACTTCACAAATGCAGGGTGTAGGAGGGCAACTAAGTTGGTGAAGGCCTTCTTTGAGTTGCTGACATGTGAGAGCTGGTTGAAAGAACTGGGGGGTGTTTACCCTGAAGAAGAGAAGACTCACTAAAAACATCACTGCCATCATCATGAATTTGAAAATCTGTCTCGTAGAAGAGAGATTGTTGTTCACCAATGACCTCAGTTGGAGTTTTCTTAGCAAAGATACTGGAGTGGTTTGCCATTCCTTCTCCAGCTCATTACAGAGATGAGAAACTGAGGCAGGCAGGATTATGTGACTTGGCCAGGGTCACATGGTTAGTAATAAATGTCTGAGGCTAGATTTGAACTCAGGAAGATGAGTCTTCCTAACCCCAAGCCAAGCACTTTTTAACAATGAGAGCAGGGGTCATCTGACCAGGGTTGCTGTGGATTCCCTCTCTTCAAGCAAAGACCAGATAATTACCTTCTGGGTACTTAGCAGAGGAAATTCTTTTTTCTGGCATGGATGGAACTCAACGGACACTGAGATTTCCTCCAGTTCTGAGGTTCTGTGATGCACATGTGTTGCGTAAGCATAGATAAGTCAGCTCTTCTTTCTGTATGTCAGCATCTCATCTATGAAAGGAAGGGATTCATTGGCTTGGAAGGGATCTTAGAAATCTGATCATTTTATAGATGGAAAAACTGAGGCCAAGAGACATGAAATATCTTGGCTAAAGTTGCAGAGCTGGAATTCAAACGCAGGTTGATTGATTACAAAGACTTTCCCCAGCCTGTCCTACATCAGGTACCATATCCCCCTCATTTTTAAGAGCTGTGGTACTCCAATAACTGTATAGTAACTGATATTTGGATTTTTACCCCTCCTCTTTATCAATTAATCCAAACACTCTTTTCCTAATCCCAACCTGTAGAGTTCTCTACTGGGTTACAATGGATAGTTATGAGTAATTAATCAGAAAAACTACCAGGTTTGGGGCAGGAGCGGGAATAGGAGCCTTTTGTACTGAGTCTTAGTCCTGACACTTATTAGCTTTGTGACCATGGTCAAATCATTTCACCTCTCAGCCTCGGTTTCCCTCCCTGTAAAGCGGTGATAATCATACTGGCTATAGCACAAAGTTGTCATGAAGAATAACTTTACAAGCCTTAAAACCTCAATAGAACTGACGGTTATCACTGAGGTAGAATCATGTCTTAACCCAGTGAAAGTAAATAAGGAAGTTATTAAGCATCAAAGGCACCAGTGACTTATTTTTTTTTTAGGTCAGACCAGAATTCACCCCTACAGAAGAGTTTATAATAATCACCTCTTGAGAGGCTGTGCATTTCTTCCAACAACACTATTGTTATCATCCCAAATATTGAAACTAGAACCAGGACAAACCATTTTTGTGGTCCAGGCAAGGTTTGTCAGTTATGTTCTCTGAGTGTTACTATGCATTCTCTGGAAAATGGGAAACTTGATTTACTATAGGAACAGATATTTAAAGCTAAAAGGTACCTCAGAGGCCATTGAAAACTAGTCCCCAGATGGTGTTAAGTGACTCACCTAGGGTAACACAGAGAGTGTCTGAGGTGGGATTTGAACCTGGGTTGTTCTGACTCTAAGCCTAATGCTCTATCAACTACACCATGCTGCTTCTCTGTTGCAAAAATAAATCCCACTATGCCAAGAAAAGAAGGATTTTCCAGAATCAAGGATAGTAATTTAGAAAAGCTTACCCCTATGTACCACATCCTAGCCACCTCTCCATTTTTCTTAGCCCTGGTCCTAGCTCTATCTGGAATTCATCAGGTTCCCTGGTTGTTTTTTTTTTCCTGGGGATTCAACTATTTCAAATGAACAAAGATTTATTTATTAATCATTGACTATGTATAAATCCACTTGATATACAAGATTTAAAGTAAAGCATAAAGACATATTTCCTCTTCTCAGGGAATGTATTGGAAAAATATAATATGAACCCAAAGTTCCCATTACTGGCTTTACCTTTTTGACCAGCTTCATTTCTTTCTCTACTCTTTTAAATAAATTAAATGCACTAGCATTTTTCATGTTCCCATAGAACATCTTTGTTTTTATCAGTGTCTATTTTCTTCTTTTTTCCTCTAATTCTTCCTTTCCCCAACAACCCATAAGTATTTTGTATCTGCAACTTGTTTGTTGTTTCTTTTTTTAAAAAAAAAATATTTATTTATTTTTAGTTTTCAACATCACTGTTATAAGATCTTGAGTTTTAAATTTTCCCCCTTCCCTCTCCTAGTCCATCTCCAGGAGGGCATGCAATCTGACATAGGCTATACTTATACAATCGTATTAAACATATTTCATATTGTGAAAGAAGAATCGGAACAAAAGGGGAAAACCACGAGAAAGAAAAACAAAAACAAAAAAGAGGAAATCTGCATTCAGACTCCATAGTTTTTTTCTGGATGTGGACAGCATTTTCCATCATGAGCCTTTTGGAATCATCTTAGCTCATTGTATTGCTGAGAAGAGCTAAGTCTGTCAAAGTTCTGCCCATTCTTTTTTTGCCCACCATCTTGGCCAAGGGCTCCCCAGATCTTTGGCTGCCATCCATTATGAAGCTAGTTGTGGCTGAGTCTCCTCCTCCGCACTGCTCCCTGGAACAGGTGCTGCTCCTCTGGCCTCCCACACTTTATTTGCTTTCACTAGCAGCTTGTTAGATAAAACATTCCACATGACATCTGTGCTTTGCCCTAATTCTCCCATTTGCTGCTGACCCTTAAAGACAGTTTTAATGTCCTTGCCCTCTAAATCATCAACTTCTATTTTATGTAGACAGACTTTCTTTGATTGGTCTTTGTTTAGGGAGACAGAATAGTATATAGAAAAAAGACCTGAGTTTGGAGTCTTCCTACCCCTTACTAGTTGGGTGACCCTGGGTAAGTCCTAGAACTCACATGAGCTTCAATTTCCTCGTCTGTAAAATGGGGACAATTGTACCAACCCTAATTGTTTCACAGGGTCATTGTGTAAGGGTCTAATGGAATACTGTATTTAAATGTGCTTTGTAAAGGGCCACAGTCCTGATGTGTATCTGGCTACTGGACCCAGATGGCTCCAGAGGAGAAGGTGAGGCTGGTGACTTTGCACAGCCCTCCTTCATTAAAATCCAATTCACTTGTATGTCATGGCATCACTTCCCTGATGTCATGGTCCTCTTTTGGAATGAAGCCACAGGAACGAAAGGTATTATTTGTACTAATTTTCCTGGTGAGTTAGGTAGGAGAAGTATTATTTTTCCATTTTACAGAGAAGGAGATTTAATCTGAAATAGGTTAGGTGATCTGCCAAAAGTTTCAGTTAGAGACAGAGACAAATATCAACAGAACCCAGGGCTCCAAGAGAGGCAGCAGCATGGGATGTTAGAAGAACAATCATGAACAGGAGACCTGAGTTTTCTTCTTGACTTTGACATTGAGTAGCTGTTATGTATACCTTTTCTGTACTTGATTTTGTGGTTAGTAAAAGGAGAGGATTCATATAGCAAAATCACAGAATGTTCAGAAGAAGAAGGGATGTTAGAGGCCATTTAGTCCAATCCTTCTCTGAAAGGAATTTCCACTAAAACACCTAACAAATGGTCAGACAGCTTCTGCCTTCTACTTAGTGGGCACCCATCACCTCCTAATGTAACCCATTCCTTTTGCAAACAAATTGGCAAAGGTAGAAATAGGTTGGGGGGCAGAGGGAAAGTGTGCCTTGGGAAGATGGAAGATGTAAATGTCCTCTTGGTGGGACCAACCATTCTGGCAAACAATTTGGAATTATGTGAGAGTTCATGCTCAACAATTCACATCCTTTGAATTTACACACACACACACACACACACACACACACACACACCTTTAAAATATCAAAAACAGAAGAGGGAAAAATAGATAACTCGTTTGTAACAAAATATCCTTAACAATACTTACCGCAGAAGCAGAAAATTAGAAACAAAGTGAGTGTCCATTGAGCAAGTGGTATACGAATGTAATGGAGACTTCTACTGCCCTGTGACGTGACAAATATAAGGAATTCAGGAAAACACAGGGAAAACTCATCTGACTACTTCATTGTGAAGAAAGCATAACCAGGCTATCTGCTAAGATATCAAATGTAAATGAAAACGTGACTTAAAAGGTCTCTGAAGTCATCATAGTCAGCATTTATATAATCCTGTAAGATTTGCAAAGTGCTTTACATATATGTTCTTCATGAGTTTGCATCTGGCCTCAGACACCACTTACTAGCTGTGTGACCCTGGGCAAGTCACTTAACCTTGTTTGCCTCAATTTCCTCATCTGTAAATGAGTTGGAGAAGAAAATGGCTAAACCACTCTATTATCTTTTCCAAGAAAACCTCAAATGTGGGGTTGAAGACATGAAGAGTTGCACACAACTGAACATTAACAACATCAACCTAGCTTAGATATATGTACTATCTCCCTCCACTGATTGCAGATTTCACCTCCTCTGCAAAAAAGTAAATAGCCACTATGCCCCCTCCCCCCCCCCAAAATCATCCTTTGGTGGTCAACTTTCTGGTGACGAACTTCTCTTTGCTTGGACAAGATGGTCCTCCGGTGACATGTCCACAGTTTGTTTGGTGCCTATATTGAATTCAATTCAATTTAATAAGCATTTATTAAATGCTCACCGTGTGGAGGATACTGGACTAAGAGCTGGGGATACAGAGACAAAACACAAACAATTCAACTCCAACATGGTCCTTGCTAGGGGTATATGACATGAACATAGATAAGTATGGTACAAAGCAGAATATGATAAGGACAAAGGTCCAGAGAAGGTGCTGTGGGAAATCTAAGAAGGCAGGAAGCCCTTTTAGCATCTACTCTAACCTTCTTAGTTTGATAGGACCTAACAGTGTGCTGGTAAAGCTTTAGAGAACCCCGGGTCATCTCCAGACATCCTCAGAGAAGAGCGTTAGTGCAAGGAGGTCATTTTTAGATGGACAGTTCATGGAATTTATTACTGGGCTGAATACCTAGAATATAATTTACATTTGCAGGCCAAGAGGCCTCATGATATACTGAATAGAGAACCTAACTTAGAATCAGGATGTTCAAATTGTGCCACTGAAACACACTAGCTCTGTGACTCTGGGCAAATCACTTAACCTCTCAGGGCTCCAAATTACAGAACTGGTTCCACATGCTGAGTTCCCCATAACCGAAAAATCACAGCCAGGTCCAGTATGTGATGATGATGATGACGACAACGACGATGACGGTGGTGGTGGTAGTGGTGATGATAGTGAGGATGGAGAAGGCGATGATGGTGGTGATGACGGTGACGATGGTGGTGGTGCTGGTGGTGGTAGTGGTGATGGTGGTGGTGGTGGTGATAGTGATGATGGAGATGGTGATGGTGGTGATGGTGATGGTGATGGTGGTGGTGAAAGTGATGATGGTGGTGGTGCTGATGAAGATAATGATAATAACAGTCATAATACTTTGCTTGAAAATTCTCCCAAGACCAAATTTTATTAATTTGTAAAAATACATAAATATATTTCCTCTCTATATATTCACCTTTCCTAACAAGCCCAAGCTTCCCAAGCTCACATGTACCTCTTCATTCTCTGAATTCCTGAAGCATTAACCATGTGAAGGATTCAGTTAATGTGTCCTACCCTGAATTTTTTAAGGGATCTTTTTAGTGTTTCAAATAACTCGATCCTGTTTTTTTTTCCTCTCTCTTTTCTGTCCTCTCCCAGATCCAAATCACTGTGTTTTTAACACAGACTTGGAGAGGTTTGGAATAACAAGTCCAATACAAAGTCAACCATATATCTGTCACTTTGCCAGAGGGAAAACCCAAGGGTCAGAGTTTGAGGCAGAACCCCTAGTCACAGCCCTGGTGTTAGGAAGAAGGAGGGAGCCTCTGCTTTGGAGTGGTTCCTGATTCAGTCCTCATTCAATATATTCTCTAAGTCAGACACTTGGAAATTAGGTGTAGCTACCAAAGAGAGTTGTTACTGCTAGGAGACTCCACACCTACTAAGAAACTGCCAACAAACCCAAAATGTAGCAAGGAGGGGAGTGGATGTAGACAAAGGGCAACAAGCTTTGTTGAAGGGAGAGACTTACATAGTGCAGGGGCAATCAGGGAGGATGGATGCACACAGGGCAGTGCTCTGGGAACCTGAATGGAATTATGTGCCCAAAGTATAAAAAATAGGGTAAATTTTTGTAGGGTTCTTATCCAGGTCCCGCAGGACGAGACATTGAGAGAATGAGCCAGGGGAGCTCGGACTTCAGGTGTGAATCAAAGTTCAAGACTGGTGGTGACTCATACTAAGGGGCTAGCTGATATTCAAACATGCCAGCTGGAAAATGGCCTTTGGACCACATTGCTGATCTTATTCTGATAGGGTGATTTAGGGACTTTTTAAATTTCCCAGGGGCTTCTGCATTTAGGAGTTTGGACAAGCTACTATATTCCTTACATACTGATACCTCATTTTTTATTAATCTGTCTTTATTACTCTACTGTGTTTTACTACAAGCAATCTCATTTTCAACCCGCCCTCCAGCTTACGTAACTACTCTTGCCCCTTCTTATGTCAGCCCATTCTCCTGCTCACTTTTATTTTACTTCTACTAATGTAATCTTTATTTTCCCTTGCCCTGCTCCAGAAAAAGGTGTGGTTCACGAGACTTATTCCCAAATTTTGTGTTTGAATGACCTTCACTTGGGATGCTCTGATGTCTAGAAGTAGGTAGATAATTCTTCTTCCTCCTCTTTCATTTTGTCTGGTACTTCTTTGTGAACATTCTAGCCCAGAGCTTGTTACTGTTTACTTCATCAATATCTGTTAGATAAGGTGAAATTCTTAAGGGACAATAGTCTTTTTTTCCCTCCTTTTACAAGTAAAATCCTTTCATTTTGTAAACACTAGATCATCACCTTTAGACTTAGTCAAACTTGTTGAATCCTCCTTAAGTTTGTTTGTTTGTTTGTTTATTTTTGCCATGTTTACATTTCAAAGACTCTGCCTAACTATGCCTTTCTTGGAGGAAAAAAATGAACAATTTTACTGAAGTTAATTTTTTTCTTGCAGGATTATGCTTAACTTATAAAATAAGTTGTCCTTGGATGAAAGTAATTTTCTTTGCTTTTTAGTATAGCACATGCCACTTTGTCCTTATCTTCTTCATTGATGGTAAATAGTCCTTTGCAATTCAGACTGAAGTTCTTTGTTACATGATGTGTCTCTTTCTGTTGAAATGCACCAAGCTCTGAGGCTTGGAAATGATATTTCTGGGGGATTTAAACCTGGGGCTCCTTTCTTACAGCATCCTTGCCTACACTGTTTTCTCAATTAGACTATATACAAATTCAATGGACTACTGCCTATTCAACTTTACATAATAATCTGGACAATAGGCATTCTTATTCAATTTGATTTTTTCCTGATTACATTGTTCAGACTAATCTCTTTCAAATGGCTGTGGGCCTTGTTGAGAAAACTATGGAATTTCAGGGCTTAATGAAACTAGCACATAAACATAGCATAAGGAGGGCTTCACTTTCTGCAGTAAATCCCTTTTTATTTTGGACTTTACACAGGATGTCTTCCATGATAGTAATTTTGGAGAGTTGTTTCCTTACTTTATGCCTTACAGGAAATTAGCTATCGGAAGATTGAACAAAGTTATTTCTGTGGGTGTATCTATCAATGAATCTTACAAGACTATAACATATACACAGAAGAATCCTTGCTGAGTGAGAGTCCTTAAGGCTTCATTTTATGTAATTGGATCATTTTTTTTAAATCAACAAAAATAGTGAGATATTGTATCTTCTATACTTTTCAGTCAGGTGTGTGATTGTAAACATGTAGTCTGTAATAGAAAAGAATCAACAAAAGCCTTTTCTAGGGGCAGCTAGGTGGCACAGTGAGGATCTGAGTTCAAATGTGACCTCAGACACCTGACACACTTACTAGCTGTGTGACCTTGGGCAAGTCACTTAAACCCAATTGCCCTGCTCTCCCCACTCCAAAAAAAAAAAAAAGCCTTTTCTTTGTCATATTTTCATCAAGGCTATAATGGATAGATCATTTTCATAAAGATTTATAGATGTGGGAAAGTTTTTTTTTAAAATAATAATGCCCTAGAGGACCTTTTTCGATCTTTTAGTATCCTACTCTTTTTTGAGATATCTTGAAAATGAATCCCTTAGTATTTTGAAAATGGATTTCTTCTTTGTATATACTGGATATGGGTTCTTATACAGTTGCTTTCTTCACTTTCATCTTAATAATAATTTTGTCTTAATTGCTATTTCCACTTCTATGTCCCATGATACAATAGGGCTGGAGATATTAACATTGAAAAGTTGTAGTTCTGTTGCCATGAATCATAAAAAGGAATTGATATAGAAATAAAGACTATTGCTATAGAAACTATTGCTATAGAAATAAAATATTTTATTTTTCATCTATTTGTTGACCTACCAGTTTCATCTATAAATGCTTTTGGGAGAATCTGACTTAGTTGACTCTCACAGCGAGTTTTCTGTAGATTGTTTATGTCTCTTCTGCATTTTGTTGTTGTGAAAGGTAATACTGACCACAATTTCTTCCCATCCTCCTCTATACTCTTTGGAAAATGAACTGTTTGATTTCCTGGCCTCATCTCCCACTCATAGGTATACCAAAGATTCAGAGCACAGTGTCCATCTTGTCTTCCCTCTGGGTCAAGTTACTTCTTAGTGCCATACAGTTCACTGTAGGTGAGGTACTCCAGTAATTGTACATCTTTCTAATCTTTCTTTTATCTTTCTTCTGCCACTTTCTTATCACGATGGAGCCACTCATTTTCTCTATGCTAACTGCACATAGTTTCTCAAAGGAAGACAGTATGAGGGCCAAATCATTCACTTTCCTCTATCTCATGCTTTCTGAGCTACAGTCTCCATCACTTTCCCAACAGTCTATCTTACCATTTATCTTGGTATATCAGGGATGAAATGACTATAATCATTTGTCTCCTATAGTAAGCCTCCCCTTCATCCCACCACTTCTATTGCCCTTGCCACCTCTTCCCTCCTCATCAAAGGCTCTCTAGGTGTATTTCAAATCATGGATGAGATAGTTGTGTTAATTTGGATCACTTCGGCTTTTTGCACTCCATTTCCGCTTATACTTTATTTCCCACAGACACATTTAAGCCTCTGCTTCAAAAGTATTTGGTACCACTTTAAAAATAGGAAAATAGTCCATTTAAACAGACTAGGTAAGCAGAAATTGGAAACAATTATAAGTTTAGAACCAAAAGCAAATTATTTTACATGAACAGGAAACTGAAGCACATAGATATTAAATGATTTGCCCAGAAACACACAGTGAGTGAGTATCTGAAGTGTGCTTTGAATCCAGGTCTTCCAAGTCCAGTGCGCTATTTACTGTTACATGCATCCTCTCGGCCAAACTCAATCTCTAAAGCCAAGAATGTGAACTCTTTGAGGCAAATGACTCCCTCTCTAATAATAACTTCTGTGAAAATCTGGAAACAGTTTGGCAAGAAAAGTAGATTTGCACCAGAATCTTACTTGGACCAGTATCCTTTTGGAACTTGGTTTACATATGAAAGGTTAAATCACTTAAAAATTGGAGGAAAATGAATAGAGAGGCCCTTCATAACTATTGCTAGGGAGAAAATTCTTGACCAAAAAAGGTATAAGGAGATCCTTTTCTAAAAAAAAAAGAAAAAATTGACATTTATAGTGACATGAAATTGAAAAGGTTTTGCTGGAACAAAATCAATGCAACTAGCACAAGAAAAGAAACTGTCAATTTGGGAGAAAAACCTCCAAATAAGACCATGTCCTGATTAGTGCAAATTATGAATCCTGTGAATTGGTCACATTATTTAAATTTGTACTGTTTTAAGTTATAATGTATGTAAAATATGGTAATTGGTTCCAGGCCATCTGCAATGAAAAATTTTTGAAAATATGTTTTTGTCTGTTTATTAATGTAACAGTAAAGGATAAAAAATGTATTTCTGACGAAAATTTATGACAAAGTAAAAAGTGAGTTATAGAAAGCAAAATTTAAAAATTTAAAATTCATGAATATTATACTTAGAGATAAGCCTACCATATTAAAATGATAACATCATTATTGTCACTTAGAACATTTTAGTGGCATAGACTGAATTGTCTTCTCTTTCTTAAAATTTTCATACATGTGCTGATGGGCTTGGACAGCTTTATCCATATCTCCACGAATTTGTTACTCACGTTTTTCGCACAATGAACCAAGTGTAGCTGGATGACCTGGGGTATTGTCTAAAATCAGTAATATTTTAAATGTTATACTATTGTCCTTGCAACATTTTTCAAAAGTTGGGCTAAAATAACTTGAAAGCCAGTCTTCAAAAGCAGCTTTGTTCACCCATCCTTTCTTATTTGACCAACAAAGAACTAGAAGCAATCATTGCCTGTAGCTTCTCAGTACTTGAGGATTTTGAGATTGATAAATAAGCACTGGCTTGAATATAAAATCTCCTTTTGCATTGTTGTTGTTATTTAGTTGTCTGATGTTTCATGAGCCCATTTGGGGTTTTCTTGGCAAAGATGCTAGAGTGCTTTGACATTTCCTTCTCTAGCTCATTTTACAGATGAGGAAACTAAGGCAAACAGGGTTAAATGACTTGCCCAAGGTTACACAAATAGTAAATGTCTAAGGCCAGATTTGAACTCTCTGTGATGTTTTCCTGACTCTATCCAGTGTACCACCAAGCTGCCCCTTCTGCACAATCTGCACAATAAAAGCGTAGGTGACCCTTAGACACTTTAGATAGAGGTTGGGTTTTTTCTTTTTCAGAAAATGTAACTTCTAGAAGTCATCCTTTTCCAGAATAAGTGTGGTTTTATCACCATTACACATTTGTTGATCAGAGATTAATTTCATCAAGGTATCACGTTCTGTAGCTGCACTGACTGCTTCTCCAATAAATTTAACATTCTGCAATTGAATTCAATGTTTAAAGCAATGGAACCAACCAATGCTTCGCAGTAAAATTTTCTTCACTCTCCAATTCATTTCCCATCTGTTTTCTGCCTCTCGCTCTAGGCATAATAATCAATTCAACAGTACACCTGCCTTTGGAAAGGGCATGTGAATTGACTCCCTTTACCTCCCCAGATCGACATGCTTCCTTGGCCATTTCTTCCCTTTCTTTATGTGTTGTCCTACTAGAATGTAAGTTCCTTGAAGTTATGGATTGCCATTTTGTTTTGATTAGGAATCTCCACTCACAGTACCGTACTTTGTATTCAAACTCAAGCCAGTCCAATGAATGATTCAGACTGGGGCTTAGAATGCAATGAGATACTTGTGGGTTGTAACATGCAATAAAAATGGCTTTACTCATAACAAAGGATAAAAAGAGGGAAAAATTCCCAAGGTTAAAAAAAACAGTAATTCAGATAAAAATGCTACTTCCTTCTGCCTGCCCATTCACCACAGCAACCACCCCATGCTAGGTCAGAAAAGTCCTGTGGCAGAGCATTGGGAATTATGCTAAAACCTCAAACACCAGCTCCCTATAGGCTAAGACTCTCAGGCCTCAGGAGGCAAGGAAGCCAAACCAATGAGTATCCCATGACTAAGGAAGCTGGCTCAACTTAAAACAGGTGCTGCTACCATACTGTAGCCTGGCACATAGTAACTAAGTACTTTGTAAATATTTTTAAAATTTTCATTCATTCACGAAGTATTGGTAATAAGCAAGGTGAGCTAGAGATTTTAATGCAAGGATGAGAAATAGCACTGACACTTGGTAGGATGTAATTTATTTATTATGGTATCTATGTGGAAGGGCATAACTTATTGAGAAGTAACAAATACAATTAAGCGGACAGTAATAATTCACTTCCTGTGAAATTTTTAAAGTTTGCCATGAACTTTTCTTCACAAAAGGTCTTCAAATAGAGGCTAGATGACCACTTTTTTAGACACGTTATAGGCAGGATTCCTTTCAGGTTTAGGTTGGCTAAAGATGGCTGCTGATGTCCCTTCCAACCCCCAAATTCTGTGTTTCCACATAATCAATGTTTGTTGAATTGAATTTTATAAGATTGAATTTTGCTTTTTATTCTGAACTAAAAAAACCCAATACACCCAAGAGCAAATAAGATGAGAAATTTTCATACACAGAGCAGAACAGGAAGAAAATTACATATACAGCTGAAAATCTACACCAAATCCAGCTTGCGTCTCCCTCAAAGTATACAATTCCAGTGTGTTATTTTCAGAGCTGTCCTGGTTGTCTGTTTTTCCAACAACCTTCTCTCTGTTCTCTTTTGTGCCCTATTTAATGCCTCAATAACCTGCTTTTTTGATTTTGTCTTTTCTTTTTTTCCGTTTGGTAACATTATCCCTAACCACCTTGAAACGTAGATATAGAAAGTCAACAATGTATAGCATTTGGGGAAATAGGTGCATTTAAGTCAGCACTTCTTAACTTTTGGGGGGGGGGGTTCATGGACCCCTCTCATAGTCTGATGAAACCTATAGAGGACTTCTCAGGATAATAGTTTTAAATGAATAAAATCAATAAGATTAGAAAAGAAATTGATTAAATTAAAAATACCAATCGAAATATTTTTTTAAAAGTTCATGGTTCCCAGATTAAGAACCCTTAACTTAATCATAGTCAATGAAAACCACTATTTGCCAAGTGAACAAGTTCCTTCAATTCATTTGTCAAACGTTTTAAAGTAGGTGCCTAATTCATGTAATATATTTTGCTATGGAGTAAGAAGAGATGTAAGACGATCAATGGAGGACAGGGCCTGCCCTCAAGGAGCTTATATTCTAGATTGATCATACTTCTTCTGTAAGGTCTTGCCTTAAAATCTCATGTCTGGGCTTTGTTTTGGCTTCAAATGACTCCTGTGCATGCTGTCCACTGAGATGAAGCTGGGGTGCCCAACCACCACCGTTGTATGGGTGGTGACTTAGGTTGGTGCTAATACCTGTCCATGGATATAAGTCCATTCCATTTGCTTGGTGAAGAAGTGTTGAATCATGGGAAATCCTTGGGTTTTCCCCAGAGTGTACTTATATAGAGCTGCTGGGCACTGATCTACAGAGAGGTCAGAAAATGTCCTTGAAGTTCACTTGAAGAAGACAAAATGTTCCCACACCAGCAATGTGCTTTAAAACAAAACAAAACAAACAAAAACAAAACCAAGTGTTCCAAGGCTTCACAAGACTGTAAACTTGGTCATCTCTTGGTATTTTTTTTTAATAGTAGGGGTAGTAATGACAAACAGTGAAAAATCATGTATTCCAACAACAACAGAAGCTGCCTAAGAAGTGTAATTAGACCCTAATAATTGTATTGCAGCATAGGATTTATAATTACTAAATGTGCGATAACTGCTTCTTAAATGCCCATGCTCTTTAAACAACTCAATTTATAATTTAAAAAGCTGACAACTCGAAGAGTGTTTTATTTTATCTTGTCTGAAATAATGGGAGAGTAAGTTATTGAAAACCTTTATTTTTCATTAGCCTTAAATTCAACGACAATTAATGTGCCCAATTTGATTATAAACTGCACAAATTAAACAATAAAGAGCTGTCTAATGAGAAATTAATTATGAGGAAGAGAAGAGGAGCTGGGCTGGATAAAAGTAATAAGTTACGGCCTATGGCAGGCTATGTCAGGTTTTAAAGGAGACAAAGGGCCCTTTCCTCAATGTGTGCCTGAGCTGATAGAGCCCATCACAGATCAGTTGATCCAGAAGCCATAACAGCGCGGTAATTGAAACTGCCAAAATCAATAGTGCTGACAACCTTAATTAAATTAAATATGTCTCTGATGAGCTCCAACCGCCCGGCAGCGGACCGCTTGACCCTTTCTCTGAGCACGACTTGATAGAATGCAGCCTGCCATTTGATGGATTTCACCCCCGAGGACAGTTGGCGCACTGGAGTTCCAGCTGAAAATTGCTCCAAGAGTAATGGGCGTCCTCCCCCCACCTCCAAATCTCCTCTTCTACCCTCCTAGTCAGGTCTTTGACTTACAAAGTACAGCGACAGAGTTTCTTTCCTGCTGGGGTTTTTGCTTTATGACTCTTGGGTTCAGGAGCACTGAGGCCTAGATGCTTAGATTCCCAGATCATCCTGCCCTCCTCTTCTCTCCTTCTCACCCTTTCTCCTTCCTCTACTATCCTCTACTGTCCTGTCCTGTCCTGTCCTCTCTTCTGTTGTTTACCTTCTCTCTCCCCTACCCTCTCCTTTTTTTTCCTCCCCCTCTCCTTTGTCAACATTGATCTATTCTTCTGGATCATTTTTGTGACCAAAATTCAAATCATCAAGAAATCAATCCCACAGACCACCCCCCACCTCAACTTTTGTACCCTGCCATGAATTCTGCAAAAATAGAGGATCCACAAATGAAGCTTTAACAAATGTATGGTTTTCTATTTTAGTGATATACCTTAACACTTCATTAAGAATACATCATAAATAGGAGATAGCCATTGTTTCTGACTTTTCACCCACTTACCTTTTTTAAAAAAAATGTTCTGAATATTACAGGACCAAACTCTCTGCAATTCATTATGAAGTGGTTCTATCCATAGACAACTCTCCAAGCAGATTTTTTTTCAGAGTTTGCTCTTTCGCACAGCTAGGGAGTACCGGCTTCTTCAGTGACATGAAATAAAACCTCTAGGTTTCCCAAATGTTTATGTCAGCACTAACAAACTGTCCCTTCATTACAAGCCTGTCAAAGATCAGAGGCTCACATTATTGAAGGAGATTCCTTTCAAAGGCTGAAGTTGTTACCGGGACAACTCCGGGAAAAGGGAGATGATTGTTGAAAGTGGACAAACCCTGGGTTTTCCAGGCCACAAGAGTCAAAATAATCCACTAGGCCTGCTTAGCAAAGTGCTTTAATCACAGTAAATGCTCTTAAGTCTCACCACAGGGATCTCCTGAAAGGTAAAACAATCTTGGCTACCTAGGAGCCAGAGGGACAAAAATGGGTCACTAGAATTCTGAACATGGGTCCATATAACAGTTAATAGTAAAAATCACTCCTGTTTCTATGATTTTTTTTTACATTTTACAAAACAATTTACATATACGATCTCATTTGGGCCACACGACAACTCTGTGACATATGTGCTCATCCCCATTTAATAGACCCTAATAACTCTTGTTTGCATCTGACTTTATGAAGGGCTTTCCTTCCAATAGTGAGGTGAGTAACCTGAGTATTATCACCCCGATTTTACAGATGGGGAAACAGAGATCCCAAAGAGAGAAATGACTTTCCCTGAGGTCACATAGCTATTGAATGGTTGGATTCATTTTCGTGTGATGGAAAGAGTTTAGAGTCAGAGTAGCTGAATTCTAATCTTGGCTGTGTTCTTTACTACTTGGGGCTTGTAACTTAAGCTTTTGGGTCTCGATGTCTCTCTCTGTAAAATGAGGAGGTTGAACTAAATGATGTCAAGGTCCTGTGTCCTTTCAACTCTAGCCCATGTAAGGAGTATGGAGGGCCCCATGTGTATGGTGTATGGCAAGGGCCTGTCCTTGTGTATATCTCAAGTGGAAGCAGAATAGACATTTTAACATCTTCTCCCCCAACACTTTCCCAAGGAGACTTTCATTTCTGCCAGGAGGGGAAACAGGATGTTGGGGCTGGAGGCCACCGCTCTGTTCTCAGAGAGAGGGAATACTAGGCTGGAAGTATGTCTATTTTTTCCCTTAAAGGTTGTTTGTCTAGGGGATATGATCAGGTTCTATATAACTTTGACCACTTTGTCATTTTGTGGGGAGAGGGGGGCCCCAAGCTCCATAGCAAAGGCTCGACCCCTTTCCTGTCTAGTACTGGTTCCACTATGAATATACAATGAATAACAAAGAAACCCATTTATCCAAATTGTAACAAAACAGAAATCAGAAAAGGTATGTATGGAAGAATATATACCAGACAATACAGAATGAAGCTCTCCTATTAGGAGCAAGGTAACTCAGCTCAACTAAAAGAGAGGGCCCTGGATCTCACCAAGGGGAACCTCTCCAAAATCTCGAGAGTAGCAAGCTGGGAATAGGGGAATGCTGGAGACAGCCCACTCCTCTCATGTCTTCCCAGAGTCTTTTCCTTCAGCAACCTGAAGTAGGGGTGGCCTCTTCCAATATCTCTCTTGAAGCTAGAAACCATTCAAAGAAGACTTTCACTTGAATAGTCTCAGAGTGGGACTCCTGCTTTTGCTTGAAGAGCCTCCAAAGGGGGAATGGCTGAGAACTGAAGCTCTTGCCTCTCACCAAATCCACCTCGCCCCTTATGCAGGGCAGGGCTTTAGTCTCTACCAATAAGGAGAGTCCCATACCACTGGGCTTTGGGACAGGGATTACAAGCATTGGCATAAAGCTATCTTCTGGTATGCTCCATGACACCCGACTGGGTAGAGGACTAAGGGATTTTTCAAGGTCATTGTCACAGAACTTCATGGTTCAGTGTCCTGCCTTACCTTGAGGAAGAGCTAAAGAATATCTGTGGCTGAATGGAAGAAGGGCATAAAGAATAATCCTAAAACAGCTTCTCTTCAACCTCACCCTTCAAACTGAAGAGAAGGGAGTATGGCTGTCATTGAACAGCAGGTTAAAATAGTACCAAGTGATTCCCAGGGAGTCCTAGTGACTCCACCTTGGCCCTTCCTATGTTCAAATTTCCTATCTCATCAAGATGTCAAAGGACCCAAATAGGAATATTGACTCATGGACTATAGGGAGTGACCTACACCTCTGGACATTGGAAACTGGTGCACCACAGGTACGAAACCATTGTTACTGGGTTAAACAGGTCCCTGGTGGTAACTGCTGGAATTTTATGGAGATCTTATGTGAAAAGATGCCTAGTTCATATATTTTAGAGGATTGCTGATAAAAGTTATGAGTCTGGTGGAGGGAACCCATTATACCCCTGCCCAAAGTATGTCTTTGAATAGTGAAGTACACCAGTGATTCAAAAGGTTGTTGTTGTCTTACAGCACTTCCCCCAGGCCATTTGGGGAGGTGTCTCCATGTCAGTACAGAAATATCTTTGAACTATGTTCATTTGAATGCCAGAGAAAGAATAGAAAGAGGTGTTGCTACTGTTGTGATCATAGGAAACCAGAGTGAAGGAGCTGACCCTCCTAATTCTCTTGCAGAATGTCTTAGGGTTGGAAGGGACCTCAGTGGCCCTCTAGCCCCACCCCTACCTGAACAAGAATCTACTCTACAATATCCCTCCAATATGGGAACCCCACTACCACCCATGGCATCCCATTTCCCCCTTAGGAGAGGGCCAGCTGTTAGGAAGATTGCCTTGGCATTGTCTAACTTGACTTCTTTGTAACTTCCATCTATCATTCCTATTGCTTCCCTCTAGGGTGAAGTAAAACAAGGTACATCCTTGTTCCCCATGACAGCTCTTTAACGTGCCTGAAGACAACTTACTAGTGCATCCTCAGCTTTCTCTTCTCTAGGCTAACATCCCCAGTTCCTTCTCCTGGTCCTGATATGACTGGCATACTCTTGAGAATCTTCATTATCCAGATTGCTCTCCTCAGGACATTTTCTCTTACCAATGGCCTTTTTAAGATATGGAACTCAGCATGGAACACAATATTACTGATGTCATTATGGAATATGGTAGGAGTGTCACCTCCCTGGTCCTAGACACTATCCCTCTCTTGGTGGAGCCTAAGAAAACATTGAGTTTTTTTTTTGGCTGCCATTTTGTGTATACTATTGATAACTCATATTGAGGTCATGGTTTACTAAAACGCCCACACCTTACTCAGCTGAATTGCTGTCCTTCTTGAGTCCTGTACTTTTGAAGATGAATTTCTCATTCGTAGCGACAGTAGAGAGTAAGGAAAATTCAGTCTGTGTATCATCCAATAGACTTTAATGAAGTTCACATAATTTAATCCATTTTATACTAGTGCTAGTCTTATATAGATATGCATGCTACTTTTGTTGCTACAAACAACAGCGCTCAAGCCACATTTCTGGAGACAACCCATACTTAATCTTACAGAGCAATTATTAACTGTAAACCTGTATAACTTATGCCTGAAAAAGGAAAATAACAATGCACATTAAGGTTTACCAAGCACTGTCCTCACAGCAACCAATGTGATGGAATAGGATGTGAATTCAATGCTCGGCTGCACTTCAGGCCTTACACAAGTCATTTCCTTTCTCTGGGCCCATTTTTTTTAATCTATAAAATGAGGCAGTTATACTAACTTGACTCTTATATTCTCAGACACCCACCCCCACTCTAAATATGAACCTTTGAACTAGGTCACAATACAAATAATATTAATACCATTTTACCAATGAAACTTGGACAATCGATTTAAGTTGATTCAATCAGCAAGTTATCAAGAAAGTACTGGAACCCAGATTCCTCACCACAGGTTTGGCTTCCTACACTGCAGCATACGGATTCTCAGAGCTCCTGTTCCCATCTGTCCATCTGTGACAGCTCATAATGCTTTCCTTAAAGAACATCTTCCAACCCAACAGACCAAATGAATAAGATGCTTTATTCTTACTTTGAGTTTACACATGCCAGGTACCGTATGTCAGACAGCTAGGAGACACTTAAGGCTTGATCTTGGCAAGGCCTCTCCTTCTTTCTCATTTACAGAAAGAAAAGTCTTGCCCCAGGTCAAAATAGGAGCCAGAATGTGAGCTCTGACTTCAATTTCAATTCAATAAATATTTATGAAGTGCCTTATATGTGCCAGGCACTGTTCCAAGCACTGGGGGTACAAATAAGAAAAAGACAGTCCCTGCCCTCAAGGGGTTTATAATTTAATGGAGGAAGGCGACATACAAAATGAGGTTGGAAGGGGGTGAAGACAACAGGGCATACCCAGGGAAGGGACATCTTGTCCTGTGGAGTTGAATCTAGGCAGAGTGGTAGATACAAAGTGGAGTGAGCTGAAAGTTCTAATTTCTGCCCTGTGTATAGGAAGGCTTTGGGAAGAGTTTGGTACACTACCCTTCATTCTTGTAATCAGAGGCGAGAGAAAGCTGAGGTAGTTGGGATCCAGGCTTGAGTTAGCAGAATAATGATAAGATTTGAAGTGATAAGCTTATCCAGTATACTTTTTTTAATAGAACGTTAGACTTAATTTACTTTATCCTAACATCAGGTTCTTTCTTCCACACCATATCACTTAATGTGACCGTTTTTCCCCTTAAATAAGCCATCCCAATGAATTAATGACTAATAAATGCTTGTCAATTGAGTGATTATGTATTTTCTTAGTTTTGTCTACTTTGCTATCTTGTCAAAATTTAACATATTATATTTCATCTTTGACCATGGAGACTTTAACAGAATCAATATATGAAGAGGAATTTTGAATGACTTATAATATCACATATGACAATTCTAGGGGGTTTTACAAAGTACCTTCCTTACAATAGTCTTATGAGGTAAATAATGCATATATTATTATCCTCATTTTACAGATGAGGAAGTTAGGCTCAGAAAGTAGTGTGAGTTACTTGAAAGATTACAAAGTACTTTCCGCCTGACAAGCCTGTGAAATTAGTGTTATCACACCTAATTGAAGGCCAGAAAATGGACAAGATTTGCCTGGGGTAACAGCAGCATGTCCAGAACCCCAGCCCAAATTTCTGACTCCAAGACATGTACTCTTTCCACTTATACCACACTGAAAGGCTCTGGCTGAGGGCTTGAGAGGCCCCCTTAGCAATAAAATGCATCAACTTTGGAGATTTTTGTGTCTGTTTTAGCTGCTCAGACCATTTTGGGGGGCTTAATTAATTTCTAGTTTTAAACTCTGTGATAGGTGAAGCATTAGTGATTCTGGCAAGGTGGTGGCTCTAGTTATCCTGAGTAGTTGGCTTCATGGGCTGACCGAGTTGTCAGACGATGGCTGGCCTCCACTTACTGCTAACATTTTCAGGATTCAAAAGAGACAGTTTCTTCCCAAAAAAAAGTCACAGGAGTTTAGAGCTGAAGAGATGGTAGAGAACAACCTTAGTCCAACTTTCTAACTGTCCAAATAATTAATAATAGTTAATTATAATATGTTAAGAATATATTATATGATATGTCAATAATAATAGCTTGCATTTACCTAGTACTTCCTGGTTTACAAAGTGCTTTACAAATATTGTCCCATTTCATCCTCACACCAACTCTGTGAGGTAGATGTTACTATTTTCCCCATTTCCCAGATGAAGAAACTGAGGCTGACGGCAGTTAAGTAGTTTGCCCAGGGTCAAACAATTAAGAAGTATGCGAAGCTGGATCCCAACTCAACCCTTCCTGATTCCAGCTCCAAAGTTCTATTTACTGTTCCACCTCGCTGTCTCAGGTGACGAAACTGAAAGAAGTGACTTGCCCAAGGTAGTTTGGAGACTTAGCTTGCTTCTAATCCTGGGTCTGTTGAGAGGTGCCTGTGACAGCTTTGGCCTCGGTTTTCTCATACAGTGGAAAAAATGCCGAATGTGGAGTGAGAGGGGCTGGGTTCTAACGCCAGCCCTGACACTACCTATGTGACCTCGGGCAGGTCATTTAACTTCTTGGGACTTATAAATTGAGAGAGTTAGTCTAGATGACCTCTTTAAGTCCCTTCCGGCTCTAAACCTATGATGGTGAAGAGGTTCACCTGCAGAGGCTGAGCTCCTTCCCATAGCTAACATTCTAACATCTAACATCCTAAGCTCTGGCATGCTGACATTCTGTGTTCTCTGTTCCACAGTCCCCTCCCACACATGTTTTTAAAGATCCTTTTGTAAAAATCAAATGATTGTAAACTCTAAATCAGTGTATATTTTTTTTAACTTTGGTGAGCCTCCGTTTCTCCATCTGTAAATAGGACACAATATAATGGTGTAGGAATGTATCAGGCAATAAACATCCAAAGCGTCCTGAGATCTGTGGACGAACAGCACTCCCACAACTAGTTACTAAGCGTTCACTCACCCACAAAGCAAGAAATAGCCTGGTGCTTGAAACCAGAGGAAAGAAAAATTCCCTTCTCCTCACCTGGGTCCTCCATTCAAGCCACGGTGTGTAGAGGAGACAGTTACCTACTTTGATCTGGTGCCCAGGAACTAATAGAGAGCTGTCTTACTGTATTTGCAAGGGCTGGGGCTGCTTATGATCCTGGGGAGGAGCTATATATACAAGGGAAGACATCGGTGGTGACTATGGATGACTCTACATGTCTGTCAAAGTCAAGGATGGGGAGAAGGGAGTCTTTGCCCATGGTCTAAGTCTTGTGTGGTGGAAAGAGAACTAAATAAAGGATGAGATTTCTCTACTACTCATTTGCTGTGTGTTCTCAGGCAGAAGCTTAACTTCCCTGGGCTTCAGCTTTTCCTCATCTGTAAAATGGAGAAGTTGAAACAGATGATGTCCAAGATCTCTTTCAGATCTAACATTCCATGGTTGTGTGTTATCATAGGATATGCTGAAATGCTGGCTCACTTGAGTCCCATTGAAGCATTGTGTTATATGAATTAGGAGTTTGCCCTGGGATGGAATGAACAAATTACATTTTAAAAGCTAAAATATGTCTTAAAATATCTTCATCTTCCCCCCACCAAAAAAAATGATTGGGGGAGAAGGGAAGAGAAGAAGCTGTCTTTGGTTTCTCCATAGTTTTCTTTTCTTAATTTTTGCTGCAGGACAGAACTTAGTTGCAAACTTCTCAGGCAGGAAATTGCAGGCATCTGCAAAATGTCTTTGAATTGGACATTGTGTGAACAACGTGGGAAAGCACATTCTGATTCTAAAATCAAATTTCCCCCTTGCAGCTCTCTTTTCCAATATGGCCTGCCTTGCATTCAGACCAATTTTCCCAGACAATAATAATTCACATTTCTATAGCTCTTTAAGGTTGGCAAAGCATTTTCCTCACAATAAGCCTATGAAGTAGTAGTGGGATATAATTATCCCCCTTTTTCAGATGAGAAAACTGAGGCTCAGTTGAGTGACTTGCCTGTAGATTCTAGATCCAGAAGGTAGATCTCCTGCTTCCTAGACCAAAACCCTGTTGCCCAGAAGGTTCAAATGCCTTCTTTTTATTTTATTTGTTTTTAGTTTTTAATATTTGCTTTTATAAGATTTTGAGTTTTAAATCCCCCCTTCCCAAGATAGCACGCAATCTGATATAGAATATATGTTCATATCAAACATATATGTTCATATGAAACATACATATGTTCATATCAAACACATATATATTCATATTGAACATATGTGTGTTCATATTAAACACAGTTGTACTCAAATGCCTTCTTAACCACCTTTCTGGGGACTGGACCACTTCTACTAAAAAGGGACATTTCAGGGACAGAGTATAGAAGGCATAAAAACATGACCTCGTCCTAGCTGTTGCTCAATTGTTTTCAGTCACATTCAATTCTTCAGGACTCCATTTGAGGTTTTCTTGTCAAAGACACTGGAGTGATTTGCCATTTTCTTCTCTTGCTCATTTTATAGATGAGGAACCGAGGCAAACTGGGTTAAGAGACTTGCTCAGGGTCACACAGCTAGTAAGTGTCTGAGGCCGGATTTGAACTCTGGTCTCCCTGACTCCAGGCCTGATACTCTCTATCTACTATGCCATCCAACTACCCTCTCCTCCTACTCCAGAGCACTTAAATAAGTACTTCTCCGTAGCAGAAATTTCCCTCCCTGTCTCTCAGCACAGCCAATGTTCCACAGTGGAGAAACTCGGTTTGCGGAGTCCCCCTAGAATACTCACTTGAGCTTGTTCCCAGGATACTTGCGAAGGATTCCTATGACCTTATGATCCTAGAGACGATCTTAGGGCTAATCTAGTGTAAAAGTTCTTAAATTGGGGACTCTAAACATTTTTTTAAAATGTTAATCACTATCTCAATGTCCTTATTTTCCTCTGCAATACTGTGTATGTTAGTTTTAGCCTTTAAAAAGATGATTCTTGGGGCAGCTAGGTGGCACAGTGAGTAGAGCCCGACTCTGGAGTCAGGAGGACCTGAGTTCAAATCTGGCCTCAGACACTTGACACACCTTACTGGCTGTGTGACCTTGGGCAAGTCACTTAACCCCAATTGCCCTGCCTTCTCCCTCCAAAAAAGAAACAAAAAAAAGATGATTCTTAGAAGCAGGGGGTGGGGTGGGGTGGCCCATAGGCTTCACCAGACTGACAAAGGGATCTGATCCAGGACACAGAAAAGGTTAAGACCCCCTGATCAATTCTTTTTATAGAGGAAGAACATGAGTCCTGGAGAAGTTAAATAAATAGTCCATACTTACACAGAGAGCAGCTCAACTGGATTAGAATCCAGAGGCCCGGACACCATATCCAGTGCTCATTCTATTACATGAAGAAGGTACAACCTGAGCTAGACCCTGAGGGATGCATAGGATTTGTTTAAGCAGAAAGGAGAAAGGAGGAGATAGTGAAGGCTGGATAAACAGCACATGACATGGAGGAAGGAATGAAGATGATGTCTGTGGGAGAATGGGCTGGGAGGATAATAAGGTGGCTTGACTTATAATTATGTCCATTCTCCTATGTGTGTTTATATAATTAAGTTGTTGTTTGGGGCAAGGGTAAGCCTTACATACACCCATGTTGTCCTCTCTCGTTTGGCTGCATACTCCTGAAGGATTGCCAAGATGTTTTCTTCTTATGAGATTCCGTGGTATCCTATGTTCTACATGGAACAAATATTAATTTGTTGTTACTGTTCATTCGAATGAGGACAAAAGGACTCTGAATGAACCAAATAATTTTTCCCTCTCAAAATAATGTAGAGAAAGGAAGAGATCAGTAATTACCTCTCATCATGTCTGGGGATAGCAAAACTGGGGACTGGGGCAAAAGTCTAGAGCTGCCCTGACCGAGTCTCGGTTGCTTTATTTGGATTGAGAAAGTGGGACCCCATAGATTTATTCTTTTTTTACTTTAATTTTTTTCAATTAATAATGAGCATTTTTTTCTCTCTCACTCACTTGAACTTAGAAAAATAATAAAACTCTTCTGACAAATATGCACAGTAGAGCAGGGCAGTCGGCCGTGTCCATAACGAGTGGCTTATTCTGCGCCCTGAGTCCATCACTGCTTGGCATGGAGTTGGGTCACGCACTCCACCCTCAGTTCTCTGGAACTGGGGTTTTTCAATGCATTGATCAGTTCTCAAGTCTTTCAAAGTTGTGATCCCTACTACTCTCTTTGTTCTGCTCATCTCACTCAGCAGTAGTTTCCCTTTTTCTCTGCAACTGTCTCTTTTTTTCGTTTCTTATAATACACAGCAGTATTCCATTAGATTCTTATGTCATAATTTGTTTAGCCATTCCCCAATAGATGGGTATCTCTTGAGTTTCCAGTTCTTTGCCATCACAAAAAGACTTGGCATCAATGCTTACCTCCAAGCCATGCCCTTTGGCTCATACTCAGTGGGTAATTTACAAAGGAAGCTCACCTGATGGCTTATTACCAAGTGGCAAATATCAGAATGAAAAGTTTCCAAAATATGTAGGTGGTTGGTGCATGGTAGGACAGGACGAGCCTACGGATGAGGAGCTGGGAGAGCGACCAGGGAATCCATCGCAACCACATTAGTAGGACATTCAGGTAGACAGTGTCAAGGAGGACCAAATAGAAACAAAGTGTTGAAGTTACAGAAGGGAGGATGGCTCAAAATAAGGAAGAACCTCTTAAAAATTAGAATCATCCAAAAGTCAAAGAATTGTTGGAATATAGACTCGTAGAATTGAGAGATGGAAGGATCCTCTGTTGGACCTTCTGGACCAACCTAGGTTTAAAAGGAATCCCCACAGAACATACCCCACAAGTGGCCATCCAGTCTCTGAAGGCTTCTCACCACCTCTTGAAGGCTCATTTTACTATTAAACAGTGAATAATTAGGCAACTTTTTTTTTCCCTGATATCAAATTGGAATTGCTCTCCTGGCAACTTCTATCCTTTGTTCCTATTTCCGTGCTTTGAGCACTGGACAATTCTAATACCTCCTGAATTTGATAGTCCTTAAAGTACTTAAAGACAGCCATCTAGGAACCTCCCACCCCCAGTCTTCACCTCTCCAGGCTATCCATTCTCACTTTCTTCAAGCCATCCTTGTATGACATGGACTTTAAGCCCCTCACTATCCTGGTTGCCCTTCAAAGGGATACACTCCAGCTTATCAATCATCTTGTGGTGCCCAGAACCAAACAAAGGGTTCTATATGAAGCTTGAGTAAGGCAGAGTGCAAGGAACCCATCACCTCCCTATTTCTGGAAACTCTAGATCTCTTGAGCCCTAGGTACCATTTGATTTTTTTGGTTGCCACATTACATGACAATATAAAGTACAGAGGTTTTTGAGGCAAAGGATCTGGATTCAAATCCTAGCTCTTCTATTTCCTACCAGCATGACCTTTGGGAAATGGTGTAACCTTTCTGTCCTCAGTTTCCTTCTCTGTAAAAATAAACTGGAAGGTCCTTGGAAGCCATCTAGTCCAGTTCCTAATTTTACAAGAAATTAAATAACATGCCCTAAATCACCCAGGGGCAGGGCCAAGATCTGATGGCCCCAAACTCAATGCTCTGCCCACTTGAAAAAGAGAGAGCTTAATTACAAGAAAATAAGACCATATCAGGGATTTAATTTCTACCAGTTGCCCTGGTATCAATATACATTTAGCCCAATCTCCTACATTTATATCATAACTATTTCCTGTCCTTGGCAATGATCACATTGGATTGAAAGGAGTGGGTAGGGAAGTCAAGTCATAAAATGTCACAACTGAAAAAGACCTCAGAGACTGTCTAGTCCAACCACTGCCTCAAACCCAAACCCTACCTCTAGCAGCTCCATCGTTGTCCAGCTTCTTCTTAAGGATCTCCTATGATAGGGAACTTGCTACCTCACCCACTAGCCTGGTCTATTCTTGGTCAACTCTGAGACTTAGGAATGAGCTGAGATCTGCCTCCCAAGGGGCTACTCTCCCTGATCCGAACGCAGCCTTTCGAAGTTATATAACCCACCAACAGTCGCTACAGACCCAAATGTAGACATAACAATGACATCCTAAATGTTGAGTGGGCCAAAGGACAACCATACGAACAATTAATTACTATGTAAAGGAAAATGATAATAATAACACAGTATATCAAAATTTCTGGGATGCAACTCAAGCAATCCTCAGGGGAAAAATCATATCCTTACAAACATATATTAACAAAATGGAATTATGCAACCAAAAACTAACCACCAAAATTTACAGAATTTTTAGGCTTTAAAGCTAGCTTAGCTATCATCTAATATAATGAACTCGTTTTACAGATGTGGAAACTGAGGCTCAGGGATGTTTAAATGACTTATTCAGGGTCACACAGATAATAAATAATAGAGCCAGGATTTAAACCCAGGTCTTCTCTTTGCAGATGAAGTGCTTTTTCTACTACTCCCCATGGCCTCTTACAACATGCAGGAAGGAGCATGCTGATGCCAAGGAGTAGCATCCCAGCCAAGGAGATGTCATCTTAACTCCAGCCCGGTCTCCAAGGATTGCCAGTTCATCTTGAGCAACCTTCATAATCCCGAGGCCCAAGCCCAAGGTGTAGTTACTTATTACTTGGCAACAGCACAGGATATAAAAGGCAGTGAACTCCAGAATTCATGTGGATGTCTGTGATGCGTTGTTTCCGAATAAAGGGCAGGTCTCAGGCAATTTCTAACCTACACAGACAGATTTCACTGGCCTGCAAAATCTCAAGCATGCATCATGGAGACAGCATTTGTTAGGTAAGTGTTAAATACTGGTGCTATAGGTCATTGAAAGTGCACAAGGATTGACTTTAAAAAGCAACCAGATGTCAGAAAGGAATCACCTGTATCATGTCACCTCTCTACTCAAAACCCCTTGATTAGTCCCTATTTCCAGAAGGAGCAAGTCCAGTCTCCTTAACCTCCCATTCAAGCCTTCCCTACAATGTGACCCCTGCCTGAATTTCCAGACTCTTTCTTGCGTGTAAAGCTCTTTGAGCTAACAATCTTTGTTAGTTTTGTTTCCCTTGCACTCAGTACATGTGCCTGGAACATGGCAGCACTTAATCAATGCTTGTTGACTATTGTCCGACAGCACTCTAATACAAAGGATTCTATTCACTATTCATCGAGTATGCCTTGTAAATTTCTACCTTCATAACTTTTGCTATTGCTTGCTTCACCTTCCTGCCCAACATCTTTGGGTGGGTAACAGACTTTACCCAGTCTTCAAAGTCTGACAAGTCCCTTCGAAGCCTCCCCCAGAGTCACAGTTGGATGATAATCTCTTCTTTCTCTAAGGTCATAACCCATTGTCTGTGCCAACCATTAAAAGCCTCCCCAATCTTTAGGGAGTCAAAATGGCCAGCAAGCTCCTTAAAGAGAAGAAATACAAGAGAGTGGAGCAGAGAAAAGCTCCAGCACCGGTCACTTGGTGGAGATGTTCTTCCATATCACTAGCCCAGCAGAGCACCACCCTGCAGAAATGACAGAGCCAACAGAAAGTTAAGAAAACAAAATGGTGATATCATAAGAGATCATCGGCAGCCTTTCAGAGTTAGAGGCATAAGTTGCCCGCATGGGTTACAAATGTTCCCTACATACATGCATTCAATGCATGGTCTCTTGTCACATGTATTCCCTAAATGTGTATCATCTGGGCATGCATTTTGGCTACATGTGTTCTCTAGGTATCTCCTCTGCCATGCACATTCCCTAGAGATATCCACTTTTACTATTGATGGTATTCATATTTGTGGGAGAGGGTGCCCCAGGTTTATGGGAGAAAATATTCTATGGTAACTTTTATTTCTAGGCCCACTAATTAAATGTCTTTACTTTGAACCAATTGTGTTCTCTGGTTAGCTAGTAAAAGTAATCAAATTGATGGGGACTCATAAGTTATGTTTTAAGTGGTTATGGATTCACAGAATACCTTGAACCTAAGATAGCTTTTCTGGGGACCCGCATACAAAGGGGGCACCACAGGTGCTATGTGTAAATAGCAAATTTACAACTTGATACACACTGTTTTCTTGTCAATATTTGTTGATGGACTGGGAATATAATTTTTTAAAAAACATTAAATAAAATATTGGCAAACAGAATGCAAAAAGAAAGATGCATAAAGTATTTCCTTTTAACGCCTAAAGCACCTGGAAAACACCACGAGTTTAAACCCCCCAGACCCCAAACAGAAGTTAGAGACCAATGTGTGCAAGAGGCAATAATATAGTAGAAAGAATGCCAGAATCAACAGAAAATGTGGATTTTACTGCCAAATTTGCCACTAACTGTAAGCTTGGGCAAATTGCTTGTCCCCTCTGGGCCTCGATTTCCTCCTCTTATAGATGAGGAGGTTGATCTTGATTATCCCTTGAGGCTGATTTTATTCTATGTTGAAAAGGCCCCGCCAGTTCTAACATTCTATGATCTAAGTTCTGAGGTCCCATCCAGCTCTGATGCTGTTTAAAGAGCCTTCCAGTTCTAGGATTCTTCGTTCTGTATTCCAGGGCCCCTTCCAGCTCTGACAAGCCATCATAAAAGGTGTCTTCCAGCTCATTCTATATTTTATGTTCTATCACCCCTTCCAGGTCTAACATTCTATAGCCTGTCATCTGTGATTTCTTCCAGCTTGGATATTTTATATGCAAAAAGTCCTTTCCGGCTCTAACATTCTATGAGTCCTCTGGGATAGCTTTATTTCTCTGGCATAGTAGTTTCTTAGCCATCCTGGGTCTAGTCTTTCTATAGGATTTCCTGCTAAAATATATAGCAAATATATGTATCTAATGTAGCAAATATGTGCTATGTAATTTGGGGACTTAGGTAGATTTGGGGAATATTGTTTATCGTTACCTAACAGGTTACTACTCAGCATTCTTGGGAAGTTAATTATGTTTTGGTTTCTATCTATGAATGGCAATTCCAGTGTTTCCACGGTAATTGTTAATTTATTTGAAATAGTACCTGTGAATGAAAGAATGACTTGGCAGTTTTAAGTCATCTGCACCTGCTCGATGATGGAGCTTCTCCTGTTACCACAATAATTGATTGCTCACTTAAAATAATTAAAAATGATTCACTTCTTTGGTGGCTGTATTAGCTCAAGAGCATGTGGATTAAATTTACACACACATATTCTCTCTCTCTCTCTCTCTCTCTCTCTCTCTCTCTCTCTCTCTCTCACACACACACACACACACACGCACGCACACTTACAGGGTGTCCCAAAAGTCTTAGCGGAGTTTCAAGCTATTAAATATTAAAACTCCACTAAGACTTTTGGGACGCCCTGTATATGTGCCTAGGCTCGTAGACTATGGGAACTGGTTAACTAGTACTAGAAAGTATTTCCCACCCAAATTTCTTAATTGGTTCAATTTGTCTGCACACATTAAAGAGCACAGGGGACTGAGAATGAGCAGGCGGGTACCAGTTCTACTTTGTGACCCTGGACAAATCATTTCTCTCTAAGCCTATTTCAGCATCTTAAAAATGGAAAGTTTAGACTTATTAGATGATTTCTAAAGTCCCTTTTACCTCTATCTTTCTATGTTCTAAGGTTCTTTCCAGCTCTGACATTCTATATCAGTGAGTCCCTGGCAGGGCCGACACTCTAGGCTCTTCAGTGTTTGGAACACAGCATGTCCCAAAAGTCTTAGCGCCGCTTTAAACTTTAATAACTTCAGGACTAGAAATTCTAGACAATTACCAAAAAAAAATCACTCAAAAGTTTAATTATTTAATTTAATTAACACCAATACTTTGAATTTCAAATGATAAAATCTTAAATTTTAATTTTTAGCAAGATGGGCTACCCTGTGTGTAGGACAGTTTCTGAATGACACTTTTCAGGCTGGCAGATAGATCAGTCAGTCAGTTAATGAACATTTATTAAGCATCTGCTGTATGCTAGGCACTGTACTAAGTAAACACTGGGGAAACAAAGAAAAGCAAAAGTCAGATCCTGTGCTCAAGGAGCTCTTTGAAGGAATTCATAGTTCTCTTACTTTGTTATCTTGGTTACCTGATCTATCCCCATTAGACTTTTTCTTGTAGGGACATGTCAAAACTGTCACAGTGTGCATCAAACCTTTCTTCTTCAGATGCTTTTATGGCTAGGTTTGCAGATGTAATCCAATTACTAAGCAGTCTCAGATGAAAGTTAAACCAAGTTCAAAAACCAACCAGAGTGATGCAATGAACAAGATGGTGGTGATGTTGGGATGTAATAAAAAAAATGCAGAGATAAATTTAACATTTTAATAGTAATCCTTTCAGGCATTGTTTTTTGTAAATTTGTAGCATTTATATTTCTGAAGTTATACAAGCTTAAAGCTACACTAAGTCATTTGGAACAACTCGTACCTCGGTTCAATCAGAATCTAGGGAATATTTTGAAGATGGGGAGATAAAAATAATGAACTTTAGGTCAGTCTTGAAATCACATTTTTTGATGATTAAATAAGAGAAGCACTGTGGCGCAGACCAGGATAGAAACCCAGGAAGACCTTGGTTTAGGGCCCACCTAAACCACACATACTGGTTCTGAGACCCTGAAAAAGTCACAACCTCTCAATGGCTCTGGACAACTCTCTAGGATTATAAATAGCAAAACAGTCAGTCAGCCATCAGCTTTGGTGAAGGGAGTTTCCTCGTCAGAGAGTTCTCTACACCAATAAAATCACAGGTCACAACATTCAAAAAAAAAATAGAATTAGAAGCAAACATAATTTCTAAAGACCAGTAATGCTTGGAGCAAGGGCGGAAATCCTAAACCTCTTTCCCCCCTTCTTTAATCAAACCTTTTAGAGGAAGCTTATCTTATATCTGACAAATTCTAATCCTTACAAGCTAAACTTTAGAGCTGAAAGAAAAATGCAGGTAGAAGGTAATTTCTCATTTTAAAGTGGGAGAGTGATAGCAGGTCTCTCTAGCTCCTGGGGAAGAATGAAGACAAGTCCCACTTAATGAAAGAGGCCCAGTTAATCTGCCTCCAGATTGGTGTCTCCATGTAACACCCTAGGGAGAAGGAATCAAAAGAAGCCGTTTTGATGGGTGAGCTGCTGGGGAATACAGGCCAGAGGGTGCTTAAAGTGCATCAGTCTGTACTGTTTCACATAAGCGAGATTTCTGCCCATTGGCCCCCTCTTATTCCTTCATCCTTTTCTCACTAGTAATGTAGTCTAGCCACCAAAACAGCAGGCCGTGACTTTAATGAAAGAGAAAACCAGAAGATAAAATCCTGGGCTCTGCAGTCAAAGAATACCTACCTGGTGCACCATATTTGTTGATCAGCTTTAATCATGTCAGTCATCTGATCCTACAGTCCCAACATATGTAACTTCCACAGGAGGGCCATTCTCCAGCAGGCTTCCAGGCCAGGGGCCTGAGGAGTCAGTATACAGGCGACAGACTGTCTATGAGGAAGGTGCAGGCTGTAGGGTCCACCCAGGATGTAAGGCTGCCAGATGAGAGAGATGAGGACAGGCAGACAGGTGACGGGAACCCAGCTAGGTCACACCCAGCAGTTTGCAATTCATCTCCTCCAAAATTTCTTGGCAGTGGGGATTTCTACAAAATCTAGGCCTTTGATTTTTCTCATCCTTCTTGAAATTAATTTGATGTCAGAATTGAAATGAATTTCTTTGCTGCATAAAGGTTTCATCTTCCAGAGATAGTAGGGATGGGGAGGGGGTGGGGCAAGAGATGGAGAAATTTGTGTGTGTTGGAGGGAGGCAGAGACAGAGACAGAGATAGAAAGGCAGATGTGAAGGGAGAAGGCGTGAGAAGAGAGAAGAAAGAGAGAAAAGGAGGAGGAGGAAGAGAATGACACACAGGAGGAGGGAGATGGAGAAATAAAAGACAGGAGAGAGAAATAAGGATGTTAGGATAGAATAGAAAATATAAGATAGAAACAGAGAAAAGTAAAGGCAGAAAGGAAATAAGAGGACTATAAAAGAGGGAGAAGAAAAAGGAGGAGGAAATAAAGAGAGAGGAATGTAGATGATGGAGGAAGAAGAAGGGAGAGGCAAATCTCTATAGAAAAGAGAGGGTGTGGGGCAGCTAGGTGGTGCAGTCAGTAGAGCTCCGGTCCTGGGGTCAGGAAGATCTGAGTTCAAATCCAGCCTCAGACACTTGACACACTTACTAGCTGTGTGACCTTGGGCAAGTCACTTAACCCCAATTGCCTTGCCTTCTCCCCTCAAAAAAAAAGAAAAGAGAGGGTGGAAGATGAGAGAAGAAAATTTGAAGGAGAGAAAGATAAAGGGAGATTAACTTTTAAGAATTGGCCATGAGCTCTTGACTAATCAAATAGAAATGGTTTTTCAGTCTAAAAAGATGCTCCAAGGCTTTTGTTTCATCTGGGCTTTTAAAACCCATATAAGAAAATGAAAATGAATCTAATGTAGTGCCTGTCAAATGAAAAATCAGTGCCCTTTCAAGCACCTCGGTCTGTTTTCCTGGGACCCACCCTCTTGCTTTGTGCCTAGTCCTTAGGATGCCCCCAAATAAAGCAGGTCCAGCCAAGCCAGCAGCTCAGAGATGAAAGACTAGAAGAAGCAATGCTGAAAGGCCAATTGGAGGGAGGGCCTTTTGTCAGCATTCATCGCTAATCTGTTTAATATCTGCTCATAATTAGGGCTATAGGATTTCACATCAGCTGTCACCAAGAGCATAAGCCAACCTCAGTTAAGACATAATACTGTATAATAAAAATGGAATCCTTTTCAAACCACATGTAGGTGTAGAAAACACATGGCTTCAGATTAATGACCTGGAAAATGGGCCTGCCAATCAGCATACCGTGCATCCAGTGTACTGGGGAGAAAAGAAACAGAAAAATGAGTTCCTGAGGTCTGGTGAGAGTTGGTAGGGACCTTAGGCATCATTTCATCTAGTCCTTTCATTTGACAGATGAGGAAGGAAAGAAGGAAATGAATATTTATTAAGTACCTGCTATGTTCTGGGCACTGTGCAAATATGATCTCATCTGATCCTCACAACAATGCTGGTGGGGGGTAGGGGCTATTATTTTCTCTATTTTACAGTTGAGGAAACAGAGGCAAGTCAAGGTTAAGTGACTTGCCTAGGGTCACACACGTTAGAAAGTATCTGAGGCTGGATTTGAACTCAAGTCTTCCTTACTCCAAGCCTAGTGACACCTAGCTGCCATAAAAGAAACTGAAAGAGAGGGAGAAGAAGAAGGAGAGGGAGGGAGGAAGAGAGACAGAGACAGAGACAGAGAGACAGAGAGAGAGCAGGAGAGAAGGAGGGGAGAAAAGAGAAAGAGACAGACTCACCCATGGTCATAGATTATTTATGATGCTCAGACTCAAACCCAGGTTTTATGATTCTAGAACCCAGCACTTTCTCTATGATATACCACCACTTCTCAACAAGGGTAAAGAGAAGGAGAAATAAGAAAAGGAAAAGGAGAATGAGGAAGGAGATAGAGAAGAAAAAGGAGAGAAGGAGGAGGTTGAGAAAGAAAAGAGGAGAAAACAAGAACTTATAAAAAGAGGATGAAGGAAGAGGAAGATGAAGGGAAAAGATCATGCTGGGAGGCTAAGAAAAACGATCAGAAAAGTTATGAGTAGGAAGAGGGAAGGAAGGAAGGAAGAAACTTCTGGCCTAGAGAGAATACCAGCTTAGGAATTGAGAGACCCGGATTGTAATAGTTTGTGACAGACAACTATGTCATTAATAATGGTGGGATCTCAGCTGGCCAGGGGGGTAGAGGTGGGGAGGGAGAGAAGTATGGGAGGTGCTCTAGAAAGAGCATCGAATTAGATTACAATCCTGGGTTCTAGTCACTAATTCATTCACTGGGGAATAAAATATGTGCATAAGTAAATAATACAAAGCATGTACAAAGTAACACAAAGTTATTTTGAGGAGAGAATGCTACTAATTTGGAAAGCTTGGGAAAGGTCACATGGAAAAAGTAGCATCTGAGTGATGATTTCCAGAGAGTTGGAGTATGAGGCAGAAGTAAGGGCAGGAGCAGCTTCCAGACATAAAAGAACACTTGTCCTGAGACACACCTTCTTGGCATGAAGATGGAAAATGGAATGTCATGGATAGGGAAACAGCTAGCAGCCAGTTTGACTGGAATGCAGAAAACACACAAAAAAAGTACTAGGAAATAAGACTAAAAAGGTAGGTTAGAGCCAGATTGGCTTTAAATACCAGACTGAGGAGTTGATAATTTTATCCCCTACAAAAAAAGGGATCCATTGAAAATTTTTGAGTTCAGGAGTGATATGGAAGTCCTCTCTTTTTGGAATATTGATTTGGCATTGGTGTGGAGGATTGGATTGAGAGGGGAGAGACTGGAAACAGGCAGATCAATTAAGACAAGAAATTATGAGATGTTGAGTAGAGAGATAGGAGAACAGATGCAAATGATGTGGAAATAGAATCAATCGGACTTGACAACTGAATAGGGGGTGTTTAAGGAAGGTTGAAGAGGCAAAGGTGACTGCAAAGGTGTGAACTCTGATGACTGGAAGGATAATGCCATCAGTTCAAATGGGGAATTTTGGAGGAGAGTTGGGTTCTACAACTTCCCATCTGAGCCTCTGCAATCCTGATAGGTAACTGCTTCACCTGGTTCAAGATTTCAGGCCGTTTCTACTTCCCTTTGGTTCTGGAACAATTGTCAAATCAACTTTCATTGTTCCTGGTTGGGGTTGGTCAATCTACTCCCCTCTGGCTTCACACGCCAGCTCTTACTTTGAGATGCAAAGTGCCACTTAGATGGCCTTTAATCCTTATGCATGTTGTTTCCCTCAACTAGAATAAACTCCTTGAGAGCAGGGATTGACAAAAGAAAAGAGAGCCCAGGAGAGAAGATGCCCAACCCACACTAAGGTGGAGAGATGATAGTGCCCAACAAAGGACTCTGAGAAGTAAGGACTGGTCGGAGAGATAGAGGGAGAACAAAGAACAGCGTCACATACACTATGGGAAAAGAGTGTCAGAAGGAGGATGTGGTTCACTGAAGAGAGCTTAAGAAGGTGGAAACTGAGGAAAAGCCGTTAGATTTAGCAGATAAGAAATCAGTGGCAAACTCGTGGAAAATAGTTCATTTGAGAGGTGGGGTTAGAAGTCAAATTTAAAGGCTTGAGACATGGGTGCAAGGTGAAAGGATTCTTTCTAGGAGTTTGGCTGTGAACAGAAGAGTTTGAGGGAATGCTAGGGTCAAGTGGAAGTTTTTGAAGGTGAAGAGAACTGGGACATATTTGTAGGTGACAAAGAAAGAGCTAAGTTGGGGGGAAAGATTGCAGATGAAAGAGAGGGAGTGACTGAAGAGGCAAGTAGCCAAAGGAGATGATCTAGAAGATGATGAAGATCCCAAGTGGAGGGGTTAGCCTTGGCAAGGAGGACTGCCTAGTGTCAAGGACAAGAGGGGTTCAGCATGAATTGTCTCTTATATCTCTGCCAGGTAGATAAGATCTTCTGCTGAGGGGGTATGGGAAAGAGGTAGTGTAGACGGACTAAGGAAAAGGTTTGGAGCAGCCACTGTGGAGAGATGAGTCAAGTCGACAGGCATTTACTAAACATCTACTATGTTCCAGGAGTTATGCTAAATACTGGAATGTGCTGGAGAGTCCATTGTGGGATTGGTGAGGAAGGATTGTCCTGCATCTGTTGGCACCTAGTTTGGACTAAGTAACATAAATTTGTAATGAATCCCTCTAGCGTGGTTTGGTTGTTTTCTCCAAAAAGCATTCTGGGATTCAGTTATCATCTGTAAAATGAAAGACTAAACTAGATCATACCTATATGATCCCTTTCAGTTTCAGTGTCCTATGAGTGGCTTTAAAAAATTTCTCCAACATAAATGAGAACATTGGTTGTAATGAAGGTTTTGTGTTATTGGCCCCTTTTGTGGACAATTAAATATATCTGGGAAACAAAAACAGCCCTGTTCCGTAAAGTACTGTGGTTTTAGCCGGGTTCTTAATGGATTGGAAATCAGTAATGAGTTTGCATCTTCATAGATATCATTTACCTATCTGCCACTGAAGTCTTCCTCTAGTACCTTCCCTCTGTGTAGAGATGACCCCCAGGTTCTGGAAGCAGGATGTATGCCCCTGAGGACAAGGACTATTTTGTTTGGAGCTTTGTATCCTCAGAGTTTCATATGGCATAGGCATTTGTTTAATTGTGTTGTATTGCATTGCACTGAGTCATAGAGTGAAAACTGGGAGGCACTTGGAGAGGGACAGAAACAAACATTTAAGTGCCTACCATATGCCGGGCACTCTGCTAAATGCTTTAGAAATATGCCATTTGATAAAACTTGAATTGTATAGTATTGAATCACAGATTTAGACCTGGAGGGATCTCAAATCTCAAGCACTGTAGCAGGTAGGTGGTACAGTGGTTAGAGCATTGAGCTTGAAATCAGGAAGCCTCATCTTCCTGAGTTCAAATCCAGTTTCAGATACATACTGGATGTGTGACCCTGGGCAAGTCACTTCCCTTGTTTGCCTCAGTTTCCTTATCTGTAAAACGAGCTGGAGGGGGAAATGTGACTCTCTTGTTTTTTTATTTATAGAATGGCACTTAGTATTCTTTCACAAGAAAGCTCTTAAATGCATTTAAATTTAATCTACTAAACTGAAAAGGCTTTGAGTTAGGGCCTGGTTGATGGATTATGTTTCTCTAAGGGACATGGACCAGCCCGATTATGTTTTTATAGACTCATCACCATGTGCGATGCAAAGAAATGAATTTTTAGGACATAGCAACTCTAAAAGACTAAGTTCTGAGCCACAGAGTAGTTGTGATCTTCCTCAGTGCAGGAAGGGGGTGGAAATGCCCCATCCTGATGAAATCACAGACCTTTGAAAAAGTTTTGAAGAAGCATTTACTTCCATTTCCACCAACCATAATTACTGTGTGTGGATATTTTCTGCAATAGAGAGTTGGCAAAACTTTTTTTCATGCCTTTTAAACTTAAAAAGAACACAATTTTCAAGTATGTGAAAAATATATGAAGGAAAAGAAGGATTCAGTTTATTCTGCTTGGCCTGAGAAGGCAAAATTATCAGTAGTGGGAAGAAGCCATTGGGTCAAGGCAGTTATGGTAGATATTTCAGCTCAATGGCAGGAAGAACTTTTTAACAAGGAGCTATCCAAAAGTTGAAGGAGCTGCTCAGGAGGTAAAGAGTTGATCATCTCTGAAGGTCTTCCAGTGGATGGTGGGGATAATCCCTCCTTAGGGTTGTTTCAGTGAAAGCTTGGCTCATGTGACCTCTGGGGACCTTTTCAACTCGGGAATTCTATGATTCAATAAAAGGATGCAAAGAGGATAGTTTGGGAAGTCAAAGATAAACTTTGTGATCCTGACCAGAGCTGGGCCTCCTTAAAGATAGATAGATGCTTAATGTCAGAGGCAACATAGTGTATTGGGAATAATTCTTTAGCTACAATTCAAGAGGCCTGGAATCTATTTTCGTGTCTGTGATCAGCTATCTATGTAACCTTGGGGAAGTCACTAAACCTTTCTGCCTTAGTTTCCTCATTTGTAACATGGACATTTCAAAATCTGCTCCTGCCTAATAGCATCTAGTAATAATATATACTTTTCATGGCACTTCATACTTTTTTCCCAATCTTTTTCACATGCATTTTTTCCTCATTTAATTCTCAGAGAGGTTAGATGAGTACTTATCTGAGGTCACATTCTAAATTCAAGGTAGAGTCAACAGTAAGTCTACACTACATTTAATGGGTGGGTATGGGAAAACTTTTTTAGGAAGTGTTTAAGAAACAGAAGAAGAGAGTTGGGCATAACTGACAACAGAGAGGAGGGAGTACTGCTTGATTTTTATTTAATTAGTTCTATTTTCTCTGCAAAGAATGATCTATACTGGAAATGACAGAACAAAAAAAAACCACAAATGCTTTATTCTGCATCCTGAATTCATCACCTCCCTGTCAGGAGGTGCCTCATCATTGGTCCTAATTTTTTTCTGATATAAATTAGCCTTTTATTCAATTCAATTCCATCCCACTCAATTTAATTTGTAGGACTGAACATAGGATCTCACAAATTTAGAACCAAAAGAGACCTTTGACATCACCTTGTTCAACCTCCTAATTTTACAGATGAGAAAAAAGAGGCATAAGTGGGGTGAGGGGGTGGTGGGGATCTTGGAGATTGTGAAAACGAATTGCCCTGTTTTTACATCTGAGGAAACTGAGACCCAGAAAAGTTATATGAGTTGTCTGAAGTCACAATAGGGCCAAAAAATTCAAACCCTGGTTTTCCAAGTTCAAATCTATTGTTCTTTCAAATACACCATGAATTCAGTTCAACAAAATGTTTATTGAGTATTTACTAAAGTGCATTAAGCTGGGCACCATTTCCAGCCCTAACATGAAAATGGCTTTGTGTTCACATGGGATCATCTTGAGAATGACTATCATTCTCCCCCTCTCCTCTCCCATGGTTTCCCCAGTCTACTCTGAGGCAGAGGGAGAGGCAGAGGCTGCCAGAGCACACTAATAAGGCTGGGTTTCATTACATGACATTTTGGTATGCCTCGTGAAGAGAGCCTCAGAGATCTGTCAGCTTTTATTATTGCTTACTCGTTTGGGGAATGTGACTGGCCCACGACTCTTCCCGCAGACCTGTTTCTGGCCAATATCTTCTGTGCCATAACTGTACAGAAGAGATCAACAAAACCTGTTGTTAGAAAGGATGTGTTAGTGTCTTGGGATGTACTCCAGGCTCCTATGGTCCCAAATGCTATGTGTAACATGTTGCAGAAGGCTACTGTTGCATCTGGACCATGGGATGCCACTCCAAAAATGCAGCGAATGCCTTTTGCTTCTCCCACAAGTAATAACAACCCACATTCCTGGTACTTTCCTCATAACAACTCTATGAGGTCAGCAGAATTGAATTGAGTGTCACAGAACTGAAGTAACAATCATCAAAAGATTTGAAGCTGTTAGAGACCTTAGGCGTCAACTAGTCCAAATCCTTGTTTTACAGATGAGGAAACTGAGTCGTAGTTAGGTTAAGTAACTTGGCCATTAGCAAATAGCTAGAAAGGGGCAGAGCTGAGATTCACACTTAGGTTTCCTGATGCTCAGCCCAAAGTTCTTTTCACCACAGGATCTTGCATGTTGGAGAGGGTTGTGTACAATTGCTTATATATTTTCCCCCTAAATCAGCAGAGAATACAAATCAATATGCTGGAAAACATATTAGAAGGGTAATCAGAGACCAATCCTGCCATACCTTCCTCCTCTAAAGGCTCAGCTTCTTCATCTGAGTTTGCTGGGATAGAGATCACTCATAGGTCCCTTCTGGCTCTAACATCCTGTGAAGCCTATAAAATGAGGGTGCAAACCATCGATAGGTAGGCTCAGAGAGCAGGGACACAGAACAGTTACAGGGTCCAGCTCTGCCCAGCTTAGGGGACAAATGTGACCATGGCTCTTGGGCCCGTATATTTCCGTCCAGCTACCAGAGCCCAGCTCACTTCCAGTTCTTCCTTGTTAAGTACCCTGAGAGGTCAGTGCTTTTTTGTTAATTCTAATTTGTTTCTATTTCCACACCAAACCAACTTCCTCTTGCTGTTAGAACATGCTTTCTCCTATAGTCATTAGCTCCTATTGAATTATTTTTCTTTCTCCTTTCTTTCCTCCTGACGGCTTGCCTGATCTTAAAACCTGAAGCTGGCGTATATCTCCCAAAGAATCAGAAGCATCTTTCATTTTACATGAACCATTAACTTCTACATTTATTTGAATAGTAATAATAGTAGCTAACATTCCTATAACACTTTAAGGTTTGCAAAGCACTTTACGAATACCACTTTCACTTAATCCTCATAACAGCCCTGGGATATAGGTGCTATTATAAACCCAACTTTAAAGATGAGGAAACTTGGGCAGATGGCGATTAAGTGACTTGCCCAGGGACACATAGCTGATAAGGGTTTGAAGTCACTTTTGAACTCAGGCCTAGCGCTCTAGCCACTGTGCTAACTAGCTACATTCATTTGAAATGTAGACAGATAAGCCATGTTCTGATGATAGAACCTTTAAAAGAAAGGCAGTACAGTTCAGGAGAAAGAATGAAGGACTAGACAGCAACAAGCCTAGGTTCTACTTCAAGTTAGCCATTGTAGCTTGAGGCAAGTTCATTTTCCCTCTCCGAGACTCAGTTTCCTTCTCTGTAAAATAACTGGACTGGATGACCTCTCTAAGGTCCATCCTGAGCCTAACATCCTATGATTCTACCTATGGTATTTCTCTAACCCACAACGTGCCACCTAATTTTTCTAGCCTTATCACATTTATTGATTCTGTGTTCCAACAAAAGTTAGCTATTCTCTGATCTCCTCTCTTCTTTTTCCTTGTTGAGATCCTTCTCTTCCTTCGGGGACCTGTTCAAGTGTTGCCTCTTCCATAGACTCTTCCCTTGTCTCTCTTGAAAGCAATTCAAAAACAACAACCACCATAACAACATAAGATCACATGCTTTAGAGCTGGAAGAGACCTAAGACATTATCTACTATAGTCCCCTCACTGTAAAGAAAGGAAAACTGAAGCCCAGAGAAAGTCCTTGTGACCAAGGTCATTGTGACCAAAGAGGGTCTCCTTCCTTACATTTTCTAAGAGCATTTCATCTTGCTCTCTCTCTTTGTGCTCCTATCCCACCCTAGCTTTTAATAATAGTAATAATAGTTAATATTTTATAGTGCTTTAAGGTGTACAAAGTGATTTTTCAACTATGTTTCATTGGAGCCTGACAACGACCCTTTGAGGTAGGTGCTATTATATTCCTCATTTTACACAAGAGGAGACTGAAGCTAAAATTGAGTAAGTCGCTCGCCTAGGATCACGGCTAGAAAGTATTTGGGGGCTAGATTTGAACTCCGGTCTTCTTCACTCGATATCCAGTATTTTATCATCCTTGTTTATTCACTTATCATATCCACCCTTCCCCCACCCCTCAGAGGGAAGGGACTGCGTTGGTTTTCCTTCTTTGTATCTGCAGCCCATAGCACAAAGCTTTGCACACAGTAGTTACTTAATGGATATTTATTCAATTGAGTTGACTTGGCATGACATTTCAAAGAAATATAGAGGAATAATTTACCTTAGTCATAGAGATAATGAATCTAGCATGAAAAATACTGTATTGTATACTGGTGTACCACTGTGCAATGTTTTTCTGATTCTCTGTGTGATTCCATGCAGGCCCTGGGCTTGCAGACTGGTACTAATTTGCATGGCTAGTAGTGGTTAAATCATAACACCCACTGGGGAAGGAGGCCAAAGTTGGCAAACCATTCTTCAAATTCTAATAAAAGCTCTTGAAGTGGGAATTATGGGCCATAAATTTGGGCAGCTCAGACACGGTTCTATTCCACAGCAGGGTAATCTTTTCAATTATCTTTTGTGAGCCTTGTCCCTTAAAACGATCACAACCCTGCTTTGGATAACATTGGCTTTTATAAGGTTGATATTCAGTTTAAATCCAGGCGCAAGAATAACTAGGCACAGGATAATGAAGAGAGGGAGGAAAGGATATGTGTGTTTGGCGAAGGATCAGGACAGGCTGAAATGCTGTCTGGGATGCTGTCTGTGAGCCTAGTGGGAAGGTCTTAGGATCTTCAGTAGGAACTATGGCCTGCGACAGAAAGTTTGTCCTGATGGCAAGAGGAACTTTTTCAGGCATGGGAGTAGAAACTAGTTAGAATTAGTAGCTAGCATTTATATAGCACGTTAGGGTTTTCAAAACACTTTATCTATCTCATTTGATCCTCACAACTGCCCTTTGAGGTAGGTCCTATTATTATCCCCGCTTTACAGATGAAGAAGCTGAGGATAAGAATGGTTAAGTGACTTACCCAGGGTAGTACAGCCAGTAAATATCTGGGGCAGGATTTGAACTTGGGCCTTCCTGACTCAGATCTGGCATTCTAGCCACTATGCCACCTAATCTCTAGGAAATAAATATTGACTTCTCAAGAGGCTATATAGTGAAGGATTTGGAATGAGTTAGATTCTGGTAGTTGGACAGAGGTATCCAGATTCAGGAACCATAATACACCTTTACTCCTAAAGTCAGCTTTACAGCTATTCTGTTGTGTCCCTGTAGTTGTTGTTAGCATGCTGCTGTTTCAGTTTTGTCTGATCCTTTGTGATCCCATTTGGGATTTTCTTTGCCAAGAAAATGGAGTAGTTTGCCATTTTCTTCTTCGGCTCACTTTTTTACAGATGAAGAAACTGAGGCAAACAAGGTTAAGTGACTTACCTAGGATCACACGGCTACTAAGTAGCTGAGGCTAGATTTGAACTCAGATCTTCCTGACTCCAGGCCTAGAACTCTATTCACTGCAACACTCAGCTGCCTTTCTATCTGTAGTTGGCTATTCATTAATAATTGGTATCCTTATATCATAGGCATTACAATGCAGACTTAGCCCAGGAGTCCTCTCACCATACACCCAGAAAGGCATAGCTACTTTTCAAGATTTTCCATTCCACCTTGGACAGCTCTGACTTTTTTTCAGTTATCTTGGATTAAGCCAACTCCTTGCCAGCAGAGCCTGAATGTGGTATCTGAGTGCCTTGGACGAGGTCTGTTACTGTCCACTGGAGTTCCATATTAGAACATGAGAGCTGACATTTCAAAATCAATCTCTAGGCACCAGGGAGAGCAGGGTGTAAAATAAGTGGGTTTATAAAACTTATAAATGGGTCCGATAAAGAGATGTCCTTTGTACTAGTCCAACAGCTACACCCCACCATGCTACCTATGTAGTACACCCTATTATGCCGTTAGCCTCTCTTCCTTCCCCACTGACCACCCTTAGTCTTAGCTCAGCAGTTGAGACATCAAAGATGCCAAGGTCATCCACTACATCTCAGGTCATTGACAGTCATTTTGACTTCTGCCTCACCACTGGACTTCGATGACTTTGGAAGAGAGAAGTAAGGCTGATGACTTTTCATGATTCTGCCTCACTTAATGCAATTCACAAACAAGTTAGGATATCACCTTGTGATGTCATTGGTCCTCTTGAAAACAAAGGACGAACAACAACATGGTTGTCCCTAAAATATTTTAGGTACAAGCAACTTTGAAGGTCTTGGGGACTCTTTGATTAACACAATGACCAACCAAAATTCCAGAAGTGATGAAACATGAAACATGCTCCCTATCTCCTGAGAACAGAGAAGTGATGGGCTCAGAGCTCAAACTGAGACCTTTTTATGGGCAAGGCCAATTTGGGAATTTGTTTTGCTTGACTACACGTGTTTATAACAGTGTTTTCTTACTTTATTAATGGAAGAGGGGAGGTAGAAGAAAAAGAAGGCAAATCTTCATTTGAAAAGAGTTGATTTTTCTATAATTGTTCCCATCTTACAGAGGCAATTGAGACCTAGAAAAATGTAAAGTACTTTCCCCAAATTTCCATTCCCCTTCACAAGTTCAAATAAATGTTCACTCCAGAGTCCATATCAATGTTACAAGGTATGGTACCTTGAGAAATTGAGCAGTTATTCCTGTTCAAAAGCATTCTCTACTTCTATCATTTGGTAAAGCTTGAAATTTCACCATTAGAGATTCATTCCTTTGAGTTAGAACACTTTCCCCCAGTTAATGTGTTTTTCCTCCTCTAAGGATGTGTTTGCATTTGAGTAATTATCCTTAACTTGAATGCAAGCTTTCAAATCCTTTCTAGTATGGCAGCTACCTGAGGGAAGCAGGTTTTAATAATGGAAAGAGTTGAAGACCAGCAAGAGTTAACCTTTTTGTGTGTGTCATGGACCCCTCTGTCAGTCAGTCTGGTGAAGCCTATGGACCCCTTCTCACAAAAACATAAAATAAAATACAGGAGATTACAAGAAGAAGTCCCAAGTGACAGGTTTTGCCAAGGACAGAAGCATGACTATGTGAAGGGGATAAGGGAAAAAGAACAGGTAGGGAAAGAAAGGGTAGTGTGGTTCTTAGCTCTGCCTAGCTATTGGATGAGTCATTCATTCAACCTCTCAGGATAATCAACATAATGTACTGCCTCCCTCTCCCTCCCTCCCTCCTCTCCTTCTGTATCTGTCTCTGTCTCTCTCTATCTCTCTCCCTCCCATTCTTTATCTCTGTTCTCAATCTCTCTTTCTCTCCCTCCTTCCCTCCCCTCTCTCCCATCCTCCTTTCCTCCTTCTCTCTCCAGCATAATAATGATGAGAAATTGTTCATCAGAAGTAGTGTAAAGCAGTGGTTTCCAATCCAAATATTAACAGGGGCCACTAAACAGTTCATAAGGATCCCTTGCTCAGTATGTATTAACTTTGAAAACCACACATTCACATTATCTATGTTCTACTGTATTTTTATCTATTTTGTTAAATCTTTTCCAGTTACATTTTAATGTGGTGTTCAGGCCTCAATCCAAATGTATCAGGCCTAGCCATGTGTTTGATATCTTTGGCATAAAGAAGATACTTGAACAGAAAAGGTGATGGGCTGGGCTGATCATGTGACAAGAGGGGAGCAAGGTGGACAGCCCCAGTCCATCCACAAAATAAGACCTAGAGGAAAGCTTCTAATGCCCTGTGAGCCATGACCCCTTTGCCAAGTACACAGCTTTCCCTCTCTCTACTCCAATCCTGACTCCTCCAGTTATACTCTTATCCTAGATTGATACTATATTTTACATGGAGAGTTGATGGAAAGACATCAATAAAGAATCACAGAGCAAGAGGGGACATGAATGGAATGCCACTTGTGCCTGGATCTCTTAAAGTGTTTTTACTATTACACTATAGTTAACCCCTGATTTCTTCAAGGTTCAATTCATGGCCACCACCTAAGGAAGGGATTCTTAACGTTTGTTATGTTTTTTCTTTCTTTCTTTCTTTCTTTCTTTCTTTCTTTCTTTCTTTCTTTCTTTCTTTCTTTCTTTCTTTCTTTCTTTTCTTTTCTTTCTTTTCTTTCTTCCTTTCTTTCTCCTTTTCTTTCTTTCTTTCTCCTTTTCTTTCTTTCTTTCTTTCTTTCTTTCTTTCTTTCTTTCTTTCTTTCTTTCTTTCTTTCTTTCTTTCTTTCTTTCTTTCTTTCCTTCTCTCTCTCTCTCTCTCTCTCTCTCTCTCTCTCTCTCTCTCTCTCTCTTTCTTTCTTTCATGTCATGGGCCCCTTTGGCAGTCGTCTGCTGAAACCTATGGACCCCTTCTCAGAATAAAATATCCTAAATGCATAAAATGAAACACAAAGAATTACAAAGGAAACCAAAGGGTAGTAAAAACAAAGATGCCACTTTTGCTCTATCCAACTTCGTGGATCCCTCAAAATAAGAGGTGGGCTGGGTCAGGAAGCCCTGGAAGCCTTTCCTGATGCCCTGAGCTGTCAGGGCTATTTCTCCTCCGACTATCCATCCCATTTATACTTCTTTGTTTACACATTAAAGCCCTCAGTAGAACGTGAGCTCCTTGAGGACAGGGACCATCTTTCACTTTGGGTTTGCATCCTCAGCACCTAGCATGCTGCCTTGCCTATAGTAGGCACTTAATACACTCTTGTTAGTTTGGATTGGTGGGATGGGGCAAGGCCTGCTCTACAGCACAATATGCTTTATTTAGAGAGGAAATTTGAGCCCTGGCATTGTGGTCCTCACCAGGGCAGTGAGGAAAATAGTCAGGGGGACATGGCGAAATGGAGGGGCGTGCATTCTGAACCTTTCCTTCAAAGGAGGCCAGAAGAGGTTGGCATTGCTTGGCAACAGCTTTCTCATCAGCCTTTAAAACAGCTGCCAAAGCCTCTCTCCGGGGGAGGCTCCAGGGGAAAGCTGCAGTTACCTCCCTGAGATTTTTAGTAAAAAATGATTTGCATGCACATCAGGGCTCAGTTACTAGGCACCCCTCCACCCTCGTACAGTGGCTTCAGCACCTGACATCATAATCTCTTATGACATCTTAATCATCTCCCCAGCAACACTCCATGATAAAGCCAAAAGGATTATGACTTCAGGTGAACCAAGAGCGGCAGGAAGAAAACTATGATTCAGTCAGCAACCTGGAATTTGAGGATAGTGTTCAGTCAGTTTTCAAGCTGAACCTTGGACTTACTACAGAAGTTCAACATTGGAAGGGACCTTTAGAGGTCATCTAGTTCAACCCCTACAGGAATAGGAATCCCCTTTACAACTTCCCTAATAAGTCACATAAGACCTCCTGTGATGGGAAAGCCAACCCACTACTTCCCAAGGCAACCTATTCATTTTTGAACAGTTCACATTGTTGGGAAGCTTTTCCCTGTATGGAACCTAAATCTATGTCTCTGCAACTTCTAGCTACTGCTCTTAATTCTGCCCTCCAGGGCCAATTGGAATAAATCATATCTTTTTTTTTTCTTATGACAGCCCTTCCTATACTTAGAGACAGCTATCAACAGCTCTCTAAACTTTAGGATTTCCGAGACACTTTATTCATTCTATAAATATTTTCAAAGTACCCATTTTGTGCAAAGCATACATTGAAGAAGACGCAAAGTTTAGATAGGAAATACATTCTCCTTGCTTTCATGGACCTCATGAAGAAAAAGATGTAAACATACCTGTAGTATACAATAATAATATGTTAAGTGCATTAGATAAGAGCATGCAATGAACTTTGAGAGGGCTGTGGGGTTGGGATGGGAGGGAGGGAAAGGTCATTTCCAAGGGGGGATATCAGAGGACATTTCATGGAAGAAGTAGCTTGAATTAGACTTTAAAATTCTTAATAGGAATTCATCTAATGTGGTGGAAGACATGTAGAGACTAGGGAGCTTGTCTTATATTTTTTGTCTCCCAAGAGCCTCACATACTCCTGGGCCTAATATTGGATGTCAATTGAATGGTCGTTGAGTATGGATATATGAATATGGTTCAGTTAAATCTAATGCTACATACTTTGTGTGACCCCAAAAAACATTACCAGCTACTTGGAATCAGACTTTCGGTCAAGAAGTATTTATTGATCCTTTTCTGTGAGGTGAAAACTGTGTTGTGCCTATGTTAAAGCCCCTCCTAATCGACCTCTGAATCTAGAATCATAAAATGTCGTAGTTGGAAAGAAGCTCAGAGGTAAGATTGTCCAATGCTCATCTCAACAAGAATCCTCCCTATGAAGTCTCCAACAAGTAAGTCATCCAGCCTCTTGATGTGAAGGCCCTTAGTCATGGAAGACTCACTATCTCCTGAAGGAGACCATTCCACTTTGGGATAATCATTCTGAATGTTAAGAAGTTGTTCTTTGCATGGAGCCAGAATTCCTCCCTCCTTCCCTTTTGTTCTCATCCACTGGTCCTAGCTGCGCCCTCTGGGACCAACTAGAACAATTAGAATCCTTCTAAATGCCAAATAGCTGCCCTGTACCTGCCCCCAACTCTTTTTTCTGTCTGTCAAAACATTCTCTGCTCCTTTAGTCAGTCCTCATTTGTACAATAGGAGTGGAGATGGAAATGAGATCATTGGAGACTGGACTTTTCCAGGATGACTTTGAGTAGGAATGGGTCTTGAACTGGTCCTTGAAGGATAGGTAGAATTGGAGGCATAGATGGATAGAAGTACATTTTATATAAAAGGAAGAAGACTAAGATGCAAAATTGGGAATGTATTTATTGAATTTGTGATATAATAAGGATAAAGGCCAGACTAGAGCTAAGGGCATATGTTAGGCAGTAATGGGAAAACATGGCAGGCAAGGTAGGGTACAGTAGCATTGTATGGTCCTGGCCCTTCCTTCATTTTGCTGAGGCCCAGAGAAGTTCACTGACTTGTCCAAGGTCACTCAGGTCATAAATAACAGAGCCAAGTTTCGAACACAAATCTTCTGGCTTCAAATCTAACAGTATCCCTTTTTTGACAGATACAGAAACAATCTTGAAGTACCAGGACATTGCAAATAGTGAGTGAGAGAGCTGGGACTCAAAGTTAAGTTGCCTTATTCCAACAAGTGTCTAACGTTTATTAAATGCTTGCTACATAGCCAATATTGTGTGTGGGCAGGTGGGGGGAGTGAGGTTGTTTTCTGTGTTTTCTCCCCTTCCCCCATTAGATTGTAAGTTCCTTGAGAGCAAGGATTGTTGTTTTTATTAAGTGTATGCCCAGCACTAAGCACAGTGCCTAGCACATAGTGGGTACTTAACAAATGTTTATTGAATTGGATTTGATTGCTGGAGAAAATGATGACTTGAGTCAGCTATATAATTTTGTTAGTTAATCTCATTTGAGCCCTCACTGATGCCTGGCAATTATTTTATTTTTCCCTGACTAACTCTCAGTAGCATCTACCATAGTGACTGTCCCACAATTTCTCTCCTTAAGCATCCTACATAACATGTTCCTTTCCTATCATCAAAAGACCTTGGCCCCTACTTCAGTGAGAAAATTCATCTTCTCCTTTTTCACTCCTCAAAGCCCTCTTCACCCTCTCCTATGCTATCTCTCCTTTTCTCCTCTAGTTACAGATGAAATGGAACTGCTGGTTGATAAGACCAGTACCTCTACCTGTAACTTTGATCTCTCCCCATCCTATCTCCTGGGGGAGGGTGGAGGAGTTGTATTCTTGTTGGACAAACACCACATCAAACACTCTTTATTTACTAATTCTTTCCCCACTGACTCCAAACATTTTCAGCTCTCCCCTGTACTTAAATAAATTTTCATTTACTCCATCACCAACTCAAGATTTCCCCTTATACCAAATTAATTAATTTATCAAATCTATCTACACTTCTTGCCTCTACTTCCTCATCTGCTATTCACTTCTCAGCCCCTTGCAAGCTGTCCTGACTACACTATTTGACTGAAACTGCCCCAAGAGGGGCAGCTATGTGGCTCAGTGGATAGAATGCTGGTCCTGAAATCAGGAAGACTCATCTTTCTCAGTTCAAATCCAGCCTCAGACACTTACTAGCTCTATAATCCTGGACAACTCACTTAACCCTGCTTGCCTCAGTTTCCTCATCTGTAAAATGAGCTAGAGAAGGAAATAGCAAACCACCACAGTATCTTTGCCAAGAAAACCCCAAATGGGGTCGCAAAGAGTTCGATGGGACTGAACAACAACAATCACACTTTAAAATCACAACTCTAAGAAGATGCAGGAAGGATCTTGTAATGAGTAAATCCTATCAGATGATTCATACAAATCACAGATCACAGGTTTAGAGCCAAAGACCATCTTGTCCAACCCCTTTGATTTAGATAGGAGGAAACTGAGGTCTAGAGAAGTGGGGTCTTGCCCAAACCTAGACAGATAGTAAATATATTAAACTCCAAATTTGAGCCCAGGTCCTCTGACTCAAAATCTAGTGCTTGTTCTCCTGTGTCTTCTGAATCTTTTTATACCTTTGACACTGCTGACCACCTCCACATCTCCTCCTAGTAGCCTTTTCCTCCCTCCACAGAACTGATTCTTATTCTCCTCCTACCTGTTTTGACAGCTCCCTTCTTGATCCAAATCTACCATCTTGTGTTACCAGCTCCAGGAAAGCTGTCTTGGTCTCCCTGCCCCCCACCCCTACCCCAGCTGTCAGCAGCTTCTTTTCAATTATCTTGTATTTATTTATCTGTGTAAATGATATATCTCCCGAATAGAATGGATGCTCCTAGAGGGCAGGAACAATTTTTCATTTTGCCTTTTTATCCTCAACTTTGAGGACAAGAACTGATCTAGCTGTACCCTCTGATTCTAGGGACTTTAGAAACCATCTAGTTCAATTCTGCTTGAATATGTCTACTAAAAAATCATTTACCAGTCCCATGAGGCAGTGGAGGGAAAAGCTCAGGGGTCATCTATTCTGTCTTCTCTCAGGAGTCCTGACAATCCAGGAATACATAGACATGGGTCTATTTTCATAGAGCTGCTCAAACCCTTGGGTCAAAAGAAATGTTTGGACTTGGAGTTTCTCGTGCAATGGGACCTGGTTAAAAATACCCCATCCACCCCTTTGAGTAGAGTTCTGCTGCTCTTTGTTTTTCTTCTGAGCTGTCTGTAGCTCCTCCAGGCAGTAAACACAGGGAAGGATAATGAGCCCTTGAAACCTAGAGGCTTTAATAACTATTATTGCTGGGAAAATACGGTTTGCGGGGTAGCTCCAAGTGCCCTGGGGATAGTGCCTCCTTAGGCACCAGTCCTTAGATTGCGAGCTCCAAAATGTCTGTGTGAAAAAATGTAATGCAACCAACTACCTGCATCCAACGCCAACTCTGAGCTCCAGAAGAGACGCAGTCTCTTTGAAAAAGTGAGGGCGAATAACCCATGGACAAAGGAGATTTGATAATGAGACTTCTTCATTCTCCTCCCAACCCTGCTTGAAAATCTCCCTTTCATCTTGGGATTGTGCCTAACACTACAGCGATGAGAGACTTATTTGAATTAACAAACTCCACTCTTAAGGTACAAACCATTCTAAAGGAGTAGGGTTGGAGTTATCATTCATTCAAGCCAAAGTTAGAATTAATCTACTCACCGATTTAGAACTGAAAAGTCCACTCCCCCTATATTTTAAGATGAAGAAACTCAGGCCCACGGAGGTTAAGTGACCTGCCAAGGTCACTAGGTGACATAAGATTCATTGCCCCCTCCTACTGGTCGCCATTCAGGGTGCTTATGTTTACCTGATTTTCTTAATGATAAAGAAGGGCTCAATTCCCAAGGGTTGGGACAGTATAGTCAAGGGTGACTGATGCAAAAATAAAAGGCATCAATAAAACTTATTTTTAAAAAAATGCTAAACATTAAAGGGAAAAGAAAAATTGAAAGTACTCCCCCCCCTTAACCTCAGTCTGCTTTAGCTGAGCATGCAGCAGACCTTCAATAAATACTTAATGAATTAGATCGTACTAGAGTCTTATATGGTACCACTGATGTCTAGGGAAAGGGCTAGTCTGGATAACAGTTATTGAAGGAAATACTCTGAAAAAAAACCCAAAGGAATAAAAGATATTCAAGGAGAAGGAAGGGGAAGAAGAGAAAAAAAAGGATAGCATCAAAGAAAATAACCAAGGAGACATCTTTCTTATTTGGCATTTAGCGATGAAATTGTTGAAAGAGTATTGGATAAGGACCTAGGAGATCTGTGTTCTACTTTTACTGAGAACTAGTTATGTGATCTTGGACAAAGTATCAGCCCCAATTTGAGCTTTAGTTTCATTTTAGCAAAATGAAATCAATCAAATCAATGATATTTATTAGAGTAATTAAATCAATTAAATGTACTTAATCAATTAAACTAAACCTCTTCCTTTTGTGGTGGGTGATGGTGATAACAAAAAATAACGTTCAGTTGTATGGTACTTTATGGTTGTTGTGGTCTAGATGGTTTTTTTTTTCACTTCTGGACGACTCTTTGCAACCTCATTTAGATTTTCCTTGGCAAAGATTCTGGGCTTGGATTTTCTTCTCTAGCTCATTTTACAGATGAAGAAACTGAGGCAAACAGGTTTAAATGACTTGCTCGAGGTTACACAGATGCTAAGTATCTGAGGCTGGATTTGAAGATGAGTCTTCCTGACTTCACGTCTGATGCTTTATTCACTTGACCACTTAGCTGCCCCTGGTTTATGGTTGCAGAGACTGCACTACTAAAATGCTATACTCCTATAATTCAAAGATGGACAGCAGGGATGAAAGAAAAAAAGGGAATGTTTCCTTTTCATAATAGTAATCTGTGGGGCTGGAAATTCTCCATTTAAGACATCTGAACAAGAGAAGCTTGGTCAGAATGGGATGAATACTCTTAGCTTGACACAGCTGAGTGAACGTGATTTAGTCAGCTAAAACCTGCCTTAGTCCTTCTTCCATCCCCTTCTCTCTTCTCCGTTCCCATTCTCCCCACAGAGCATCTGAATGTCAGTCTGCCCACCTGGTGAGCCTACAGCTCAGGGGTTTTCAAGGTGATTGCCTGGTGAGGGTAAGGTTACTCAAAGCCTTGTGGGGTCTGTTTAAACAAGTGTGTCTGAACAGGAAAAGCAAACCGACAGGGAGCTCCTTCCATTTCTCCTCCAGTGAAGGCAGTGGCCAATGTATCTAGGATATACTTTCACTTAATTGGGCTACTCCAAGTGGCCGGTGCTTTTGATCAGATAAGCTCAGGGTAGGTACAGAGCCATCTGAGCTGAGCTTAACTACTGATTCAAAGGGCTTGATTTGGATTTGAGCAGCTGAGGTAGCCAGGGACTGGGCCAGGATGTCAGGGACAGCCAGCAGTGTGGCAACAGCAGCAGCAGCAGCAGCAGCAGCAAAGGGGACAGGGCCTCAGAAGCCACTGCCCAGGACTACATTCCTGTGGGGAGAGAAAGGTCAGTGAAAGGGCTGGGGTAAGGGATTCCTAGCTCTATGGTTCTCAACCTTGAATTCTTGACCTATGAATTTTCCCTAACTTGGAACAGGATACCTCCTCTGCTGTCCTTTCTGGGAGAAGGGAAGAGAGTAGAGCTAGGGGAAATCTTCATATCATAATCGATTCAAAAGTTCTAATCATGGAATCAAGAGGTTAGATGACCTGAGTTGGAGGCTTGGATTCATTATTTGTTAGCTGTGTGACTTTGAGGTGGGCTCTTGACCTCTCTGAACTAATTTCTTTTTGGTAAAATTGAGTTAATAGTATTTACACTGCCTTCCTTACAGGGCCAGCTATGTGAGGCTTAAAGGGGATATAAAGTACTCTATAACTAGGCAGCCCATATAAATGTGAGTCCTGTTCCTTGGACCCTTCACACCTTGCTTTGGGGCCAAGCCATTAAATTCCCACCTCTTTCTTTCTAGAAGCTAAGGGTTTTCTGTCCCACGATCATTCTACCTAACCTCCCTGGCTGCTTCCGCCAGACACACTCCATCTTGTAGTTGGGGCACTGGGGTTAGTTTACAAAATCATAAAACTTTGGAGCTGGAAGGGACCAGAGAACTCACCTAGGCCAACTCCCTAAATTTACAGAGGAGGAAATTGAAGGCTGGAGGAGGGAAGACACTTGTTCAAGCTAGTAAGTTAGCTAGTAAATAGTATAGCCAAGACTCTAGTCCATGACTCTGGATTCGGAGGAAAATTGGCTTTTTTGTTAATACCAAACCTGTTTTCCTATAGACAGAAACTATGGCTAAGGAATAGGAGGGTCAAGACTTACTCTGGAGAGATTTAAATGAAATTCTTAAATTTTTTTGTGCTTTCTCTCTCTCTCTCTCTCTCTCTCTCTCTCTCTCTCTTCATCTCAACTGATGAAGGCAACCCCAGCCAGAGACCTAGATCTTTCTAACCCATTAATAGGAGAAAAGCAGATCAAAGATAATCCTTTACTTTAACAAAGTACTCTATGTATGTCATTTGATCTTTGAAATAACTTTGTGAGATTAGTGAAGCAGTTATTATTACCCTCCTTTTACAGAAGAAAAAAACTGCTTTTCAGACAGGAGGAGTGACTTTCTCAAAGTCAAGTGTGAACCAGTTCGGTTTTATAAAGGAGGGACCTGAAATGCCCACTTAGTTTGGGCAGGTCATTTCACCACTGAATCTGGCTTCTTTCTTCATCTGTCAGATGATAGAGTTGGACTGTATTATCTGAGTCCCTTATAGCTCTAGACTTCTTTGACCTGCTATATCTTCTGTTTGATCTAAGCCTTGGGGTTGGCAAGTGTCTTTGAGTCCCATAAAGATTCATGACTATCTCCTTGTGCCTCTTGGGCATACCAAGGATACAGGCTGTGCCTAGATAAGTGTGGAAGTAAGTCCCCTTGCTGTATTTGCAATGTATGACCCAGTGTGAGCACCAAGGTTGTTTCTGGGCTTTTCCAGTTGCTGCCTATGTGACCTTGGTCAAATCATTTCCCATGTTGGGCCTTGGTTTCCTCATCTATCAAATGTAGGGGTTGGACTAGATGATTTAAATCCTGTGCCTCTCCAATAATAACCTCTTCCTAACTCTTCCCGTGAAAGCAACTAGGACATTTTTTTCATGATCTCTGGGACAGTGTGATGGCCCCTGGGCCAGGAATCTACATTTTCCAACTGGCAGACTGTGCCCAACAGTAGGGTAGGAAAGTGACCTCAGGAAGGGAGGAACAGCCTTGTCACTCCTTCCCTTCCCCAGGCCCACCCTATACACACCCAAGTTGCCGACGCCAAAGACCTGGGGAAGCCAAAGAGTAGTTTGGATTATGTCTGGGCTTGTACTTCTTGGAAAGTCTGTGAGTAAACCACAGAATCAGATTGTTAGAACCTGAGATCTCATCTACTCCAATTCCCTCAAATCTATGAAGAAGTAAGTGGCCAAGGTGGAGGAGAGGTATTAGCGACTCATCCAAGGTCACAGATTCAATCTACGGCAGACCTATAACAACTTGAAGAGACCCCAATCTCCTAAATCTTTGCCAGAATATCTCTTCTGGAGAAAAAATGAAATGAGATTAAAACACATACGCACAGAGAAAATTCCAACAATGAGCAATTCCTCTGCCTATATCCTGAATAAGAGGCTTGGCTTGGTATATCTAGGCTCAGATCTCATCATCTCTGGGTCATTCCCTCCATCCTCCCCTCTGCAGGAACTGGTTGACTCCAGTTGATAAAGAACACTCAACTCTGCTTAAACCATGCCAACAGTTTCTAAGGAAGTTGGAGAGGCTAGTGGAGACTGAATGGAGTCTGCAACTGGCCATGACTGATTTCATTTTTAGAAGAAGAGTGCCCAAAGGTTTCTTTTAGTATATGGGTCTAGACTAATCCTAGTATTACACCATGGTAGAAAGAGAACTGCGTTGATAATATCTGGGTGTCAATCCGGTCCTCCCCATTACTACATCTGTTACCTTGGGCAACTCACTTTCAAACCTATCAGGCCTCAATTTCTTATTCTATGAAAGGAAGGCTTTGAACCAGCTGATCTCTAAGGGGCCACCCAACATTTATCACTAAAATACCAGAGTTCCCTCCAAACACAAGGAAGTAGGGAACCCGCCTCATAGAGATTGATGGAAAGTTGAATTGTTTTAGGGACAAACACAGATCTGGTGCTGTGTCCGGATCCCCATTTTCTTCTTTCCCTCCCCTCTTCCTCTACTTCAGGATAACAGTCAGTGAAATTGAAAAGATTCCTGGCTATGTTAGAGGGAAACCTTCCTCTGAATTACGACTTGGTGAAAGAGCCAACTTTTTCTCGGCTAGGAGAATGCAAAGGACTTTTGGCGGGTCAGGGCTGACAGGATTGGACCAAAAGTTCCTAAGGCTCCATCCTCAGCAGAAGTGGGTTCGAATGTTTCCTCTGCTTCTCGTGCACCCCTCTGCGACTTCTTTCCTCGTTTATCAAATGATGATACTAATTCTTGCCCTCCTTATCTAGTAAAATCTCTATAGAAAGGTGAACTATTGTCTTCTTTCTCAAACTAGCTACCTGTAATGTGTTCTCTTTGCCCCCCCCCCCAAATTCTTTGGAGGAACCTGCCCCTCCTCCTCGCCGATGCGCCCCCAGCCTCCTCCCCCACCCTTACCAACAAACTCTGGAGCCAGAGGATGGAGATCACAGGAAAGCAGGATTGTTTCAATATTCATCTGAGCCATTTGGGGTATTTCACCGTCTTCAAAAGACGGGGTGGGGGGGGGGACTCGTGTCCTTGAAAGCAAATGATTAGCAGAACACTGGGAATACAATAATTACCCCAAATGGAAATCAGCTCAGAACCAAACAATACAGCCCTTGTGAACCGCTGTGCTTATAAAATGTAGGAAATCTTATAACTCAGGGAGGGATCTGGTGAAATATCCCGACTTGGGCAAAGACAGGCAAACTATTTCGAAGTGGAGTGTAGGAAATAAGAGAGGAATTAAAACCTTAGAGCCTAGAATGTGAGAGCGGGAGTGATTTATGGTTACCCGACAGAGCAAGAAGTTCGAATGATAGGACCAAAGGAGACCTTAGAACATGGAAAAGAGAATGTAAGAGTTGGCGGACACTTCTGAGATCAACTGATCATTTTGCAGATGAGGAAACTGAGGCACAGATAACTTCGACCTCTTGCCTAAGGCTACGCAGCTGGTAAAACCTGACTAGTATCCTGACCTCCTGACTTTTGGTCCCCTGCTTTTTCCACGACTGAAGGGGGAGGGGAAAGAAGGGGGTTAAAAATAGAATCAGTTGAGTCTGTGATATTTACTGACAATAATAACAAGAGTTCCTAAAACCGCAGGCTGGAAATTGATATTTTCATGTTGCAGAGCTGGGGACAAATTGCATTTCATTACAGTCCGGAATCAATAAACAAACACTAGAGTCAGTCCTTGCTTCAGCTCTACCTGCACTGACTTCTGTTCCAAAACTCCTGGAAAAGGATTTCGGAGAAAGGAGCTTGAGTCAATGGTTTTTGGGGGGTGGGGTGGGTGGTTAAGAGGAAAGGAACGGCTGTAAACTGGAATTGGGGGAACTGAGGATGGCAGTCTCTTTGAGAGCACCCAAAGGCATACAATTCATCTCCAGATTTTTATAATTTTGCCTCTAGAAAGAGGCTAGTTGGGGCCCCATTTACTCATAATGATCACATTCAAGTCCGTGATTCAGAGTGAATCATGCTATAAGGCTTCCATTTAAATGGAGCTGGAGGAGGGGACAGGCGAAGAGAAGAGAGGAGACGAGAAAAGAAGGAGGAGGAGGACTGTGGACTGTCTAGGAAGATGGGAATGCTGGCTGCTTTGAATTGTCTCACCTCCAAGCTCCTAAGAGCCACTGAGGGTGGGGGGGAGGGGTTTGGGGGAGAGTAAACTTTCTCCACGCGCGTTTTTAAGTTCACCTTCCCTGGTTGTGGAAAGCCCTGCAAGTCATGGAAGGGACGCTGACAGCTTAATAGTACAATCATAACAGTCATTTTCTTTCACTAATCTTTCAGAGAACTAAGTTCTGGGAGTGCTAAATCCCATTTTAAAATATTTCCAAGGACGGTCACAGTGTCTAAAGAAGCTTGAAAAAGATTGAGACTAGGGCAGATGAGAAGTTCCATCCTTCCCATATGAATGTTTTCAATGACCAGTTTCCCCCCTCCCTCTCCACAGGATTGGGTCCGACCCTGCTTGGCTATAGAGAAACCTCTAGGTGGGAAGAACTGAAATCTGTGAATATACATTTCAAAGGAAACAAATTTGTTCTCCTTTCTCTGTCTCTTCTCCGAAAGCCCGTCTCTGCGTGTGTCTCTGGCTGTCTCTCTTTCCCTGTGGGTTTGTCTTTTACCTCCCATCTCCTCCTGTATGGGGACAGCCCAAGAGAGCGTTCATACCCAGACAGTGGAGAGGAAGGCCGTGATTTCAAAGACTTTTTCTCTTCTGGAAACCTCCTCTTCCCACCCACACCCCGCCCCCGAGAATTTCCCGTGTTTCCTGGTGCAGAGGTTTTGAATTCCGGACAGCCAACCCTTCAATATCTAGTTTGATGTATTATAAATACAAAGTCCTTGCAAAATGTTGGAAAATTGAGGCTTCAATCCCATCAGCGCTAAGGAGCAAATAACACCTTCAGAGTTGACCCGTTGTCTCAGTGCTTCGAAGTTCGTCTTGAAAATAATGTTTATTTAGTTTTGAATCGTTACCAGTCATTCAACGAATACCCCTAATTGAATGGCCCAGGTTTTTACCCTAGCTTCTAAAGCTTCCGCTCTCTGACCCTCAGTCCTCTCCTCCCACCCCCCACCCCCGCCCCGGTCTTCAAACTGTTCTGGGCCTGGGGGAGATTTTGCAGTTGGAAAGAATTATAGTGTGTATTGAAAGGAGGTATAGACAGGAGATAACTCTAAACTTCATAGTGAATTTCTTGTTAGTGAGACACTAGACATAGCGGAGGGCACAAGACACAGAGTTACAGAACTGTGCACGGTGAAAATACCATTTCTTCTACTAGAATACTAGAATGCCACTTCTTCTACTAAGTAGAAGCTGTGTGACCTTGGAATAGTCACCTCTCCTCTCTGGGTCTCATTTTCCTTCTCTAGAAAATGAGAGTTGGACTAGAGTTTTTCTGTAGGTCCCTTCTAGCTTTAAGCTCTATGTCGGTTGGCAGAAAAGAGGGAATAGTTTCTTCCTATGTGTTTTTGAAGTATACCGGAATAAAATCAGAATGGGAAGGGAATGAAGAAATTTCCCGAAGAAAGCAGAGAAGCCCCTTACATGGTGGGGAAGGGACCCCTGATCGTCATCAAACTCGCAGCATACGGCTTATTAATCGTATTTCCCTTCTATTTTTCCACACCCCTTACTCCCACAATCTCTCACAAGTTAAATCCTTTGGGTTTGGTCCCTGAAGACTGAGAGAAGAGGTGCTGATTTAGAGAGTTAGCCCTGGCTCTGACCATTATCGGGCATTTTAGCCAGAGGGGCTGGTTTTGGATTGAGCCCCCGCAGCCCCAGGGTCTGCTTGACATCTTGAAGCTTAAATAACCGTAAGGCATTGTTACTGGTTGGCAGCAAAGTGGTTCGTTACGCCTGATTGGGCTAATTGCTTTGAAATAGGATATATTATCTATAATTATAGAGATCTAGGAGGAGACGGCCAGCCTCCGCTTTCATCTTTTCCAAGTGCATCATAATGTCGCGATCAAATTAATTTGGGCTATTTGAAATAGTGCCTCCCTTCTTCCCCTCCCCCCACTTAGCTCAGTTGGTTCTACTGTTCTCCCGCAAGCCTCTACCCTCATGGCTCCCCCACCTTTAAAGAGACGAGGCGCCTAGGCCACAGAGAGGAAGAGAATGGGGCGGGCGGGGTGGGAGTGGGGATGGGGGTGACGTGAGAAGGAAAGGAGGTAAGGGAGGGTGGAGGTCAATTTCTGCGACGGCGCCTTTTAAAATCCAGGAGTCCCAAGTGACTTGGGGGATTTCATTGTGGAGTATCCTGCTTCGGCCCCACCAGATGACAGGAACTAGAGAGCAATGAGTTGTGAACTTTGAGATGTCTACCACATAGAAGGCGCAGAAGCCCAGACTTCAGGTCTGTCCAAGGTACCAAGGGAGGGGAAGGATTTGTCCCTTTAAATGCAATACATTTCTGGGGCAACTATTCATAGTGCGGAGCTGAGGAAGCAGGAAAACTTCTGCTTTCAACTCTCATTTGGTTAAAAGCTCGCGCACTATGCTCTCGAAGGACTCGCAAAGCTCCAATAATTTCTTTTCCAGCTCCTAAATTGCATACCTCCTCCACCCAGCATTTTAGAGGCGCGCAGGCTGCCCCCTCAATACCTTAAAGCCAAAGGCAAAGCCACGGTCTATGCAATCTTTCCTCGGATCCCGACCCTAATTCCAAAGAAGCTCCTGCGAAGGGCGGGGATCGTAGCACTCCTGCTGTCTCCCCGATTCCTCCTCCTGTACACTCCTTTGCTGCATTTGCACCGAAATAAAATGCTATGGGTAATCGGTTTTCACAGCACATTCATTATATTAAACGGTTACTGTTTGAGACGCTAATTGCGCAATATCGTTATCTAGCGCCAGTGTCCCACTGAGCAGCTCGTTTCAAATAAACACACAGAGGCACTTCAACAACTGCCACAAAGCAAATTAAAAACAAAACGGGGGGGGGGGAAACTAAAAACGGGGGGAACAGGAGCCGCGTCTATCTTTCCTACTTCCAAGAAGGAATTTTCTTGCTATGGATTTATTAAAGGAACCGAACCTAGAGAAAGCATGGAAAGAGCTTCTGAAGGGTATATCTGAAAAACTTTCCCTTGTTCCCTTTGCGAACTCCAGATAGACATACGAATACACTTTCGAGAGACTAGGGGGAGAGGAAAGGAAGAGAGGAAGAGAGAGAAGAGGAGAGAGAGAGAGAGAGAGAGAGAGAGAGAGAGAGAGAGAGAGAGAGAGAGAGAGAGAGAGAGAGAGAGAGAGACAGGGAGACAGAGAGAGAGAGAGACAGGGAGACAGAGACAGACAGATAGACGGAGAGAGACAGAGACTCAGAGAGACAGAGATCCAGAGACATAGAGAGACAAAGACAGACATGGACAGACACAAAGGGACCGAGACAGACAGACGGACGAAGACAGAGAGTTAGGTGTTTACAAAAGAAACTCCGACAATGCTTAGATATTCAAAGAGTGTGAGAGCAGCAGGGTTAGCCAACCGAAGTCTTCTTTAAAATGCCTCCAAGACAGCGGGGCTTGAGGAAGTTAAAGGGGGATTCAATAAAGGAAAGGAAAGGAGAAACCCCAGTCTTTGTACATTATCTGTCTCTGAGTAGACAAACTCTTGCCAGGATAAGAATTACAATCAAGTTGGTTCTCCGATGATGCCATGATTAAAATACCACCAAGTATGAAAAAATGTAAACACTGAAGTTCATTACTGGGAGATAAATATGGCATAATCATCTCATTCTGTCATCTACTCTGGGCTTCCTAGTCAAAGCTCGGTCCCAAGAAGTGGAGCTAGGCTAACTTCGCCAAAACCACTTCAACACCCTCTTAAAACTAACACTGTATCATGCATGCATACACACATACGTGAATCTAGATACATCTTGTCCCTTCCTCTTCTCCCCACCCCACCTCCGCCCCATTCATATTTCCACCAGAAACAATGCGATCGAAACCCTGAGGGATTGTTGCAATCAGCGACTCCAACAGCACATTATTCTTCTCTCCAGTAACTCTTTTCTGAGAGCCGGCAGCAGGCGGGCAGAGCCATTCAGAGAGGGTGCAGCCCAAGATCAATAGGCGGAAGGGGTTCTATTATTACAATGATTATGATGGGTACTTGGAATTTATTCCTATCTCTAGATTTCTCTCACACACTGATACACACGCTTTCATTCCTACTTAAAACAAAAGCAAAAAGCCGGGGAAAATCCTACTTGTTCTCCAGGCTAGACCGAAAAATTTAAAAAATAAAACCAGAATTTGGGGAAAATATCCTGAGGCGGGGTAGAGCAAACTGAAGCTGTCAGGCTGAATGGGCTGGGGTCTCAAGGCTAAGGCGGTTTGCTCCCTGGAGGCGGGTTAAAGTCTTCCACAGTCCCACTCCAGTTGAAGCCTTTGATCAGGCCGCTGCTGGCGCCTAAAAACAACATCACTTGTCTGCCTATTAGAGGCACTGACTAATCGGGACAGATTGTTTATTCTCGCAATTAGCAATGCTGCTGCTTCTAGGAAAGAGCAGAGGCTGCTCTTTGCTCCTCCGACCAGCCCAACCCGGCAGCCTCCAGGCAGAGAGACGGCCAACCTGGAGCAAAGGGGCTTTTCACCTAGCGGATGAAACTGGAGGGTTGGTAGAAGGGATAGCCTCTTGCTAGGGTTGGGTTCCCCTACATCCTACGAAACCGCTTAGACTCCCAAATCTCCCAGACCGTTGAGTCCCTACCTCCCAAACCACGGTTAAATTTAAATGAGAAGGCGAAAGCGTCTACCTTCCCTCCCGTTTGCTCTCCGTAAGCACGCAAAGAAGACCCGACCTTTCCTCCTCTACTCAGGTCTGTAACAAATCTGAAGACATGATGTAAACTTCCAGTTAAGGTAACAGGCCAATTTTACACACGGAGGCGCCAGGGCCTTTTAAAAATACCCCAAAGGATTTGTGCCCCCTCCTTAAAAAAAAAAAAAAAACAAAGCAAAACAAAAAACAAAAACAAAACAGGAATGGTGACTATTCACACCCCCTGCGCAATGCACAAGATTATACCTTTCTCCTAGACCTGATTCCTTTTGTTTCTAAAGTTTCTGCTCTCATCCATCCGTTTTCTTAATCTCTATGAGCATAATCTACAGCCTTTATTGGGCCCAGTTAAAAGGAGAGGGAATTCTCTGTCCCACAGCCTTAGAGATAATTACCCCTAAATGGCTGCTAAAGCCTCTTGTGTTTCTAGGAGATTAGAGCCCTGTAGCCATCAATAAACTTTTCTCAGCGAGAGGCCAATCACGTTATTAGAGAACCGTTCCGTTTTAGTGCGGGTCCATCCTGGTCACAGGGATAAGAGATCATAAAAATGGGAGGGGGGGAGGAGACAGAATATAATAGCCGGGTTTCTAGTGCTTTCCGAGCAGAGCCTGGAAGAGTCCTAATTCTGTGATGATTGATCTATACGTATATGTATATATGTACATGCATATGCATACACACGTATTCATATTGTATCTGTATATATACACGTGTGTATATACAATACATAAGGTGACGTTTCCTTCTAAATGGATAAATCAAACCACTCCACCCCAAATACAAAAGATAACCAATGTTATGTGGGGACATTTAATTCTATTTTTTCCCATCCTGCACTCTTCTCTACCCCACTCGAGGTGCTTTTTAAAAAAATCTAAATATGTATGTATGTATGTGCAGAGAATCGATAGGATCAAGTTGTTTTTAAAAGACTTGCAATTTGAGGTCACACTGAGGACAGCCCTGAATTTTGTTGACGTAGATGCTGGTTTTATTTCGCTAAGTCTTAAATCAGAAATGAGGCACCCTCTACGTTCCCCCACAACTCCTCAATACTTTGTATGTAATGTCACCTAATTCCAAGAGAGGAGGAAAAAGTGAATGTGAAGCACTCCTTTCTGGTACAGTCCTTTTTAGAAAACGTGCATCTCTCTCCAGGAATCTTTTGACTTTTGTTGCTGTTGGTCTTATTTTGCTTTTATAAACCCGAGCAAAGGCTTAGACCGTCGTTTCAGAAGAGAGAATGAATATCACCATCTGGATAAAAAAGTAAACCAAACCCAAGAGAGGAAACCTGGATACGTCAGAAGAGACAGAAAAAGGAAGACACTGGAGAAGAGGAAAGAGAAGGAAAGGGAAGGAGAAGAGAAGAAACGCAAAAAATTTAGTTCAGAGCTAACTTTTCCATTCACAACACCCTCTCCCCTCTTCTTTTTCTGTTATTCCTATACCCCAACGCCTATCCCTACCCCACCCCCACTCCTACAAGCTCTCTAGTCCATCCTGAACAAGAAGACGGGAGAAGGTTGTCTGTAGGTAAAGTCCCGGAGCCCGAGGCCCAATGGAGAGCTCCTGTTCCTCCCCTCTCTATCCTGATTGGCCGGGAGCGCGCTAGGCTTTGCCTTATTAACAAGTCCTGCTGGGAGCCGCGACTGGACAGTACCCAAACCCCAGAGAACCAAAGACCGAGAGCTGTGAGCTGCTAGCCACTGAAGCCTGGCATTTTGGGAAGAGAGCAGAAGAAAGGGTGGGGGACCGGAGAGCCAGTACGTTTCTAAGTAAAAACCCACCCAGGCAAACTTCCCCAACCCCATGGTCGGTGGCGGCTGCTGCTGCGTCCTGAGGCTGGAAGGGACATCGGCTCTGTATGGCCCCGGCTGTTGATATGACTTCTTTACAAATCGGTGTCAAAATCGAGGAGTCTCCTGTGTCTGCCTTCAGCAAGCCCGGAGGCGGGGGAGGCGGCGGCAGCAGTTCGGGAGGCGGAGGGGGCGGCCAGACTCCCAGCGCCTCGGCGGCCGCTATGGGGGGAGAGGAGGAAGGCGAGAAGCCGAAAGTGCCCCCTTCCCTCCTGCCTTTCAGCGTGGAGGCGCTCATGGCTGACCACAGGAAGCCAGGGCTCAAAGACGCCCTCCCCGGGCCCGACGCGCCCCAGGCAGCAGGAACTTCGGTTCAGTCCCTGGGCACCAGGGTCGGATCCTTAAGCGCTGGGGCTGCCCCAGAAACGCCCGCTTCCCCGCTGTCTCTCAACAGCCATTTTTCGGTGGGAGGACTCGTAAAACTGCCGGAAGATGCACTTGTCAAATCCGAAAGCCCGGAGAAGCAGGAAAGGACCCCGTGGATGCAGAATTCCAGATTTTCCCCACCTCCCCCTAGTAAGTAGGAAACTTGGGGTGGCGGTCCTTGAGTTATTTTTTGTTTTGTAAGAGTAGGTGAGGAGGGGAGATCAGGAAAAAAGACATGCCTTATGCGTGTACATTCATGTCTGCATGCATTTGCTTGTAGGCATGTACAGGTATGCATATTACAACCAGTTTCAGGGCTTGAAGACTTGGGAGTCCTGGCCCTTCATTTTACAAATGGGGAAACTGAGTCCTAGAGAGAAGTGATTTGCTCCACGTCCACAGTTAGTTAAGTGGAGAAAGTCCAGGTCTCCGGATTTCCAATTTCAATCCATCACACAGCATCATCTTTCCATTTATAACGGACCTTTGCGTTTTCTTAAAATGGGAGAGGGGGAAAGCTTCAGAGTCCGAGGTTTGGGGAGAGGCCAGACTCTTCTGTGAATGTAGCCCCCGCCCAGGAACTCTATGGTTGTTGTTGGATCCCATTTGTGGGCAAATCATTTCCGAACACCCTACTCTTCCTAACCCACTGTCCCCTTCCCAGACCAAAACCAACCGGAATGGGGGGGGGCAGGGAGTGGGAACCTCTGTTATCACATACTTTAACCGGATTTGCTTGAGTCACTTTTCACATTGGTTGATGCCTTGGTCTGTTGCTCCAACCACTCCACGTCCCTATGCCCACCCCAGCTCCTGCCGGCCCCACCAGTTAAAAGAACCCCTTCCTCTGGATCCAGTTTGGCCGAAGCGTTTGCAAGTTTCCTAACTGAAGGTCAGCAAGCTATTTGGGGAGTGAGGACACTCACTTTGGTTTAAAGGGTACTTTAGAAACGGTCCACACTGCATTTAGTTTCCTGCTGCCAAAATGCTTTTTGGTTCGGGAAGCTGAGTCCAGTGAGCACCTAAATTTTACTTGAATTGTCTTCTAGTACTCTGCTAACCTGCTTTCAATTAAGTGGAGCTCGAGCGATTTGGGGGGGGGGGGTCATTCCTGTACACACGCCCTGAACTTATAAAGATGGTTAAGTGTTCAGAAGGATTTAAATAGCACGGGAAATTCCCAAGTTTTCCTCATTTCCTTCGATTATTATTTTGTTTGTGTGTGTGTGAAATAATAGAAGGAATTCAATGCCGTGATCTTTAAGAATGATTTTATCTGGGGATTAAAATTCTTTGAAATAAAAGTCCCTCCCTCCATTTAATAACTAAAGAAGGCCGACAAAAATGTTAGGACTTCACTGCCGGGTAATTATGTTTCATCTAGACTCCGCCGGCCTCTCTGTTTTTAGCTAAAACTCAGGGAAAGTTTTCATTGAATTCAAATGCTTAAATATCCTCTTGCACTATTCTCCCCTCCCCCCCCCCGGGGTATCTTCTTCCCTTTGAGTTGAGAGAAGAGAGGGTGGTATTAAATGATAGTTTGATGCTGCTCAATATCCCTACCCACACAGACAATCCAAAGGACATTTTAGAAGCGAAGTTTCCCTATAACACCTAAAATTTGAATTTCATTTTCTGGAATTCATAAAGTTGCCTCTTTTTTTTTTTTTTTCAGAATTGCAACCTTTTCTAGAGAAGCCTTCAGGCAACTCGGCTAGGGTGCAACTCCTCAACCAGAATTGCAAGAGTTTTTTTTCCACTTAGAACTCTTAATTACTTGTTTAATCTCTTTCTCATGGGCCAGAAGAACGGGCTGCGTGTGTGCGCTGAGCTAAAGTTGTCCAATTTATGTTCGGAGTTAGCTCTGCTGAGAATCTAGGATTTTCTCAGCAGCACAATTTCCTGAACTGTCTCCTTAAGGCTTTTCTGATCCGGAGCTGCAGACTCCCCGACTCTCCTTAAATCTATTTGGTTTTACACGGAAGGGAAAGGACACAGTTTCACTCTGCTGGAGCTCTAGCCTGTCTTCCTGATACAGGCCAAAGAAGGTCCGGTTAGGTCTCTTTTCGGGGTAGAGGGGATCAGTGGTAAGGCAAAGGCTGACACTTGGCGTGCCAGGCCTGGAGGACACTGGAGACATTGAGGAGATGAAAGCTTCCGTGGGAATTTCCTGTACTCTTTGCTGTGCATTACTAATCAGTCTCTCTCTCTCTCTCTCTCTCTCTCTCTCTCTCTCTCTCTCTCTCTCTCTCTCTCTCTCTCTCTCTCTCTCTCTCCCCTTCCCCTCTTTCAGGGCGGCTCAGTCCTCCGGCCTGCACTCTTCGCAAGCACAAGACCAACAGAAAACCTCGCACTCCCTTCACCACGGCGCAGCTGCTGGCTCTGGAGAGGAAATTCCGCCAGAAGCAGTATCTGTCCATCGCAGAGAGGGCCGAGTTCTCCAGCTCTCTGAGCCTTACCGAGACCCAGGTGAAGATCTGGTTTCAGAACCGACGTGCCAAGGCCAAGAGACTGCAAGAGGCGGAGCTGGAGAAGCTGAAGATGGCAGCCAAGCCCATGCTGCCCCCCGCTGCTTTCGGCATCTCCTTCCCCCTGGGAGGCCCGGCAGCTGTGGCCGCGGGCGCTTCACTCTACGGCGCTTCCAGCCCCTTCCAGCGAGCCGGGCTGCCGGTGGCGCCAGTGGGACTGTACACTGCGCACGTGGGATACAGCATGTATCATCTGACATAAGAGAGGGGCGGAGGAAGAGGGGCCTGACCCAACCGGACCTCGAGCAGCCCTCAGCCAGGCAGCAGCGAGAGCCCTTGGAGCACCCACAGAAGGTGCCCGTTTCCAGGTTTCCCTTCTCTCTCTCCCAACTTGATTTTCCACTCTCTCTCGCCCCCCCCCCTTGTCCTTTACCACAAGTGGCAGGAACAATCCATCCCCATTATCTCTTTGATCCTTTTGAAACTCTCACGACCTTGACATTCTCTTTCCCACTCTTCCCTTCCCTAGAATGCTAAAGCTCTGGGAGGGAACTTAGAAAGCTTCTAGTTCAACTCCTTTTTACAGATGAGGAGGGTAGGAAAAAGGTTAATTTCATCCATAGAAGAGGAGTTGAGAGACCGGGTGTCTGAGAGAGATCTTTCCCAAGTTAGAGACTTTGGTAGAGGAGTTAAGAAAAGTCTGGAAGCCTGGGCAAAATTTGCTTTGGGGAAAAATAATGCATAATAGATGAACGATAAAGGCCAGATGAAAAAGATCTCTTTCCTACCAACATGAATCATTTCCACTTTCTATTAAGCAACACCACTTGTTTCTTTCCCAAATAGTCCCTTTGGAAGGGACTCTATGTACTATGTAATATAATGTATATTTGAAATTTTATTATCATTTATATTATAGCTATATTTGTTAAATAAATTAATTTTAAGCTACAGCGATTTGCTCTTTTCATTGTTTTCTCTGTAGTGTTTTGTTTCTAACAATATTTTAATCTCTGATACCCCGCACTATGTTGATGTCATGCTAGAGTTGACATCTACTTCTGCAGAAGAAAAGTTGTGTGTGTGTATTTTTTTAAACACATTGGGACAGGTTCCCCATTTGTAAAGTGGAATATTAAACCAATTTCCTGGGATAATTAATTTTGGCCTCATGGAGTAATCTAGCTTAAGTTTGCATTGGTAATTTTCAGCTGATGTATTTGCTCTCAGGACTAGAAATCACATTTTATTTTTCTTAACTTGCCTATGGAAAGCTAGAAAGGACAATACGTTATGCTTTTTTTAATCGGAAAGAACTTTTGAGGTTTGTTTTTTTTTTTTTTTGATCTGTAAAACAAGTCAAGAATAGTGAAGCAACTAGCCCCCAGTCTCATGGATAGCAGAGCCAGAAGTTCTACGACACCAAATCGTTGGGATGTAAAGAACCTATTCAGACACTTTAAAACCTCTTGTTCTTACTTAATGGCAGACAGTTCAGAACTTTTTTTTAAGGAAAGGGAAATAGAAATTCTAATAGTTACCTTGCCTCTCCAGCTCACCTGTGTAGATGCAACTTTGTAGAATTAGACTGAATTAAGATTTTTATTCCTTCCTCCCTCCCCACCCCACCCCCAATTCAAAATTTAGGACAATTGATAACTGATTCTGCCTGTGAATTAAATGCATTTCCAGTAAAATCCTGGCTTCAGGATATCTGTCATTTAAAAGCAGGCCACTGAAAGACTGAGGGAGCCTAAATTTTTAGCCTTTAATTCTTATGGAAATATCCTTTGTAAATTGTACTCTGTGGGGACTATCTGAATACCTGTCTGACCTGACTTTCCTATTTCATTTTCTATGAGAGGTGGTGGAGAGTAGATTGTTTGGGAGCCAAAGGATGTTAGAAGTTGGTGGTTAGAAGTTAGAAGGTGTGGAGATAACCTACCACCACTACCACCATCTCTACATTTGGGGTGGGAAAGGAGAAGTAGCTTTATCATCCTATCTTCCCAGGGCCCCACGGGATGGGGAAGGTTTTCAGCTGTTTTGTAACTTAGGTACCTACAAACCCAACTCAGGTCTAGAGGGTGGGTTGGGAGAGAGCAACCAGGCTTTGTATAGATGCTGACATGAAAAGAGACCCATCTTTCAAATTTAAGAGATCTTGGAAAATCTTTTCCCTTTTCTGGAGGTATGGTTCTCTATCCCTTTGGCCACTTGGCCGGCAGCCAGGTGTGGGGTTTAAGGAGAGAGAAGGGAAAGAAAAGAGACCCATGAAGAATAGGTAGACAAGTCCTACATAGAATCCAGTGGATGGGGTTGAGGAAAGAGGAGAGGAGTCCTTTGAATGAAGGCAGGGACCCTTGATTTGGAGAGATTGGTGTGAGGGAGGAGAGATTTGGACTCTCCTTGGGAGTTGGGTGAAATATAGGCAGTGACTGAGGGTAGGGAGGTAGGGTGTGGGAGGGGGAAATTCAATTGTGGTGTTGCTTCCCACCAGTTTAGGAATTCTGCTCCTGCCTTCTCCGGGAATGAGTTTCAGCTAAACCCAGCGGAGTTTCGTGCTGACTTCTGGAGAGCTTAGGACACGACGCTAAGCGCTAGCTTTTCTGGACTTTTAGAGGTACAGAGGTCATTATCCCCTCGGCTTTGACTGAAGTCTGAACTTGTTAGAATTACCCAGCAGAAAATACTAAAAAGTATTACTGGGTATTCAGTTTCACCGAGGGACATGTAAAAGACATTGGCGGAGAGCTCTGGCTAGTTCATTATCCTCCGCCCCCCCCCATCCCCCCCCCACCCCAAGGCCAAAACTATTGCAGAGCAGCCAGGTCCCGAGGAAAGAAATATGCATACGTTTAGATTTCATATGCAAGCACATTAGTATATACTGGAGCGTCGGCCAGCAAAGTTCATTTGAAGAGAGGAGGAGGGTACTAATCAGAGAATCAATTTCCTCTGCATTTATTGTGTTCTTTTTTTCTCCCACTTTCTAAATCTAGCAGGTAAAGTTTAAAAAAAATGTGGGTTATTTCTACGTTCTAGTCACCCCCTCCTCCCTTTCCTCCCTGCCCTCACACCGTCCCCCCCCCCACCCCATTCCCTCGGAAACGACTGTTTGCCAAGACTCTGGAAGGGGCTGGAGGAGGATTGGGTGTCTCGCTCTGGCTGTGCCAATGGGCGCATTTAACTGGCTCCGAACCCTGGCAATTTAGGGTCGGGGAGAGTAATTGCTGTAATGAACAACTGCAAAACCTTCAGCAGACACGCAGAGGCTCCAGCGAGACTGTAGCTGGAGGCGAGGCGGAACCCTTATCATCCTCTAAAGATCAGCCAGGCTTTCAATAAGTCAGCCCAGCCTACCTGCAGGCCCCCTCTACCGCTCCTCATCCTCTTGTCTCTCCTTTCACATACTGGGCGCATAGACACTAGATTTTATGCGGCCTCTAGCGCGCGCAACTTTTTATCTCATGCGTTTCCTTCACTTGGGCATTGTCATTATCTCTCACCCCGTCCCTTCTATTCTAATTTTTTCTCCCCCTAGATTTCAACCCCTCTTCCCCAAGACCTAGTCTTCCTTTTTCCACCTTTCTCTGCTCCGCCCCTCCTTTTTCCCACCGATGACGTCTTGATGTAGAGGAAGGAGAACGGACTGAGAGTCAGCTAGAGTACCGTCGTCTCTAGATTGCTGTGTGACCTTAGACTGGTCACTTCCTCTCTCTAGGCCTCAAACTTTCCTGTAATGTAATAAGGGTGGGCTTAGGGTCACTTAGAACTACAGCTGGCTAAAATCCCGTCTATATGTGTCCCTGACCACCACAAACTCCTCTTGGGGAGGGAAGAAGTGGTTTCCCTTTTTACTCCTCTCACCCCTTCTCTGGGTCTGGTGTGGGGAACGCGAAAATGGAGACTAAGGTTATGGTGGGGAAGAGGGAGGGAGATTAGATTCTCTCACCAAATTTACCTTGGCAAAGCTTTAGAAAGATCAAACGCCAGGAGTCATCCTGGGGTCTTCGGCTAGCAATCTATTTACCGTTTGGGGCTTGGTTTTCAGGGTTGTAAACGCCGGAGACGGCTATTAAGGGCACACAATGCTTGCGCTCGAGCTCGCGAATCTAGGCGGCGGCGCTGCTCAGCGCTCGCAGCTGGAGGGGCAGGACTTCTTACATTCCGGTCAACTGGGAGGACCCGGGGCTGGAGGAACCGTCCCCACTAAATGCGCCTTTGTTTTAAGTTTCTTTTCCCCCCTCCCTGACCCTTGGGCTAAAGTCTCTAGTTGCTCAATTAAACCCAGATGAGAACAATTAATAACTAAGTAATGACAATAAGTTGAGAATCACACGGATGAACGGTCCATGTGAATAGTAAAAGTTCACACAATGGAGGGAAAAAAGGATTTGGCGGCTCTTTTAAAGCGGGAGGGTTGGCTTTCTTTTTCTGGCCTCGGGCTCACCAGCAAATAAAACTCACTTTTGTGTCTTTGTCGCCTGGAGGATCTCAGTGGGTCGTTAGAAGTGAGAATCGGTGTTTGCCTTTCAACTGGAGGGTGCTGGCGCCACCGAGCCCAAGTGTGGAGAATCCCCAAGCAAAGGGTCCTAATCAGCTCCACACCCCTCCCCTCCTAACCTCTACTGTCCCTCGGCTCTCTGTCCCAGTGCACACACACAAAACACACATCCTCCCTCTTCCTGGCACAATAAATCGACCAGAAACACAAATACACGCAGCCTTACAGGCACGCACAAAATCGGGACACACCTACCCGAAGCGCCTGCCCGACCTCCTAACTCCACACACAACCTCCATGGGCATAACCTTACAAGCTCGGCACTCTGAGAGATGCTCGAGGAGGAGAGTGAGTGTGTAGGAGGCGATGGGAGTGGGAGATAGGTGCAAACAGGCAGGCAGAGAGACAAATTCTAGAAGAGAGAAGAGTTAGAGGAGACATTGAACAGAGAACCACAGAGAAACAGAAACGAAGAGAAGAGATAGAAACAGTAAGAAATGAGGCCGGGAGTGGAAAAAAGATACAGAGGCGAACACACACACACACACACACACACACACACACACACACACACACACACAGATATCTCGGAGATACTTGAAAACTTATCAAGAGATTTGAAAATTGGGCCAAAGATATTTCATAAAGCCCCACGTAACAGTGCTTTATGGTTGACATTTATTCGAGTGAAAGAAACGTCTACCAAGAGAAAGTAAAGACATATTTAACCCTCTTTTTCTTTTTACAAAAGATCATCTCACACCTCTCTGTCTACTCTTTTCCTCCCTCCTCTCCCTTTCCCTATCTCCCCGGCCTACCTCCCACTCTCCTTCATCTCTGCTCTACTTTTTTCTCCCAGCCTTCCCCCACCAGCTTTCCCTTTTGTATGCAAATAGCATAGAGTGTTGTGTAAAAAAAGTGTTTTATATATGACAGCTGTCGTTATTATCACTTAACATTTCTACAAAGTGTTTTCCTCCCGCCGGGTAAAACAGGCTCCTTCAACGCATGTCTAAGCATATTAAAGAAAGGTTTATGAAGTCTCTGCGGAGGGGGAGGTGGGAAGACTCCTCTTCCTTATTTTGTCATATCATTAAGCACTTTCTTCCTCACCTGGACATTGAAAACGTCGGGTCGACTGAACTGCAGCAGATGACGTGTCTCCTGAACTACCAGCGTGGATGGAGTAAGTTAGCTAACTTTTCCAACCAGCTTTTGCCCTCGGACAAGTCTCGGGCTAACTTGAGTGAAAAGAGTAAGTCATATTTGTCAGGCGGATCGCAGATCTCTGGATAATTCTTGCTTGACCGTTTGGGGTTGCGATTCAAAGACAACCAGAGAAAAAGCGAAAGGAGGATGATGGTATTTTGGGACACTCGAAAGGATCAGAGAAGAATAAGCAAACGCCTTGGGAAACTGTCCCGCTCCAGAAAAGGAAGAACTTCCAGGGAGCTTTTTATGTTTTCGAGAAGCTAATCGAGAATTTGAGGAATTCTTCCCAAGTATCATAACTTGCCGGAGATCAGTTGTAGGCATCCGGCAGAGTCCTAAAATTTTAGACCCGAAGGCGAATATTGGGTGGGGCTGGCAAGTTTTTTCTTTGCTTGCCAGAAGTCGAGGTGGGTGGGGTGTTAAATCGCATGTGGGAAAGACCGAGGTAAAAGTGAAGTCTTAGGTGACATAACGTAAGCTAAAGAAGATTTACAACATAGAAAACAAGGTCAGAGCTCCAAGGGACCTTAGAACCTAGAACAGTAGGGCTGGAAGACACTTTAGCAATTACCTAGTCCACTCCCACTTTTCTCTCACAGATGAGGAAACAGAAGTCTTTAGGGCCACACTCTATCTAGAATGAAATTGGAGATCACTTTTCTAGGAGCTACTTCAAACCGTCGTCTTGCTCTTATTGTCCTTTAAAATATTCCGGACTGAATTTCAGGCCTTTCCAAACCCCAGTCTCTTGATTTTTAAATTTAGTTCTGACATTTTTAAAATGAACACCAAATTTCATCTCATGAATATTTCAAATTCCCTATTTTATTATCTTTGTTTTTCTCTTCTAACCATACCATGTAAGCAGAGGAAGACCATCTAGTCCAATTCCTTAATTTTAATAGATGTGGAAACTGAGACAGAGAGAGGGCAAGTGATTTGCCTGAGGTCACAAAGAATTAGTAGAAGAACGGGCGCTCGAATCGGATTCTCTTGCTCCACTTTTCTTTCAGTAATCACTACGGAAGGGAAATCTTGCTCCCCCCCCACCCCCACCCCAATCACTGGCTTGCTTCTTTATTTCTCAGCTTAGTTGCCCGGTGAGAGCGGCGGTGGAGGTTCCCTCCCACCCCACCCCTTTATTTGCAAAGCGACAAGAATTCCAACAGTGAGAATCTTCAAAACATTTCAGAAAACCCTAGCTGCCCTCTCTCACTACTGAGTCCTTAATGCAAAACAGGGCCAAGATTATCAGGTCAGTGCAATTGGATCTTTCCTGTTCTGAGAAGCAGCTTTTGGGCCTTTGATCTTCTCCAAATTCCCAGGGCAGAGAATTTAGTCAGAAGAACTCTGGACTGGGAGTAAGCTGCCCTGGGTTTGAGACTATGTCACTAGCTTGAAGTCACTTCCTTTCATTGGGTCTAAGTCTTATCCTCTCTAAAACGAAGTGAGTGGGCTAAATGATCTCTAAGGTCTCACCCAACTCTAACATTCCGTGTTCTAAGGTTCTGACATCTAAAGTTCTTTCAGGTTCTGATATTGAGTTCTGAGGTTCTTTCTGGTTAGAGCATTCCATAAATCAAGGGCTGCTTTTAAAATGGTGCCTAGAGGCATGCAATCCATCCACCAACCCTTTACCAAGGGTCTACAAATTCCAGAAGAGCTCTTAGAGATCTGCTACAGGGGTGCTGAGAGGCAAATGAAATCAGGGACCATTGGAGCTTGACTTTATGCCTAGACCTCTTTCAAAGAATCCACCCTGGAGTCAAGGCCCACAGAGAGGGAATGGCCAAGAGTCTCAGTAGACAGAGCTGGGGCATTTTTTTTTTCTGGCCTTAAGGACCAATATGAGTTGAATTTTAAGAATGGGAAATAGGTGCGTACATGTAAAGATTCTAAGGCCAGGATACTGGACAATTCTAAAAACATTAGTATTGAGTTCTTTTGGCTGACAATTTCTATAGGCTACAGGTAGAGGCAGTCTAATGTAGGAAAAAGAGCATGGATTTCGAGTCAGAAGAACCTGGATCTACTACTCCCAAGCTGTGTGACTTTAAGAAGGTCATTTTGTCTTTGGGCCTTGGTGATCAAAAATTTTCGTAAGCTCTTAAAAGTGCTACAAAAATAGTTGACTTTCCGTAGCACGTTATGATTTTAAAAGAACTTTGCTTGTTATTTCATATCCCCGCAACATCTCTGGGAGGATGGTGCTATTATTAACCTCATTTTACAAATGGGGAAACTAAGTTTCAGAAAGGTTAAGTGATTTATCCAGCATAACACATATAAGTGAGGCAAAATTAGAGCTTAGATCTTCGTGACTCCAAATCCTCTATACCACCTAGAAGCTTTAAATGTTATCATTTAAAGTCCACCACAACCTGATCTTAGCCCATCTTTCCAGATCCACTCATTGTGCGTTAATCTGCCTCCTGCACTCTGCACTCCAGCCATACCCTATCTCCCCTTTCCATACTTTCGCACTGGCTTTCTGACAAGCCTGCAATTCGCTCCTTCCACATCTCTGCCTCACAGAATCCCTTTCTTCTAGATTGAGCTCAAAGACCACCTTCTATATAAGTCCATTTTCATCCCAACTACAGTGTCCTCCCTCCTAAACTATCTTATATTTAATTACTTTGCATTACTTTATATTTATTCTCCAAATACTTCTACATGTACTTGTGGTCCAGCATTAGAATGCGAGCTCATTTAGACCAGCCACTGCTTTATTCTTTGTACCTGCATCCCTAAGCATCTAGTATAGTCCTTGACACATAATAGGCAATTAATAAATGTTTGTTGCTTGATTATTTTATTGGGCAAATTATTTAACTTCTTTGGGCCTCAGTTTCCTCATCTGTAAAAGGAGAGGACCATCTGAGATCCTCTGCAGCTCTAGATCTATGATACAAGGATTAGGAAATCTAACATGAGAGTCTGAATAGGATAGGAGAAAGAATGCCTGATTCTACAGGAAAACCTGGGTAGATCAGGTTCAGATCCTAATTCTCATGCAACGTGTGGCCCAGGGCAAAGTCTCAAGCCTCAGTTGTTGGGCTGGTTTTTTTTTTTTTTTGTCAGTGAGTGGGGATAACAAATACCTATCTTCTGTAGCTCTTAGGGAGCTCTGTTGGGACTCTCAAGTGAAACACCATATACACTTGCTATACAAAAGTATAGGGGAAGGTGCCTGTGATCAAGGCAATCTTAAATCAGTCCATTGAACTCTTACATAAATTCAATTAATTTGTAATTCTGAATTTGTATTTGATGAGTTATCCCACCTTGGGAAAAGCCCCTTGTTGGTCCTAAGCACAACCAAATCTGTTCACTCTCATTTCATTTCAAAAAAGCCATCACCCTTTCCTTCCCAGGGGCGACATTATTATTCACACTTTGGATAAATCAGTCTTAGGTTAGTCAAAAGAAGTGGTTGTGTGAGGAGGCATAAGCTTACCAAAAGAGATCCCCAACTCCTCAGAGTTTCAGGGATCTTTCCTTGGGTGCTCTATGATGCCCAAGTACCATTTATCAACTGAGTTGGCAGACATTTGTAGATGTCAGACATCCTGCTAGCAAATGCTTCCAGGAAGAAGGCCCAACGTGCCTTGGGATAGTACTCAGCTGTGGCTATTCTATAGGAGGGAGAAAGTTTCCCAAGGGGCAGAAATATTTTGGTTGGAACTATATAGCTTTCTGGATTCCTGGAGGGCAGAGATGGACTCTTACCTGTTGCAACACTCCCCACATCACAAGCTGCTTTGTGCCTTTTAGGAACTTACTGCTAATAAGAATATTTTAATATATAAAAATAGCTTCTTCACTTGCAAAATTATGATCATAACAACTTTACTACCTAACACTCCCTGTCTGTGAAGCTCAAATGAGATAATTTATGTTGGTAAACCATGAAGTTTATGTATATACATGCACATATGTACACATATATGTTAGCTGTTATTGTGATTATTTTTTACGAAGCACTTTTATAGTTTACAAAATGAATTACTCCCCAAGGCTCTTGTGAGCTTAGCAAACCAAATTATTATTACCCCCACTTTAGAATTGTGGAAACTGAGACTTAGAGAGATGAAGTGATTTTCTACAGGCATACAGCTACTGTCTCCAGTAGAGAATACAGCTCAGGTCTCCTAATGTTTACTAAATGGCTCCTTCCACTTAGGTGGCTTATTATATGCATATTGGTAGCTTATTACATGCATATTGACCAATCGAAAAATAATTAAATCAGACATTTTAATTAAAAAAGTGTGACCAAAGACATTTAGAGAATTATATATAGGGAGTTGGATGGGGCAGGGAAGAACTTTGGGGTTACTTTTGTCAAAATTGTTTTGTTCTTTCCAGTCAGGAAACCTGACAATTAAAAACAATCTCATTTCGTGGAGTTTCACCAGCACACGATAGTTCCAATAAGTGTTTGATGAGGGAGATTCCTCATTGAGCAGCACACATACCTTCCCTTTTTTGGACCTCAGTTTCCTCGTCTTTAAAAGGAGAGTTTAAGGGACAAGAAGAGAGATCACATCTAGCTTTAATATTTAATGTTCTGAGGTCCCTTGGACAGTTTTATGTCCAGAAGTTCCTTTTTAGTGGTAATATTCCATGTGATAAAGCCCCTTTCAGTTCTAATATTTTGCATTCTCTTCTCGAAGTCCCTTCTAGATCCTAACCTTTTATGCTCTAAGGTCACTCCAAGCTCCCATCGTTTATGATTCTATCATGAGGATAAAACAGATCTATAAGACTGCATTTTCCAATCTATGACTGTATGGGATGATTTTGGTCAGAGGGCAAGGGTAAAGCCTTCAAGGAGAGGGCGGGTTCTTTTCTCACCAGAAGACCGGTAGGTTCATAAAATCTCAAGAAATGCTCTCAGGGATAAGTGTCCTATGAAAACTGTGATTTTGGTATGAGAGTAGTTGGGGGGGGGATGTGCAGACTATAGATCTGGGGGACAGATGGCTCTTCCATGATAAGATCAGAAGGAACCTGGAAAGTTATTTAGTCTAACTTCCTCATTTTATAGATAAGTGTCTTTCCATTTAAAGATTTAAAGAGACAAAGCCAGGGTTATTTGGCCAGGAAGTAGTAGGGCTAGACTGGAACCCAGGTTGCTTGGTGGAAAGACTCCTTGTTGGGGTCTTCTTTCTATACGCCCCACCATTTTTAGCTTAAGTGAATTAAAGTTTGTTTTGTTTTGTTTTGCGGTCACATAATTACAGCCCAGATCCCCTGCTTAGGAGGAATATATGAAATACTGAGAGAGTTGAAGGAATTCTCTCTTTCCCCAAGCATCCCATTTCACTCTTTTAAATCCCCGAGATGAGGGGCGTTAGTGGACGCAGGTTCAAATTTCAGCTCAGTCGCTGACTCACTCCTGGCAGTGAGGTTGAGCAATCTTCCTAGGCCTTCTATAAAAACAAGAAGGTTGTACCAGATTGTTTCATTAACAAGCATTTATTCTAGTGCGGAAGGTGAGGGACCAAAAAAACCAACCAACCAAACAAAAACAATCCAAACTGTCCTTGCCCTTGCAATTGGCTTGCACCCTATGGGGATGGACCCAATGGCATCCTATTAGACGTGATCTCTAACATCTTTTCTAGTCCTGGAATTACGATATGAATCTGTGGAGTGAGGCTGTTTGTCCGCATATCCTCCCATTCCCTCTCAACAAAGTATCTTGAGCGGGCAACGCTCAATCCGAAAATAGGGTTTGACCCTCTTCCTCGGGTCTCGAGCTTACTCTCAGTCCTGAGTCCCCAGCTTAATTTTAATTCGAAGTCAGACGAGGGCGCCAGGCTCTGCCCCCAGTCTCCCCGACTCTAGGTGCTTGAGCATCTCTAGCTCACCCTCGGCGTTTTCTAGCTCAGCTCAAGCTCCCAGGCCCATCTTAATCACCAGCCCCAAAGCCATAGGCGAAATCGGCTGAAGTAACAGCTGGGGAGGAGGCTGGCCCCAGCCAATCTCCTGCTATGGCCCTGCTACCGCAAACCCAAGCTCCCAATTTCAGCATTGAGTCTCTCACCTCCCTCTCCATCGACACCCAGCACAGCTCCCGGACGGAGCTCCATATGTGGGCCAGCTGTGAGCTCCCGGAATCGCGGACAACTGCGCAGCCTGCAAAAGCTTTCCCGTCCATATTTATCCCTTTTCTTCCTCACAACTACCCTAGGAGGTCCGCAGCGCCGGTATCATTTATCTCCATTTTAGAGATGAGGACACTGAGGCCCAGGGGAGCCAAATCCTTCCCAAGGTCACACAGTTAAATGGAAGCATGGTAAGAGCACCAGACTGAGCAACAAGCAAAAGCCCGGTTCTTTTCCAGGCTTTGCTACCAACTAGCCCATGTGGCCTTAGTTAAGTCACTTCCTTTTCATCCGGCTCAGTTTTCTCGCCTGTAAAACAAATGGGTGGACTGGACTAGTGAACTTCTCTTTCCATTCCTAATGACAGTTTTCATTTCCTGAAAACCAACGTGTGGAGTAAAATAGTATTTTCCTTGATTTTGAGATGAGGAAACGAGGGTGGAAAGGGGGGGAAGTAACATGTACAATTCACACCGCTGGCAAGCGGCAGAATCTGAATTCGAATCCAATCCTTCACCACTTCTGCGCTCTCCACTTCCACACAGCCTCTGAGCGGTTTGGGCCCATTCCCAGGCACTTCCTCTCCTGTTCCTGGATGCCCAGGCTTGGGGTCTCCCTTGCCAAGCGGAACAGGGGCGGCTTGGAAGGCAGGGTCTATTAGGGAAGCTGGTACCTCTCCTCGCTGTAAGCGCAGCGGGACGAGACGGTAGGGGCTGCTAGGGCCGAGAGACACTTGATCTCGGGAGAACTTTACTACCCCATAAATCAGGCTGAAAATGTAACCAGAAGCCCGTCCGCTTTCTGTTTCTCTTAGCACATCCGTTTCTTGTAAAATACAGATTAGAAGGACTGGGCTCTCGACGGAGCTCGGTTCCCTGAGCCTCCCTGCAAATCCCCACTACCACCCCCCCCCCAACCCCGAAGGGCAATAAATCAAGGTCTCGGCGAGCCGGGACTAGGGCCCAGGGCAGCGGCTTCTTTCTCGACGTGACAGGGCTTTGAAATATTCGGGAAAGTGATCCCCGAGTGCCGACTGACTTCTAGGCTCGTTTACAGTTTATGGATGATGGTAATGGAGTAAAGGCAAGCCCACCTATTGCCCATTGACTCCAGCGGTTTATTCACCCCAACACAGATATGTCCATGGAAAGCCTAGATGCTCCCACGGGAGAGTTGGAAGGGGGATTGGTGGGATTCAAGAACTCTCATCTCAGCAACTGCTTGGGCAGGGGAAAGGAAGACGAAAGGAGACAAGCAACTTTGCTGTCATGAGTGGGTGCATCTTGTACATCTAACTGGAGAGATTCACGTGTAGGAGAGTGCAAGTCTGGAGGCAGAAAACGTAGCATCAGTTCTTGGAACCTTGGTCAAATCACTGAATATCGTCGGGGTCCAATCACTTCCTCTGTAAAATGAGAAGGGGGTGGGGGGCGTGGCACTAGATAACTACCTCAAGGTCCCTTTCAGATCTAAATCTATGACACTGCCTGGTGCTCACCTAGTTCCTCTTTTCATAGATGGGAAAACTAAGGACAAGTCACTTGCCTGAAGGGCATACAGCTAACAGATGGTAGATCCAGGACCAGACTCAGTTCTCCTCATGCTTAGTCAGAATGTTTTTCCAACCCACTCCTACTACTCTTTCTTGTCCTCCTTTTACTTCCTTTTCTTCCAGTTTCCTGGTATGACATTCAAAACTCATTCATGTCTTTCTGTGTGTCTTCGGATTCTCCAAGGTATGATCTATCTATCAGAGGTAGCTGCATGATGCAGTGATTAGAGAGTTGTTGGGCCTGAGGTCAGGAAGACCCCAGCTCAATTTCAGGGCTCAGATGCTAGTTGCTTGACCCTGGGCAAATCAGTCCACCACTATCTGTCTCAGTTTCCTCATCTGCAAAATGGGGATAATTATAACACCTAATCTCAGGGTGAAGATCAAAACAGAAAATATTTGTAAAGCAATTAGTACAGTGCCTGGCACACAGTAGATGCTTAAGCATACTTGGTCCTTCCTTCTTACATTAATGAGGGCATTTTATTATCAATTAACCAAATACTGGGGAGGGGGGCAGGCATTCTTAGAAGGTTTCCCAAAGAAATCCCCCTTGAAATAAGACAAAAAATAAAAGCAAACATTTATACTCTAAGGTATACAAAGAAATCAAAATTTGTCATGACTCAGAAAGAGCATTAGACTGAGCATCTGTTATTTGAGTTACAGCCTGGACTCTAGCTCAATCTGACTTTGGGCAAAATCATTCAACTTTTCTGGATTTCATTTTTCTTGTGTATAAAATGAAATATATCTCCAGGTTCTCTTCCAGCCATAAAATGGTTGTACTGGTGGCCAGGAACTAAGTCTTCTGGACTGTTTTTTTTTTTAAACGTTCAGAAGTCAGCTGTTACTGGTGTTAATTTGATAGATTGCTCTTGTAGGGAAAAGTCAGAAAGGCTAACTAAAGTCAAGTCAAATCATATCAACAAATATCATTGAGGTCCTTCATTGTACAGCTCTAAAAATAACAGTAAAAGTACTTTTGTGAAATGGAAATAAATGTTACTGGTTCAATAAAGTTGTAGAATTTCTGAGCTGGAAGGGACCATGGGAATTGTTTAGTCTAGAAAAAGGCACTCCTCCTCCACTTGTTTTGAAGAATTTTTTAACTAATTTCTAATTCAAATAAAACAATTGCTTTGTGTTATTAAAACAAAAGGATCACACACACAACAAATCCTTATATGGAAATATCTCACCTAGATTCAACAGACACTAGATGCTGAAAGGGACTTTAGATATTGGTCAGTTCCACTCTCTCATTTTGTGAATAAGAAACAGACCCAGAAAGGAAAGATGCTTTCATTTACCACTGTTGTATTCTGGAGGAGGCCGTATGGCTCAATGGAAAGATCCCTGATCCTGGAATCAGAAGACCTGGATTCAGATTCCACCTCCAGTATCTTATATCTATGTGACCTTGGGCAAGCCATTTAGCCTCCGCTGACCTCAATGATCTAGTCTCTAAAATAGAGGGTTAGACTAGATTCCTCTGAGATCCCTTCTGATCCTATGATAACGATAGCTGACATTTATGTAACTATTTATTTTAAAATAGTATTTTGTTCTTTCCCAATTACATGTAAAGATAATTTTTAACATTCATTTAAATTTTTTTTTGAGTTTCGAAATTTCTTCCTCCCTCCCTCACCTCCCCCCTTCCTAAGATGGTAAGCAATTTGATACAGGTTGTATATGTTCAATCATATAAAACATATTTCTCTATTAGTTATGTGGTGAAAGAAGAAACATCAAATAAAAAAAACATGAAAAAAGTGAAAAATAGTATGCCTCAATCTTCATTCAGACTCCATCAGCTTTTCTCTGGATATGGATAGGATTTTTTCATCCTAAGTCCTTTGTAATTGTCTTGTATCCTTGTATTGCTGACAATAGCCAAGTCTATCAAAGTTGATCATCACACAATATTGCTGTAACTGTATACAGTGTTCTGGTTCTGCTCACTTCACTCAGCATCTGTTCATGTAAGTCTTCCCAGGTTTTTCTGAAGTCTGCCTGCTCATCATTTTTTTACAGCACAATAGTATTCTATCACAAACACATACCACATCCTGTTCAACCATTCTGCAATTGATGGTTATAGAACACTTTAAAGCTTGTAAGGAATTTCACGTATATTGTAAATATATGTAATGGGATGGGATATGTTATTTCTTCATTTGAACCTTATAATAACTCAGGGAAGTAGGCATCATGGATCTAATTCTTCTTTTTGTCTTTAAGGATGAAGAAACAGGTTCACAGAAATTAAATGATGTGGCCATAACTAAACATCTTTTATCAGAGCCAGGATTTGTTGTTAGGTTTTTCTGACTCCAAGGCCAGCCCTAAACCCACTACACTAAGGTGCTATTGTGTCACTGCTGTTTCATTTTCATATTATTTCATGTTTATTTCACATTCAATGGAGTTCAGATAGAAATGACTCTAGGAAAAGTCACTCTCTCACTGTGTTTTCATGTTTAAAGTGATGTGCACTATTGCACAGATGGAAACAAAATTTGCTTTTTGGTAACTGAATTAAAGTGTGGCAATGTAAGCCCATCCTTGGTAGTCTCACCAAAAAAGCAAAAACAAAAACAAAAAACTTCAAGCCAACTCCAGTAGCCGGTGAGGATAGGGAGGATCTATACTTCTTCCTATATTTTGAAAACTTTTCATTCTGCATAATTTAGAAGTTATAAAGATCTAGTGTAGCAACATTTATAGAAAATGCTAATCTTAAATTTTTATGCATAGATATCATAACCAGGTGATCAAAGGCAGCATTGTTGTCTGTGATGGTGCTTGAATTCCAATAGTTTGTTTGTTGAATTCTCAAGGATATTTTAGGTTTAGTGTTTGTAGAATGGGGATTTGTCATTTGTGAATTTATAAAGGATAGTTTTAGCCACAAGGTTGTGTCTTTGTTGGTATTCAGTAAGTGAAAATTTTTGCAATCTCTGGTGTCGCACAACTTCCATCATTTCCTTGCAAATTCTGCATTGGTCAATAAGTATGAACTCCTTAAGGATGACCTTTCTGCAATTTCTGGCAGCAATGACAGCTTCATATCATGATCATAAAACCCTCTGTTCCTTTAACATGATTCAATGACACAGCCATTTATTCAGTACTATCTGGCCAACATGTTGCTGGTTGAGTTCATATGGATGTTGCCCATGGAGGGTCTTTTGGTTCTTTCCTCAGACGTACATTAAGTGCTTTCATAAGCTATCTGGATATCAACAATTATTAGTGACATTCAGTAAGTCCAGAGTGTGCACCTGTGGTTAGACTTTGCTATGTTGCTCTGCAGAGGAATGTTTGGGTCAAAAGTATTTATATCAGTTTTTAACCTCTTCATCATGAGATCTGAATACATCAATCCATCCCCTTCTTTCTCTTTCTCATTATTCATATTGGTCTAGAGTTTACAGAATACATTGCTTATCATAAGCCTATGACATAGGTAGGTAAGTAAACTGATTTCTGCAACATTCAGTGGTGGGGTCAAGGACCAGTATTACTAGCCCAATCATCAGCAGTTTTTAGCTTACAATAGTGTTTTCTCTATTCAACCTCAGGCCCAAAGTAGAGATTTAAGTGCTAGTTGGAGAAGATGAGCCCTGCACTTAGCTTGATGTCTAATATACAAGACTGGGCAACAGTTTGGTTACAAACTGCATTCACCATGCACTTATTTACATTAAGCACACATTTTACAAATGAAAAATCGAATTTTAAAAGAATGGCTGTTTCTGGATAGATGTATGTATTAATGCATCAATGTCTCACAACAATATTGATGATAATTGCATTTATATTGTGCTTTAAAACTTACAAAACTTTTTCTTCACAGAGCCCCAGGGTGAGTAGTACAAATCTGATTGTTCCCATTTTACAAATGAGGAAATGAGTCAATGAAGCTGAGTGATTTGCAAAAGGTCAAACAGCTGGCTAGTGTCAGAGCTTGAATTAAAGCAATGGTATCGCAAAGATGTATTGACTAGGGATGTTGGGAAATTAAATACAAGTGTCCCAAAATGCTAAGTGGGAAACACTAGATGCTAAAGTTTTGCTATGTCCCTTTGAGAACTGCCCATGTGGTTTCTGTTTTTCCTTATTAAGAGACTATGGTGCTCAGCTCACTGTGGAGGATATGATGGGATCCGAAAACAAACACTTTAATTTTATTTTCTGATCTGGGGATTATTCATTTTCATTGTTTAATGAGGTTAAACGCAAATGGGAACAGTTCAGAAACTGCTTGAAGCTTTTCTTTCTTCCTTTCTTTCTTCTCTCTCTGTCTCTGTGTCTCTCTTCCTTCTTTCCTTCCTTTTTCTTTTTCCTCATCTGGGATCCATGGTTAGAATTATGGAATGACACCATCTGCTGTCCAACTGGAGTCCAGCTGCCATGTCCAGTGAAACACACCATTGTAGTCTGGTGTACAGCTTCCCAGTTCTGACTGGGGAGAAGAGCATGGCCTTTTAATGTCACATGCACTGACTGAGTGCCTGCTATATGTAAGACCCTGTGCTTAGTACTGGGGATGTAAAAGTAGTCCTGGCACTGATCCTGCAGTCAAGGCTTCAAACTATTGGGGCGGGGGAGGGGGGGAGAAGGAGAATAATGTGAGAATCACTGTCATTTAAAGATGCTAATACTTTAAGGCAGTTCGTGTTTACTTAACAACTGAACAAACATTTATTAAGTGCTTACTATGGGCTGGGCACTGGGCTAGATGCTGGGGATGTATGTGCAAAAATAAAACCATTCCTGCCTTACATTCCACAAAGCAGAACTCAATGCCTGCTGAATTGCTTAGGGCCCGTTAATGCTGTTATTCAGTCACATCCGACTCTTTGCGACACCATTGCGAGTTTTCTTGGCAAAGATACTGGCGTGGTTTGCCATTTCCTTCTCCAGCTCATTTTATAGATGAGGAAACTGAGGCAAACAGGGTTATGTGACTTGCCTAGGGTCATATGGCCAGTAAGTGTCTGAAGCTAGATCGAACTGAGGTTTTCCTTACTCCAGGCCCCATACTTTATCTACTGTGCCACCTACCTGACCAGGCAAAAGCTGATAAGAAATTAGAGGGAAAGATTACTTTCCTCAAGGCAGAGGACAGTCAGGGAAAGCTTCACCTAGAAAGTGGTGCTTGAGTTAGGCCTTTTAGGAAAGGAAGAGCTTCTGCTAAAAGGGTTGCACTTGGTAGTGCTAAAGGATGTCTGGTCCAGTTGTGAGGAATAATATGAATGGAGGCCTGCAGACTGGAGAAGGTAGCATGAGACAGGGAATGGAGAATAACTCCATTTGGCCAAAACAGTGTATTTAGGAAGTGCATAAGCCTGGAAATGGATCTTGAAGACTTGACTAGAAGACAGACTAGAACTCCTTTTTGGAAGCCTAGTAGGATGTCCTGAACTTTTTTATTGATTTTAGTATTTTGAAGGATGGTTTTTATTAATTTCTTTGATTATATTGTGTTTGTTGACTAGATATATAGTCCTTCACTCTCCCAGAAGACTAGGTTCAAGCTTGGATTTGCTGTTTACTAGCTATATAACACTGGCCAAATTGCTTCTCTTTTCTGAGTGTCAGAGTCCCTATGTGTCAAATCAAGGAATCTGGACTGGATTTCCTTTAAGGTTTTTTCTAATTCTGACATTTTAGGAATCTACAAATCCATAAAAATCAAAGATCAGGGGACCAGAATGGGCCTGAGTCCAATGGTCGTGTGTACAGGCCAAAATGGAATTGCAGATAATAAATAAGCTTGCTTTCATGAGTAAAATTCCCTAAGACTCTTTATGAGAGGTCCTGTACTTCTGACAATATTCCATTGATTGTGTTCCAGTTCATAAGATCAATCTAGCTGGGAATGGAAGAGAGTTTCTTAATCACATAACATTAGAGCTGAAAGTAACTTTGGAGATCATCTAATAAAATCTCTTCATCTTACAGATGAAGAAACTGAGTGAGGACCAGATAGAGAAAGTGGCTTCCCCAAGATCAAAGACTGAATTGACAGAAGAGCTGGGACTAGAACCTAACCCAGGCTTCCTAAGTCCTAGTTCAGCTACCACTTGTTAAATTCAAACTCTCTTCCCTTAAAAATCTTTTTGTTTTTTAATTTGTGGACAATATATTGTGAGGAAAAGGAAGAAAGGAAGGAAGCAAAGGACAAAGGAAGGAAGGAAGGGAGGAAGGAAACAAGGGACAGAGGAAGAATGAAAGAAACAAAGAGAAAGAAAAGAAGGAAGCAAGGGAGGAAGGGAGAAAGAAAGGAAGAAAGGAAGGGAGGGAAGGAGGAAGGAAGGAAATAAGAAAGGAAGAAAACAAGGGAGGGAGGAAGAGAGAAAGGAAGGAAAGAAGGGAAAAGGGAAGAAAGCAAGGGATGAAGGAAGGGAGAGAGGGAGGAAGAAAGAAAGAAAGCAAGGGAGGAAGTAAGAAACAAGAAAGGAAAGAAACAAAGGAGGGAAGAAGAAAGGAAGAAAGAAGGGAAGGAAGCAAAGGAGGAAGGAATAGAGGAAGGTAGCAAGGGAGGAAGGAAGGAAGGAACAGATAAAGGAAAAAAGAAAGGAAAGAAGCAGGGGAGGGAGGAAGGAAGAAAGGGAAGAAAACTATATTCCTAATGATAAAAGGAAAGAAGAAATGTTTTGAAATCTAGCATTTAGAAAAGACAATTCTTTAGTGTGGCCCACACAACAATGATGACTGCAAGCCATTATCTTTCAGAAAGTAATGTAATGTAATGTAATGTAATGTAATGTAATGTAATGTAATGTAATGTAATATAATGTAAAAGCAGTCAAGACAGAAGGCCTTGGTTCTCTTTCTCCTACTTTGTAGTTTTGGACAACTTCTTCAACCTCTCTGAATGACATAGGATAATAAAAATAGCTAGCATTTATAGAGTGCTTTAGTTTGCAAAACTCTTCACATATTTAATCACAGTCTTCACAATAACCCTTTGAGGTATGTGCTATTATAATCCCCATATTACAGATGAAGAAACTGAGGCTGAGATAGATTAAGTGACTTGCCCAGTGTCATACAGCCAATCAAGTGTCTGAAACAAGAGCTGGGCTCAGGTCCAAAGTCTGAACACTGGCTTCACCAAGATTCACTGATGCTTCCTGATCACAGAATTTTGAACAGCAAGGCACTTACTAGTTCAGCCTTCTCACTTTATATATCAGGAAACAAGCTCAAGGAGGAAAAATGACTTGTTTTAGGTAAAACGGGAAATAAGTAGCAGGGCCGAGAATTGTATCCAAGTCTCTGAAGCCAAATATGGTGCCCTTTCCCATTTTACTAATTTCCTCATCTACCAAAAAATAAAAAAATAATAAAAACGAGCAATAATCCTTGCCTTCCCCCTCCCCCTCCCCATGGGTTATTTTACGGATCAAAAGGATATAATAGATGTAAAAGTACTTTGCAAACCATTAAAATGCTCTATAATGTGAATGGTTACTATGATTGCTTTTAGTAGCGAGTCAGCTCATGGCCAGACACTTGAGGAGGCAGTCTCCAAGACCCATTTCTTAAAGAAACCCTCACCTGAATCATTAGTCTTTAATAATGATGATTAATGAGTCTTTCTGGGAGTTTTAAAATGCAATTGAATCAAATTAGACTTGAATGCAATTATGGAAAGACTACTTAGAGCTGGAGTTCCTCCCCTTTTTATGACATGGACCACTTGAGTAGCTGGGCGAAGCCAATTCTCAGAGTGTTTTTTAAATATATGAAAAAATACAGAAGACTGCAAAGGAAAGAAATCATATAGAAATAAAGATGTGACTTTCTCCCATCCCAGTTCTTAGACTCCCTGAAATCTACCCACGGACCTCAAATTTAGGACTTCTGATTTAGACCTGGGGTCCAAATACGTGCAGGAAATAAGCTGCATTGGATGAGTTTGCAAAGAAGCTGGATCCAAACCAACTTAAGCTGCTTTTTCAACATTCACCAACTCGGAGAAGATTTGGAATCTTTTTAAAATATAGAAGTCATGTAAATCTATCTAGAATAAGCAAGAATATATACATATATAATACGTGTGAATATGAATATATATACACACATCCGTTTTAGGCATACGTATACATGTATGTACATATGTTTAAGCCTATATGAATATCTATGCATGTGTACATATATGCCTAAAAGAAAGCCTCACCACCTTCTCTGGGCTTTTATGCTTTTCAGTCATTCGAGACATTATATAATAGGAAAAAGTCTCTTTAAACAAGTCGCTAACACTTGTTAATAATGTGGCCATAAAAAATCCCAATGAAACATTATTAGTTTCTTTCTTGTTAAAATCTAATTTTGAATAATTCTTAGTCATCCTTTTTAAAAAATAAATTAGGGATGAAAACAATATGTTTTCCAAAGTTGAATATCATCTTCTCTTTATGAGTGATGAGTTTTCTGCCATCTACTAGGGGACAAACATTTATTGCTTTCTCCCAGACCGGAATGCCCTCGCTGCCGCCTAGTCATATTCTGGATGGTTTTTCAAGGCTCGATTCAAACTTTCTGCAACCTACATAGATCTCTTTCTTTTCAGCTTTTATACCAAACCATCTGGGCCACAGATTTTCCTACTTCAATATACATTTCTTTCCAAAGATTCATGGTTTCATCCCTTGTGGGGGCTTTTTCCGCCAGCACAAACCTGCCTTAGATGGTTTCATGAATTATTGTAGCCAAAAAAGAGAAAATTCTTACCTGTTGGCCTACCTGGTGAAGAGGTCATGAGCCTCTCCAAAGTTAGCTAGACTGGGCTTCAGGTGACAGACTCAGTCCATTGCCAGGATTGAAGTCTTTCCCATTTGGCAGGACCCTCCATAGGTTGACATGCCCTCCTCTAAAACCTGGTATTGTCTCTATACCATGAATCACTGAATGAGAATATTAGTGGTAGAAGTGTGTACTATCACATATTTCCCTTCTTCATGTATCTTATCTCTCCAATGCCACATCAACACCCAACACAGATGTGTATAACCCTTATTGGTGTTTGCATGTATGTTGAGTGTGGGGCAATTGTATGGACTAGGTCACTGGCCTGTGCCTTCTGCATGCCTACGCTTGCTATTAAATAGATTTCTAAGCTTCTGGAAGGCCATGTACTAAGGGGTCAAGGGGTTAGGATTTGTCAGGTTGGAGCTGCCCAAGGTAGTACACAGATCTTTTAATTATTGAAGTATGCTATGAACCTTCATCCCACCATTGTTCTAGTCCTGCTGGTCCTCAAATAATATCACTCTCCCTTCTCTGCTTGCACTCCCGATTATCTATCTCCAATGGAGGAAGGCAGACTTCAGTGCCAATTAAGAACAATTGAGAAAGGCAGACTTCAGTGCCAACTAGGAACATTATAATCTCAATTGTTCTTTTAATGTTGCGCAGAAAAAGAAAACTTTATCCTTCTTTGATTTGTGCTCTAGCTCATTCCCTTCATTCAATCCTTTCTTTCTTCAGCCCCCGATGACTCCATTAATACCTTTTTCTTGGGAGATATCCTTGTCTTCTACTTTACTGAGAAATGATCTGAGTTGAGCTTCCTCCTATTCTCTACACTGTACGTCAAAATCTCTCTACATCTTCATCATTTCCTCTTCCTTTTCCCATCTCTGAGGAAGACTCGGCTTTGCCAAGGTCAACCCCCGTATCTGTGCTTATAATCTCATTTCTATCTCCCCTTGCCCCAACAACCAACTCTTTCACTTCTCTCTCTATTGGATTTTTCCCATGAGTCTTGGAAATATGCTCAGGCCTATTGTATCTTAGAGAAAAACATTCACTAAACCCTACCATCCCTTCTAGCCCTTGTCTTGTGTCTTTTCTTTTTACCATTAAACTCCTGTATAGAATCATCTACCCTGCACGCCTCTAACGTCTCACTATCTGTTCACTTCTTAATCTCTTTCACTACCATTTGATTAAATTGCTCTTTCCATGGTTACAAATGATCATCTAACTGATAAATGCATTGGTTCTTTCTCAGTTCTCATCCTTCTTGACATCTACAAGGCTTCTAATACTCTTGACCAACCATTCATCATGGATACTTTTTCTTCTCTTGGCTTTTGTGACACTGCTGTTTCTTAGTTCTCCTTCTGCTTGTCTGTACACTCCTCAGTCTCATTTGCTGGATCATCATCTATCTCTTGCCCCTTTAGAATGTGTTTTTTCCCAGGGCTTTGTCCTGGGATCTCTTCTAGGCTTTCCAATGATCTTTCTAAAATGCCAATCTAATGATGTCATCCCCTCCCTCTTACTCAATAAATTTCAGTGTCCCTATTAACTCAAGGATCAAATAGAAAATCCCGTTTGATTTTTAAACACTTCATCATCTGGTCTCTTCATACCTTTCCAGTTTTCTTATTCTCTTACCCATATCCTTTGAACCTGTAAGAGTGGGCTCCTTGTTGTCTCTCACGCAGGATGCTCAATCTCCAGATGTCACGCATTTTCACTGGCCACGCCCCCCATCCCCATGCCTAGAACTCTCTTCTTCCTCATCCCTGCTTCTTGGTTTCCTTCAAGTCTTAGCTAAAGTCCTTTCTGCAAGAAAGATCGATAGCAAAGACATTATAGCAAGAAGTTTTCCCTTCTAGAATGTGGCACCTGGAGGGAAATGTTATATTCCAGATTTAGTAACTCATATTCCTCTAGCAAAGGTTTGCAAAGAGCTTTCCTTCACAATGACCTTGTGAGCAAGAAGTGAAAGCATTATTGTACCTATTTTACAGATTGAAGAAACTGATTTTCATAGAGGTGGTTTTCATAGTGGCATGCCAAGAGTCAAGTGGCTAGTCAGAGTGGAGCTGGGATGAAAACTCAATTCTCCTGACCCTTTCTACTACTCCCATAGCTGCCTCTCCAGATGTAATATGAGCAGGGCAGAGGACAGGAATCTCAGCCCCCACCTCTGCCCCCATTCATACATCCTTTTCCAGTTCTAGAATTCCAAAGTTTTCTCTTGGGTAATAGAAACTGCCAGCTGGGTAGGTCCTCACACAGACTGCTGACCACTCTCCCATCTTGGCAGGAATTTCCTAGGGAGAGTTATGATTTGTAGAAGGAAGTCATCCCACTTTAATTGAGATCTCTGTAGTTTCCCCTGACCAGCCCCAAGCTTAGGAGTGTTGTAATACACCACCCTGGAGAGTCCTAGGTGCTCTATAAATATATACCGTTGTTATTGAAGCTTATGTCATCATGTCTCATGCTAAAAATAACTCTTGGGCATGAGGTGGAGTTTTCAGGGATGGTGTTCTTTTTTTAATTGGACTAATTTCCCTCCATGTGACCAACTCATGAGACCATTATTAGGGGTAAGGGATTGAAAAAATATTTCTGCATGAGAAACTAAGCCCTTTCTACCCATGTGAAGAAATGCAGATGTGGAGAATCTCTAGCTCTTTCTCCACTGTCATAAGATTGCTCTCACCTGCTTCAGATCTCCCCTGCTCTGCTCCAAACTGCCATTCATGCAGCTGACAAAGCCATTTTCTTGAGGCCTGACCATGTCGCTCCTGTGATCAATAAACTTTGGTGGCTTCCTATTACTTCCAGGTAATATCAGCTGCTCTGTGAGGCATTTCAAACTCTTTCTCATCCATCGCTCCCCTTCATCACTTTATGGTCCAGAACACTGCTCTTCTTTTCCTCACAAGGGACAATTTCCTGTCTTTTTGACTTTGGACTGGCTATCTTCTAGGTCTATAAAACACCTCTGAACTTTTGGAGTCCCGGATTTCTTTAAGACTCATCAGCTAAAGCACAGTCTTCTGCCTTCTCTGATCCTGCCCAATTGCTAATGTCTCTCCTTCTTAAGGTGACCTTATATCTGTTTTATATATACCCAGGGGTATGCCGGAGCCAGCCAGAAAGGACTCTCTGAGAGCTTAATTTATTCTTTTGTTGCTGGCTTAGACTTAATAAAATGGTGGGTAAAATGTTAAAATGCAGATTAAATAGAATAAAGGTCTCTTGTACCCACTTGGTTTTTTTTTCCTGGAGAGCTGGCAGTCAAACATTGACCAGCATATGGCTGTATATACTTATACCTGCTCGTGTCACCTCCTCCATTAGAAAGTAAGCTCCTTGAAGGCAGGGACTGCTTTGCTTTTGCCTTTGTACCCCTGGAACCCAGCACAACTCCTGGCATATACTAGGAATTTAATGTTGCTTGTGTTTTGTTTTCAAAGAGAATCAATGACATCATGATGTTGGGGTCAGGGTGCATTGTATTCTGCTGTGGCCGATCAGTCCTATGCAAGTTCAGAAGACTCCACCATAGGTTGGGCACGAGCACCTCATTAGGACATTTGGGATGGCTCTGGATCTGGGCAGGTCAAATGTCCTTGGTACTACTACAATTCTGCTTTGCTCAAGGAGCTCATGCTTTCTTTGATGTGGGCATGCCCTGCTGGGTGGTCCTGTGTCTGCATCTCCCATATCTCACAATCAATACTAAAGTTCTTCAGTGAGACCATGAGAGTGTCTTTGTATCGCTTCTTCTGACCTCCGTGTGAGCGCTTGCCTTGTTTGAGTTCTCTGTAAAACAGTCTTTCAGGTAAGAATGTGTTTGGCATTCACGTATGTGGCCAGCCCATAGGAGCTTCACTTCTTGCAGTAGAGTCCGAATGCTTGACAATTCAGTTCTATGGAAGACCTCAGCGTTCAATATCTTATCCACCCAGGTTATCTTCAGAATCTTCCTAAGACAGTTCAAGTGGGAGAGGTTCAGTTTTCTGTCATGGCCCTGATAGACTGTCCAGGTTTTACAGGCATACAACAATAAAGCCAGCATAATGGCTCTGTAGACCTTCAGTCTGGTAGGCAGCCTAATACCTCTACTCTTCCTCACTTTCTTTTGAAGCCTCCCAAACAATGAGCTAGCTCTGTGATGTCTGCATCAACCCCATCATCTTTGTGGACATCCCTGGAAAGTATACTGCCAAGGTAAGTGAACTTATCTGCAACATTCACAATGTCTCCATTTGCTGTATGACCAATGGTTCCATGTATGGATGGTGCTATGCTGGCCAGTGGAGGACCTCTGTTTTCTGGGTGTTGATCATCACACCAAAATGAACACTAACAGCAGTGAATCCATCCATACTTTGTTGCATCTCAGTCTCAGAGGCTGCATTGAGTGCCCAATCATCTTTGAACAAAAAGTCACGAACCACCTCTCCTTCCACTTTGGTCTCAGCTTGTAGCCTTTTCAAGTTAAATAATTTACCTGACCTCAATGCTGCTTTTGTCCTTGTTGAAGGTGTCTGACAGCATTGCTGAAAACATCATGCTAAAAAGCATGAGAGCGAGGCTGTGGTCTTGCTTCACTCCATTGGTGACTGGGAAGGCGTGAGAACATCATCCTTCATCCAGAACCCTCAAAACTGCCATATAATACTGCTATAATACAAATGCCCATTGATTGATTGATGGTACTTGTTTCCTGACACTTGGTTATTTGACTAAATTATCATAATAACCCCTTATGATTTCACTCCTTGGCCCCCTCCTACTTTTCCGATCTTCTTGCAGTTTATTATGGCAGCTAGATGGTACAGTGGATAGAACTCAGGGCCTGGAGTCAGGAAGACCTAAATTCAAGTCCAGTCTCAGATACTTCCTAGCTGTGTGACCCTTCTGCAAGTCACTGCACAACTGTTTGCCTCATTCTTCTCATCTGTGAAATGGGTATTGTAATATCACCTACCTCCCAGGTATGTTGCAAGGATTGAAAGAAATAACACTTGTAAAGCACTTAGCTCAGTGCCTGGCATGAATGTTATTATTATCCCCTCCACCCTCACCCCCCACTCACATTCGTTAAGATCCAGGTACCAGCAATGATTGTGCATCTGGGTTGAGGCGAGAAGAGGGAGGTCAACTGGAGAACAGCCATTGGTGGAAAGAGAGAGAGATACTTTTGGTGCCTTCTAAATTTTGGTCCCCATCAGTGAAGTCCCAATGACCCTGCCCTAATTATTTCTCCACTCAGAGAGGTTAGAAGATTTACAAATTGTCACCAGTGGCAGAGCCAAGTGTTCTTGTTTCTATACCATTCTGTCTCAAAACCTCTGTGACATAGGCAGAGATGACTGACTCCATTTGGCAGATGGGGAAACTGAGTCAGACCAGCAGCCCAAGGTTGTTTAGATAGAGCACTGGCCTGTAGTTAGGAAGACCTGAGTTCAAATCTAATCTCAGACATTTACTAACTGTGTGACTTTGGACAAATCACTTAATCTCGATTGCCTCCTCCCCCACCAAAAAAAAAATACATGTTATAAAAATACAGGATTATAAAAGAAGTCAATTATGTTGTAATAGAGTTATCGGAATATTTGATAATAATGACTAGTATTTTTAAAGTACATGCTACATGCTAAGAGCTTTAATAAATATATTGTTTGATCCTCACAACAACCCTGGGAGGCAGGTGCTATTATGATCCCCATTTTACAGATGAGGAAACCTAAGCAGACAGAGCTTAAGGGACCTGCTCAGGGTCTCACAGCTAGTTAATGTGTGAGGCTACATTTGAACTTAGGTCTTCCTGACTCCAATTCCAGAGCTAAAAAAAAAAGAAGTTCACAGACCCCAGGTTAAAACTGCCCTGATCTAGTATATTCTCCATTGCACCCCACTGCCTTGATACATGAGGAGATCATGATCAGGGCGGGGATGTCGTGCACTGCATCATTTCGGGGCAATGTGGTTTCAGTGGGTGCCATTGGTAAGTCTGGTCTGCCAGATCACTGTGATCACAGTGTGTATAGATCACAGAATGTTAGACCTGGTGAGGACCTCAGAATCAGCCCCTCCTCCCTTCTTTTGTAGGAATAACATAGGCTCATCCTACAGTCATCCCTACAGGGCAGGCATCATGATCTCACTGGCCAGGACCATAGGATTATAAGCTGAGAGATAGAAGGGAACCCTAGAGGTTCATTTAGTGTAGAGGACGGTGCTCCCATTCCATCAATGAGTTTGTAAATTTCAGGGAGCCCATGAACTTGGAAGAGAAATGACATTTTTATTTTCACTAACTTTTGGTTTCCTTTGGCATCCCATATATTTTATACATTAAAAAAAAACATCATTTTGAGAAGAGATCCATGGGTATCACCAAAGGGGTAGGCTAGTAAATGTTTAACAACCAGCTCTCCAGAAGAAAAAAGAATACAACATGCTTTTTTTCTATCTGCCTCAGTTTCCTCATCTGTGAAAAGGGGCTAGCACCTAGCTCAGAGTTGTGTAAGCATAAAATGAAATGATATTTATAAAGCACTTTGCAAACCTTAAAGGCTCTATATAAAGACTAGCTATTATTGCTGTTTCAGGGACAGAAGACCTTTCCCTAAGCTCCAGAAATGTCATCATGCAAGTAGTTACTTACTTTGCCTGATTGTGCACACAGACACACACGCAGACGCAGACACACACACACACACACACACACACACACACACACACACACATCTCCCAGATTCTAGGTCCTGGACCCTTTGACAGTTTGGAGACACAGGATTCTTCATGGAACCAGTTCAGACTGAGCCAATAGTTAAATATTCAGTGTGAGCATTTGCAGAATTGGCAAATTAGCAAATGGCTACAAATCAGGATGTGATTTATTGTTTTGGGGATTGTCTAGACTTAAGTGATTGAGGAAATGTCAATCAAGCAGATTAAATTTAAAAGCCTGTTGTGAGGGCAGCTAGGTAGTGGTAGTGGGACAAGGATAGAATACTGGGCCTAAAGTTAGGAAGACCTGAGGTCAAATCCGACCTCAGATACTTACCATCTGCGTGACCCTGTTTGCCTCAGTTTCCTCATCTGTAAAATGAGCTGGAGAAGGAAGTGGCAA
>CM053623.1:401121046-401138376 GCA_028646595.1 Phalanger gymnotis
TTCTAGCATCTTTGCCAAGAAAACCCTAAATGGAGTCACAAAGAGTTGGATAACTCTTGAAATGACAACAAAATTATAGCCGGAAGACTTGGCTCGAGTCCCAGCTGTGCTACTTATTTCTTCTTTCTGGGACTCAGTTTTATCATCTATAAAATGAGGCTGCTGAACTAGCCAATTCCTTCTAGCCCATGATCTTGTGACTATTTTATTTTCCTCTAGTCCTAAAGGTTTGGCCTTCTTAACTCATAGCTGGGAATGGATCAAAACCAGATTATTTTAGTAGTCCTGGTTACAGAAGTTGGTAATTATGTCAAGGGAAACCTTTCCTTTGCCTTTCTTTTCTGTTTGTCTTCCTTCTTGTCTTTTTTGTTCTTTCATTCTAGAGCTCCACCACTATCTCTTCTTTTCTTCCACTTAAACTGGCTCCCAGTTACAAAGCACTTTCCTTAACAGCAGCCACAGGAAGGAGCTAGTTCAAATATTAATTCACCCATTTTATAGATTAGCAACTTGAGACTTGGAGAGGGGAAGAACTTGCCCAAGGTCATACAACTAATACGTTGTGGAGGTGGTATCTAAACCGTTCACATGTATTTTTATCTTTTTTTGTCTTTAAGAAAGGCTGGATCCATAGGCAGTATTTGGCAAATGGTCCTCTTACTATTAGGAGGAAGCTTAAAATGATTATCCTTTCCCTTTCTCCAAATTAATTTTATAAGGGCCACTTATAGGCTAAAAATTCATGGTCATCATCAGAACCTTAATGATTCCTTTACAAAAAAAACACACCAGGTCTCATCAATGTCAGCTGAAGACACTTGACCACCCTCTTCTCTATTTCTATGACTGCCTGCCATTTGTTAGTCTCTCTGTAGATCTGTCTTTATCTCCATCTCTGTCTTTCTTTTACCCTCTCACTAATCATTTTAAAAGCTTGTAAGAAAGCTACACTCATTTATTTCAAAGCTCTGGTCAGTAACCATAAGGGCCTGCAATTTGGAGATGATCATGGGAGAATATTCCCATCTCCAGTCTTTGGGGGCTTTTAATTTCTTCCCGAAGGTGGATTCCAATCTTGGGGGAGGGAGGACTATACTCTCAAGAGGTTGAGTAACTTCCTTTCCTGGAAGGTTGGCTCTGGTTGGCCCCAGCCCTGTCTCAGTGACATCTTGAAGTTAGTTATGGGTAACGGCTGAGTGCGAATTGTCTAATTGGCATGAAAAGGATGTTAGGAATCTTTAAAAATATATGTTTTGGCTGAGGCTGTGTCTTAATCCCCCATGAGCTGTACCAGTTGAAAGCCTTTTTGTGTATGTGTGTGCACAGATTATCTGAAAATGGCTTGGCACTTGGGAATTTTCCATTGGCGCTGAAAGAGCTAGTTGCTGCCAAGAAAATAGAGAAAGAAATATCAGACTGAAATGGGCCAGTTTTTTCTGCCAGTCTCTGTTCTGAGACTTTTTCCATCCTTCAGGCCATTAAAAAAAATTCAGTTTTAAGGCCTTCTAGGGAAAATCTTTGGACTTTTGCTTCTGGGCGCTGAAATTCTTCACACTCCGAATGTTTAGTTGTAGATGGTAAAGAGGGTGATGATAACTCTCATTCATTAACACTTCAAAGAATTTTCCTCATGTGACCTTGGTGGATAGAAAGTGTCCCTAGTGTCATTCCCATTTTACAGATGAAGAAATTGTACTTCGAGGTGGTTTAAATGATGTCCCTGGTCAGCCAGATGGTAAATGTTAGAGCAAGAGTTTAAATCCCAGGCCTCATGGTATCAAATCTATGACTAGGGGAAGAATGCTGAATTGAGATTAAAGAAAAAGAATTTCTTCTCCTTCAAGAAGTGATCGTGGTTCTGGATCAGAAATGGTAACGTGATCCCAGAACTGAATATATACTTTGGAAAAATGAAGTCAAATGTTCTTTCACAGTTGGTCTAATGAGCAGAGTTGGCTGGCCACATGGTATGACTGGAAGGGGCATTAAGTAGGCCTTCTTGCATCAAATATCAAATTCACTGCTTTTCATTGTAGCATCTTTCCTTTGAATCTTGGAAGCTTCTATCTTGATGAGTACTCTCATAAGATCTAGGAGTATTTTACAATTACAGTGGGTCTTGCATTTTCCAAAGTTTTTTCTTCACAACACTGTTAGGTAGGCAGGTTTGTTTGTTTATTTTTATAAAATATTTTGTTTATGCTTTTAAAAAAATATGGCTATTGTTTTTAGGAGTTTGAAAACTGACAGCATTCTGGGTTTTATGGTTCAGAGGGACAAGTATTTTCTCATAGCCCTGAGACTGAGTTGGAACACAGTAATTCTTGAGCTGAAAGTCACACCTAGCAGATCTTAAAAGGGCATACACAGCCTGTGAAAGAGACTAAGAGGAAGGGAGGGGACTGCAAAAACGGTGGCACCTACAGTAGTGGCATCCCAACCTTGCTTGGGACTAAGAAAGCCTACACTCAAGAGCATGGGGCAATAAATGGAAGGAGACACTGAAAGGAGGGCTGAAGTACAGTAGGGAAGGGATATGTGAATGTGGGCCATAGGGTCCTCTAAGTGCCTCAGAAAGGAAGACTCAGACCAAAGTTGTAACTATACCAACCTTTTCAAGGGTAGAATGATGCTCTCAAAAGAATGTCTGTATTGGGGGAAGGGGTAATCAGAATGCATGCCACCTGGGGCGGGGAGGGGAGAGATGGGGAGAAAATTTGGAACTCAAAATCTTGTGGAAGTGAATGTTGAAAACTAAAAATAAATAAATTAATAAAGAATGTTTGACCTGGAGTCAGAAAAAAAAATGTCTGTTCTTTCCCCAACTTCCCCTCCCTGTCTCCGGCCTAGCCTGGCCTGTCAGCAAGCAAAGAAGAGAAAGGTTATTCCGTTGGCTCTCCCAATTAGTCTCCTTGCTCGAGCTGCCTAATCTGAGAGGACTCCACCCTGAGGCCAAACTCTGAGGGATGCTGACAATTTATCTGATCTCATTCGTCCAGATGAAGAAACTCCCACAGGGTTTGGGAGCTTGTGGAGTCTCTTATTATCATCCTTCTTGACCCAAACCCCACAATGTTCCACTCTAAAGCTAGCCACCCCATCTGCTCTCTGGAACGTCTGCTCCATAAAGAATACATTTGCTTTCATCTTAAATCTTTTCCTTTCCCTGCTCCTTTCATTTTCTGGCTGTCACTTATATCTGAACCCTTCCTTGATGATACAGCCTTCCTAGCTAGAGGCTAGAGGAGGCAGAGGAGTTGGAGCATACTCCATACTCCATACTTCATAACCTCTCCTCCTTTGAGTTTCACTCACTCCAATATCTACTACCCAATCCAAATTCTCCTAGCTGTTGACCTATAGGACACTCTCCTTCTTTTGTCAATGACTTCAATGTCTGCCTCACAATCTATATCTCTTCCCCACTCCTGCCATACATATGAATACTCACTAACCTCCAACATCTTCAATTTATTTATTTCCCATGACCTACTCTTATACCCCACGTCATCTACAACAGAGATGGCCATACCTTAATTGTATGACTTCCTTATTTGATCAAAGTCTGTTGGCATTCCACCTCTCCTGCCTTGAAACTCCAACTATTTTCTTTGTTCTCACCTGACCCTCCAATCCTTCTGCCCCTCAGGTCTGTTCCTGCACTATATTCTCCTTCTTTCCCTATCTTGACCCTTTGGTGAAACAGTTCAATTCTACGCTATCTTCTTCTTGAGTCTTTTCTCTATTAATATATGAGTGATCTTGTCCTGCCCAACCTCAGCCTTAGATTACTTCCAGTATTTACTGCTTCAGTTCCTACTCATAGGACGTTGAATGATCCTGGAGAAAATTGTGCTGACTAGGTCCACTAAAAATTATGTTATATAATCTCAACTGGGTCCTCACTCCTGGCAAGACAATCCTTTTACACCTCCCTGATTAACTCACTATTTTATTTAACATAGTGGGTCTTCCAAACCTTTTCATCCCTCCCCAAACCTCCCACTCCTCTTCCTCTCCTCATCCTCTTAGCTGAGAACCTTGCCTCATATTTTACTGAAAAAAATTGAAGCCATGTGCTGAGAGTTCCCTCTTCCTCTCTCCCCATCTCACATCACTCTTTGTCTTCTGCAGCTATAGCTTCCTTCACTCTGTCTCACATGAAGAGGCAGTCCTCTTAGTCAAGGCAAATGCCTCTACATGAACAAGTGATCCATTCCATTCCATCCCAACTTTTCCAACAGATTGACTTCTTTATCATCCCCATTCTCTTACTCATTATCTTCAATCTCTCTGTCAACTAGCTCCTTCACACAGTAGGTGCTTAAGAAATGTTCATTGATTGCTTACAAATATGCCTATATTTCCCCATCCTCAAAAAACCCTCACCTGATCCATCTATCCCTGCTAGCTATTATCTCATATCTCTCCTCCCTGTTGTGGCCGAACTCCTTGAAAAGACCTTTTACAATTGAGGACCTTCCTTCTTCCTTTCTTTTTACTTTTTTCTGACCTCTCTACTCCAATCTAATGATCTTTCTTCAATCTTCATCCTTCTTGATCTCTCTGCAGACTTTGACACAGTTGATCACTGTCTTCTCTTTGATACTTTCTTCTCCATGTTTCCATAATACTACTCTATTCTCCTTTTCCTTCTACCTGTCTAACCTCTCCTACTCAATTTCCTTTGCTGGATCTTTATCTAAGTTAATCCCAATAATGGTGCCCCCCCTTCTGTCATAGGTCATCTTATCTATTTCACTTGGTGATCTCATTAGATCCCATGGATTCAATTATCATTTTTATGTTGATGATCCTCAAAAGTACTCTTCCAGCCTTAACCTATCTCTTGACTTCCAGCTTCATATCTATCAATGCCTATTGGGCACATTTTGAATTAGATGTCCCATAGATAAATTAAATTTGACATGTCTAAAACTGAACTCATCATCTTTCCCCTCTAAGTCTTAATGTCTTTTGAACTTCTTTATTATTGTTGAGGATACTACCAAACTCCCAGTAACTCAGGGTCTCAACCCAGAAATTCTCTTTAACTCCTTACCCTCTCTCTCAAGATCTGTTGCCAACTTCTGTTGATTCTACCCTTGTTATATCTCTCATATTTGTTGTTGTTGTAAAGTCATTTTTCAGTCATGTCTGACTCTCCGTGACCCCATCTGGGGTTTTATTGGCAGAGATACTGGAGTGTTTTCCACTTCCTTCTCCAACTCATTTTTTACAGATGAGGAAATTGAGGCAAACCAGAATTAAGTGACTTAGCCAGTATCATACAGCTAGCAAGTATCTGAGGCCATATTTGAACTTAGGGAGATGAGTCTTCCAGACTCTAGACCTGGCATTCTATCCACCGCACCACATAGCTGCCCTTCTTTCTTATATATGTTCCCTTTTTGCCTCTGAAGCTACCACCTAACACAGGCCTTCATCACCTTATACTTGTACTATTCCAATATCCTGGTCTTTGGCCTCCTTGCTACTCCACAACAAGACACTCCATCTCTTGGCTCCAAGCATTTTCTCTGGTTGTTCCTCATGCCTGGAATGTTCTCCCTCCTCAGCTGTGGCTACCAATCTCCCTGGCTTCCTTTAAATCCTAACTAAAATGCCATTTTCTACCAGAAGCCTTCCCTAAACCTTCTTTAATTGGAGTGTCTTTTCTCTGTTAATTATTTCCTATTTATCCTGTGTATAGCTAGCTTTGTACATGTTTGTTTTCATGTTGTCCCTCCCATTAGATTATATGCTCCTTGAGGGCAGGGACTGTTTTTTTGTCCTCCCTTTTTTGGTATCTCCAGCACTTAACACAGTGCATGACACATTGCAGGTATTTAATAAATGTTTAATGATTGATGGGTTCCTCTTCCTGCTTCACATCTCTTCCCATTCCAATCCACTAGCTGGAGATCAAAGTAATTTTCTTAAGCACTGGTTTGACCACATCACCCTGTTTTCCCCTACTCCCAATTCAATGATATCCACTGACTCCCTTCAAGAATCAAATATAAAGTATATTTATATTTAGTATATAAATAAAAATATCCACACGTTATACTGATACATTATATATCAAATGTATATTATAAAATATATAAATCAAATATAAAATACAGGCATCTTCACTCGCTATCCCCCACTGACTTCTCTCCCTCCTCAACTCAGACTCCTTATTTTCCTGGCTTCCTTCAAGTCCCAGCTAAAATCCTAGCTTCTATAAAAAAACATTTCCTGATTCCCCTTAATGCTAGTGCCTTCCCTCTGTTGATTAATTTATTCTATTAGTATCTTGTTTTACATAGTCGTTTACATGTAGTCTCCGCATAAGACTGTGAACACCTTGAGAACAGGAACCCTTCTTTCACCTAAAAGTTTCCTATCTCCTGATTTTTGCCTCAAAAATAAAGAGGTCTGGGGTTGGCTAGATATATGTTGTCGTCGTTCAGTCATTTCCTGACTCTTTGTGGCCATTTCCTTCTCCAGTTCATTTTACAGATAAGGAAACTGAGGCAAACAGGGTTAAGTGATTTGCCCAGGGTCACACAGCATCTGGGGCCAGGTGTTCCTGTCTACAGGCTTGGTTGGGTTCTATCCATACCACCACCTAGCCATATATAAACACTTAAATTAGAGCAGAGAATCTAAATAGTAATCGTTTTCCTAATGGAGGCCTCTGAACTATTAAGCCTGTATTAATAACTTTTCATCAGCTATGGATTCCATAAAGTAGAAGAAAGGACCACAAGGACCTGAGAATCATTATAATGTCCCTAGGCTAAAAAGAGAGATAATTCTTCTAATTAGATATGGTTGATTTGAGAGACAAGAGATAGGAATAATGGAATGGTAACTTGATAAAAGATCACACCTTAAACCACCCCTCGGGGAAGATGATAGAAAAGGCCAGGGAAATACTCAAGGGGGGAGGCGGGGGGAGCAGAAATCGACAATCTCCAGGAGCCTCAGCAACTATCGTTTCTAAGTATTTTGGCCACCTCCCCTCACGCCAAATCCTGGTACCTCAGAACCGAACCCCACCTCCTCACAAAGGGAAAAAGTTAAGCAAAAACAACCAATACAAAATCTGCCAAGAGGGGTGCAATATGTTTCATTGTCTCTTGTCCTGGATCATTATTGGTTCTTTAGTCCAATTTATCCCTGAGCATTTGTTAAGTGCTGCCATGTTCCAGGTGCTATGTTAGACACAGAGGAAAGGAAATAAGCATTTACATGGTGCCTACTGTGTGCCAGCCACTGTGCTAAGCACTTTATAAATATTATCTCATTTGATCCTTACAACAACCCTGGCAGGTTGCTGTCATTATTTCTCTTTTTCAGTTGAGGAAAACGAAGCAAACAGAAGTAAGTGTCTGAGCCTGGATTTGAACTGTGTTCTTCCATGCCCTGCTCTCTATCCACCTTGCTACCTAGGTGCTGGGGATACAATGGCAAAAATGAAATGATTCCTGCCCTCTAGGAGCTTACATTCTATATACATGTATATATGAAACATGCAGAAGTAATTTAATTATCTTTTCATTTACATTTTTTGTGGTCATTGAGAGACAACATGGATACCTAGGTTCAAGTCCTGACCCTTGACAGGAATTTAAAAAAAAAAATTTTTATTCTGAACTTAAGTATGCACAAAAGAACCTTGCCATAGATAACACAGAACCTTAAAAAAAAACCATTGCCTATGAAACTGTGAATCTATTTTATACTGCTTATTTTTGAAAATCAACAATAAATTTCATACATTGCTTTTAAATGGGTCCAGCTTGTCTGTGCTTCATTCTGAATTTCCTTCTATTCTCTTCTGTGCTAATATACAGAAGGAAAAAAAAAAGTTTCTTTAGCCCTTTTATTTTGTTTTGATATCACTATTGTTAACTTCTCCTCTTCCTTCCCAGCCCCTCTTCACTAAATAGAGGAAAAAAATCCCTCGTAACAAATAGACGTAGTTAAGCAAAACAAATTCACCTAATAGCCATATCCCCAAATATCTTTCTGTACCCTGAATTCTGTCATCATTCTTCATAGGAGAAGGGTAACATGCTTCAACAAAGGGCCTCTGGGAGAATTTGGTTGGTCCTTGCTTTGGTCAGAGTTCAGAGTTGGTTTTGTTTAAAATGTTGTTCACATATAAATTGTTGCCCTGGTTTTGCTCATTTCACTGTACATCAGTTCTTATTTTCCAGGATTTGTTCAAATAATCTCTTGCTCATCACTTCTTACATTGCAATTTTATTCCATTACATTCACATAAAACAATTTGCTCAGCCATTCCTCAATTTATGGGCACCCCCTTAGATGCCAGGTCTCCATTTCTCATCCCCCTCTTTTAATCTTTTCAGTTTCAGGAGGGTTGTTATGCCTTAGACTGACAGTTTGGAAGCTTTTTGATCTCAAGACCCTGAACAATTATTGAGGACCCCTTCATACCTTTAAAAATTTTTGAGGACTCCTTTTGTTTATGTGGGTTATAGCTATTGATATTTACCATGTTAGAAATTACATCCTATATAGTTAAAATATTTATTTGCTAAAATAACAATAAAACCATCACATGCTAATACATAGGACATTTTTAAAGGAAAAATAACTATGTCAAAAGAAATTAGTAAAAAGAGTGACCTTGTTTTACATATTTTTGCAAATCAAAATGTCTGGCTTAATAGCATACAGCTGGATTCTCATGTCTGCTTTTGTATTCAGTCTATTATAATGTGTCATTGTGGTTGAAGTAGAGGAAGAAAATTTGACCTCACACAGATATGCAGTTGGAAAAGGAAGTGTATTTTAGTAGCAAGCGAGTCAGAATTTTTACAAAAATAATTTTGACATGGAGACCCCCTCCCAGAGGTCCATGGACCAAACTTTAAGAACCACTATTTTAGACTATTCCCCCTCTGGCAATATGTGGTCATTGTCGTTCAGTCCTTTCAGTCACGTTCCACTCTTCATGATCCCATTTGGGGTTTTCTTGGCAGGGACACTAGAGTCGTTTTCCATTTCCTTCTCTAGCTCATTTTACAGATGAGGAAACTGAGGCAAACAGGCTTAAGTGATTTGCCCAGGGTCACATAGCCAGACTCTCTTTAAATCCTCCTTTTCTCCATTCCCATGCATATCCCTTTTAGATTTGATTTATTTCTACATTAAACTCTTTGCGTTCATGCAAGTGTATGCATGGTGTGTATATGTATTTATGTAGATATGTATATAATTATGTCTGTGTATTCAACTTATTTTGTCTATTTCAGATGAAAATTTCATTTGATGTTCACTCTCTCTTCCCTTCTTTCATTTTTGTATACTCTTTTCATATACACCAGTGGTAGCAAACTCAAATAGAAATGATGGTGGACAGCATATTGACACAGAAGACCACACATTAACACTACCTGTTGTGTTGTAGTTTTCTTAATTTCTGTTAAATTAAATTTGAATTACATTATACATTAAATTACATTTTAATCTGGTTCTGTGCTTCACTGTGGAGTTTTATGATCTCTGTAGCCCAAAGGGTGGTGAGATTGACACCTTTGGACTCAATGACCTTTGAATCCCTTTAAATCTGAGATACTGTGAGTCACCTAGTCTGATATGATCATAGAGGCCTGGGGGTAGGGTGGGACCTCAGAGGTCATCTGGTCCAGCCCAAGCCTAAACCTGAATCCCTTACAGCAATGGCCAAGACAGGTGATGACTTGGCTTCTGCTTGAAAGACCTCCACACTCAAGAGGTTGGAAGGTTCTTAGTGAGGGTTTTCATGGACTGCGAGTTCAATGAGTCAACAGTGAGACAGATGTGAGCAGTCAAGAAGGCTAATGTGATCTTTTTTTCTTTTAAATGTAAAACATTTCCATAGTCATCATTTTGTACAAGAAGATTCAAATTTTAAAAAATGAAAGAAAAAATGGAAAATAGCATGTTTCAATCTGTATTCAAATAATATCAGTTCTTTCTCTGGAGGTGGATAGTATGCTTCATCATTAGTTCTTTGGGATTATCTTGGATCATTGTATTGCCAAGAACAGCTAAATCATTCACAGTTTCTCATACAATGTCGCTGTTATCTGTGCACAACTTTCTCCCGGTTCTGTTCACTTCATTTTGTATCAGTCCACGTAAGTCTTCCCAGGTTATTCTGAAATCATCCTGTTTGTCATTTCATATAGTTGTAATTGTGGCCATGTGGGTAACTTGTCCTTTGTTCTCAAAGAGGACCATGACATCAGGAAGATGATGCCATGAATTTCAAGTGAATGGGATTTGAGTGAGGGAGGGCTGTGCAAAGTCACCAGTCTTGCTTTCTCCTCTGGAACCATCTGAATCCAGTGGTCAAATATCCGTTTCTTATGGTATAATAATATTCCATCACGATCATATACCATAGCTTGTTTAGCCATTCCCCAATTAATATATATCTCTTCGTTTTCCAATTCTTAGTTACTACAAAATGATATGCTGTATTTTTGTACAAATAGGTCCTTTTGCAGCCCCCTCCCCTCGTTTTGGTGTCTGTGGGATATAGATCTGGCAGTGGTGTTGCTGGATCAAAGGGTATGCAGAGTTTTATAGTCTTTTGGGTATAGTTCCAAATTGCTCTCCAGAATGGTTGATTAGTTAACAACTCCACCAACAATGCATTTGTCCTGCTTTCCCACATCCCCTTCAACATTTATCGTTTTCCTATTTGGTCATGTTAGGCTAATGTGATCTTACCCTGAAGCAAATGAGAAAGTGTCCAGGTCCAGGATGGGAATAGTCTGCACTCAAGAGTTTTTTGGAGGGTGGTTTGTGGCTTGTGATCTTGAGTCTGACACCTCTGATATACACCAATTATGAGAAAAAGCATGTTCCATTCCCTTCTCCCTCTTTTTCTACAGGAGTATGTCTTCTTTTTACAATCCCTTCTCTTTTTCCTCCTAAAACCTTCAGAACAGAATCAATGCACCCCCAAGACCTCAGTTTTTCTTATTTAACTCTCTCAATGCCCTTTGAAGGCTTTAAAGTTCAGAAGGGATCCTTGTTTCTTCTCCTATTAGAATGTTAATACCATGTCCTCCTACAACCCCTTCCCCTTGCACAACCAAATTTAAATTTCTAGCTTTCTCTTGACACTTGTGTTTGCATATCAAAGGTCCTATTCGCCTTATTCTGTTAGCCCCTAAGGGGCAGAATTACTAGAAATGGGTAAAACAGGTGTGGGGAACTTGAGGCTTGGAGGCCACCTGTGGCCCTCTAGGTCCTCAAGTGCAGCCCTTTGACTGAATCCAAATTTCATAGAACAAATCCCCTTAATAAAAGAATTTGTTCTGTAAAACTTGGACTCAGTCAAAAGGCCACACTTGAGGACCTAGAGGGCCACATGTGGCCTTAAGGCTGTAGCTTCCCCACCCTTGGGATAGAAGTAACTGAGACAGATTTCAGTTTGATGTAAGGAATAATTTCCTGACTTTAAGTGAATTGTGCTGATCTAGCAGTGGTATTGCTAGATCAAAGGATATGCACAGTTTTATGGCCTTTTGGGCATAGTTTCAAATTGCTCTCCAGAATGGTTGGATTAGTTCACAAATCCACTAACATTGTATGTGTCCTGCCTTCCCACATCCCCTTCAACATTTATCATCTTCCTTTTTGATCATATTTAATCCACTAAAAGTGAATTGTGCTGCCTTGGGAGATAGTTTATTCCTAATTCCTTCAACCCTTTAAATGAAAGCTGGATGACTATTTGCTGTGGATGCTATAGAGAGAAATTCTCAGTCTGATATAAGTTGGTATCGTCTCAATTCTGAGGTTCTGTGATTTTGTGAAACAGTTGCTGAATGAATGACAAGTAATACAGTATCCCTTTCAGGGGGATTTACATTTTTGCAGAGGGAAAAAAGTTCTTATTTGAATGAAAACCAAAGAAATAAAACTCTAATTATGAAATTTCATGCACTAGAAAATAGGGTGGATCATGTCCATTTTTGGTCAGGGCACCAATATGGCTGACTTCCATCATAAAAGCAGCTGTGGATCAAGTTATCTTCATGACTGTGATGTTCTGAAGATCATAGGCTATCCTCTGTCCCAGAGACAATATGACTACTCCTCCCCATAATCAGTAGGACCCGTGTGCTTCAAATAGTCTCTTCACTCCCCCCCCCAATGGAATGCAATGATCGACCCATCTTCTCTTGTGAAACACCTAGATGATCACATTTATAAGACAATTGAGCTAAATGTGGAGTCTATGGCCAGAAAACACAGAGAATCTAGCTGGCTCACACGGAGATCAAACCTATGATTTCAGCATAATGCAGGGTGTCCCAGAAGTCTTAAGGCCATTTAACACTTTTGATAGCTGTAAAACTGCACTAAGACTTTGGGACACTGTATATTACACTTGAAGCATGAACCTCCCTCTACAATGTCCCATAACCAGTGATTACAAAGTCTACTTTCTCTGGTCCCCATTGGCAGGGAACTTACATCACAAGGTCATCAGTTCCATTGCTGGGTAACTGTAATTGTTAGTCTATACATGTACACTTACATATATATATATATATATATATATAGATAGATAGATAGATAGATAGATAGATAGATAGATAGATAGATACATATACAGAGAAGGAGACAGAGAAAGAGAGAGAGAGAGAGAGAGAGAGAGAGAGAGAGAGAGAGAGAGAGAGAGAGAATGGAAATCTGTCTCTGTAGCTTCTACCCATTAATGCTACTTATATCCTTTGGAGCCAAATACAATCTCTGATCCTCTTTCTTTGCCCCTTCAGGTAACTGAAGATAGTTACCATGGCCTCTCTAAGTCTCCTTTTCTCCAGGATAAACATCCCTAGTTCCCTCTATCAATCCTTGAATGGCTAGGTTTCAAACCTTCATTTTCCTCTGTACATGTTCCAGTTTGTAAATATCAATCCAAAAATGTGGGATCTTGGAGAGGAGAGTCAGGTGGGGTTGGGATCAGATGACTTCAGTGGTTGCCTTCCAATCCAGAGATTCTGTGACTCTGCTCCTTGACTAGCTACTCCAGGGCTAAATTGGCTCAAAGTCCACTTAAATGGCTTTTAGTTACCAAGGTGAGAAAAGGTTGAAGCATATTTTCATCAGATAAGAGTCTTTGGATGCCTTTTTAAAAAAAATAAATGGTGCCCATGTAACTGAATAAGGGCTATTAGGTTGTTTTTTATTTTTAAAATCAATTTTGGCATTGGCTTTTTCTAGAATTGGGTCCAGTGCCCTTGACATGTGGAAAATTTTGGTTTAGTAAAAAAAAAAAAGACAGCTGTTTGGAAACAGAAAATCGAGCTGATTAAGATCATGCACAGTAGGCAGCTTTTTCAAAGCAGGCCATTTGGAGCTTAGAATGCTTAGCCATCCAAAAAGCTGTCACATGGCTATTTCATGATGTACAGATTCAAATCACTACAGCATGGCTCTGATATTTTTTCACTTCTTATGACCTAGGACAGCGGAGGTTTTGGGGAGTGGTGGGTTGGGGAAGATAAAGGTACACACATATTTCACTAAGCAGGATTCGGGGAGAGAAAATGAGATGTGGTGAGAATTCTGGAATCCAAGAGTGTTAGAGAGAAAAGGGACTTAATGATATTTGGTATCAAAGGTCAGAGATGCGATGCACTTTAGAACATCGAACACATAATGTCAGATCTGGAATAGTTCTCAGAATATCGAATACCATAGCTGGATGGAAGCTTAGATCATAGGACATAGGCAGTCACATATGGAATGGTCCTTAGATGCAGTTGGAGCTTCAATAGGTTACCACCTTTCAACATTCTTCCTGACTCAGTTAGAGTGATCTTTTGAGAATGGTTGGGAAGGATTACCTTTATCCAGAGTACCTGATGAGGCCCACCTCTAATTCATACTACTAGCTGAAAGGAATGTGGCACTTTAATGTTTACATAGTCCATTCACATTTATATCACACTTCCCTTCTCATCCGATCCTTTCAATAACCTTGTGAAGTGGGCACTATAGCTATTTTTATTTACCTCCCTTCTACAGATGAGGAAACTGAGGCTCAGAGAAGTCAGTGTCCATAGTGGACTTTGAAACCAGTTCTCCCGGATTCCAGTTTCAGATCTCTTTTCTCTATATCAATAATTCTTAATTTTTTGGACTCAGGACCCCTTTATATTTTAAAAAAATTATTTAGGACCTGAAAGAACTTTGGTTTATGTGGGTCTTCTATATAGGTATTTACCCTATTAGAATTAAAACTGATAATTTTAAAAAATATTTATTCATTTAAAGATAATAGTAAACACAATTACATATTAGTATAAGTAACATTTTTAAAAGATCAAAAATAAACTATATTTTCCAAAACAAAAATTTAGTGAGAAGAGAAGCATTGTTTTACATATTTTTGCAAATCTCTTTAATGTCTGGCTTAATAAAAGGCAGCTGGATTTTCATATTGCTTCTGCATTCAATCTGTTGTGATATGTTATTTTGGTTTAAGTATGTGAAGAAAATCTGGCCGTATAGAGATATGTATTTGAGAAAGGAAGGAGTATTTTAATAGGCAAATAATGTCCTCAACATTATTATGAAAATGTTTTGACTCCACAGACTCTTTCGTTGAAAAGGTCTTGGGGACCTCCAAGGGTCCTTTGAGAACCAATATCTTATTCCCTTTCCCTCCCCTCCTCCCCCAGCTGGGAATATGGAGTGAACAACACCATTTGGATGTGACCCAATGGACCATATAAATTAATCAGGATAAAATAGGAAGCTTGCCAACTCCCTAATCAATTCAGGAAAGACATTAACAACCTTCAGCAGATTTAGAGAACTGGAAACAGGATGATGTGTAAGCTATACATTGTGCCATATAATGCTCAGCTCATAGAATGATATCATATCATACTGTGATGTAGGAAAGAACATTGAATTTGGAGTAAGAGGACCTGGGTTTCAATCCTGGCTCTTCTACTTTACCTTAGCTAAGTTCCCTCACTTCTCTTGGGCCTCTGTCTCCTCATTAGTAAAATGAGGGATTTGGACCAGACACACCCTAAATTCCCTCTAACTTTCCAGACCTAACTTCTATGATTAATCTGAAGAAGGGAAGTCTTGAGGATGGGGAAGATGAATCTTTGAAAGTCCAGGTAGAAGAAGGATCTAAATAGTTTTCTTTGGCTTCAAAGGGCAGAAATTGAAGCACTGGGTGGAAATTGTAGATGTATATTTCAGCTGGGAAAAAATTTCTGGAATCACAGTCTCAGAGATGTGAAAGACTTCAGGAGGCATGCTGGTCTGAGCCATAACTGAATAGGAATTTCCTCTACAGTTCCACAAGTAGACAATTAGCTTTTGCTTACAGACCTCTAGGGAAGGAGAATTACCTTGGGAAGATTCTGAAGATCACCTGGCAAGATAAGGTACTGGACACTGAGGATACTTCTTGAGCTGAACTGCCAAGCATTCAACTCTATTGCAGAGAATGCAATTCTAACGGGCTGGCTGCGTTGTTTGAATGCCAAAAGTATGTTTGCCTAAAAGACTATTTTAAGGAGAACTCACAAAGCAGGTGCTCACGCGGAGATCAGATGAAGCAATACCAGGACACTCTCAAGGTCTCTCTGAAGAACTTTGGAATCAATTGTGAGACCTGGGAGACACTGGCATAGAATTGCTCAGCATGGCATGCCCAAAGAGGGCACTGTGCTCTATGAGCGAAGCAGAACTTCAGTAGCTTAGAAGAAAAGTGAGATGTACAAATTTAGAGACATCTCCATTCCAAATGTTCATATGAACTATTTATGCTCGGATCTGTGGTAGAGCCTTCCAAGCTCGTATTGGTCTGAGCGGCTACAATTGGACACACTGTACTTTGACCCCAACGTATTGATGTCATTTTGGTGGAGCACAAAAGATAACAACCAAGCAGCTTGCAGACTTCTAGTGAGGGAGAAGCCAGTGCCTTCGGAGGCAGCCGTTCAACCTTTGGATGGCATGGGCTAATCTGACAGCATGAACTTAAGGCACTCTAGTTTGTCAATGTCCTTCTTAAAGTACGGCACTCCAAATTAAGCTTAATTCTCCAGATGTGATCTGATCAGAGCAGAGTAAAATAGGACTATTCCCTTCTGGCCCAAGAGTTCTGCCTCCCTTGATAACATCACATTAGCCTTCTCAAATCTATCTCATTGTTGAGTCATTGAACTTGCTGTCCATGAAAACCTTCCCTAAGAACCTGTTGATCTCTTGAAGCCTGGAGGTCTTTCAAGCAGAGGCCAGGTCTTTATTTGGGATTCAGGTTTAGGTTTGGGTTGGACTAGATGACCCCTGAGGTGCCTTCCTGCCCCAGGCCTCTATGATCTGATCAAGACTGGAAGGCTTACTGAATCTCAGAATTGTAAGTGACTCAAAAACATCACCTGGTCTAAAGGTGTCAATCTCACCAGCCTGAGGGCTGCAAAAGTCCCGAGTGAGGCACAGAATCTGATTAAATATATAATGGGGAAATTTTAACAAAATAAAGAAAAATATAATACAACATAGAAGATGTTAAATTGAGGTTTTCTAAGTCAATGTGCTACCCAGAGGGATGCATTTCTATATGAATTTGACACCACTGGTGTAGTCTAACCCAAATCTATGCACGAATAATAATAGAAAGATAGCATTTATATAGCATTTTAAGGTTTGCAAATCCCTTTCCTCACAACGACCCTGTGTTGTACCCAGTGTAAGTTACATTTTACAGAAAAAGAAACTGAGTTAATATCTGAGGCAGGATTCGAACCCTAATACCCAGACTCCAAACTTAGCTCTCTTCCCACTAGGTAAAACTACTCCTCTTGTAAGCATTATCAAATATTAGGGATGCTGGAAAGAGATTCTGCCCAAGGTACAGGAAGAATTCATTGGCCTCTAAGGTTTCTTCTCAACTTGGTGAATTCATAATAAATAATATATTACATATTATTATTAAATAATAAATAATTAAATAAAATAATACATAATAATAAACTTTTTTTCAAGTGGTTCAGATGATTCTACACATCTTAAAATAAGATGCAAATTCATGAAACATCCAGTATTTTTCTACTCCAACTTACAGGATCATAAGTTTAGAAGCAGAAGAGGCCTTAGAGCTCTTTTTGGTCCAACCTTCTTGTTTTATGGCCAAGAAAGTGTGTTGGTAAGCAAAATGGGCTCCTTAGCACTTAGTTCAACAAGTGCCCTTGAAGAATTTGGCTTTTGTTTGCTTTGAGTAATTCAGCTATTTCACTGAATCTTACTAAGTGCTAAGCCCCAGG
>CM053623.1:401138876-401157064 GCA_028646595.1 Phalanger gymnotis
GTCATGGCTGGTGCTCACCACCAGGTACCCATTATCTCAGGATGGGTAACTGAGCTTAGCCACTAGAGGTCAGATACACAGCTCCACGTCAAATCTAAGCTATGTCATCTTCACTCAGAGCCCCTATTTGATGTAACCTGCTCTGGGCGCTAAAGAAGAACAGGACAAAAAAGAAAAAGAAAATCCTCGCAACAAATGTACATAGTCAAGTAAAGCCAATCCTCAAATCAACCATGTCCAAAAATATATGTCTTGTTATACAGCTTGAGTCTATCACTCTTGTCTCAGGCAGCACATTTTATCTTCAGGCCTCTGGAATCATGATTTTTAATTGCATTAATCAAAATTCCCAAGTCTTTCAAGGTTGATTTTCTTTATAATGTTGTTCTTGTATAAATTGTTCTCCTGGTTGTGCTATCTTTATTCTGCTCAATTCACACAGATCATCCAGTTTTCTCTCAAGCCATGCAGGCCTAATTTTCTCTTGTGACCAAGACACATGTATTTTTTTTAATTGGATAGCATCTTCTCTCATACGCCCTTTGTAGTTGATTTCAGTGTTCATATTATTCAAAATAGCTTAGTCAGTCACAGTTGTTCTTCAAACAGTATTGCTGCTGTCGTATACAACATTCTCTTGGTTCTGCTCTATTCTCTCCTCGTTTCATGCAAGTCTTTCCATGTTTTTTTCTCTAAAATCACCCTGTTCATAATTTATTACAGCACAGTAGTATTCCATCACAACCATATACTGCAGCTTATTCAGCCATTCCCTAATTGATGGGCATCCCCTCAATTTCCAGTTCTTTTCTACCACAAGGAAAGCTGTTACGAATATTTTAGAGCACAGAGGTTCTTTTCCCTTTTTTGCCTGATCAGCTTGAGAAACAGACCTAATAGTGATATTGCTGAGTCAAAGGGCATACACAGTTTTATAATTCTTTGGGTATAATTCCAGGTTGTTCTCCAAAATGTTAGATCCATTCACAGTTCTACCAGCAGTGTGTTAGTGTCCCAATTTTTCTACATTGCCTCCGACATTTGTCATTTTGTCCTTTTATCATTTTAGCCAATCTGATAGACATGAGAAGGCACCTCAAGGTTGTTTTAATTTGCATTTCTCTAATCAATAATGATTTAGAACATTTTTTCATATGACAATATATAGCTTTGATTTTTCTCTTCCAAAAACTGTCTCTTCATATCCTTTGACCATTTCTCAATTGGGGAATGACCCACATTCTTATAAATTTGACTCAGTTCTCTATATATTTGAGATATGAGGCTTTTATCTGAGAAACTATCTATAAAATGTTGCCCCAATTTTCTGTTCTCTTTCTAACCTTGGTTTTATTTGTACAAAACATTTTTAATTTGATGTAATCAAAATTGTCCATTTTACATCCCATAATTCTCTCTCTTATTTATTCATAAATTCTTCTCCTGTCCATAGGTCTGATAGATAATATGTTCCATATTCTTCTAATTTTCTTATATCTCCCTTTATGTATAGGTCATGGATCCATTTTGATTTTGTCTTGGAAAATAGTATAAGATATTGGTCTATACATAGTTTATGCCCTACTGCTTTCCAGTTTTCCCAACACTTTTTACCAAATAGTGAGTTCTTATCCCAAAATCTTAAATCTTTACATTTGTCAAACACAAGGTAACTATAATCATTTAATACTGTGTATTGTATACCTAACTCTATTCCACTGATCCATCATTCTATTTCTTAATTAATGCCAAATAGTTTTGATAGTTAGCATCTTACAATGCAGTTTAAGATCTGGTACTGCTAGACCTCCTTCCTTTACATTTTTTCCTCATTAATTCCTTTGATATTCTTAACCTTTTGTTCTTCCAAATGAATTTTGTTTTTATTTTCTAACTCAATAAAATATTTTTTTGCTAATTTAATTGGGATGTCACTGAATGAGTAGATTAGGTAGAATTGTCATTTTATTGTATTGGCTCATCTCATCCGTGAACAATTAATATTTCTCCAATTATTTAAATCTGACTTTATTTGTATAAAAAGTGTTTTATAATTACTTTCATATAGTTCCTGGATTTGTCCTAGAAGCTATCCTCTCAGGTAATTTATATTGTCTACATTTATTTTAAATGAAATATCTCTTACTATCTCTTCTTGTAGGGCTTTGTTGCTGATATATAGAAATACTGGTGATTTATGTGCATGTGTTTTATATCCTGCTACTTTGCTAAAATTATTTTCATCTAATTTTTATTTGAATTTCTAGGATTTTCCAAGTATACCATCAGAGGATGTGCATTTACTGATGAAATAGTTTTATTTCCCCTCATTGCACATTCTGATTCCTTCTATTTCTTCTCTTACTGCTATTGCTACCATTTCAAGTACAATATTGAATAAAATTGGCGATAATAGGCATCCTTATTTCACTTCTGATCTTACTGGGAAGGCTTCTAGTTTATCCTTGTTATAGATAATGCTTGCCAATGGTTTGAAGTAGCAGTTTCTTATCATTTTAAGGAAAAATCCATTTATACCCATGCTTTCAAGTGTTTTTAATAGGAACAAGTGTTGTATTTTGTCAAGAGCTTTTTCTGCCTCTGTTGATATAATCATATGATTTTTGCTAGTTTTGTTATTGATGTTATCAATTGTGTTGATAGTTTTCCTAATATTAAACTTTATATTTCCTGATATTATTACCACTTGGTCACAAATGTATAATCTCTTAGCTAGTATTTTATTTGGGATTTTTATATCGCTATTCATTGGCAAAATTTGTCTACAATTTTCTTTCTCTATTTTTCCTCTTTCTCATTTAGGGATCAGCACCTTATTTGCTTATAAAAGGAATTTGGCAGGACTCCTTTGCCTATTATTTCAAATAGTTTATACAATGTTGAAATTAGTTATCTTTAAATGTTTGGTAGAATTCATTTACGAATCCACCTGGTCCTGATGCTTTTTTCTTAGGAAGATCACTTATGGCCAGTCAATTTTTTTAAAATAAGTTTGCTTAGCTATTCTATTTCCTCTTTTGTTAATCTGAGAAGTTTATAATTTTGTAAGTATTCTTCCATTTCACTGAAATTGTTCAATTTATTAGCATATAATTGGGCAAAAAGCTCCTAATAATTGCTTTAATTTCATCTTCATTAATGATATATTCACTCTTTCTATTTTTAATACTGGTAATTTGGTTTTCTTCTCTCTTTTTAAAAAAAATGGTGCATCTATTTTATTGATTTTTTTTCATAAAACCAGCTCCTAGTTTAACTTGTTATTTCAATGGTTTTCTTACTTTCAGTTTTATTAATCTCACCTTTCAGGATTTCCAATTTGATGTTTAATTAGAGATTTTTAATTTGTTCTTTTCTTGAGTTTTTTTTAATTGCAAACCTAATTCGTTGATCTTTTCTTTCTCTGTTTTATTGATGTAAGCATTTGGAGGTATAGTTTCTACTGGTTACTACTTTTGTTGCACCCCATAAGTTTTGACATGTTATCTCATTATTATCATTCGCTTTAATAAAATTATTTACTGTTTCTATGACTTATTCTTTGACCCATTCACTCTTTAAGATTAAGTTATTTAGTGTCCAATTAATTTTTAATCTGTGTTTCTGGGCAGCTAGGTGGCACAGTGGACAGAGCACTGGCCCTGGAATCAGGAGGACCTGAGTTCAAATCCAGCCTCAGATACTTGACACTAGCGGTGTGACCCTGGGCAAATCACTTAACCCTGATTGCCTCCCAGAAATTCACTTCTTAAAGAGGCCTGTTCACTGAATGGGAGTTACCTCACTCAAAGTGAGAACCTGAAAAGATCTTAGTCTGAAAGGGCCACAGTCTCCTAATGCATCCTGGGCCATCTCCAGTCATCCTGGTCAATATCAGGTCACTGGACCCAGATGGCTTTGGAGGAGAAAGTGAGGCTGATGACCTTGCACAGCTCTCTCACTAAAATCAAAGTCGACTGCAAGTCATGTCATCATTTCACTGATGTCATGGTCCTCTTCAAGAATGAAGAACAAACACACAATCTGTATTTCTACAGGACTTTTTAAATGTAATTTTTATTGTACTATGATCTAAAAAGGATGCCTTTAATATTTTTGCTTTTTTGCATTTGACTATAAAATGGTTATACCCTAATATATGGTCAGTTTTTGTAAAAGTATCATAAGCTACCGAGAAAAAGGCATATTCCTTTCTCTTTCCATTCAGTTCTCTTCAGATGTCTGTCATATCTAGTTTATCTAAGATTCTATTCATCTCTTTGACTTCTTATTTATTTTTTGGTTAGATTTATCTAGTTCTGAGAGGGAAAAGTTGAAGTCCACCACTGATAGTTTTGCTATCTATTTCCACCTTTCTCTTTATAAATTTGGATGCTATCACATTTGTTTCATGTATATTTCATATTGATATTATTTCATTATATATGGTACCTTTTAACATAATGTGGTTCCCCTGATTATCTCTTTTAATTAAATCTATTTTAGCTTTAACTTTGTCTGAGATCATGATTGCTACCCTGATTTTTCTACAAAAGCTGAAGTATAATAAATTTCTACTCTAGTCCCTTAATTTTACTCTATGAGTGTCTCTTATTTTTAAATGTGTTTCTTGAGATTTTCTTCTATTTATTTGTTTGTTTGTTTTTAGTTTTCAACATTCACTTCTATAAGATTTTGAATTCTGAATTTCCTCTTCTCCCTCCTTCTTGCTCCCCAAAACAGCTTTTTGGTGTTTTTTTTAAAATGTATTTCTTGTAAACAGCATATTGTCAAGTTCTGGTTTTTGATCTGTTCTGCTATCTGTTTCCATTCTGTGGGTGAGTTCCTCCCATTCACAGTCAAAGCTATAACTACTAGTTGTGTATTTCTCTCTATCCTATTTCTCCCACTATTTATTCTTCTCTTTCTTTCTTTCTTTTTACCCTATCCCTCCTCAGAAATGTAATTTACTTCTGACTACTGCTTCCCTGATCCACACACCCTTCTAAGAACCCCTCCTTTATCCTATCCCCTTGCTCTCCTATTTCTCTATAAGGCAAGAAGACTTTCATACCCAGCTAAATGTATGTGTTATTTCCCCTTTAGCCCAGTTCTGATGATAATAAAGTTCCTGCACTATCCCTCCTTTACCCTATCCTCCCTTCCACTATAAAAGATTTTCCATTCTTGCCTCTTTTGTATGAGATAACTTGCTCCATTTTACCTCTCCCTACTCAATTTTATTTTTTAGAATCATCCCATTATAACCAACTCAATTCCAAGCCCAACTACCTTTGTCATAACATTCTTAAGAATTACAAATATTATTTTCCCATAGAAGAAGTAAATAGACTAACTTTATTAAATATTTTATGATTAGTCTTCCACATTTACCTGCTTCTGATTCTTGTATTTTAAGCCAAATCTTCTGTTCAGTTCTGTTTTTTTTCCTCAAGAAGTCATTTATTTTTCCCTTTGCAGGATTACACTCAGCTTTGCTGGGTAGGCTATTCGTGGTCACAAGTCCAGCTCCTTTGCTCTTCAGAATATTGTATTTGATATCCTTCAGTCTTTTAATGTAGATGCCTCTAAATCTTGTGTTGTCCTGACTCTAACTCCATAATATTTAAATTGTTTCTTTCTATTTGCTGATAATATTTTTTCATTGACCAGGGAATTTTGAAACTTAGCAATAATGTTCTTGTGAGTTTACATTTTGGGATCTCTTTCAGGTGGTGATTGGTGGAATTTTTTCAATTTCTATTTTACCTTCTAGTTCTAAAACTTCAATGTAATTATCCATAGTAATTTCTTGAAGTATAGCATCTACACTTTTTTGATAATGACTTTTTGGTCATCCAATAATTCTTAAATTATCTGTTCTTAATCTGTTTCCCAGGACACCTATTTTTCCTAAGATATCTCATGTTCTCTTTAATTTTTTCATTCTTTTGATTTTGTTTTATTATTTCTTGATGTCTCATAAAGTTATAAGCTTTCACTTACTCAATTCTATCTTAAGGAGTTATTTTCTTCAATAAATATTGGATTTCTTTTCAAACTGCTTGACTTTTTTCTCATTTCTTGACTCTCATTCGACTCATTTCTTTTCTCAGTTTTTCTTCTTCCTCCCTTATCTGATTTTTAAAGTCCTTTTTAAGCTCTTCCAAGAACTCTTTTTGGACTTGTGGCTATTTTACATTTTTCTTTGAAACTTTATGAGTAGCTGTTTTACTTAATTGTCTTCTTCTGAGTCTGAACCATGATTTTCTCTATCATCATAATAACTAGTCAGGTAATTTTTCTGTTGTTTACTCATTTTAGTGGCCTATTTCTTGACTGTTAACTTTATGTTGGGATCAGGCTCTACCCTCAGGTTGTGAGGGATAATTTCTCAGGCTTCAGGTTTTAAATGCTGTTATTTTCAGAGCTCTATCTGAGGGTTTTTGACTTTTTCTTCCAACATAGATAGTACTATGATCCAAGGCTGGTTATGGTCACTGCTTCTCCAGCTCAGGCCTTTGTCTATTAGTGACTTTAGGTATTTCTTTCCACCACTCAGCCAGAAACCAAGGCCCCCATCACCATTGCAAATGCAACTGCCTTCCCTCTCTAGGGTCCTTGCACTGCAAGAGTCAGCTCATCCCCTCTACCCTGACACCAAAAACAGGGACTCCACTCTCTTGCAAGTGACCACAATCAGCAGGGCCCTGCCCCTCTGCTACTGCACTCACAATCATGGCAACCACAGCCTGAGACCTATCCAACCAAAGTGCCTGGGTCCAGCATCAGCAGGGGGTCCTCAAAGACACTAAACCTCCTCCCACACCTGTGGGGTAAAAGTTGCCTCTGACACAGCTGACCCTAGGGTTTGCTGTCTGTTGACACAGCAATATCTGCACTTAGCTCCCTGCCAGCCCACCACCTGGGCAGGTTGGATCTTTCCTAATGTCTTCCCAAGTTGTCTTAGACTAAATGACTGCTTTACTCTGACTCGTAATTATATCTGCCTCTTGAAAACTCACTTTGAGGCATTATGTTAAGTTAAGGGAGGAAGGGGTATGGATTTGGGAGAGCCAGGTCATTTCTTGCCTTACTCCACCATCTCCCCACAATTCCCTCTGGAGACACATGTATTTTTGAAGTGACTGCCCCAGGCTTAAGGGTATTCTCTCTCTGACCAATGAGCAGAGCAAAGCCAAGTTGGTGTTCTCAGGGATCAAAGGCACTATTCAGCCTCATTTAGATTGGGATTTCAACCACTGAGTCCCTCAACACCAGCCTGAGTAGACTTGGACTAGCGACCAGAGCTGTCTATAACGCAACAGTTCCCTAAGGGAGAGAGATGCTGTTACTACTGCTGGCAAGGTCCACCCAGAAAAAAAGCCAGAAGTGGTTGTGGGTTTGTTCTGAGGTTTATAAACCTGAGTCACTTTTTGAAAAGGAACTGTTTTACCCTGGGCTCCTTTGCCAACTGACAGCCACCATTGGCCAGAGACAGAGTGAGCTTGCTAGGGAAGCCTATTCCAGCTAAAATGTCCTGATAATAATAGGAAAATATAAGCAGAGATAAGTTAACCCAAGTTGAAAAATAGGAACATCCTTTGAACGCTTCTTCTTAAATCAGTCATCTCTGGCCAGTAGAACAAAGCTAGCTAACCAAATGGACACTCCACAGGAACCAGTGGTTTGGACTGCTGAGTCATGGGTACCATGAGCCAAAGTCTGATGACATTCTGGAGATGGTCTATCAGAGAGGAAAAGAAAAAAGAAATCACTAGATGAGTGCTTAAAACATGGAACATAGTGTTAGAGCTAAAAGGAACATTAGAACATAGAACAAGAATGATAGAATTGGAAGAGACCTTTGAACATGGAACAAAGGGTGTTCACCCTGAAAGGAGCCTTAGAACAAGGAACATAGAGTACTAGAGTTGGATTGGCCTAGATCATTGAATCCAGACATCTCTGGCCTTTTTTGTGCCCTTTAGTAGTCTGATGAAGCCTGTGGATCCCTTCTCAGAAATGTTTTCAAATGCATAAAATAAAATACATAGAATTGCAATGGAAATAAATTATATTGAAATAAATATGTAATTTTTCCCATTCAAGCCCCTTGGCCCACTAAAATGGACCTATTGGGAGTCCATGGACCCTAGGTTATTAACCCTTGATTTAATATAACCCCTTCATTTCACAAAGGCTATAAGAAGGTGACTCATCCAGGTTCACGTAGCTAAATAGCGTAGCCAAGACTCACATCCAGATCTTCTGCAGGGCAAAAAGGAGGGATATTTATGCTTGGGGAAACATAAACCATGCCCAGGACAAATATAGGAAATTTATTCTCAAATCAGTTTCATTTTATTTATTCATTTATTTGTTTATTCATTCATTTATCTATTTATTTTTAAGCAGGGTAGGGCAGGCTGGTGCTTACAAGTCAAGCAGCTGATTTCCCATTCTGCTGTTCTCCGCTCTTACCTTACACTCACAAATACTCAAATAGGGAGAAAGATCAGCCCAACATTCAAAGCTTGGATACTATGACTACTGGACAATTGTCATCTGGTAGAGGTATCATGTAGCTCTCTTCTTCCTCCATACGCAGTCAGGCCTAACAATTGGCAAAAGTGTAAAATTAGAGAAATATGTTTTCAGTCGTCTCTCATTTCCCTTTTTCCCACCTTTCCTCATCTAGGGGTCCTTCTAGCCTAGCTTTCTTCTTAGCGCCTGCTTGCCTAAGAGCCCACCGATGTGCAGCCCCACAAAGACCTGCCCAACCGGGCTTGGCTCTGGCCCATCCTCTAAACAAGAAGTTCTTAAGATAGACTTCAAGAGTTCCATGAAGTGGGATGCAGAGAGGAGGGAAAGCACCTTTACTTCAATATAATAGTTTCTTTTGTAATTCTATATATTTTAGTTTATGCATTTAAGACATTATTCTGACAAGGGATCCATTGGCTTTACCAGGCCACCAAAGGGGTTGAGGACACGGAAAATAAGTAAGAATCCCTACTCTAAATAGTCTTCCCCTAATTGACTCAAGTTTAGTACATGAGATATATGAACATGTTTAGTTTAATATTTTGATAGTATATTCAAATAAAATTGTTTTCCTTTGTAGTCCTCCATATTTTATTTTATGCATTTAAAAACATCATTAAGAAAAGTGATCCATAGACTTCACCAGACTGCCAAAGGGGTCCATGACACAAAAAAGGTTGGTACTCCCAATCCAAACTTAATTTGCATCCTAAACTTCAGGGAGCTGCCTTCAGCCTTGAAGCTGTCCCAGAACCCCAGAATTCTAGAAAATTAGGTTGGGAAGGGAACTTAGGAATCATCTAGGCCAACCATCTCATTTTACAGCTAAGGAAACTGAGGCCTAGAAAAGGGGAGTGAGTTGTCCAAGGTCTCATGGTGGCAAAGGTAGGACTAACACCCAGATCTCCTGATTCCCAGGCATAAACATTTATTAATTTATTATTAATAATATTATAATTATTTTTAAAGTATGTATTTGCCCACAAAGCAATTGCTAGTATACTGTTTTTCTTTCTCTTTTCCCATTGGATACCTGGACAAAGCAAAACATGTTCAACTCAGTGTAAAACGATAGTACAATGCCTATATTTTCAAAATCTAGCTTCTTTGTGCTATAGGAGAGTCTCTGATACAAGGGTTACATCTATAACCAAAATGGCTTGAGGCGCTTACAGGTCAAACAATGTTAAGATAAGGCATTTAAGAATAAAATGAAACTGAATTGAGAAAGCATACTGGTACTGAAGAGATTGGTTAAAGTCAAAAGAAAGATCTCACAGTCCTATTTTTTTTCTTTTCCTTTTTTTTAAATTGCCACCCATGGGAATACACATTATATTGTTGCTTTTCAGAAAGCAGAGAAAAATAATATTTAGAATTTTAGAAAGAATAAAACAAAGACCAAGAAACAGATGCTTTTAGGAATGTAAGTTAAGCTGATTAAAATCCCTGGGCACCATAAAAATTTATCCTTCCTATATCCCATTTCTTTGGGACCCTGCTAATCTGATTAAGCCATTTGAATAAAGTTAAAAATCATAGGAGTCTAGAGTTGGAAAGGACCCTAGAGGCCTTCTGGTCCAACCCTCTCATTTTACGAATGAAGAAACTTAGACTCACAAAGCTGAAGTGATATTACCCAGCTAGTAAATGGCACGGCCCAGATTTGAACCCAGGAGCTCTGATTCTAAAGCATTCTGTGCTGCCTAAATAAGGAAAGAGTCTATCCTCTGGAAAATCCATTCTGAGCATCATAGAAAAACATAGAATGTCAGTGCTGGAAAGGAACTTAGAATATAGAGTGCCATAGCTGGGAGAGACTTTAAAACTTACAATGTCAAAAGTGGAAGGATTCTTAGAGTGTAGAATATTAGAACTGGAAAGGACCTTAGAGACCATTTACAGCAACCTCCCTCGGCTTCCCCCTCCCTAATTGTAAATATGAGGACACCAAGGCACAGAGAAAGGCTACGTCGCTGGCCATGAGTAGCTCCAACCCCAAATGACTATCACTGAAGGGAACACTGTCAAATGCATTGACAGACATAAACATCTTTTCCCCAACCTTTACCACATGCCTAATGACCCAGATCAGACACGTCTCCAATAGGAAAACATTAGACGGCCAGAAGGGAATTCATTGGTCAAAGCTAGAGATATTTGATATAAAAATTACAGGAAGGGGGTTACATTGATTTATGTGCTGTGGGAGGAATTTGCTGATTACCTGACCTAGTAGCCTGTCTGTCTGAATCCCAGTGCCCCGGGAAACTATGTGAGCTCTCCGGGCCAGCCATCCTCTGCAACCGATTAACATTAAGTTGCTGGCGTTAGGTGGTGCACGTATCAAATTCTTTAAAAAATAAAATAAAATAAAATAAAATAAAATAAAGGAAAAAAATCTCTTAATGTTTTGAACACCAGGGGGCCTGATGGGAATTTGGGACCATTTATGAGAAGTGTTGGGGACAGGGCCACACTTACCCACTGACCAACATACTGGGCTGCCCTTTGCATAAATTTTTTGTTCTTTTTTGTGTTCATCCCTTGCCTTCCTGACTGGGATTTCTTCTTTTGTGTCTTAACTCTGATTCCCCCTCACAAAAATTGTTCTTAGAAAAAGCTCTGATCTCAGTGCACTATGCCGGGCTACTTATGCCAATTTCCCTGTTCCCTCTCTCAGGGAAATTGTGTGAGGTGCTATGTGCAATGGTGAGAAATGACTGTCTTGGCACTCGAGGAGATTACAGACTGATGGGAGAATTTGACACGTACGTGGATAACTACAGTGAAAGCAGAATGTGGCAAAGGCAAAGGCAATATTCAGACAAGGATGTTTGGAAAATTTGAGGAGAAGAACAGGCAGGTTAAATGATTTGTCTGGGAGTCTTGATGCTAATCCATCAGAACTGGGATTCACTCACAAGGCTCCTCAGTCCCAATCTATTGCTCTCTCAATATAACACTCCTTCAACAATGAGAGAAATCATTTTCAGCTAAGAGAAGCTAGGGAAGGGTTGAGAAATCTTCCTCTAGGGGGTGACATCCCAGAAGCAAGACACATACACAGGTAGCTAAAATATACATATTAGAATGCTAAATGCCACCGAGGTCCATACCTCCTGGCAAGCCAGGGCTTGACTTGGGCTCATCCACCCTTCAGTGGTCATCTTTTCTGAGAATGATATAGTTGCAGAAAACTACTTCTGCCATCTAGCTCTGACTGTGGGATCCTGGGACTCACAACCTCTAGAACACATGAGGGCAGTCACTTCCTTTAAGGTCTACTGTGTGGGCAACTCTTCAGACTGAACTCAAATTCCTCTGAACTTTGCCCAATAAGAATTGTGAAATTTCAGGCTAAATTGTGTTGAATTATGTGAATAAATGAAAGATAAAGAGTTTTATTTGGACTAGTCTGCATTGTTGTGGCAGAAAGATTATCAGGCCAGAGTTTGGAGACCTAAGTCATAGGATAATTCTCATGCGACCCCATCTTTTAGAGAAGTGGAAAGTGAGTCTCAAAAAAAAATGAAATTACTTACCCAAGGTTACACAGATAGTAAGTGGCAAAGCCAGTATTTGAACTCAAGTCTTCTCACCCCAAATTCAATGTCTTTCCACTGCACAGCTTTCTGTCACTTACTCGGTGACCACTGGGTAAGTCATTTCACCTTTTCAAGCTGATGACCCTCAAGGTCTCTTCCAAGACCCTGTGTTGCTAGATAAGGATTTCCACATGTTTGTCTCAGTCCTTCCCACTCTTCCCTCTCACCATCGGGCTAAATGAAATGAACACTAAAGATAAGGCAGCATCAAGCTGACCTCAATCATTCAGGAGGCTGCGAATGAGATTGGGAGTGATCCATTGGCTCAGTCCACACAACGCCTGGATGATTGACTGAGGTCTTCCAGTTGGCACCAGACAGACTCTGACTGCCTATCAGGAGACGTTTGTCTAGAAAACTCTGGTTTGGAAAGACCTAAGAACAAAAAAAATGGAGAGTCTAGATTTAAAGAAACTCAAATTCACATTTCTATTTTGCTTATTCATTAGGTTTTTCCCCGCCAAAGTAACAGTCTGTTCTTCCGGACTGCCAAGGACTAAAACTGTGTGTTCACCAACCAACAGTCAACCTTCCTAATGTGAGTAATAATAGCAGCTCTTATTTCTAGCCCACTTTACTGGTGAGAAACTTCTTTACCCACAATAACAACATGAGGTCTGCAGAGAAAGTTATTGTTATTCCATTTTACAGATGAAAAAACTGAGACTCAGAGGTTGAGGGGACTAGCAACATGGTGTAGTAGAAAAAGCCAATGACTGGAAGTCTAGAAATCCGGATTCTAAACCTTGCTCTACCACTAGTTTATTTCATGACCTTGGGTAATTTATTCCCCTTGAGAGAGGTTGGATTAGGTGACCTCTAAGGTTCTTTGGAGCATCAACATTCTATGTCATGCCAAGGTCACTTAGTGACCATGGTAGTAAAGTGAGAACTTGAGCCCACATCTTCAACCTCTAAGATTTGTTGTTGTTCAGTCAACTCTTTGTGACCCCATGGACCACAGCACACCAGGCCCTTCTGTTCTCCGCTATCTCTTGAAGTCTGCCCAAGGTCATATTTGTTGTTTCCATGACATTACCTCTCCATCTCATCCTCTGCCTTCAGTCTTTCCCAGCATCAGGGTTTCTTCCAGTGAGTCCCATCTTCTCATTATGGGGCCAAGGTATTTAAGCTTCAGCATTTGTCCTTCCAGTGAACAGCCTAAAGTAGTCCAAGGCTTCTTCTCCTCATGCTACAAGAAGCTGCCTCTCCACATGATGAGAATCCTTAAACAGAATAATACCTACAAGAGTATACATGCATCAATTGACAAAATAATAGTGGTAAAATCTGTTAGCACTGCCCTAACTTAATTGATGATGGTAACTCTATTTAACAAAATGATAATGTACATCCACGCACATGCGGAGTCTCTCCGAGATGTCTCTGGTAGCCCAGAAAATCCCTCCTGGAGAGATGCAGATGGGAAATGGGGGGTTGTATCTACAAGAGTCCAGGCTCCCTGTAGGAGAGACCCTTGGCCTATGACCCTCGTGACTACGCTGCTTGACCTGTACCTCCTTCTGGAAAGTGTCAAAAACACAAGGAAAGAATGCTTCAACTTGGTTAAACCAAGTAGGAGAGCCCAGATGTAAACAAAGTCAGACATAAGGAGCAGGCAAATCAATCAACCAATTGGAAGAGACAGGGAGAGAGTAGATATCTGAATGCTTATATGGCTCATGAATTTCCAACTATTTCATGAGATGTGTGGCCAAAGAACATCGTGGCTTGGTAGCTGATCTTCTGGTCAAAATTATTTTTTTTTTCAAAAATGAAAATTATAGTAGCAGCTCATATTTCCACAGTGCTTCAGGTTTACAATGTGCTGTCCTCATCAGAGCCCGGCGAAGTACATAGTATAATATTTTCATCCTCATTTTAGAGATGGGGAAATCAAAGCTCAGAGTAGTGATTATCCAAAGCCACAAAGCTAGTAATTGTCAGAGCCGGGTCGTGAACCTAGGTCTTCTAACCCAAGTCCAGTGTACGCTACCCCTCTCCCATTATCATTTCATGGGACACTTGGACACCTCTTCTTGCAGGGCAGTAGTGATGAAGAATGTTTTTCTGACCTCCTTATTTATCAATGTGCATTGTTCAATTCACCATTTATTAAGAATCAACAAATGTCCCTCCCTTCCCCATGCTGTGGGTGATAGAAAAACAAATAAAATGAGATTTCTCTCCTTAAGGAGCTTGTAGGCTTCCAAGTCCTTTTCTTTGCGAGATAAACAACAATTTAATACAATTAGGTTAACAATATTGGTACGTGATGATTGAAGATCTCTCAGGAGTCTGCATAACATTGCAGTGAGTTTTTATTCCAGCTTTCAAAATAGGGTCTATAGCAACAATTCTCAAAGAGTAATTTAGTCTAAGGCAGAAACACCACAATGCATTGGGGAGAAGATTTTAGCCTATTTTCCACTGTTAAATGAATCCACTTCAAAAAATATAAATTACAACTATGTGCAAAGACCACTGCTAGGCACTGGGAGGGTACAGATGAAAAAAATTATACCATAAAATTCTTCCAAGAAGTTTTTAGTCTCGTTGAAAGGATCATATTCATACACAAGTAATTATGATATGAGGCAGACTATAAGTGCAAAGGATGCCTATAAGAAAAATGCTATAAGACACTGGAGACAGAGGAGATCATTTTCAGGTGATGGGGATGCAGGAGGAGAGGATCAGAAAAGGCTTCCTGAAACAGATGGCATCTGTATTGGGCCTCAAAGAAGTGAAGGAATTTTGACAGAACTGGGGATGGGGGAAAGTAGGGGGTCAATCCTAGAGAGTCTGTTGGGGATGGATGGCTAGATGGATGAAAGCAAAGATGGAAGATGGTACAACAGGAACAAAAGAGAGTGAACAATTTAGGTTGGCTAGAACACAGGGTGATTTAAGGAGAATGATGGGAAATAAATCTGGGAAGGCATAATGGAGCCAGATTGTGGAGAACCTTGACTATTAGAATAAGGAGGAGGAGGAGGAGGTGGTGGTGCTGGTGGTGGTAACGATGATTATTGCAAAATAAATATTATTTTTATAATATAAATATCATTTATTATTAGTCGGGCAAAAAGGTGTCACTGAATGTTTTAGAGTAAAGGAGTAATATAAAAAAGAATGAGGCATTACGAAGAGAAGAGGCTAGAGCGTATAGGAAAGGAAGCTATTGCAATAGTATAGGCATGAGGTGGCAATGGAAATAAAGTGTAGGAGATGGATATGAGAGATACTGTGTATTTGAAATGAAATGAAGTGGCAATTGATTGGCTATGGGGAGGGAGGGGGGAAAAAGGCAAAAATGACTGTGAGATTTAGAGTAGAGTAGAGAGAACCTGAAAGTAGAATGGTTTCATCAATAAAAATAGAAAAAGTAGGGATTGGGCTAATTTTGGAAAGCAGATGTAATATTTTATTTTAGACTTTAGACTGGTTTGGGGGACCGGCAAGCCATTAGGTACTGATATATAGCAAGCAGGGGGAAATTTGGTACTGGAGCTCTGGGGTGAGATAATTGGTGGAGATAAAGTTTTGGAAGTTCTCTGCTTAAAGATGATAATTAAGAGCAGAGGAGTAGATGGGATCACCAAGGGAGAGAGCACAGAATAAGAAAAAGACCAAGGGCAGAACTCTAGAATATATCCACATTAAAGGGGACAAAGGAAAGATAAGGTGCCAGGAAAGAAAACGGAAGGAACATACTCAGACTAATAAGAAGAAAGCCATGAGGGTATAGTGTCATGGATAACAGGGAAGAAGGTATCAATGTGGAGGGAGATGGTAGACATGTTCAAGGACCACACAGAGCTCAAGGAGGATGAAGACTGAGGAAAGGCCTCAAGATTTGGAGATAATAATGCCAATAACAATAATTCTCAAATCTGTAGATCTTTAAAATTTTCAAATGCTTCCCTCACAACCGTAATGTGAAGTAGTGAGTTATCATTATCCTCATTTTTAGAGTTGAATAAATTAGACTCACAAGGTCATTTTTACCTGGAAGAGGGCAGCTTCATTTGAATGTTGGGTACAGAAGCCAGATTGCAAGAGAAAGATGGCAAAAAAATGCCAATGCTGGCAATAATAGCCTCCAACATCACAATGTTGCTCCTAGGGACTCTTAGAATAACGATAACTAGAAGTCTTCAAACTAGGGCTCTATGCCTACGTATGTCATGCTGTAGACGAGATTCACGCTAAGCTGGGGCTAAAGCTAGATGTCTTCTGAGGCTTCTTCCAATTTGAGGTTCTATGATTTAATTACATTTATATTACATTCTGTGGTTTACAAAGCACTTTCAGGTCTATATTTAAAAGGATAAAAATTTAAATGCTTAAAATATACCTAGTCACGATGCCTTTGCTGCCTCACTTAAATCCAATTCACAGGCAAGTCAAGACCTCACCCCACAATGTCATCAATCTTCTTTGAAAATGAAAGACCAACACCACAAACAACAAGGCATGATAATGGTCCTTTGCTGTTGCAAAAACTCAGTTTTTATAGCTTTGTGGTAAAAAGAGGAAATTTGGAAGGGTCTCATGGGTTGATGGGCTCCATTGCCCATTGGCTACTCTGAGGTTCAAGTTCTCAAGAGATAGTTATGTTTCTCAATTCACAGCTCACAAGCCTTTGTTTCCACCGAATGTACCCAACCAGGTCAAATAAAACAAAACCCCAAGGTAACCATGGGATGTTCACTAGGAAGTCCGTACAAAGTAGATGATAGACTCCACCTGAGCCAGCCCACTAAATTTCACTTTCATTATACCATAAGTAGCTTTTATTTGAGCTCCTGACTCATTCAGATGGTAATCTCTCATGTCAGTGCCGACTTGGGGACCCCAAATCAACCCCTTGTCCCCAACCCCTGGGAGAAGTCAGAGGCTGAAGAGGTAGTCTGATGCAGAAGGGGCAGGGCAGACAAGGAATGCAACTTGCTAGTAAGTGACTCTGGTCATCCATTTCTTTTGACCTTTGGATGCCTCAAACATTTGAGATAGATGTGATAGCAGGTGTTTCCAAGTCTGGGAGGATTCCCTGAATGGTGGTCTACACTTTCTCACACCTATAGGCCCTTAGCCATCCCCCCAGCTTCTGTTTGGCTATCCAGAAGCAACTTGTATAACAAGGATCAGAATTCTGAGGCATCCTAAAAAGCCTAGGGCCCAGAATATAAGAAAAGATAAGAAGAACCAATCAGGGCTAGCAAACAAGGCTGTGACCACCGATCCTGTCTGTTTACCTCCCTAGTTTTACACTTCCTATAAAGGAGAAATGATATGAGCAGGGAGCCAGAGAGAGATATACCCTCCACTAGTTATCAACTCCTGGTCACAATACATGTAGAGGGTTAGAGCTGGAGATCCTCTCCTCTAAGTTCTAGAATATAAGAAGGAAGGGAGTGATCGATATGTCTGGAGAATGCCATCCCCTTGAGGGCAGGAACTATTCTGTTTTTGTCTTTGTATCTCCCATGTCTGATGCAGCAGCCGGCACATAGTAGGCCCTCATGGTGTAGTGAAAAGAGCGCTGGTTTTAGAATCAGAAATTAGAATCGGAAATTGCATTCGAATCCTGGCTATAACTTACTACCTGCATGACCTTAGGTAAGTCATTTAACTTCTCTGTGTCTTAGCTTTCTGTTTCCACAATCTGGCTAGCAGCTTCTGTGGGGGTGTAAGATCCACCCACAGCCAGCACCCAGAAAGCTGTCAGCATGCCACAAAAACACAGGTTCTTTTGATCTGCCTTAATAAGGAGAGCAAGGTGAAGGGGTTGGCAAGCTTACTTTAATTCAGCACACAAATATCATTCACTTAGTTCGGGGGAAAAAGCCAGCACCCTGAACTTCAGAGCAAAATACAAGCAAATTACAAACATCAACAGACAGACCTTGTCTGATTCAAATCCCAATACATAGTTACCAGAGTTCAACAAAGTCTCAGCATCTGGGTTTACAAGCTGGAGGGCTCTTTAGCTACAGCTGCCCGGAGTCTCTTCATCAACACCATCTC
>CM053623.1:401157564-401174422 GCA_028646595.1 Phalanger gymnotis
TCTGCCTCGGTAAAATGAGCTGGAAAAGGAAATAGCAAACTATTCCAGTATCTTTGCCAAGAAAACCCCAAATAAGGTCACAGAGAGTCAGATATGATGGACTGAACAAGAAAAACTATTCCAGTGTCTTTTCAAAGACAGTGCAATCACCCAGCTGTGCTATCACTTATACTATCTAGGTAGCTTATCATTCTAACAATCTACGTGAGCATTAACCAACACATTTCTGATAGTGGCCACTGGGCAGATGAGAGTTGTCTCCTTGTCTTTTTCTGCTTCAGGGACCTATTAGTATCTATTGTATAGCTTCAACATCAAAAACCACTGGTTTCCTAGAAAATGTTTCAGGTCATCTCAAGGTTGGGCCATAGTAGACTGATGTACTTTATATTTTATTACCTTTTTGTCTAATTCAACCAAACTGCTCACCAAAGTAATGAGCCTTTGCACAAGGTCTATATGGACATAATGAGCTGGGAAGGATATGACTAAGGAGGAGGAGGAGGCAGGAGCCATAGTTTGAGTGAGACTTGCTAGATAAAAAGATCTTGAATGTAACAGTAAAGTAGGAATGGGGAATAGGAGGCAGGTTGGGGTGGAGTGCTGGTTGATTGTTGGGTTCATTTCCAATGGTTTATATATGTTTGGATATGTCCAGTCTTCTGCATTGCCTTTTTCTTCCCATCCCCTTCCAACCATATTTCATTATAATTCTCAGTAGAAAACAGAGAAATTATAGAGAGTAAAAACAATTCATAAGGGGGCTAATTTGTTTAGCTGTTTAATCCTGTAAATTAAATGGCCCCAGAGCACATGACAGTCAATCAGCCAGCATTCCACCCCACCCTGCTTCTCTTTTCTAACACTACTTTACTGTTAGACTTATAATTAAATCTAGGAATAGTCTCATTCAGCTGGGGGGGGGGGGGGGGGGGGGGGGGGCAGTAAAGTGCTAGGCCCTGAATCAGGAAGACCCGTCTTCATGAGTTCAAACCTGACCTCAGACACTTACTAGCTGCATGACCCTGGGGCAGATCACTTAACCCCATTTGCCTTAGTTTTCTCATCTGTAAAACAAACTGGAGAAGGAAATGGCAAATCACTCTAGTACCTTTGCCAACTTTTATTCTCATCCCAGTTTTCTGCTCATCTTTACATACTGTCAGTCAGTCGGTCAATAAACATTGATTAAGCATCTGCTGTGTTCCAGGCACTAAGCTAAGTGCTAGGGATACAAAAAAGTAAAAGCCAGTCCTTGGTCTCAAGGAGCTCACAATCCAATGGGAGTGAGAGCATGCAAATAACTGTATAAACAGACTGTATCAGGACAAATTGGAAATAATGGAGAGATTATTTCTACTTCCATTACTGCTGAAGGAAGAGGACAGATTATTTGCTGTCCTTCTCTGGTTTGGGGGAAAATACCATATCCACGGTAATGACCTTCACCCTGCTCCAACTCTTTCGGTCTCTCTGATCTTCACCTTTGAAGTCTGTGGCCAATGTTTTCTGTGGATCTCTTGAGCAGACTCTTGAGAAATTGTTCTCAGCAGGCACATATATTGTTGCATTAATATATGTGCTATGTCCCCCCTGCTGGGATACGAGAGCCTTGAAGGCAGTGGCCATATCTTAATTATTTTTGTATCTCTCCTAGTGCCTAACATAGTGTTTTCATAAGGAAATTGACTTTGGGTAAATGATTTTTCCACTCCGGGCCTCAGTTTCTTCATATGTTAAGTGACAGGGTGGGGCTCAGTGAACTCTAAGATTTCTTCTAGCTCTGAATCCTATGATGCTATACATGTGCTTAATATGTGGTCCAGTCCTTCTGGAGTAGAGTAGTTGAATAAATAAACCCTGCCTGGGGATCCCAACTTTGACCTTTGTTCCCTCCCCACCCCATCCTTGGGAATTTCAGTATCATCCCTCATAAGGATCCTGTAATATATGTTTGGAAGGGATGCTCAGTGGGAGAATAGGGCAAGAAAGAGGAAGCTAAGGCTAAGGCCAAGAGCCAGGGGTGACCTTGGTATGGGGGTGGGTTTGGTAGTGGTGGTGGAGGGTGGGTCATGCATAGTTTTCTCACTATGGTGAATCTGGGCTCATTAAACATGAATCTGTTTTCTTGTTCATTTTTAGCCTCAGTAGCTCTACAAACTAGTGAGTGAAAAATCATTTGGGATGACACATGTGTAACCTATATCGAATTGCTTACCATGTCAGAGAGTGGGGAGGGGAGAGGGAGGAAGAAAATTTGGAACTCAAAATTAAAAAAAAAATGAATGTTAAAAATTATCTTTACAAGTAATTGGGAAAAACATTACTTAAAAAAGAAGAAAAATCATTTGTAGGTGGATAACAATCATAAAACTTATATGGACCTAAGAATATTTGGCTAAGTGAAGCCTTCGTCTCTCTGGATCTCGGTCTGGGTTTAAAGGGCTCCAAAACAATGTTTCATGGTGCAGTATATGCCTGTAGACTCTATCAAACTCAGCAAAGCCCTGTAAAGGAAAAGGAAGCTTAAACAGATGCCTTGCTCCAATATCAAGTTGAACTTCTGGGGTGATAGCGTGGGTAGAATTTTGGCTTCCCCCAGGTGGATCTAATCCAGCTTTCCCCGAAGAAGGGAGAGGCGATTCGGGAAATTCTGGGCCCAGCAGTTGTTATACCTGAGGTGTAAGAATGACCCAACGCAGCTATAAACCTCTGAAGAAACTCTGACCTATTCAAATAATCATAGAGCAGAGACAAGCTAAGAGTGGCTGCTTCCATCCACCTTTGGGCCAACTTAGGGATATTTCACCTCTTGTTAATCTGAAAGTCCTCTCTGGTTTAATAAATAACAAATGCAAATGCCATTGATTTGTTTTAAAAGGTGTGTCCAAAGAGAGCTTAATTCGAACCAGGCATTTTTGCTGAACCACTAACCTTGGAAATAAACAGGAACATCGGCTGAACAGCTGAGCTGTTGTGGGGAGCGGAGAGCTGAGAAGGTGGAAAGAATCAGCCCATATCCAGAAGCCCAGAAGCTAATGAAGGCATAGCTTGGTACAGTGAAGGCAGCCACAGCAGTGGGACTTTAGCCATTTGGGTTCTGCTGCTGGTCATCTGTTCCATCTACGTGGTTCTCAGTTTCCTTGTCATCCCGCTCTAAATCTGTGCCAGCTAATGTTTGAGGCACTGGTAAAACAAGTAGGGACTTAGCCTATTCCTTTGGGCTGGGAATAAACAAGCAAAAAGAGACAGTCTCTGCCCACAAAGAAGTTATGTTCAAGTGGGGGAAGAGAACATTTAAAGGAAACTCAAAAAGTTGAAGGGGAATGAGGAGGTGCTGCTGGGAAGTCCAGCCCTTTAGGAGAAGAGCCCAGAAAAGAAGGAAGACAAGGTAGGCCTGGGCACCTTCCTTAAAATGGAGGTTTGGGGAGAATATAGCCAATCACAAGAAAGGTCAGCTTGAACTTCCAGGTGAGGAGGCTGAATAGCATGGTGGAGAAAGTCTGAAGAGTAAGGAGGGGGCTTCAGAGATGAATGAAGACACTTTCTGAGTTCCATGTTCTCTCATGTCCTGAAGGTCAAACAGTCTGTGAGTCTGTTCATTGCTTCCAAATACACTCTCACAGCCTGAGATATCTCAGTGATCTGAGGGCCTCTGTTAACTCTGAAGCCTTAAAGCCTGCCATTTGCTATGATTAGTGTTTCCCAACCATGGCACTTCGGGAAGCAAATAAAAACCTAGCTTTTGCTCCATTATTTTTTTAAAAGCCCACAGTCCAAATAAAAATATAATATTTCAGAGTTTGATTTATTTGTGTTAAAGGGACTGTGTCTGCCTTTATGTTCTGGACAATGCCTCTAGCACTGCTAAGGCATTGTAAACATGAAAGAATGGTAAATAATAATAAGGTGTGTGTTAAAACTGCTCATTAATGATTTGGCTTTATTTCAGAGTCCCCTACAGAGAAGCTTGTGGTATTTTTGAATAGCACTGAGGAGAGCTTTTTTTTTTGTTGTTGTTGTATCCATTTGGGGGAAGCATCTGTGGTGTAGTAGGAAGAATTCTGGAGTCAGAAGAACTTCATTTGAGCTTCATCACTGTGCCAACTCAGGAGTATTACTTGATTATTCTGAGCCTCAGCTTCATCATCTTTAAAATGGGGATAACAATACTTGCAGGCCTACTTACGTTATAAATTGTGATGGTTGTAAGGACTAAGTTCCAATAAAGTACATACATTTTTTCCTTCCTTCCTTCCTTCCTTCCTTCCTTCCTTCCTTCCTTCCTTCCTTCCTTCCTTCCTTCCTTCCTTCCTTCCTTCCTTCCTTCCTTTCTTCCTCCCTCCCCTTTCCTCTCTCCTACCTACTTCATTCTTTCTCTTTATTTTTCTCTTTCTCTGTCCCTCATTCCCTCCCCCTTTTACCCCCTTTCTCTTCTCTCCTTCCTCTTTTTCTTCCCCTTTCTCTCTCTGTCTCTCTCTCCCTCTGTCATCCCTCACACAATCCACCCCTTTCCCCCAAGGTCTCCCTTGTACAAGAGGAAAGCAATAGAATAAACTCATTTAGGTGCTAGGGACTTTCTCTAGACTTTGATGCAACACCTTAGCTGCCTTTTCCCTCGACCCTGGAGTTCCCCTTCTCTTATGGGTGAGTTTTGCCCCAAACTTCTTTTTGGAGGACACCATTATTCATTCTCTCCACTTAGCCACCCTTCTGCCCTGTCTCTTCTTCCTCTTTCAACTTTCTTTTATGTATTTTCTTTCCCATTAGACTGTAAGCTCATCGAGGGTAGGCACTGCTTTGTTTTTTGTTTTGGCTAGCATTTGTATCCCTAGAGTTTAGCACAGTGCCTGGCATATAGTGAACACTTAAAAAATGTTTGTTGACTCAATATAATAATATATTATTCCACGAGGAGTGCATTTTAAAAGATGACCAAAAATATACTTATTAAACACATTACATGGCACCGTCAGATGAGAAGTTCCCAACCTGATGTACCCTACCCAGTTCATATTAGAAGATTGTCAAGGGAGTATGGGGAATATTTGGTATGTTCCATATTGTTGCATTGAAATATTCCAGAAACACTAAGTTGATTTTCAGTCAATGAACTTATACATTTTTGGTGTACCTTTGGAGAAGAAAAATCAATCTCTTCCTATTATTTCTTATGAGAATATACATGATAAGCTCTAGAACTTATTTCCTTTTATGTTGAATAGTCGGCATGGGAATGATAACTGCAAAGTCCAGGTATTACAGAGAACTAAAAAGGTTGGCAACCTCTTTATTAGTATTTAATCGCTGCTTGTTGGCCGATTGATTGCTAGGGATATAAATAAAGTCAGGTATCACAGGGCCCTGCCTGATCTCAAGGATTTTACAATCTCGCGTTGGATTAAGAACAGGTACACTCAATGAAACCATGTTACAAGGGAGAGTGAGATTATTAACGTAGCCCTCTTTAATCTAGGACCTTAACCATTACAAAGCACTTTGTTCTTTAAAATGTTTAATAAAATGTGATAACTTTAATTTAAAAATGCTTCTGACCTATCATTAGGCAAACTATATCCTTGCCTACTGAACATAGTAGGGGAAAACAGATCTACTCTTCAATGGCTCGCATTAGATTAAAACCAAAATGTCTGTTTTCAATAGGTTTGTTAAACTGATACAATTTGGGTTTTTGACAAGATCTTTAAAATAAAAAAACAAAAATGCATTGCCGGCTGTTACCTCATAAAGTACTTTCTTCACAACAATTCTATGAAGGAGGTCGTGTGCTATCATTTCCATTTAACAGAAGAGGATACTGAGGCTTATAGAATGAAGCCATGGTCACCCAAGGCCTGCCTTCGGGCCTACAGGTCTTTCCATCCTATTTTTTCTGCTTTTCAGACAAAGGAGAGTCTCAGGCAAAGATGAAAGGTATGAGACCAGTTGAGAATCCTTAGGTGGGGGGATTCTTAGGTGGCATAGAAAGGCTTCATGGAAGAAGTAATATCTAATTTGGATTCTACCTCACAGCTAGAGCATTCAAAAGTAGAAGGAGTTGCTTTCAGAGGCTGCCATCTTTTCCTCACTGGAGGTCATCGAGCGAAGATGAGATAATAATAATAATAATGACTAACACTTATATAGTGTGTTAACTATATTTCAACCGCTATTCTAAATGCTTTCCAATTACTATCTCATGAGATCCTCACACTTTTGGGAGGTAAGTGCTATTATTAGCCCCATTTTATAGATGAGGAAACTGAGGCAAACAGAGGTTAAGTGACTTGCCCAGGGTCATACAACCTGATCTGAACTCAGGTCTTCCTGACTCCAGGCTTGATACTGTCTATCCATTGTGCCATGGAGGTGAGGGTTTTCCTTCTTGGGTACAGCTAGGGAGGGAGCTTGATATAGTGGGCAGATCACGGGTTCTGCCCACAACTGAGGCTCAATAAATATTTCTCAATGATGATAACAAAGTGTTATTTATTTAATAAAAGTTCATATTCGCATAATGCTTTAGGGCTTGCAAAGTACATTTTATGTATCTTATTTCTTTTAATCCTTACAACAACTCTGTAAAGTTGGTGTCATTTTTGTTCTTCATTTTACAGAGGATGAAACTGAGGCTGAGAAATATTTAGTGACTTGTCCAGGGTCTATATAACTTGTAAGAGCCTGAGGCAGGATTGAATGCCAAGTCTTCACGTTGCCAATCCCAACATAGTCATTTTGAGCCTCCTTGGTTGAACCCCCTCCACGCCCTCCCAAGCTGGGGTGGGGGGAGATGGGAGGGGAGGAGAAAGCTGAAACTGGCCTGTTTTCATTCTTACAGTGCATAATTGACAAAATGACCCACTCTCATGGTTTCTACCAAAGGCTAGGATTCAGAAACAAGGGATGGCTTATAGGCCTTCGAGAAGGAAGGGGAGGCTGTGAACACATCTACCCCATCAATGGCACAAGCTAGTGGCTTGTGAAGCTTTCCTCGACCATTATTTTTTCTTTTCTTTTCTTGAAATGTGGTGATTATTAAAAGCACAAACATGCTCCTGGAGAATGGGGTTTGAAGCAAGCCCAGTGACATGTAGGACTGAAAAACTGTCAGAAAAGGAAACGAATGGTCAGGCTGGGGAGGCTGCTCCTTTCTTTCCCCAGGAAGCAGTCTTTGCAACAGACAGACCATTTTTGGCAGTATGTGGGGAGCCTGCATTTGGGACTGTGCTAAAGACATCAGGGGTCTGGGCTTTTCAAAAAGTACAGGAGGCCCTTCTTGGCTCCTCAGGATTTTTCTCTTCCACATTTTGCTTCCCTGTTCATTCCACAATGCCTAACAAACCTCCTATCATTTGCTTCTTGCTGCTTTTAGTTATTCATTGACAACTTCTGACAGATGAAGGCAGTGAAGCGTTACGTTGGCAGGATTTCATCTTGCTCCAAAGACTTCTCTCCAGGAGCACATTTTTTCAAAATTTAAATTAAAAAAAATTTAGTTTTTAAAAATTAATTAAAATTATTATTCTTTTTAAAAGCAGCTTAACTGAGGAAGGACACATAGACTAATGGAATAGCACTAGTTTTGAGTCATAGGATCCAGATTCAACTTTGACTTCAATTCCCTATGTGGCCCTTAAGGAAGTCACTTCTCTTTTCTGGGTCTCCATTTTCTAATCTGTAAAATGACGGAGTTGGACTCAATATAAAAATAACACTAGCTAGCATTTATGTAGTATTGTAAGCTTCATAAAGAGTTTTTTTTTAATCTCATTTGATCCTTGCAACACCCCGGTGAAGTAGATGCTGTATTATTTTCATATTACAGATGTAACTGAGGCAAATGGAAGTTATGTGACTAGCCCAGGGTCACAGAGTTAGTAAGTGCTTGAGGTAGGATTTCAATTCAGATACTGCTGACTCCAAGTGCAATATCTGTCCTCTGAGCCACCTGGTTGCTGCCATTTTCCCTCCCATCCTTTTGGATGCTAGCATTCTATTTTCTGAATTCTATAGTCTCTTTTAACTCTGACATTCAATGTTTCGAAGTCTTTTCTAACTTGTGATATAGCAGAAATATTTCTGGATATGTGGTCAGGGAATCTTGATTTAAATCGCAGACCTGTCACTTGTTCTCTGTGTCATTGGACGAGCTACTCTCCTTTTGAGCTGTTTCCTCATTCATAAAATGAAGAGGTTTGACTTAAATGGCTCCCAACATCTCTTCCAGCTTTCTTTTCTTTTTTATTTGCGTTTCTTTTTTTTTAAAATTGTAATATATTTTACTTCTCCCTCCCATGTTAAAATACTTTCTTAACATTTAAAAAAGTTTTGAGTTCCAAATTTTATCCTCCTTCCTTTCCTTTCCTCCCCACTCCCTGAGATGGTAAGCAATCAGATATAGGTTATACAAGAGCAATCACGTCAAACATTTCCATATTTATCATTTTGTACAAGAAGACTCAAATAAAAGAAAAAGAATGAAAGAAAGTGAAAAATAGCATGCTTCAGACTGTATTCAAACAATATCAGTTCTTTCTCTGGAGGTGGATTGTATGCTTCATTATTAGTCCTTTCGGATTGTCATTCACAGTTCTTCATCATACAATATTGCTGTTATTGTGTACAACATTCTTCTGGTTCTGCTCACTTCACTTTGCATCAGTTTATATAACTCTTTCCAGGTTTTTCTGAAATCATCTTGCTTGTCATTTCCTATAGCACAGCAGTATTCTGTCACAATCACATACCACAGCCTGTTCAGCCATTCCCCAATTGTTGGGCATCCCTTCAATTTCCAATTCTTAGTCACCATAAAAAGAGCTGCTACAAATATTTTTGTACAAAGTCTTCCAGCTTTCAATCTTACTCATCTAACTATGTACCGTAGTCTTTTTAGCTCTAACACTATATAAAGTCCTTTACAACTCTAAAGCTGTGTTTTAGAATTGAATCCAGAGATGATATTTTATATTCTAAGGTACCATCCAGCTCTAATATTCTGTATTCAAAAGTCCCTTCATCCTAAAACTTCATGTTCTAAAGTCCATTTTTGTTCAGACATTCTGTGATTCTGATTGAAATTCATTCATGTGGAGATGATGAAATCAAGAGGCAAACTATGGTATAGCTGAAATGACCCTAGACTGAGTAGAATAATTATCTTCCTGTTTTGCGACTTTTGCAATTAATTTCATTCATTCATTTTTGAACCATTAATTAAGTATGTATGATATGCTAGACCCCACACTAGGGGTCTTCTCAAAGAGGGGAGTCTCCTCAACTCTCATTTTCCTCTTTTGTATGTAACAGGGGACCTGCCAATGAGCCCAGCTCTTATGGACTCCACTCTTAGACCTCCTGATAGTTCATCTGACCTTTTGAAGGTCATGTGTCTGTAGCCATCTCCAATCTCCTTGACCTAGAAGAAGGAGCAATAAAGGAAAAGAGGCAAAGAACATATCCCTATCTTCTCAGGCCATATGCCTTTCTCCTTAAGAATTATTACTCTTCTCTCATCAGAATGCAGCCAGGCAAGAAGGAGCCAGATCAAAAGGGACAGGCCCAGATTGACTAGTGCCTTTTCAATTCACCCATGTTCTGACTCTAAGGTTCATTCCTACTCTAATTCAACTGCAAGTCATGTCATCATTTCCCTGGTGTCAAGGTCCTCTTCAAGAACAAAGGACCACCACAACTGTGAGTAGCCTCTCCTTTCTCTCTCTCTCTCTCTCTCTCTCTCTCTCTCTCTCTCTCTCTCTCTCTCTCTCTCTCTTTCTCTCCCTCTACCTACCTGCATCCTATTCCTTTCCCTCTCCTTCTTCCTCTCTCAAGTCTCAGTGCTTTGCCCAAAGGAAGGTATCTTTTGATGGCTGAAGGCTGCCGCCTTAACTTTGGGTTTACTGGCTAGATTTCTTTCTCAAGCCCTAAACCCAATTCACTCTGGAGCTCATAGATTGGACAATTGGTCCCTGCCCTCCTAACCCAGAGTGTACGTAAATACTAAATAGTAACTGTTGTCTTTTGGTCAGGAACCCTGAAGGTCTTCTCTTCCCAGTTTGATTTTTTTTTCCTGAATTTTGATTAAAGGGGCCACCCATTGATTAACTTCTTAAAGAGGCCTATTCACTGAACGGGCTTTACCTCACTCAAAATGAGAACCTGAAAAGACCTTAGCCTGAAAGAGCCAGGGTCTCCCAATGCATGCTGGGCCATCTCTAGTCATCCTGGTGACTCCTAGCCACTGGACCCAGATGGCTCTGGAGGAGAAAGTGAGGCTGGTGACCTTGCACAGCCCTCCGTCATTCAAATCAAAGTCCACTGAAAGTCTTGTCATCATTTCCCTGATGTCATGGTCCTCTTCAAGAATAATGGACAAAACACACACACACACACACACATACACACACACACACACACACTCAATGGAACACTTAGCACTGCTAAGCTGACCTCTTGATCAGGACATATTTTCTTTCAGTTTAATTCATAGAGTCTCAGCAATAAAGGAGAGAGCCCACACCTCTTGAAATCCCCTCTATATGATTCGTAATCTGTCATCTTTTAGTATTTAATTGAATACTTCCAGTGACAGGGAGCTGAGCACCTCCTGAAGCAATGCATTCCATTTCTGGATAGTTCTATTTGTTACACAGCTCTTTCTATCTTGATCCAAGATTTTCTCTCCTATAACTTTCATCTCCTGGTCTTAGTTCTGGTCCCTAGGACCTCACACAATGTCTAAAAAATGTTTGCATAAAGGAAAGGCTACTTTGAAAACATTCCTTCATTCACAGTCAGAGAAGAATGTCCAGAGATGAGAGATGGAGTGTATGGTTTGTGAAATAACCAGGAGACCAGTGTCATTGAACCTGAGTATGTGGTAGAGAGTAAGGAGTAAGAAGCCTGGAAAGGGAGGAGGAGGGCTATGTTATGCACATGACCATGATCATGTGACCTCATTTGACCAGAAATGGGGCTTCAAGACCTAGTCCTTTTGATCCTGCACTGTTTTCTTTCAGTCAGCTAAGAGAACAGCAGCCTCTTGTCTATTCTCTGACATGGATCTTTTCCTTCTCCATCTGAGAAGGAAGGAGCTGAGAAGTAGAGACTTAATCCTCTTCTTCTGCTTTCTTCCTTTCCCCTTTCTTTTCCTTTGAGTTAACCTCTCAAAGCCTCTGTGTCCTCATCTGTAAAAGGATGAGATTAGACTAGCTGATCTTTATAGTTCTCCCCAATAGTCAACCCTACTCTCTTTTTCTCTCCTCTGGATGGGCAGAAGAGAACCCAGAAGTGCTCACTCTCTCCAGATAAAATGTATGACTTTTATCCAAGGACTAGTTTAGTTAAGTTCAGAGAAGCCCATCTCAATGTCAAACTGAAAGTAGAATGGGCATTGTCAGCAGTTTCTCCCTCCTCCCATGCTTCCCTTGGTGCCCTTTCCCCTCCCTGCCCCAGAGGATATATGATTCCTTGGTTATATTGTTGGGGAGATTCTTATTTGGGTATAGGTTTGGGCTAGGTCCCTGTATCCAGCTCTGAGATGGTGTAATTCTAGGATGCTGTAATCTCTAAAAGTTTGGCCACTTAAGAGATCAACATTTTTCGAATCTTAGAAACTCATACATATCATGAAGGAAGGTTTGGTATTTGTATCAGTGGAAGGATTACCTCAGCTGATGAAATCATGGATCTTTTGAAGGTGAAGAGAGGATGACATCAAATGTCCAATTCAAAAGTGAACAGCCTGAGGGGCTGTGTGGGATATGTATAGCTTTCTCTGTATGACTGCAGAGTCAAGAGGAGCTGGGTAGAATGCCCACGTCCATCATATAACAAGACCATATGACCCCAGGTGTCTGTCTATGACTCAATTGCAGAATAGGTGTTTATTTGCATTGGTGGACGGAGTATCCTCATTGGAAGACCCTTTTGGCTGGGTTTCAGAGTATAGGAGGGAGTGTAATACACATGGAGGCTAGAAAAGTGGGTTGGGGCTAGGTTGTGAAGGGCTTTAAAAGCTAAATCAAGGAGTTTATAGTTTATCCCAGAAGCTGAAATCAGGGGGAGGTGCTGACACAAGTAGGAGCCACAGGGCTGGTGAAGAGAGCAAGCCAAGGGCCCTAATTTTCCACTAGCTAACATGGAGCTGCAAACAGAGACAAGTGCTACCAATGTTAACAGAGTTCCTCTGGCTCTCTGCAGAATCCTTTCTGAGGGCAGCAACACCTGACTGAACTTTTGTTCAGTTTTGTTTTGAAATCTTTAGGTTTCAAAGGTTTCAGGGACTCTGGGGCCATGTTTTCAGGATATAAGCACATTCTGCCAGGCAGAGGTGTCAGAGTGATCCCTCCAAAGAGACCAGCTGGAGGGGAGCTGGTCCCCAGGGGAAGGTGGCAGATGCTTTCTGCTGGACAGCAGCAGAATTACAGGAGCCGGCAAAGAACTGACCTATATGAGGAGATGTTGGGAATTGAGTTTCAGGAGAAGGAACTTCAGAAGACAGCAAATGAGGGTTATGAAGAACAATTCCTTTCTGCCGGATGTTAACGGGAGGCAAAGAGGGAAGAGGGATGAGGAACAGCAAACTACAGGAGAAAGAACCACATGGTATGGGCAAAAAGGGGCTTCAGAGATGAGCACTTCTAAGTAAGAGGAATAAATCCTATGCTCCCCCCTTTGCTGGGGTCCCTTGAGTAGACATTTCTGCAAAAGAAAAAAAAAGCATGAGAAAAAGTTTTGGGAAATCCACATCACAGAGAACATGGCCTATAAAACCAGCATTTAAATATATGAAAAGACCAAAATCTAGGGCATAAAAGTTCTAAACAATCACTAGGAGGGAAAAGAAACCCCACTAAAATACTTTTAAAATTTTGTTTCCAGACTTTAGTCTGGCAGTAGATCTCAGTGTCTTCTTCCACGCTCTGTGCTTGTCTTTCACAGACTCTTTTCTCAAATTGTCTTTCTACTATATTAGCATAATATTTGATATTCATCCAACTTACATCAACTGGTTTTAAACTAAACAACAAAGGGCTCTTTGGCCTGTGAGGGGGTAAGCAGTTCTTGGAGAACAAGGACTATTAGGAAAGTAATTCAATTAAAGCAACCTCTAATTTTTACAGCCCATTTTCTGTTCCATGCTGGGATAGTAAGAGGGACTGGGGGATGCTGGGATTTCATGACTCCTAAGAACATGATAACTTGGTGGAACGCAGTGTCTGGATTGAGTTAACAAGGCAGGCAGTGAAACAATGGGAGCACATTTAACTTGTATTCTACCATTGCAAGGCATGTAGGAAGCTGGACATCATGATGCTGTTAATTATTTATACAGAATGGAGCTGGCATTGGTTCCTGGGGCCAAGCTCAGAAAACAGCATGAACCACCCAACTGGCTACCTCTAAGTGTGTTAATGGCAAATCTGTCTGTGGTACATAGAATGGAGAGATGGAAAGGACTCCAGGCGCCATTTTGTCCACTTCTTTACCGAAAAGGAAGCTGAGCCCTAAGGAGGGAAAGCAACTTGTCCCAAGTCACTAAGTTGGTACTTAGGAGAGGTGTCATTTGATTTTGAGTCTTTTGACTCCAAATTCAATGATAAAAGCTAACCTCATAGGATTACCAAATGTTATAGACGTAGTAGCAAGTCATAACATAGTTGAAGAGCTGGCATGGGGAAGAGGGATTTGATTTTTTTGGGGAGGCATTACAATGAGAAGCTCCCTAGCACACTGGAAAGAATGTTGTACTTGGAAGCCCAGTACTTGAGTTCAAATCTCATCTCTGCTATTTATTACCTGAATGACATTGGGGGAGCCTCGATTTTTCCATCTGTAAGATGAGGGGGTTGGACCAAATAATATCAAATGCTCCTTCCAGCTCAAGCTCTATGATTCCATTTTTGTTGTTCAGTCATTTCAGTAATATCTGATTCTTCACCACCCCATTTGGTAGAGAAGCTAGAGTGGCTTGCCATTTCCTTTTCTAGGCCATTTTATTGATGAGGAAACTGAGGCAAATGGGGTTAAGTGAATTGCCCAGGGTCATATAGCTAGTAAGTGTCTGAGGCTGGACTTGAACTCAGAAAGAGGAGTCTTCCTGACTTCAGACCCAGAGTTCTATCCACTTTGCCAACTAGCTGTCCCTATAATTCTATGCTTTGTCCCAGATGGCAGATCTAGGAGTAGTGGGTAGAGGCTTAAAGACATATTTCTGCTTAAACTAAGGGAAAATTTCCTCTGAATTAGCACTGTTCCAAAGTGGGTTGTGCTTCTTTCTGAAGGAAGTGAGTTTCCCCAATTGTTGGAGGTTTTCAATCAGAGGCAATATATCCAAATATTAGGAATTTCAGGGTTGAGAAAATGATGGTGGCATGGAGGGGGAATGAGTGGCTTCAGACTCAAACCCCTCATCAGTTTAGCCTCTGAAATGATCCTAAAGGGGCACGATTTGCTAATCAGAATTTAAGGAGTTACAAAGACTTCCTAACCCTAAGTCAGAAGCTTGGGATGGATTTGTGCATAAGTTCAGTTTCTGGGGAGTAAGAAAGAGGAGTTAAAAGACAGATTTAATCCTGTCCTGGGAGTACTTGCCCTGGGTTTTGCTCTAGCTGGGTATTGGGGCCTCATATCTTTAACTGTGATGAAAAGAGTGAAAACCTGTCATTTTCAAGAAGAGGCTTTCTAGTTGCTACATCCTAGTAGAGAGGGACAGAGAGGGTTAGGAGGTGCATGGAAGAGATGAAGTCCCCAAACTGGGAACAGATAGAAAAAGCCCAGAGATCAACAGAAAGCATATAATTATGAGACCTACAGGAAGCAATGCCTGGCAGAGACTATATACCATGTCCACTTATCTATCAGGGACCATATGCCTGGCAGAGACTTTACACCACCTAATACCAACATGGAGCAGACTCAGAAGGGGCAGTGTGATGACCACTCTCTCCACATGTCAAAATTATTCTCAATGTATGTGTCCTTTCATTTGTGCTTTTTGGGGTGTATTCACTCTTCTCATTGGTGCTGTCTATATTTGTGGGAGAGTGTGCCCCAAGTTTAGGGGTGAAATATTTCTTTAATCCTTTTCTTACCAAAATGCTATTAAATATCTTTACTTTGAACTAATTGTACCCTCTGGCTGATTAGTAAGTATAAGCTCATTAGTGGGAACTAATGGACTCCTTTTTTGTTGAGATTTAAACCCCCAGAGTATGTTGACCCTATGCTAGCTTTCCTGGGGGGTGGGGTGGAGCACATCCCACACATAAAAAGGGCATGTCTCAGATGCTACGTTAACATGCTCCCTTATTTTCCCAATCCATTCCTTTAATATGGAAAGAATGCAAAGTTCCTTGCTGTTGAGCTATCTGCCTTGGTGGCTTCATGGACCTGTTAGCCCTGTCTCTATTTCTTAGGCACTACCCACCAATCTCAGGGCTTTGATTATTTACAGAGAAGAGAAGAGATCTCTGAGATACTCTTCACCAAAGCTCCGAGAATTATCCTATTAAGTTGGGTGGTAGGAATAAAGTCTAAACTCTTTTTCTGGGATTTAGGGCTCACCAGAATCAGATGCTATTAATTCTCTTTCCAGGAATATTATAATTAATCCAATATTCTATACTCTAATCAAGTTGGGTATTTTATGCCTCCCATAGACACACTCTTGACTTTCAAGCCTCTGTGCTTTTTTCTCATTGTTCCTGATGCCTGAAATATCTTTTCTTGAACCCCCAATGGCACTCCCATTGTCTTGCTAAACTCCTACACATCCTTTAAAGCCCAAATTGAATGTTGCCTCCTCCATGAAACTTTCCTCGATCCCTCCTTTTGTTCCTAACCCTTATCCCCCTCCAGTGAGAAGTAAGACACTGGAGATAAGGCTGAGGATGAATCAACAGGAATTTGTAACCAATTGAAGAGAGGTGAAAAAGGGGAAGAGGCAAAGAAAACACTCCAATTTCAAATGTGAGAGACTAAGTGAATGAGGTGTTGTACATAAATTGGATAACCACTAAGGTCCCTCTTAGCTCTAAATCTGTGGTTCTGTAGCAAATAGTGTGGAACCCGTTTCCCTCATCAGTGCTGGGCTAACTTAGGCAATAAAGCTCCACTGGTAAAAAGCACAATTTCAGAAAGAGAAGCATCTTAAGGGGATGAGATATCAAGCTCTATTTTAGATATGCTAAGTTCGAGCTGCTTCTGTGACTTCTAGTTGGAAATATTATGTACCAGTAAGCAACTGGAGATTTGGGTCCAGAACATGAGAGAAGCCAGGGTTGGAGATAGAAAACTATCTGCCTTATTATATACCAAAGAGCAGGTGCCAGCAGATGACATAGTGATAGTGATTTCTAATTGCAGTAGCTTGAGAAACTTTATTACCTAAATTAGCCCGGCAATAAGGAAGAAAACCAGTTCAACACTACTTGCTGTAGAACCATAGATTTAGAACAGAAAGGATCTTAGAAGTCATCTAATTCACATTCCCACATTTTGAAAATGAGGAGACTGAGGTTCAGAGAATCAAAGTGACTTGTCTAAAGTCACATAGATAGTAAATGACTTGGGCAGAATTTGAACTCCAATCCTTTGACTCCAAAGCTAGTGCTCTCTCTACTTTGTTAATCTATTTCTCAGATTGTAGATGAAAGCAATTTGCCCAGGGTTACCTAGCACTTAACACAATGCCTGGCACATAGTAAGTGCTATATAAATGTTTCTCGACCGATTGACCCAGATGGCAGAGTTGGGAATTCCAACTCATGTGTTGGACTTCCAAATCTCTTCTCACTATGTTCCACTACCCTGTATCAAACGTTAGTCTTCATGTAATTCAGATGTTAGACCTGTA
>CM053623.1:401174922-401190230 GCA_028646595.1 Phalanger gymnotis
AAAAAAAAATTGTGTGTGAGAAGGGTAGTGTTAAAGGTAGGTCAGATAGGTGGCACAGTGGATAGAGCACTGGGTTCAGAATCAGGACGACTCATCTTTATGAATTCAAATCCAGCTTCAGACACTTACTAGCTGTGTGACCCTGGACAAGTCACTTAACCCAGCTTGCCTCAGTTTTCTCATCTGTAAAATGAGCTGGAGAAAGACACAACAAACCACTCCAGTATCTTTGTCAAGAAAACCCCCGAAATGGGGTCACGAAGAGTCAGACACGACTGAAATGACTGAACAAGTGTAGAGGATAAGAAAAGATCAGCAAAGGCCTTAAGTAAGAGGTGTCACTTCAGCAGAGCCTTGAAAAGAATTATTAATTCTAAGGGGGAGCATCCTAGGCAAGGTGGGAGGTGTAGCTTGTGGAAAGGCATGGAGGAGATATAGCAATATTCTCTACGAGAAAACAATCTACTCCAGTCCCCTTGTTTTATAGGTGAAGATTCCATGACAATAGTGTGAGAAAGCTCTAGATTTTATAAAGTCCCCTGGACTCCCAATTTCCATCAGAAAGATGAGAAATTAGAAAGGAAAACCAACAAACAATGAAACCTGTCCAATCTCCTTCCTGCCTCAATTAGCTGCCCATCAAAGCTGTTTTCCCCCTTCATTCTGAGTAAGTCACTCTTACCCATTCAGCCTTGAAGAAACTGGGGTGAATATATGGATGGTGGGCAGGGCTGACTTTTACAGCAGAGACTAATTCAATTCTGGGGGGTGAATGGTCCAAATAATAACTGCATTCACATCAGCAACGTTGTTTTCCATCTCATTGCAAATAACCAATTAGTAGCCGCTGGCACAGGGCCATTTCAAGTTATAAGGCCAACTGGCAAAAAATGTCATTTTGTTCTTGGCTTTCGATTTGCTTACTGGGTGGCAGAGGCCTGTTTTGTAAGACTCCGCAGCAGCCTTCCTATTTGGAGAAATCAGACAATGGCCCAGCTGGCTTCCTAGCTGAGGGTTCCTTACTCACCTGGCATGAAGCCAGCAGGCCACCAACTTGGATGACCTTTATCTTCAGTGATTTGAGGTGGGGGAGGGAGATAGGGTGAGGTTCAGGGAGGAACACTGGCTTTGTGACCACAGCTCTCCCTTTGGGATGTGGGTTGTTTTGTTTCCTGGTTCCTTGGTTCTCTGAATGCTGGACTTGTCAGGACACTGATGTGGGAGTGAAGGCAACAGCTTTCAACAGTCAGAATTGGAGAACGTTGGAAGTGAGGCATTTCTGGCCATAAGATAGCAATTCTGAAATCACTGACCTTTAGAGTTAGAAAGGCTTTTAGAGGTTATCTAGCCATACTTAGGTTCAAAGAAGCATAGGATTTGGACTTGGAAGGAACATTAGAAGTCAACAATTCATAGACATCATAGATTATGAAGATCATAGATTTAAAGCTGTGAGAAGCCCTCAAAAGTCATTTAGCTTACTGTCTTCATTTTAGAGAAAATGGAGGTCTAGAAATATTAAATGATTTGTCCAGCCCTTTTCAGAGTTGAAGAAACTCAGTTCCAGAAATCTCAGTTAAGACTTGAACACAGATAGTGTGTTCTTTGAACTAGAACCCAGGGAACTCAGGGATGGATCCATGATTTCATTAGTATAAGGAATTCCTAGCAAATGAAATTTCCTTTATCAATGCAAGTCAGCACATCATGGGCAGCTTGGTATCCTTGAGAGTTGCTTAGTGGACCAAAGGGTTAAATGTTGTACCCAAGGGCACAGAGCTAGCATATGTCAGAGGAGATTCTTGAACCCTAGTGTTCTCAGCTTCCAGCCTGTCTCTTTGTACACTATTGCCTCTAATCAGGCAGACAAATCAGAGCCTTTTAATTAGAGCGTAGGGAGGCATCATAGTATGATAGATCGGCAGCCGGCCTCAGAATTCAGAAAGCCTGGGTTCAAGCCCTGCCTCTGACACATACTGGCTGTGAGACTCTCCATAAGCTATTCAAGCTATCAGTGCCATCATGGATACTGACATGGATGTAGTTACTCTTTGGACCACTCATCCCTAGAAATGAATTAACTCTTGAAGTAAAACTAAATTTGAAAGTTGCGAAGTATGTTCTGTTTTGTCCTTGCAGGGGGAAGTCCCCTAACTGGGAATTCCTTATTGCGATGAGATTACAAAACAAAACATGGGGTTCATGAATCAGCATGCCATAGTGGAAGTCAGGAAAGCCTGGGTTCAAATCATGCCTCCTACACAAACTGGCTATATGACAATGGGGGTGGGAGTAGTAGATTTAAATTTACAGTGCTCCAGGCAACTCTCCAAGACAATAAATTAGAAAAGAATTGCTGAGCTGTACTGTTGGAGAGAGTTTCCACACTGGGAGATCCATATACTTTTGGAATCACAATTTCAGACTCCTTCCCCCACCCCCCCAAAAAAAACAACAACCCAGGAGGGTTTTTGCAAGTAAATGTGGAAGGTTATATTTCAATACACCAAGAGAAACATTGGAGTGTGTGTGTGCATGCACATACACATTACTTGATGCCCTTGGGGCAATGAACATGAATATCCCTTTCTTAATTTTGTAGTTTTTTGTGTACAGAGCATAATGCTGGCAACGGGTAGGACTAATACTTGCAAAATGACTAACTTTAATAATAATGTTAATAATACTAACCCTGATTGCAGAAATTGCATAATGAGCTGGATGAGAGCTGAGTTGTTTCCCAGCCAGGTCCATCAAGTGCAATGCAACATCTTTGCCAGGTGCCTGAGGGAATAGAAGCTTCGTGCCTCTACCCTGCTGAATGGAAGATGCTAGTGGTAACAGAATTAGGTGATGTGAGCCCTGGAAGCAGCCTCAGAGATCATGTGGTATGATACCTTCATTTTACGGATGAGGAAACATAGCCAGGAGAAGTGACGTGATTCAGCCAACATCCTAGAGTAAGTTAGAGGCAGGGCTGGGATTCAAGCACGGGGCTGCTTCCAGTTCTTCTGCTCCTCCCCCCACCAGCCTGAATTGTCTCACTGTGCTAGCATCTCTGCCTTCACATTGAGCAAAATGGGGCCTGGCAAAAAAGCAAGATAAGTTCTCATTTTCATGTCATCTTAAAATTGGCAAAGCACTTTCTCCTCAACATCCTTCAGAGGAAAACCATCTAAGAATCCTCATCCCGGTTTTTCCGAGGAAAAGCCTGAGGCCCATAGGGAGCTGTAAGGGACCTGAGAACAGAGAATGGCAGAATGATGATCAACCTTATAATATAAATTGGCAGCAGAGTCCTGAGGCTCTTAGAACTTAGACCATCAGAATTACAATGAACCTTAGAACATAAAATGGTACTATTGGAAAGGACCTTAGAGTTTGTCCAGTGAAACCTATACATTTTATTGGTACATAGAGAAGAACCTAGAAGGCATGTGACTTACTTAAGGCCTCTCAGTGAACTGGTGTCAGTCAGGACTGGACACTAGGTCTCCTGACTGTCAGTTTAATGGGCATTCTATTCTGCTATATTGTTACTCTATTTTATTCTCTCAGATGTTATGTCTCTGTCAATCAAATACCAAACAAAAATTAGATGAAAATGTCTCTGAAATGATAAACTCAATAGAAGAGTAAAAGTTGATTGGAATCAACTTTTGTAATATTTTTAGGCATAAACGAGGGTGGCACTGTGGACAGAATGCCTGACCTGGAGTCAGGAAGACCTGAGTTCAAATATAATCTCAGACAGTTACTAGCTGTGTGACCTTGGGCAAGTCAATTAACCTCTTTTAGCCTCAGTTTTCTCATCTGCAAAATGGGAATAATCATGATATCTACTTGACAGGGTTGTCATGAGGATCAAATGAGACATTTTTAGAATGCTTAGTGCTTTAGTAGCACATAGCAGGCACAATATAAATGCTAGCTATTGTTATTATGTAGGTATTTAGGAAGAAGTGACAGTGTGTAACCCATTTCCATTGCAAAGATGCAGCTTAATTAAGTTCTTAGTTCATGGGCTCACAGTTTGTGATTAATTGGACCTCTATTTTATTCCAACCATTATTAGTCAGTTTGATATGATTCCATAGGGATGCTGATTTATAAGTTCTATATATTGGGCCCTAGAACTGTGAATTGCAGATTGCAAGCCCACTTGTTTAATCATAGGAAGCTAACTAGAGGACCTCCACCCTTGTCTTCCTTTGTTATGGTGACCAAGCCCAGGAGGTGACTCAATTACATGGAAAGCCCCCTAGCTGTTTTGTTGCTCCTCTGTCCCTTGTCATCCCTTTATTGTCCAACATGGGGAGATGACCATGGCCAATGAGTGACCCTGGTTGCCGGCCTGCAGGCCACCTTTCTACTGGCCCATGTAGATGGTTTTGTTTAGCAGCCCAGCCCATGGCTGAGCTTTTCAGCTTGGTAGGACCTCCTAAAGGTCAAGATAGGTCTATTAAGTCTGCTTACTAGCTCATTTGTCAACCAATGGTATTCTGTATTTTGTGTAGATCCTCCTAGAGGGTCAGGGGCAAGTTCTATCCACTAATAAGACTGTATTTTTGGTCTGTTCCACCTGTATTATCTGGGTATCAAGCTCTATGAAACTAAGGCCTTGGAAGAAAAGGGCATGTCAGATTGTGAGGAAGATCTGAGAACCATGTCATTGGAGGGGACCATACCCTTTAATAAAGTGCCTTTGGCTCAGAGCTCTGCCTCGGTGGTTTTTATTGCAGATTAGACAATTTCCTTCCCCACATCTGTAAAAAGCAAAGTCAGGAATCAAGCCCAGATTTTCCAACTCCAAAATCACTGCTCTTTCTAATCACTAAGCCAATAAACAAGCAACTATTAGGCATCTACCATGTTCCAGGCACTATCCTAGAAGTGGAAGCTCCCCATACAAAGGCAAAATAGTCTTGCAGCACCAGGTTCTAGTAGAAAGACTGCACTTTTTAATATTGTCTCAGATTCCAGTAAATCTTCGTCAGTGACTGCCCTTTCCTAATTTGAAGGATATGCCCAATAACTGCTTCTGCAATCTTGTACATTCTCCACAAATCTTTTCATTTCTGCTACAATTTCTTCAGAACTATATAATTTGCTCACGTCTCGCAGCAAAATCAGATTGCCTTTTCAATAAACTTTCCGTAAGACCCCACCCTCAGCCTGTACACATGCTTTGAGGAAAGTCTCTGAGCCAAAGATGAAGTTGGGTGACTCATGCTGAGGAGTGTCTCAGGGTAGACACTGTCTCCAGAGTTTGACATGAGTAACCAGAGACAGTACTTGGCCACCCCCAGAATCTTGGAGAAAGGAAATTCTAGCATTTCCCTTCAGTAAATGTTTCTTGTGTGATAGAATTTACAGAGGATCATAAATAATGGCTGTATTTCACTACAGGACACACCCTTTTCTTACAAAGCAATTATTCATAGCCCTTCCAAGAAGGCATTTAAAAACCAACATATGGCACCCCACTTGAAACCCAGCCCAAACGTTCCACCTGTTCTCCTTCAACATATCTTCCAAACTCAACGGCACCTTAGAAATCTCATCCAATCCACCAATTTTGCAAGAAAATAGACCTAGACGTTTGAAGTGATTTGTCAAAAAAAACCAGATAGTTGGGCAAAAGAGCAAGAATTGAACTCATTTCTTTTCACTCCAAATCCATCATTCTTTTGATTGCAGAATCTCAGAGTTGGCAGGGTCTCAAAAGTCATTCAGTTCAGCCCCTCCCTGATTGAAGCATGAATTTCCTCTACTACATCCCTGCCAAGAGGTTATTCGGCCTCTACGTGGACAGTTCCAGTAATGTTATGAGTCACTTCACTCTACTGATTAATTAATGCTTTAGATTAATTCATTAGTAATCCTACATCGTTGGTAGGTAGTTCTTTAGTGAAGATCATACCAATGTCATCACACATATAGAAAAAAAGACCCAAATCCAAGAGTGCCAGGAAAGAGAATCAACCAATAAGCATTTATTAAGCACCAAAGGTATACCAGGTGCCATGGGGGAGCACTGAGAATACAAAGACAACAATTGGACAATCTCTCTTCTCAAGGAATTTACATTATTGAAGGGGAGACCACTCTTACATATACAAGTGAATACAGAATAAATATAAATAAATTGAGAGATAGAGAACACTAGCAGATTTTTTGGAGGGAAGGTGAGGGGAATCAAGAAAGGCTTCACATGGAAGGGGTTTCTTGAGCTGAATCCTGTGGGCATGATATGAAGGGGAGGCGAGAAGAGATTACGTTATGTGCTATATATAGGCAGGGGATATAGCCAGTGCAAAGAGATGGAGATGAGAGACAGAATGTTCTCTGTGAAGTCAATTTGGCAAGACTCTAGAAGGGGAATAATGTATAATGGGGCTGGAAAGGTATATTGGGACCATGTTGCGAAGGACTCTGAAACCAAAACAAGGCATAAATAGAAGTCAAGCTCATTGGCCTGTAGTTTGCAGACTCCACCTGCTTCACTTTTTGGACCATCAGGTCATTATTTGCCCTTCTTTGGTCCTTTTTCTTTCTCCACAGTCTTTCAAAATTCGCTGACACTACTCAACCATTCATTGGCCAGTCCTTTCAGTACCAAAAGATACAGTTCATCTGGGCCTGAGGTCTTGAAATCACCAAGAGCAGTTAGATACCTGGGGGATGGGACAAGCCTTGTCATTCATGTAGACCTGGGGATTCCCTACTTTACTTCAGTCTCAACTCCCTATTAGCCATTTTTGTTTTCTCCTTTCCATTGCAAAGATCATCCTATTTGACAGAGACAACAGAAACAAGAGGTGAGATCTGCCTTCTTTTGTTGTCTGTTTTTATAGTTCCATCTAACTGATGCCTTCTTTGATTGTCTTTTTTTTTCCTATCCTAGCTCAAACAGTTAAGTTGTACTTGGCTTTCTTCTTCAACCTTGTCTCATTCTGAACTTTAGTACTTTGACACTATGCTTATAGGAGGATCTCAATACACCTTTGTATTCATCTTTGATTGCTTGCCTTTGCTTCTGACTTTTGCAGTCTTTTAAAAAATCTAAACTGGTGGGTAAGTTCCTTTTGTGTCCACAATGTTCCATTTAGAAAACTTCCCTTTTTACTCCTCATTGGAATTCTCTCTCTTGGTGTCTTCAGAATTTCATTCTTAAGATCTTCCCGTTCCTTCTGAGATGACTTCCATCATAGAATTTTAGATCAGCAATCGTACATTTTCTCTTAATATATTCAAATCTGTTTCTCTAAAATCTAGGATGTCAGATTATGTACAGTTTTCCTATCCTTCCCTATCTTAAATTCCAAGATGGAGTGGTCACTTCTCTCAAGGTTTCCTTGATTAATAACACAGAAATAGTTTTTTTTCCTTGTTGGCAGAAACCAAGTTTAAAACAAACTTTGCTTCTTGAAGGATAAATTATCAGTAAGGCATGTCAAGGAATTATTTGTGTGTTTGAGAGAGAGACAGAAAGGGAGGGAGAGAGAGGTAAAGGGAAAAAGGAGAAAGAGAGGGGAGAGGCATAGGGGAGGGAGAGAGAAAAGGTGGGAGGGGGAGGCAGTTGGGTGTGTCCTCTACTAGGTGGCTGGATAATTGATATCCTTATCACTACCTATCATGCTACATGAGATCTATTTCCTGAACTCATTATTGATTTTTTTTCTCCTTCCGTTCAGGCTGTTTATAGCACATACACTCTGATGACAATACTTTGTGTATCTTTTTAAGGACGATACTTAGCACAAAGACTTTCATATACTTTTTTATTTAAATATTTTATTTTTCCAACTATAAATTCTACTTTTCCCAAAAGAAAAAATAATTTTTAATGTTTATTTAAAATTTTTTTGAGTTCCCAATCCTCTCCTTCCCTCCCACCCCTCCACGAGAAGCAAGCAATTTGATATAGGTTATACATATTCAGTCATGCAAAACACATTTCCACAGTAGTCATATTACAAAAGAAAACATGGAGCAGAAAAATGAAAACAAAAGAAAGTAAAAAAATAACATGTTTTGATCTATATTCAGATTCCATCAGTTCTTTCTCTGGAGGTGGATAGCATTTTTCATCCTAAGTCCTTTGGGATTGTCTTGGATCATTGTATTGCTGAGAATAGCTAAGTTACCCACAGTTGGTCATCATGCAATATTGTTACTGTGTACCATGTTCTCCTTGTTCTACTCACTTCACTTTGCATCAGTTCATGTAAGTCTTTCCAGGTTTTTCCGAGAGCATTCTGCTCTTCATTTCTTGTAGCATAATGGTATTCCATTACAATCATATACCACAATTTGTTCAGCCATTCCCCAATTGACATCCCCTCAACTTCTGATTCTTTGCCACCACAAAAAGAGCTGCTACAAATATTTTTGTACATATAGGTCCTTTTCCCTTTACAAATCACTTTGGGGTACAGACCTAGTAGTGGTATTGCTGGGTCAAAGGGTATTGCATATACTTTAAATAATTTGTTGTTGCTGTTGAATTGAATTACATCTGAGGCCATGGGTTATACTGTGTTTTATTTTTCCTTTTTGTTTCTGCTGGTTATTTTCTTGGATATTATCTCTTGTAAATTTCTAGGTATGACTTCCTTATGAAATGATTATGAATCTTCCTACATTTTCAATATTTCTAATAGTACCTAGCTTGATGATGAAATGTAGGCAGGATTCTCCCTGTCCCCTTTCTTTTCAGTTTAAAACTCTTGATTATATTTGCAAGATTCAGGGCAGATGCATTCTCACCAGCTTTTACTAGGTGTTTTCCATCCCTGACCAGGAGCACCTTATTACCTGAATTTTAGTGATGGCCCAGAGAGCCAAAGTAAAGTCTCAGACAACATCTTCGTAAGTAACTTTGATTTCCCAAATCTGCCTTTCTCTTCTGAAGCCCTTGCCTTCTTCAGTAACAAGCAGAGATAAAACACTGACTGTATTCCTAATGTCTTCCATTTCTTCCTCAATGCTTTGTCATCTTTATAATACTTTGTAATTTTCTTGCAGCAGTATCACTTGTACTTGTGTGAACTATCAGAAGTGGGTAGTAGCGTAGTCCTCTAGTTAGACCAGTCTGAGGATGTTTCCTGTCACATTCTGGATGTTTGCCTCAGAAAGACATTAGACTGTTGTTGTCTGTTTTTTTTTTTTGTTATTACCAGATTGACAAATGTCTGCTTTGGTCCTCTTTGGCACAAAGTCACTAACCATAAACCACAAACCACAATAACCACTTCTAACTAACTCTTCTTCTGATTTTCTCCATTTCCCACTAGGATACATCCTTCTGGACCTTTCCAGCTCCCTCCAAAAACCTCTTCATCCTGGAAACTTCAGCCAGGAAACTTCTACCTTAGAAGTACCTTCATCTCCTGGTACCCCCTCCCTCCAATTGGTCAGTTCCTTCCAAAACCTTCATTTAAGGAGGGCACCCAGGCCAATCACCTCTTCATTTCCCACCAGGCTGTCCTCCTCTGGATTTCACCATCTTTCCCTCATACCGAGTACTTTCTCTTCATCCCCATTTCAGCTTCCTATTACTTTGTCTTCCATACTAGAATGTAAGCACCTTGAGGGCAGGCACTAGCTTTCGTTTTGCTTGTATTTGTATTCCTAGTGCGGAGCACAGTGCCTCGAGCTTAGTAAGTGCTGTACAAGCTTTATAAATATGTGTTGATAGACTGATCCTCATTGTATAATCTCCATCACCTGATAGCTCCTGCAGATCCATACCATCTTTTGGAGTTCAAGTAGCCACTGTCTTATCCTTGGCATGTTCCCATTTTTTCTCTTTAGGAAGAAGCTTCTCTCTATCACTTACTAGGAATTCTGTTGTCCTTCCTTTTCCTCTTCTGTGTCATATTCTTTTATTCTCTAGGCTTGAGTTCAAATGCAGCCTCAGATACATACTAGCTGTGTGACCCTGGGCAAGTCACTTAACCCTGTTGGCCTGTTTCCTCCTCTGTAAATTGAACTGGAGAAGGAAATGGCAAACCCCTCCAGTATCTTTGCCAAGAAAACCCCACATGGTAATACAAAGAGCTAGACATGACTGAAATGGTTGAATAAAAACAACAATATTCATCTTTGCAAATCACTTTACAAATATTTCATTTTATCCTCACAACAACACTGGGAAATAGGAGCTCTTATTGCCCACATTTTAGATGAGGAAACTGAGTTAGACAGAGGTAGATGACATGCCCCAGGTCACATAGCTAGTAGGTGTCTGAGGCTGTATTTGAACTCAGGTCTTCCTGTCTCTAGGCCCAGTGCTCTAACCACTGCAACACCTACTTGTCTTACCTTGTATAACCTTGGGCAAGTTGCTTCACTTGTCTGGGCATTAGTGTCTTCTGTAAAATGGTGGTGGTGGTGATGGTGGGGTGATTTAGTCTATGTGATCTCTAAGCCTTTCTAGTTCTAAGCTGATGATTTGTGAGTGAAATAACCTGGGCTTGGTGTTGTGCTCTGTATGACATTTTAAAAAAATCTCTGACTTGGAACCAGGGTGGGATGGTGATAATCCTTCTCTACTCTTTCCTATTCAGAATTCATCTCGAGTATTTATTATGTTTAGTACTTGACACCACATTTGAGGAAGGCCATTGATAAGTTCGTCAGAATCCAGATGAGAGTGATGACAACCTTGAAATGGTATTAGATGAAGGTAAATGGAAGAGAGGGGGATTTTTAGCCTGGAGAAGGGAGTTTAGTTGGGATATGATCTCTGACTTAAAGTGTTTGAAGGGTTGTCGTGTAGATGAGACATTGCTGAGGGTAAAGCTAAGGGCAATGGGAAGGGGAAATGTTGTAGAGGCAAAACTACGGTTGATTTAAGGGAAAAAATGACATAATCAGAGCAACCTCAAAATAAAATGGGTTGTTTTTGGAAGTACAAGATTCCCCATTACCAGAGGTCTTCAATGACTGGATTGTCACATTGTGGTTATGTTTTAGACAGGATTCTTGCTCAGGTATAGGTTGGAGTAGGTGGCCTCTGAGGTCCTTTCCAGCCCTAAGATTCTGTGATCTTTAAGTCAAATAACAGAATTACAGATAGGCAGGGCTGTAAAGCACCCCAGAGATCATCTAATTCAATGTCTTCCTTGCACAGAGTAGAAAACTGAGGACCAGGGTGGCGAAGTGGATTTGTCCCTAGTTACATGAGTTTCTGACAGAGCCAGAAATAGACTTTAGGTCTCTTGAATCCCATTCCATTGTTCCTTCCACTGCTATGGCTAAAGAACTTGAGGTCCTTAAAAGACCTTCTTTCTTTGGGTATGAGAAGGCACCATTTTTTACACCCAGCAACTTGATGCCTCCTCCTACATAGAATTTTATTGTTCTGTTCTGGGGTTTTCCAGGGCCCTGTGCCCACTGACTACTTGGTAGATTTTCATAGCAGCTGAAAAAGTTGAAACAGAGTGAAGCAGGCCTTTAACTCTGCTTTGCATGGGTGGTATTAGATCATGAAAGCTGTTTTTCACCTTTGAAGGGCATTTCAATGCAACACAGGACTGGTTAGAATGACTGAGTCACTGACATGTCTGGAACCTGGCATATCAAAGTTAGGATCCTAGAAAAAAAAAGAACCTAAATCTATTAGTGCAACTTGATGGCTCCAGAAACCCCTTAATAGTCTCGCTTGTATCCAGCCATTGTTTTTATGCATTCTTCCAGTGGGGTGGGTGCAATTGCAAGCTGCAGAAATGAAACATGGTTAAGGATTTATTGCCATCCAGAGTTTTTAGGAGTACTGTTTTATATGTCTCTGTTTGCATGGCTTCATCATCAAATAAGGGAAAATTAATACCACAAGACAGCCTCTCTCATGCAGCTCCAGGAATTTCTATGGGAAGGAGGAGTATGGCTTTGGCTGTTATGTGGCCTGATGAAGTCTTCTTAGGCTGTATTTCTACAGGACAAAAGGGTTTTCCAAGTGGACTACATATATATTTTTTGGCTTGCAGGGCTTTCTCTCTCCTGCCATGAAGCTGAGGGTGATGGGGAGACTGAGAGCCGAAACTGATACTGAGGTGAATATCCTGCCTTCCAACTTCTTTCTTGAAATCCCATTTCTTTACCTGGCTATGATTCAGTCAAGTTCTTTCACACTCGTCACTTTGCTTGATGCTTCAATGCCCTCATCAGATAGGTATGGCATACAAACATCTCCACTTTATAGATGAAGGAACTGAGTCTCGGGAGCTTTGGATGATTTGCCCGAGGTTACATGGAAACCAGTGGTGGAACTGGTGCTTTTCTCAGGTTAGTTTAATTCACAAATACACATTGAACTTCTTGTAATGGGTCTAATACTTTGCGTCTCTCTCCCCCGCTCCTTCTAGGATGTAGTACATACTTGGTAAACGCTTAATGAATAAATACTTCTCTCCCCATCTCACAGAGCACTTCAATTTACAATTCTCATACTTTTACCGTCTAGTATTGTATGCTGTGGTCATCTATGTTTTTATCTTATTCTCTCTTAGACTGTAAGCTTTGTGAGGACAGGTCTTAGTCCTTAGCACTAGCACAGTGCTTGGCACAACTCATGCTCAATAAATATTCATTGAATGAGTGAGCAAATACTAGGGATGCTTTAGAAGACATTTGTGTATCAGCTAGCTAGCTTTTCGTTCTTGTTTAGTCTTTTTCAGTTACGTATGCCTCTTTGTGATCCCATTTGGGATTTTCTTAGCAAAAATACTAGAGTGGTTTCACCATTTCCTTCTCCAGCTCATTTTACAAACGAGGAAAGTGAGACAAACAGGGTTACGTGACTTGCCTAGTCACACAGCTAGTGTCTGAGGCTGGATTTGAACTCAGGTCGTCATGACTCCAGGCCTAGTGCTCTAGCCAATGTGCTGTCTAGCTGCCCTTCTCTAGAAAGCTAGATAAAACATTTTATTAAGTGTTTCTTAGGTGAAAGGCTTCATGCTAAATAGTGGAATACAAATAAAAAAGAAGAAAGACAACCCCCGTGCTCAAGTTGCTTATATTTTAATAGGGGAAGACAACACTTAAAGGAGGCTGGAACAAGGGAGTACATAGAAGGTAGAACTCTGCACCATGGTCCAAGTAAAGGTGCCATGGCGGGGGGATGATCTGTGAAGTACATTAGCTGGGCTCTGGACTAAATGACTCTTAATATACTTTCCAGTACAGCTAAGTCAGCCTATTCAGTTCTAACAATCACAAGGGCAGCCATTAGCAGCCATCAGCAGCCATAACGTCTTTCTCTCTATTTCCTGTGACATAACTTCCTTTTCCTGTCAGGAAGTGCCTCCCACCATATAACTTGGGCTTCCTGTGATGTAAGCAGGTCACATGGCCTATTAATGGGTGGGAAAGATCTTCAAATCAAAATTGCTAATACAGATGATGATGTGCTGCAATATCATGTGAGACAAAGACACATGTCAGAAGTATAGATAATGATTATTGGTTGTCAACTTGGAAAACTTGTCCCTGGTTTGTGTGACATTGGGATGACCTTAAATCTAAAAGCATACTTCAAAGCTGCTGCTGCTGCTGTTTACCATAGATCTTCTATTGCACATTTAGAAGATTAAATTAATTTTGTATCATTTTTTATTGATCCTGTTTATAGTTAATTGATTTTGTCCCATAACTGCCTAAGTCATGGTTCTTTGTCTCTGAACGTAGAGCAGAAATTCAACTGGTCTTAAGTTGAGACATCCAATTCTCCTGATTATCACTTTTCCATTCTTGTGTCAAGAAATCCTGCTATCCTTGGGGGATGCAGGTGGACACCAGGGAGTCTGGTCTAGTATCTTTACATCATCAAGCTATCCTTCAAGGATGACTGGTTTGCTATTCAAAGAAGTCTGGCCCACTGTCTTTTGATCTTGCAGAGAGTCTCAAACAACAAACACTTCTTAGTCCCAGAAGGGAAGGAGGGAGTTGTTGCTAGCCCCTCATTTCCAACTTCCAATCAATCATACTGTCCCCCAGACCTCAATTACATAATTAATCATGAGTCCTCAATCCCATGATGTCACCTACCTGGTTCTGTTCTTTGTTCTAACCTTATAAAAATGAGTTAAGTCTTCATGTTGGGGTCTTTGGCACAAATCAAGGCACATCATTGACCCCTTTATTAATAGGTTGGCACCCTGTTAATAAATAGTGATCTTGCTCAGAGAAAACATGCCCCAACTTACCTTTGTTGAATTTCACTCAAAAGCAACACTGTAATTTTCTGTGCATTTCCTATGCAAAACCTCCTCTATTTTTTCTCTTCTAATGCTTAATCATGGCATATGTGTATATCTGTATCTATCTATATCTATCTATCTATCTATCTATCTATCTATCTATCTATCTATCTATCTATGACTGTGAGACTTTAAACATTATTTTGGTAAACACAATATCCTATCAAGTAGGAAAGGCTTTAAATATCAGCCTGGGGAAGAGATGTCTGTCATCTAAGGCCCAGACTAGATAGTCATAAAGTAGCTTCTTACTAGAGTAAGTTGGACATCGAGTGACAATTTTTTTTCCATCCACAGATGCTCATGAAATTGTTTATCAAAGAGCAAAGGTATTTTAGTCTATGTAAGTGGAGGTAGCATTGACTGATGAAGATACAGATCCCTTTAGTATTAAAATCAGCTAAATCCCTATTTGATGGGATAGCGATTGAAAGCAAGGCATAGGATGGATTTCTCCTCAATTTCCAGTTCAACCCACCTCTTGAGCTTTGGATCCTAGAGGCAGCCTTAGTAGAACCACACCCATGATCCAGGGCATCGGACTAAGTGTATCCTAGAACAAGGGTTGGAGTGTGTTGTTAAGCAAAATTGTCTCATTAGCATGGCTTTTGTTTCTTTTGAGTGGAAGTACTTTCAGCTGTTAAGTGCTAAGCCCCAGGCCCAGGGCCCTGTCAGGTGTGAAACCTGTGTGGGTGTGGATTGGTGACTTAGAAGGGGCCAGCTCAGGAACCAATGGTCTTTGAGGAAGGGTGAGCCAGGAGACAACTTCAACGGAGGTGGAAGCTGTGGAAGCTGGAAGCTGTGGAAGCAGGGCTTACCCGAGTGCGAGCAGGAACGTGAGTCCAGTGAAAATGATTTGGCTAAATACTATCTTGTTTTTCTGTGGCCTCCTGGTTGCTCTTGTGAGATGGGCTTTCTGGGCCTGGAGTCTTTTTGTCAAGATGTTGGAATGGGGAGGCTGGTTCAAGGTTCTGCTGCGGTGGGGCCTAAATAAATTTCTTGTTGTTTTCTCCTTAGAGAATCTCTCATACCTTGCGATTT
>CM053623.1:401190730-401212379 GCA_028646595.1 Phalanger gymnotis
TAGGATACACCCCCCAAAACCCCCATTCTTTGTTTTATTAATCAATTTAATGTTATTTTCTTTTGAATTTGTTCATCTTGATTTTTCAGAATTTTGGTAGTTAGTTGGGATTTTTGGATTTGTTGCTGCTTCAATTCTTGTAGTCGCTCACCTAATTAAAACAATGTTCCTTTGAATGCACTATGTTATACTTCTTTGTAACTTTGGGGGCTTCGAAATCATTTAGGTAGTGGCTTAGAATGGAAAAAACGCTAGGCTTAGAATCCCAAGACCCAGGTTCATGTACTGGCTCTGTCTCTCACTAGCAATGTAACCATGGGCAGAATGCTTCATTTCTTTGTTTCCTTCTCTGTAAAATGGGAATAGTAAATAATACCTTGAGTTATCTCACAAAACCATGGGATTGTGAGTTGGAAGGGACTTTGGAGAATCTAGTTAAAAACCCTTAATTATTTAGGTGAAGAAACTGAGCCAGAGAGGTTGAGGCATGTCCAAGATCACAGAGGTATTTAGGACCAGAGAGAGCCAGGATTTGAACTGAGATTCTCTGATTCCAAATACAGAGCTCTTTCTACCACACCATGTTGCCATGGTGATGATTAAATGAGATCATGCGTGTAAAACGCTTTACAACTGTAAAGTGGAATATAAATATGAAATTATTACCTAGTTCAATTCTTTCATTGTACAGATGAGGAAAACGAGACTCAGAGAGGGGAAATGCCCATGGTAAAACAATGGCTCAGCTAAGATTGTAAAGTGGAACTCTTGACTCCTACCGCAGCGTGAGACTGACATTTAAGGAAATAAATATCCTGCCACTTTTTGAATTTTTCATTAAAAAACTGCTACCTCTAGTGGAATTGCTTCTTTTCATGAGAAGGTAATATCCAGTGACGGTTGATATACATTTTTTTTGTCTTGAAATAAGCACATGAATTCTTATAATTCAATAATGTTAGTGGTTCTTTTACTTACACACATGAGGCTATTACTTTAACATAAGCTTAGGAATCTGCGGTTCTTTAATCACAGCATCAGACGGCAAACCAGGGCTCGAGTGAGGACGAACATTTTAAGGCCTACGTTGGTCACAGAATCATGGTTACAGGGGCCGTTAGTGGTTACTTAGACCCATGGTTCCCAGAGTTTTGGGTTCTGCAAAACTCTTTTAACTAAGAACATTAAAATATGTGTTGTTAATCTTCAGAGTAATTTAATATACTTCTTGTGCTATTCTTTTAGACTTTTTATTTTTTAAAAATATTTTTAATAACTACAGTGATATTTGCCCTCCAAAGCTCCAAATTAAAATTTACGTAATATGGTATAAAATGTAAATTTTTGTTATAGTTATAATTATGAAAACTAAATATAAAATTATAAAACTCTGATTATAAAATAATTACACATATATCATACGGGACATTGTAAGACTTTAAAAAATCCTTATATGCTATCATCTACAAGACTTTATATTAAATTTCTCTATTTTATAAATTTTGTTGAATATGACATTTTTAACAAAATAAATTATAACTTGGAAGATGTTTAACGTAATAACCATGCAGAAGTTTAATTTTGATTTCGGATGCTTTTATTTGAACAAAATTTTGCAATATTTGGCTCAACACCAGACAAAGAGCTATAAATCTTATTGTACATCAAATTTATTTCTGTATTTTATTCGAAATAAAAATAAAGTGCAAATGCTTGGTTACACAGATATATGGTAGAAAATGGTAGGAGAATTTTACAAGTTCTCTTGATGACAGATGGAAATTCATTTAAAATTTTTTGGTCAAAAATTTATAAGGCTGTTACTTTGAATGATGTTTGTAGTCTAAAACCCATTGATATGCCAATTAAAATTTCTTTTTCATCCATTGTCAAGTCATTAGCCAGAGATATAAAGGACATATCAAATGATTTTTTAATCCAATTTAATTTGTTGAAAATTTTAGGAAAATATTTATTAAAAGTCACTTCTAAAAATTTCAGAGCATTACTGTCTTTCTTGACAGCCTAATCCAAAGACATTTTAAGAAATTATGTAATATCGCAAAGTACTTTTTGTTCTTAATTGTGTGGTTCCAAAATTTTAGCTTCTTAATCATACTTATACCTTTTCTTGAACAGTGCACATGCTTCTATTTGTGCTCTATAACAGTGTATGTTATAAAGATGTCTGCTAAATATAGTATTTTTTCTAATTACCTATCACTTCTCCACTATCACATGGAATGGACGGTCACTGAAGAAGACCACTCTTTTCTCAATTCAAATAAATGAATAATAACTCTGCAATGTTGTAACATGCAGACTATCTGTCTTTCTTCATAAGATGGTAAACAACTGAGAGTAGGTCTTGATTTTATAAAATGAATTGTTCTGACATCATGAATAGGCTTTTAAGTTTTTATGCCATGCTCTTTAATGCCAAAACTTGTTTGTGTATGCTGCAGTGTGTTAAACTTTATTCATGTTAACTTTTTGACCCATGAAACAGTGCCCCTAAATTTCCTCTTCCCCCTTTTGCTCCATCTGTGCAAATTCCATAAGAGGACTAATTGGTTGTTTTTCCTTCAAAGTATGAATAATTAGATTAATAATGTCTTTGGTTGCTAACTGATAACTGATGATAAAATAGCATATTTTCTTCCACTTTACCATCATGAAGATGTCATATGTAAATCTTATATATATATATGTATATATATACATATACATAATATAACATAATACCTAATATAAATTACATTACATATTATATATATAAATAATATATATATAAAATTATATTACATATTAAATCATATAAATTCAACTAAAATTTCTAGGTTACAATCATCTCATCTAATTGCAAAGTGTAAATATTTTCATTATTTATTATTTTTATATTGTTAACTATTAACAATTATTTTAATACAAATATATATTCTGTAACTAATAAAGAATTAAATATTAAAATGTTAATAATTATCTAATTAAAATAATATCATTATTACTTATTAAACCTTAAACTTTTTTCTACAATAACAATTTTGCCATCATTAGACATATCTATCTGATGAGACACTACTACATACATCTTTAGAAATGGAATCGATCTCTAATTTCTTTGTAGAACCTTCTTTAAATGTATCCTTGACAATTCTTTGACCCATGGCAACATTCCTTTTTTTGTAAAAGTATAAGCTTCCTCATTATTTGTATTTGGTTACTTACTAAAGATGGAGTGTCGAGCACTTTTCTACCTTATTGTTTATTCAGAGAAATAAATGAATCTATATCATTTGTTTTCAAATTTTGTTCTTTCTATTTTAAAAAATCAACAAGTTATAACATAGCTTTCATGTTTCGATTCTAAAGGTTGAGATAAGAGGGAAGGTTTCAAGGTATTTTTAAGAAGTTCCTCATAAATTATACATTGCGATCATGGACCTTGTCTCCAAGAAATAAAAAAAAAATTTTAATGTGTTCTTTACTACATTTTCTCTTTTTCACACCCACCGAAATGCAGGTATATCAAACATTTGTGTATTATTTCAGAATCGTGGCTATTGAATAACTATTATTAATTTCCTGATTGGAGTATGCCAAAGCTGAGTGTATATTTTGAGATTCCTCATTAACACATTCTTCAACATGCATTTTTTCATGTACTTTCAGTCTTTGTGCAATAATCCATTGGGCTGCTTTAGATGAAAAAAATTATTTCTATAAAAAATTCATTTTCAATACCTGTTAAGTATAAAATAATACTAGGCAGTAGATGGGGCAATGGATAGAGTGCCTGGCCTGCAGTTAGGAAGACTTGGATTCAAATGTGGTGTCAGATACTTAGTAGCTATATCACCCTGGATAAATCACTTAACCTATGCCTCAGTTTCCTTATCTATAAAATGGGGAGAATAATAGTGCCTGCCTCTCAGGATTGTTGTGAAAATCAAATGAGATGGTGTTTAGTACATAGTAAGCTCTATATAAGTGTTAGCTATTATTATACTATGCAAGTATTGTGCCAGTAAAATTGATGCCAATGTATATTCCCCTAAGAGACTTAGTTGCTTAGTTGGATTTTTTTTTGGAGGGGGGAAGGTGGGACAATTGGGGTTAAGTGACTTGCCCACGGTCACACAGCTAGTAAGCGTGTCAAGTATCTGAGGCTGGATTTGAACTCAGGTCCTCTTGACTCCAGGGCCGGTGCTCTACTCACTGCACCACCTAGCTGCCCAAGAGACTTAATTTTTAACAATAGGCATGCACAAGGACACTCACTCTGTAGATAAACACTGTCCTTCCTGGTGGGACTTTGAAAGATATGGCTATCTAATAAATCAATGAACTCAATAGTTAGGATATAAAACAGTTACTTTCCTACTTACTAAAGAAAATTCCTGTATTAAATGATAAATGTACTTAAGTTCAATTGCATATATTACTTTTCTTAAAACAACATTTACATATAAACTAAGCTTAGGTAGGAAAGAATCTTTTCAGATGTGACTTTCTTCTCTGGCACATGAGCACACAGACTACACTCTTACAGAAACTCTTCTGAATGAGTGACTAGTGTTTGAAAATCCTCCAGATGGAAGAATGGTAACACCAACGAAGATAAATTCAAACTGGAAAACAACATTAGTACCGCAATGAGAGACAAAATAAAGTTCATTTCTACAGAATGGTTGTGACAGTTTCAAGATGTTTTGTAATGTGAGTGCCCAGTGATCATAATTTTTCACACAGCTTGACATTTGCACTGCTAAAACATGAGTGTTTGCAACATCTTGATCATCAGCTGATGAGATACAATTATAGGGCAATAGTGGGGAATTAGAGAACTACTGGGTTGCAATATTCAGAATACAAATAAAGGTATGAGAATGTGCCTGTCTACTGGGAATTAGTTTGCATTCAAATGTCAAACTCTGGCGTCAGTTTGGAAACAATTTGATGATAGGTTGAGAAACTTCAGGAACATGTTATGCTCACTCAGAAGCAGAATTTGATGTTCTATTGTCACAACTACCTAGGGGACCTTACATCACTATGTGGAATCACTGATCTAGACTAGCTCTTCTTCCTTTTATTTTTTTGAAGAGAAGTGAAGGTTTAAAGAAGTTATGCCTTAGGTACAAATAGGATTCAAATCCATACCCAAAACCAGATATTTTTTGCACTATGTTTTGTGATTTGATCACAAGGAGGAAATCTTCATTGGGTAGGTCACATTATGAATATCGTCTTGAGGGGTACATGGCATTTACTGAATATTCCTTGATTTAGAAAGTGGTAGCAATAGGGGTGGGGAAGAGCCAGGATGGGCACTTGTTAACTAATTCTGCTTTTTCCTTATAAAAAAAGAGAAAGTTGCATAGGAGAAGGGCCTGGAGAAGAAAAAGAAACTTACAGAATTGATTTGGAAGACTGGATTTGTGAAGGACAGATATTGGATCTGGGGAGTAGAAATGTGGGAGAACTTGAAGAAATATCAAAGGAGAAGAACTCAATCTGAAGGAATAAAAGGATTGAAAGGAAAAGGGCCTGAAGAAAAAGACTCAAGGAAAAGAGGAAGTAGTTGGTAAGGCAAACCAAATTTGCAAATAAAATGAATTGGTAAGCAGCTAATTGGGGGAGGGGAGAACATGGCAATTGTCCTTTTATTTTTTTTTGAAAAGCTTTCGTGTGAAAGAGGGATCATGGATCTCCTCTGGTGAACTTTTGGGGAAACTTGGATGAGAGCAGCACAGGAGGGGCTGGGAATCAATGGGTTTCAATCTATAGGGTTAGAAGGAATTCCTCTATAGATGAGATCACTATAGATGAGATCCATTTGAATAATTGACTATAAATTGCTAAGAGAAGCTTCCTAGAAATTAGAGCTGACCTGAGGTAGAATGAGCAGTCTCTGGAACTAGCCAGTTCCCTCTCATTGGAAACTTTTGTGCCGTGACTGGGTTTGACATATTGAGATTATTTTGGGGATTGGAATTGGGCTAGATAGCTGCTGAGGTCCTTTCCAACTCTGAAATTCTGTGATTCTGTTAAATGAATCTCCACTTAGTAGGATTTCTCACGGTTTGGAGGTAGCGTTTTGAAAGGATTGGATGCCTTTCCTCCTAAAACTTCACACCAGAAAGGTGACAACCTACGTGAAAACCAAATCCTTTCTTTCTACCTCTGTTGAGAGAGGCAATATTTAAAGAGAAGACTGAATGTGTTAACTTAAGCTTGGTGATCCTGAGAAGTGAGACACTTTGTAAATACTTCTAAAAAATCATGTCATTGAAATTCTTCTTTATGTTCAGCCTTGGAGTTCGTACAAAATTCCTGTTCACAAAAACTTCACTTCTCTTATTAGAGTTAGGTGGCAGGATTTCCTAGACACTGGTAAGGCTGATAGTAGGTCAAATAATTTTATAGCTAGAAAAGGCCTTTGTGGTTGTTGTTGGTTCAGTCATTCCCACTCTTCGTGACTCCATAGACCATAGTACGCCAATACTGTCCAAAGGGTTTTCTTGGCAAGGATCCTGGAATGGTTTGCCATTTTCTTCTCCAGTGGATTAAGGCAAATGGAAATTAAGTGATTTGTGCAGGGTCGCACAGCTGGTAAGTGTCTGAGGCTGGATTTGAACTCAGGTCTTCCTGACTCAATGCCCAGTGCGTTATCTGCTGAGCCACCTAGCTACCTGCAGAAAAGATCTTAGAAGTCATCCATTTTAATTGTTATCTAAAGTAGGAATCCTGTCTAAGACATCTTTTCTCTGCCCCCATCAAGTGGTCATTGAGATACTTCTTAAACATCTCTATGGATGGGAAATTAATTTTTCAAGGCAGCTCATTCTACTTCTGGACAGCTCTAAATGTTAGGAAGTTTGTTGAAATCTGGCACCCTATAACTCCCTCCTGCCTGTCTTACTTCTGTCCACCCAGAGGGAAAAAACAGAAACATGTCTAAGCCTTTTAAGTGCTTTGCAGATAGTTACTAGACCCCTTCTAAGTCATCTCTACTCCAAGCTAAATATGTCTAGTTCTTTCAGATTTCCATTGTATGGCATGGGTTCAAATCTCCTCATCTCCCTCTGGACTCACTCCAGTTGTTAATGTCCTTCTGGGAAGATGCTACCAGAAGTGATCACACTACTGCAGATTTACTCTCACCTTCCTCGTCCAGGACACTACCATTGACAATGCAACCTAAGGTTGAGTTTAGCAGTGTGGCATGGTAGGTAGTGAGCAGGCCTTCAAGTCAGGAAAACTGAGTTCAGAATACTGTCTCTGACACATACTGGCTGTATGATAGTTATGTGACTGTAGGGAAGTTGCTAAAGCCCTCACCCAGGGAACTCTGTAAGACTATACATTGCGCAAAAGTTGCTGATCTGCATTGGAACAGGGCTTTTCCCTGTAGTGATAAAATCACAGATCTGGTTCATCCCTCCCCCAAACAGGAAAATTAGCTTTTTGGGGGGATGCTGTGTCATTAAAAACCACCAATACCATTTTAATTAAACGACCATCTTGCCGTATCTTTTTCCATTTGTTCTTGTGCTTAATTTTTTTTGAACCCCCAAATTTTTCATTCTGGTCAGTGGCCACTAGAGGTCAGTTGTGTGTTTCACCTCAGCAGAAATACTCCAAATGTCTGGATTTGTGTTTCGGAAAATTTTTAAAAATAGCCTCCTTTTGATTGTAGATTGTAGACAACATGAGGACTATTAACCTAGTCTTTCCCACACCTGGTCCTCCTCGAACCTTTTATACATAAGAGGCTTTCTTAGTGTACCTCACTACCTCTAGCCTGTGGCATGTGAGAGCTGGTCAAACTGAGAGGAAAGGGAAGCAATTATCTGGTCTAAGCCAAAGACTGGTAATAGCTCATATTTCTATATCACCTTACAGGTTATAAAGTGCTTTTTTCACAGCATCCTTGTGAGCAAGGTGGTATAAGCATTATTATTCCTCCCTCCTTCTGCCTCAGTGGAATATAAACTTACTGGGATAGTTCAGTATTTTCAGTTTTGGCTCTGGATCCACTGTGTCTAGTACAGAGTAATAGGTACTTAATAAATAACTTAATTAAACTTTACTCAAATAACTTAAATTAATTAATAACTTAATAAATAACTTGCTGAATTGAATCTTTATTTACCATGAAGCTCAGATGTTAAAATGATTTTCCCAGAGTCATACTGGTGGAGCTTTTTAGAAGCAGGATTGGAATTCTTGGCTCCCGACTTTTAATTCTAGTAGTCTCTCCGCCGACCTATGCTGGTGCTCATTGGTTGGGTCTCAGATATACCAACCCATTGCCCATTATGTGGTTCTCCTAAATGCCCAGGCAGAAATGCCAATACAATTGGCCATCCATCACTGGTAGCCTCAGTACTGGGGCTGGGGTCCTTAACCTGTTTGTGTATATCATGGACCCCTTTGGAGATCTAATAAAACTTATGGACACCTCTTCAGAACAAGGTTTATAAATACATAAAATAAAACACACATGATTGCAAAGGAAACAAATTATATTGAAATAAAGATATATTTTCCCCCATCCAAGTTCATGGAACCCCTGAAATCTACCCATAGATTCCAACATGCTGGTAGATCCTAGGTTAAGAAGCTTTGCTTTTGTGGCATTCTGCATGGGCAGTACAGGATGTCATTTGTCCTTTTCAATTGAACATTACGACCTTAGGGGAGACAAACAGAAGGAGTAGCAGACATATATGGCTTAGGGACAGATTTATTGAACTTCAAATTACCTCAAGAAATAGAAAGACTAAAGAAAAGAAATAGAATATATAAGAAAAAATGCTTCTAAGTATTTTAAAAGATTTATTGTATTTAAAAATAGTTTTAAAAGTATTGGATTGTAGTGGGTACGAATGAGTTTGTTTTCTCACCGCTGCCCTAATGGTCTAGTTAATCAAAATTGTCTACAGCTTTTTTCCAGCTTAGTTTCCATAGTTGGTTGCCAACTTGTGTTACTTTACGCTGGTTTTTCCAGACCCCAAAGCCTTTAATGCTCTGTCTCCGAACTACCTTTCCACCTTATCCCCACTATTCCTCACACATCGTGTTTCATTTTTGTTGTTGCTCAGTTGGCTCAGTCGTGTCCAACTCTTTGTGACGCCATTTGGGATTTTCTCGGCAAAGATACTGGAGTGGTTTGCCATTTCCTTCTCCAACTCATTTTACAGATGAGAAAACTGATGCCAACAGGATTAAGTGACTTGCCCAGGGTCACATAGCTAGCAAGTGTCTGAGGCCAGATTTCAGACTTCAGGCTGGGCACTCTATCCACTGCACCAACTAGCTGCCCCATTACATCCTGTTGATATGGGACTACTACTGGTATAAATTTTTCCTGTGCATCTTCTTATCTCCAGGTTTTTACTCACATCATCTCTATTGGTCAAAATTCTAACTACTCTTTAAATTCTAAGTAAAATGTCATTCCATCTATGAAATCCTCCCTGATTGGAGAGAGATGTGGTATATTGGAAAGAATCTACTCCACTTAGAATCAAAGGGCTTATTAGATTTGATTCTGCTCTTCCCTGAATACCTGAATGGCCTTCAGGTATTCTTTCCCTTGAGACCTCAGTTTCCCCTTTTGTAATCAAAAGAGGTTGGAATATTTAATCTCTAAGGCCCTTCCTAACTTTAAATCCTCTTATGATCTCCCAACAAGAACTTCCAAAACATGTTTTTGTTTTCATCTCTTTTATGGGTATAGCACATTCTACCTTTTATTACTGTAAACTGCATACATATCTTCTAGCCCCTAGTAGACTCTAAGCTCCTTGAAGGAAGGGATCATAGTTTACTTAGTGCCTTGGACTGAGCAGACATTTAGCAAATCATTGTTAAATTCACTTATTCATTGTTTATTTACCATTACCATTAGATTGTAAACTCCTTGAGGGCAGAGATGGTGTTTTGCCTCTTTTTGTATCCCTATGACTTAACACAGTGCCTGGCATAACATAGGCACTTAATAAATGTTTACTGATTGATTATTGATTATTGATTCCCCCTTTGCAGCATCTCATCTAATGCTCTGTACATTGTGCTTAAGAGAGGGTTGTTGATGGAAGGAATGAATGAATGAATTGTTATCATTGGGTTAGGTTATGATTCCTTTTTATTGTTATCAGCTAAGATAGGCTTTTTGTTTCACAAAAATTAGGAAACAATGTTGTGACAATATTATAGTCTTATCTCCTTGTTTTTACCTGAATGAAAAACCTTTGTTTATTAGCCTTTCTTAACAAGAAGAGTTAACCAAAGGAAGGGGACAATATCTTACTCAGAATCCCGTTCTATAACTTGAATTAAAGACCTAATCAGTTCTCTTTTTAAAAATTTAAATATTAGACTCAATCAAGTTCAGGAAGGAATCTTAATTCTCCTGAAGTAAGGGATTGAGTTTTGTAAATGCTGACCATTTTTGAGTTTACCTTCGGCCAGATTGGAAAGGAAGTGATTAAAGATTGAGTAATTGGTTTCAGGAGTATATTTTCTGACATTGCTATAGTTCTATTTGGTAAATGAAGTAAAAAAGAAAGAAAGAAACAAAAAAAACCCACATAGTGCCCAACTTAAACTTGGTATTTTGTTTTACTTTGATGAGAATTTTGTCTTTTGTTTCATTTTACTATAAACTGTAAGAGGACATTGCCTAGGTCAGAGAGAATTCCAATAAGCAGGAATGCCTTTTGCCCCTTTGGATTTAAGTAGGAATGTTTATATATTAATAAATTGCAAGTGACATACTTCAGCTAAAATGCTGAATGCAGAATTTTTTCTTCAGCACAAAGAATCAAGCTGAAAAACATTTGCAAACTTCCAAAAACATATGTTTTTTTTTTTTTTTTACTGAGATGTGATCATTCCCTTTAAAGGGAAAAAGAAGATAATATGTATTACCTTGGATTCTTGCTGCAAATGAATTTAGCTGTACTGGTTCCCTGGATGAAAGATAAACACGTGGTCAGGCCATTGCTGAGATGATAGTTGAGGTCCTCCGAGTTGGTAAAATCTGCTAAAGTTTGAACTCTTCTTAGCTTATCTTTTAAGAAGACCGCACCAGGAGGCATCAGAGGAAGATGTTAGTGAAAGAATTACTGGTAATATTACTACAGGACAAAAGTCTACAATATGAACCCATAGGTCTTCTATTCAAAAACACTGAAAGAGTTCTTGACTGCTTTAGACTGGTCTTTCCAATGAGGCCCCTGATATATTGGATTTGTTATAGATTAATTAATACATTAAATGCCATTTCTTCTATTGTATTGAACTTTAGAAATAAGCATTCCTCCAAGTTTTCATCTGGAAAATGAAATGACTGTTTACAGGCCCTCCGCTCCTTAGTCCAGAGGGTAAATTGGAACTTTCCGCCACAGATTGTAAGGTAAGCATATGAGAACAAATTCTCTAGAAGTTGCATAAATAATTCCCTTAATTGAAACGGCAAATGAGAGGGAAGAGAATCATGATCTTTACTTTCCCCATGGTTGAGCCTGAAGCTTGGAAGATTCATTGACCTAATTATATTAGATCTGCTTAAGGGGTTTATATGTCTCTTGAGGATGATTTCAAGAGAGGAGCTCCATAAGTGGATTGGCTTATCAAAGTACATCACCCCAATAGATTTTCTTCTTGAGGCAGCTGGGTGGCACAGTTGATGGAATGCTGGACTTGGAATCAGGAATTCCTGACTTTAAATCCTGTCTTGTACAGCACTAGCAGTGTGACTGTGGTGGGCAAGTCAACTTCTCTCAGCCTTAGTTTCCTTATCCGTGATCAGGGGATAATAATAGTACCTACCCTTCAAGGTCATTGTATGGATCAAATGCAATAACAAATATAAAGTTCTTAGCAAAATTTAAAGTATGATATAAATGCTAGTGATGATGATGTAAAGAGTTGTCCTTATTCTTATCCTGCCCATGCTACCAAGAATCCTTTTCTTTTAAAGGGAATATCTTCCTGTGATTTTGGAAATAAATATTACATTTTCAAGGCAAATTTAAGTAGATAAATAAAGTCAAGTGTTGCTTGTCACAAAAGCTGCTCAAACAGATGCTACATAACCATCTGAGGGGTATTGGAAAGGAGATTCATGTATTGAGTAGACAGATTAGATAACCTCCAAGGTCTCTTCTGCTTCTTTTGTGTTTGGGTGGTTCTTTTGTGTTTGTCTTTAGCAGTTTTCAGGGGCTTTTCTAACAATGTTGATCAATCCACAAATGACCTATTCAGACCTTTCAGGAATGTGTAAATTTTGATCATATCCCTTTTTTTCTCGTGGCAAATGCTAATTCAGACTTTCATGAAGGAGTAGTCTCAAAAAACCTAGACTATTAGGTGGATGCAAGGTGAGTGGATCTACTAGGGCTCAGGGTAAGAGATCCAGTGGCTTAGATAAGGAGCGTAAATGTGTACACAGGACTTTTATTTATAATCTTCACTATTAACATTTTCTTCATCACTTTTTAAAGTCTAGAGATCAACAGATCAACACATTGAGCTCTGATTTGTAGTTTTTGCCAATTTCCAAGGTGTAATTTATACTGACAATTTAACAAGTGACTCTTCTGAGCCAGTTCCAGGGGCTCCTATATACCCTCACTTAGATGTCCTACAACTGACATATACTCTATCTAGTTGTGCAATCATGATACATATCTGATCATTAGACTAGTTTTAACACATAAATTCAGTTAAACACAATTTAGGTGGCTACTGTATGCAAGGCACTATGTTAGAAGATGGGGATATAAAAACAAAAAGGAAAGACAAAGAGTCTCTGTTCTCAAGGAACCTACATTCTTCTGGGAATATTACTATATTCCCTTCGGTGCAGGTCCAGGGAGGTTCATTCCAGGAAGGCTAGGTGGCGCCATAGTGCACAGAGTGCTGGGCCTGGAGTCAGGGAGGCCAGAATTCAAATGTGGCCTCAAACGCTTACCAGCTGTGTGACCCTTGGCAAGTCACTTAATCTCTGTTTGCCTAGGAGGCAGCTACGTGCCTCAGTGGATAGTGTTGGGCTGGAGTGAGGAAGATCTGGGTTTAAATCTGGCTTCAGACACTAGCTGTGTGAAATCTGGGTGTGTCATTTAACTTTTGTTTGCCTTAATCCAGTGGAGAAGGAAATGGCAAAACAAGTATTTTTTGTCTTTGCCAAGAAAACCCCATGGACAGCACTGATGTGTTGGAGTCCACAGGGTCACAAAGAATTGAAAACTACTGAACACCAACAACATAAAACCCAGCCAAAGGGATTTTTAATTTGGAACAGTTTCAGAAATCAACCCCTCACCAAGCCTTGTTTTTTCCACCTATAAAATAGTGATAGCAACCTTTGTGTGTTGTGAAGAAAATATATTGTAAATTACTCTATAAGATTATTCTTAGTCAGTGATTCATATTTTATGTTAAGCGCTTTGCAAACCTAAAAATGCTATGCAGAGTGTTAGCTAGTATTACTCTTACTCTTACTGTGTCTACTGAGAGGTAATGTGATGTGGAAGGCAGTTGGCCTCAGAGTCGCGAAGGATAGGGGTCAAGTGTTGCCTCTGATTCATACTGGCTGTTTGACCCATTAGACTGTGAGGTCTGTGAGGGGAGGGGAGGGGTCTGTATCCCCAGCTCTAAGCATAATATCCACCACATAGTAGGTACTTTAATAAATACTCATTGAATGACCAATGGCAAGTTGCCTCAGATGACTCTCTTAAGAAGAAGCTCCAGAGAAGGTCCCAACATGCTTTACTTTTCCCTCAAAAATTACTACTATTATAACTTCATTGCTAAAGACTTCCTCTGAGGCTTCATCATAGCCAGGAAGGACTCTTATATCTATCAAGGCTGTAACAGTGGAGGACAAGCTCTGGCAGTTCTTACCAGGGGGAATATATTTCCAGGATGGCTCTGGTGACATATTTGAATGTGTCTTATTCTAGGACCAACCTAGCTAAGTTCAGAGAGAATGAACACCAGAAGTTCACTATAAGGTAATTATTTCTCTTCCCTCCTGTCCCCTCCCTTCCCTTCCCTTCGCTTTCCCTCCCCTTCACTCCCCTCCACTTCCCTCCCCTTCCCTTGGAGGTGTATCTGCATAAATGTTTATTGCTCGATTTGGGAATCCAGTTCAACAATTCATTAGGTAGTTTTTAAGAATGTATATCAATCAAATACCTTCAGAATTTTTCTATAATTTAACAGAACTCACAGATGCATTCCAGAGCCCATTTATTTAAAAAAAAATCTCTCTTGGGTTAGTCATGATAATGGGCCAGACTCTCCTCTTGGGGCCATTCTATAACTATTCTGGGCAGATGATATATGGCTGTCTGGAACTGGAGAAGAAAAAAATATTCAACAAGTATTTAGGCCATTATATAGGGTATCTTGACTCTTCTTACGCCCAAGAATAATTTTGGATTCTTAGTAGACTCTCTCTAAAGAAAAGCCATCTTGCCTGGAATAGAATCCTAAGAAGCATTCTCATGTTTAGTTATTTCAAGTGTTTGTGGGCAGCAATATATTTTCAATGGTGACTTAAATGGAAGAAGCAATATTGAGGACATGGGTAATTAGAAAAGAAGGTGGTACAATCATGTAACGAGAGTGAACAATAGCAGATGGATAGTCTGTATGCTGCACTGTTAACCACCAAATATTACAAGACCCAGAGGAAAGCTTCCAGTTTGTTGATCCTCCTTGGAGGATCCATGGAAGGTCGCAGGCAAGAAACACGTCAGATAAGAAGTGCAGATGGGTTGTGATTTACAGCAATGGAGGGAGTACATCATGACTGAGAACCATTAAAATAATTTAGTCTTGTGTCACTCCCAAGCCACATTACACAAGAAGGTCAAATGAGTTTCTTATGGTGGGCTCTGTACCCCTTTGTTTCTTTCTAAACTGCAACACCAAATGTTCCATGGGTATTAAATATTATGTGGGAAAGTTACAAACCCACTCAACTCAAATTACAGGTGAAATTAAGCCAAAACACCGTGGGAAATTTAGGATTCAAGGCAGAGCGACTTAATTTCTAGTGCATCCCACTGTGTTTCGTCTTTGAAGATTTCACACAGTTGACGAGGTTTCACACTTGGATGAAGCTGCCAAGGAGAACTCATCCCATCGAGGGTGTGGCATGGATTTCTCTTGTGTTGCTCAGTTGTAACAGCATCCTCACTTCCTGGTGATTTTGTACAAAGATGTGTCTATGCAGCTATCATAAATTAGATAAAATAATATGTTAAGTATGCAAAGGGAACAGACTTTTTAAAGAAAAAACAATTTCTGTGAATTTGCTTGAAAAACAGATATCCACCCTCTGACTCATCTGTTCTGTATGTAAATAGGGTTTTCAGATATTGCATCTTCTTTAAAGTAGGGGCATACCTGCAGTTAGGTCCCATTGCATGAAAAGACACTCAACACTAGTCTTTCTCCCTGTAGCAATGAGCAGGTGGCAGACATTAAGGAGACACATTGGCATAGAGAAGATAACAATAGATTTTTGCTTTCTATCTCTCTAGTGCAACTATTATGTGTCGTGATGCATTGAAGTTACCTGTGATATCTTTTGTTCTTACTACACCTCATGAGGTCAGAGGTCGTGCTTTTTCTGAACTTAGTATCTTCCACAACACCTAGAACAAAATAGCAGTTAAATAACCATTTGCTGAATGAATGGATGAATGAATGAATCAGAAGGCTTGGACTGGAGTTCCAATTCCAACATTTCCTTTTCATGTAATTATATTGCAATCACTCCTTTTTTTCTGAGCCTCAATTTCCTAACCTATAAAATAGGTATGATAATTCGTATCCTCTCTGCTTCATATTGGTGTTATGAGGTTTAAAATTTGTGTTCCATGGAATGCCCATGTTTCACGCAGCATGACTAGGGATTCCATGAGAAAATGCCAATGCTAATAATATCTTCCTGATTAAAATATTAATATTATGGGGAGCATTGACCTGAGATTTCTTTGATGTAGGGAATTCCAAATGAGGAACTGCAGATTGGCAAGTACATTGTAACTTACAACTTTAGAGAGTTTTCTGGGGACAGCGAGAAGGTAAGTGACTTGTGCAGGGTTTTGCTGCAAGTGTGTGTGTGTGTGTGTGTGTGTGTGTGTATGTGTGTGTGTGTGTGTATGTATGCATATATGTATCTGTCATTTTAACTTCAAGGCTACCTCTCCATCTACTATGTCATGGCACCTTTCCAAATAGTAATTACGAAATTCTGTTTCATATGCTTAAAAAATCCATTATCTCATCGATATGGCAACCAACACAGATCATAGTCATTCTATGTTTTAGTCTTTCTATGTCTAAAATAATTTATCCTCTGAGAATCATTTTTTAAGTGATGAACCATTTTGCACTTGGTTAGGCCAGTACCAAAATGACACACATATTCCATCCCTAAGCCCATACCTGAAACCTTTTCAACTGGAGAGAACTTGCCCAAGTTTCAGTCCATTGGTCTTGTCTTTGGAAACCCAAGGTCACCTCCCTACACCACTGAAAAACATGAAGAGAAGATATATGCACCAATAGAACTTATTACATGAGACAATTTTCAGTATAAAATAGACTTAATATCATCTATCTATCTATCTATCTATCTATCTATCTATCTATCTATCTATCTATCTATCTATCCATTTATCTATCTACCCATCTACCCTGTGAGATAATGGTCCATGCCCCCTGCTTTAGTCTCTTGTAGCTGCTTTGGGATTTCACAAAAGAATTAGACTGATCAGCGAGTGCTTTAAATAATAAATGTTCATTTAGTATATTTCAATTCATAGGGGGAAGACTGAAGACTGGAAGGTGCAAGAGTACTGAGTGGGGAGGAATAGACAAGGGGGGGAAACATGTATGAGTCCCTGGACCACAGACATGATGGTTTCTATGTCAGGAGATGGGAAAAGGGGACCTGCTTAAACATTGCTTTATATATACATAGATACATATAAAACACATTTATAATTTTACTTTTTTGTGCATTTTCATGTTGCTGAAAAATGCAAGAATATGGTATCCTCTTCCCTCTTCCCAATCCAAGAGGTTGTGGGAGTAGGTGGGAAGAAAACTAAAAACTCTTGTGCCTTCTTAGTTTGTCTGGCTAATGACATATTTATTTGCTTTCTGTTTGACTACTGTAAGTCCAAAATATGCAATACACCTGTTTTATTTATTACCTCTACCTTGAAGATGTCTGCATCCATCCTCTTTGACACAAAGCTCCAAGTTGAGATTAAGTACCAATTTAAAAGATTTTCCCCTCCAGTCCTGGAACTGGACAAGTAGTCTTCTCACTGAGAAGGACCAAAGGACTGCTAAGATTGACCTCATATCCCACAGGCCCTATATGGTGTTGATCTTATGGTGAAAGCTAAAAGAAAACTCATAGCTCGTGGAAGGAAGTAGACTCCTTGTGACTTATGCTTGGGGGTGGTCAGGCAAAACGTCTCCCTACACACAGGGTGAGAGCTGTCAACCCACTCTCTGGTCTGGCTCTCAACCTGTAGTTACAATCTCTGAATTCTAGGGGTAATTGCCTTGTGAGGGAATATACTATGCCTACTCACCACTATAGTTTTCAAACTCCCATCAGTGTGCTTTCATTTGTAGAAACCAAACTGCTCACAATGATGACAAATTAAATCTTAAACATGACCAATGATTTAAGAATCTTAGTCATATCACAACTGTCAGCAAAAATCAACTACAAAACCTGTCTCCCTACCCTTTACCCCTGTTTTCCCCTCCCAAACTGTAGGTGACAACAGAGCAATGTGTACTTTTGGGAGGCTTTGCCTTTCTTAAACTCTAGGTGGTGCTGGAGGGGAACACCTGCTTCTGAAGCTCTTTTCCAGGGAGGTTGATCTTCTCTCCAATTAATCAGGAATCTCAGAGTGGAAGCTTTAAAGCTGATTGCTGCTCTGCTACTGCTGCTTGCTTCATAGAGCTCTGAGGCAGAGTTGCCTTTTCTTCTGCCATTTCTTCTGCCATTTCTTCAGTCTTTGTCTCATTCTTCAATATTCACCCACTTCTCTTCATTGATTTCAATAGGTTAAATCAGAACCTTCTGGCACCCACTTTTCACTTATGAAATAAAGACTTACCAAATCTTCCCCATGAAATCAGTAGTCCTTACCTAATCACCCTGTTTAGTTAATTTTTCATTTTTTTGAGTTTAACTTCTCAAGTCTTAAAACAGTTAAATGCAAATAAGCTGAAAGACCAAAATGTCTGACGGATTTAGCCATACCAGAATCTTCTAAGAAGTCTGATTCTAAGTCTTTGTTTCTGACAACTATTACTTTGTTGGATTTTTAGCAGTTTTTAATATTATTTAATTAGACTTTTAGCAGTTTTTAATGAAGTTATTTATCTACCCTTTAAGCCAACAAATTGTTAGCAAACAATAGAGACATTACCCTTCTTCCCTTACAAGATAATTTGAACCTTCATATATATGTCACAGTTCCTTTTTTCCCCTCCTTTTGCAACTAAACTTCTCGTAGCATATGTGAAAACTATGTTTCTTTCACAAGTATTCTAGCAAATGTTTAACAACCAGCTCTGAAAAAAAGTGTAGATGACACACTTTTAAGTTTAATCTGCATTATTAATGTTTGCTCCATCACATTAAATCTGGACAAACTGAACAGAACAATAAATCAAACCATGATTTTAGCTTTGCCAACTTCTGAAGTATAAATGCTCACACTGAAAATTTAACAATTGATTCTTGGGAGCCAGAAGAACTGACTCCAGCACCATCTGTTTCTTTACATGTAGATTTTTTAACAGTTTTTATTAAACCAAAGTTCTTTTTCTACTACATTCATGTACCAAACTGTTAACCTATGAAAGAAGCAATACCATATATCCTTCACCAATTAATTTAATTCTTTATCTTTATGCAAAACTAATTTTTCTGCCACTTTCAGCACTGAACTATTTCAAATGAAAGGGCAGCACCTTAAAGGAATAGTACTTTCCTGGGGGGAAGGGATGACAAAAACATTCCTCTGGCTTGCTACAAACTTTGAGAACATTGGTTCCAGGTATTAACAAAACTTGCCCCCAGACCTGGAGGGGCATGCCCCAAATAGGAAATGTTCTAGGGCTCCCCTTGCAGCCCTGTTCCTAATCATGTGAGACCAAGTAGCAGCCCACTATACCCCAAAACTTTAGCTTAATATTATAAAGTTCTCAATCCCTATTCAAGGACACAGTAAAGTGAATGGTACCATCCAATTTTGTGACCACTATTTGCTTCCTTGAATAAGAGATCCTGCAACTTTGTAAAAATGTTGTCTCTTCCCCTTGTCTCTTGTCCTTGATGAAGGCATAAGAAGGGAACAGACAGGCATTCACAGAAGATATCTACAGGAGATCCTATCTTATAAAGCACACAGTTGACAGACAGGTTCAGAGAATACAAGATTCCTCTGTCCTTATTGTTTGTTGACTATTTAAAAAGCACTTGTTTTGTAGAGCAAAAATATTCCCTTAAAAGTTTTTCTACAACAAAGTAGCTACCATGCATATGTTAAAATTACACATGATTCCTTTAAAGACAACAGAGATAAGATCATATTTACAGGTATCGAATGATGCACAAAACAAGGAAATGTATAATTGCTAAAGTTGTTGGCTATGTCACAGAAGCTGTCAAATGCACAGTCTAAATAGAATATTTCCCCATATGTGATATTCTCCAGATGTTCCTGCTTGTAGATTACACTATCCTTGATTGCACAAAATCCTGGAACATCACATTGTCTTCTCTATGAGATATATAAGCACCTGAAAGAGTTCAGTCTTACTTTCCACATAAGAAAAACAAAATGAATGAAAAATGCCTATTGGATAGAGTTGTATAGCGTTGTATAGAGTGTGTAGAATTGGCTCATTAGTACACACACACACACACACACACGAACCAACTCTATACACTGTCCATCTACATACACAGAGATATCTTGAACAGGTACTGATATTGAAGAAGAGGAGAGTGAGCAGGATTACATTTGGGAACTTCTATAGTCCTTTTAGTGACCTCAATTATCTTCCTGAAATAAAGACCCAACATTTTTAAGATTTCTATTCTTTCAGTGGTTCCCCATATTTGAAGTCATAGAATACCACGATGTCTGAAAAATTGAAGTTGTAAGTTAACCAAAGGTAATATAAAGACTCATCGTTGGCACACATGGACTACAGAATATTTTCAATGAAGAATGATGAGCTCAATGATCTTAGAAAAACATGGAAAGACTTGAATGAAATAATGAAGAGCAAGTTCAGCAGAACCAAGAGAACACTGTACATAGGAACAACAATATTATTTTAAGAGCAACTTTGAGTGACTAAGTCATTTTGACTGTTATAAATACCTAAATTAACTACAAAAGACATATGTTCTTTCTTTCTTTTTGGCAGGGCAATTGGGGTTGAGTGACTTGCCCAAGGTTACACAGCTAGTAAGTGTGTCAAATGTCTGTGGCCAGATTTGAACTCAGGTCCTCTGACTCCAGGGCTACTCACTGTGCCACCTAGCTGCCTCTACAAAAAGACATATGAAGGAAGATGCTATCTGTATCCAGAGAAAGAACTGATAAATAGAAAAATATGTATAGAATGGTTTTACATATATAAGTACATATTTGTGCCTAATGGTAGCCATCTCTAGGACAAGTGGGGAGGGAAGGAAAAAAGGAAAAAGAGAAAGTTACGTGATAATTTTATTAGATACGTTAAAGAAATAGCCAGTTGTACATTATAGATTTGCAGTTTCATATGCAATCATTTTTTCCTATTCTACTACATTATGGAAATGCTTGTTTTATTTCTTAAGTTTTGAAGAAACAAAATTAAAAAGGAAATAATAAATTACATTATGAGAGAGATGTAGTAATGAAAATGAAATGAGCCAGTCATGCAGTAAGAGTGTGAAATAAGAGACTGAAAGAAGTCTGATCCATTGATACTAATACAGTGTGAAGATCTCCAACAAAAAGGCCTCTAGTACATTGGGTAAATCCCTGTGAAGTATTTATGGGAGAATATAGATAGGAAGCCACAGGAGCATGTCGAGCTGAATTTTTCTTTTTATCTTAAATATTTAATTTATTTTCAGTTTTCAACATTCACTTCCATTAAGTTTTAAATTTTCTCCCCCTTCTTCTTCCCTCCCTCCCCAAGACAGCCTGCAATCTGATGTGGGTTCTACACATACATTCCTATTAAACACATTTTCACATTAGTCATGTTGCATAGAAGAATTATAACAAATGGGAGAAACTATGAGAAAGAAAACAAAACAAAAAACAAAACAGAGCAGAATCTGCTTCACTCTGTATTCTGACTCCATAGTTCTTTCTTTGGAGCTGAATGGCATTTTCCATCATGAGTCCTCTGGAAAAGTTTTAGGTCCTTGAATTGCTGAGGAGGGCTATGTCTATCAAAATCAGTCCTCACACAGTATGGCTGTTACTGTGTATAATGTTCTCCTGGTTCTGCTCACTTCACTCAGTATCAGTTCATATAAGTCTTTCCAGGTTTTCCCAAAGTCTGCCTG
>CM053623.1:401212879-401226345 GCA_028646595.1 Phalanger gymnotis
AGCCAGTCATTGACTGCTTTTTCATCGTTTGCTCACATCCTTCTCATTTCTCTTCCCAATTTTTCCTCTACTTCTCTAACTTGCTTTTCCAAATCCTTTTTGAGCTCTTCCATGGCCTTAGACCAGTTCATATTTTTCTTGGAGGCTTTTGTTGTAGGCTCTTTGACTTTATTGACTTCTTCTGGCTGTATGTTTTGGTCTTCTTTGTCACCAAAGAATGATTCCGAAGTCTGAGACTGAATCTGGGTGCGTTTTCGCTGCCTGGCCATGTTCTCAGCCAACTTATTTAACCCTTGAGTTTTTCAACAGTGTATGACTGCTTGTAGAATAGAGAGTTCTATGTTCCAAGCCTGGGTGGATGTGCTGCCACACCAGCATTCCTTCCCCAAGAACCCCCAACCAGGACTGGATTTAGACCTTCAGCATGCTTCTTCACTCTTGCTCTGATCCACTACTTAATTCCTCCTACCAGGTGGGCCTGGGGCCAGAAGCAACTGCAGCTGTAGTTCTGTAGCTGCCCCACCTCCGCTGCCCCAGGGGCGGTAGCTGAACTGCAAACTCCCTGTCCCCAGCAGCTTTTCCCACTAACCTTCTTCGTTGGTGTCCGTGGGTTGAGAAGTCTGGTAACTGCTGTAGCTCACTGATTCAGGGCGCTAGGGCTTGTTCTGCCTGGCTCCTGGTCTGGTTCATCTGTACCGCCCGTGCTGGGCTCTGCTCCACTCTGTTCCACTCCCAGCTCCATGTGGGATAGACCTTACCCAGAGACCATCCAGGCTGTCCTGGGCTGGAGCCCTGCTTCCCTCTGCTGTTTTGTGGGTTCTGCAGTTCTAGAATTGGTTCAGAGCCATTTTTTGATAGGTTTTTGGAGGGACTCGGCAGGGAGCTCACGCCAGTCCCTGCTTTCCAGCTGCCATCTTGGCTCCACCCCCTAAATTATATTTCACATTCGATTTTCCCCCTCTATCTCTATTCTTTGGGGGAATTTTAAGTGCCACGTCTGCTTCAAGTTACAGATCAAGTGATCACTATTACTGAAGAAAATGCATTTGAGGCTTTCTTCTCTTTATGCTGACCAGAAGAAATTGTGCTCTTCTATCCCCAACTCAGAGAATCCCTTAAATGAACATGGGTATAAAAAGTATAGTGTCTACTTATCTAACAATAATAATCTATACCATTATAGTCCTGAAGGTTTACTTAAGTTCTTTCCCCCTCAGAAAAAATCCTTCTATGAGGTAGATAGTTCAAGTTATATTATCTTCCCTCCTTATGGAAGTGCAGAGGGGACAGCTAGGTGATGCAGTGAGTAGAGCACAGGCCTTGGAGTCAGGAGGACCTGAGTTCAAATCCGGACTCAGACATTTGATACACTTATTAGCTATGTGACCTTGGGCAAGTCACTTAACCCCAATTGCCCCACCTTCCCCCCTCCAAAAAAAAGGAAGTGCAGAGGGTAGGAGTGACTTGCCTAGAGTCTCTAAGGTGGTGAGTAGTAGTGCTGGGATTCAACACTACATTCTCTCATTCTAAATCCCGTACTTTCCCTACCTCCACTACATTGCCTCTCTACATTTTGTCCTGTAAACACACCTTTTAGTTTTCTAAGTTTGACCTTTTGGTCATGATCTTGAGTCACTAAGAATGCCTTCATTACTTCTTTCCACTCAGCTAAATCATACGCAGCCTTCAAGACCAAATTCATTTTAATCCTTCACCTTATCTATTTCAACCAAGAATATTGACTTCCTTTTCTGAATCTTCAACAAGTTATATATCTACATTTACATCTCTATGTCTATATTGAATATCTATCTCATTTAGTAATTAATCATGTACCATCTTGTGAATGAACTGAGACAGTTTAGTTAAGAGAAGAAAAAAACTTGGAGGAAAAGGGTCATGATAACTGTCTTCAAATATCTAAACAGGATATCCTGGGGGAAAAGGATTCAACTTATTTTATGTGGTTGCATAGAGAAGAACTAAGACTATTAGATAAAAATTGTAGGGAGGTAGATGTCAGTTTAGTATGAAGAAAAACTTCATAATAATTAAAGCTGTTTCTGTATCTAATAGACTTCCCTGACAAGTAGTGAATTCTCCATCATGGAGATGTTCAAGCAGATGCTAGATAAACATCTTCAGAATGTTCTGTGCCTTGAGGAACAGTTGGACTAAACAACTTCTGAGATACTTTCCAACTCCTGGATTTTATAATTAATACTTGTATTGATAATATTGCATTGTTATTTAAATCTTATATTGCTAAGAGTTTGTAAGCCATGCTACTCTGATATCTCTCTATGGTGTGGAGGTGATTCTAGGTTCTCAAAGGCTAGTTGATAGACTATAAGTTCTGGCAGGTTCTATACTTCCATACAATAAAGGCTGAAAAAAGATCCAATCTACTTTCTAAAAACAAATTTTGCTAAGTACAGGGAGGATCATCACTCATAGGCTATCCACATGGTTATGAATTCTTTGGCTATGATAACCCATGCAACCAAGACATATACAGAATTGTCCTCAGTCTTGAATTGTTCCTATTCACTTTTGCAGTAATGGTGGCAGATTAGTAGAAAAGGAGGCAGAGAGTGTTAAGAGTTACACTATTATAGGAAAATTGGGCCTTTGTCCCAGGCCACTGACATGAGGGTGGTATTCTTTCTCCTTCTCACCCTACTTCCTTCTGTCTTTCCTGGTGATCAGAACAGGGCAAAGTACTCTAAGTAATAATTTTTGTCATAGCTATGTCATGTGATCAAATGATAAAATTGATGTAAAATGTTTTGAGGTTAAAGTGTTGTGTTAATGTAAGATTGCCTAATGAAAGTAAGAACTTAAATTTCTATAGTATTTCTTCACAACTGGATTTTCACCCATACTATGGTAAGATAGTATGATGCGACATTCTAAGAAGAGTCCAGTGCATGCAGCATCTTTTCTGTTCAGAGCTGAAAAATTTACAAAATCAAAGTTTCATTTGTATCAGAAATTAATTTTCTCTATCTGCAGAATTGCCTAGATGACATGGAGTCAATTGTTCACACTTAGAACAGTGACACTATTCTGATGATCTGTAAAGGTCTCCCAAGTTGATACAATCACACTATCTTTCAGCTTTCTTAGGCTAGTGTGAGTGCTAGAAGGTTGGAATCCAAGCCAATGAGGTAAATAAAAAGTAATAAAAATAATAACTCTCTCAAATCTTTTGAGTTATAGGCACTATGTAACACCCAAAGTCCTAAATTGGTGGATACTTAGAAAAACAAATGGTGTGAGACTTCAGGAGTTTGATTGCAAAAACTACAGAAATGGGATGAGAATAACTTATTTCAAAATAATTCCTGGAGTACCACTATCACAAAGGGCAATAAGCAAAAATAAAACTAAATTATGACTGCTGACTTGCCTGTTTCCAGGCTGATGTCACTATATTTTATCCCCTATAATATTTAATCAATTTCAATATAGCTAGGAAATTTGTCTCATCAGCTCTTGGTACAGCATATCTACCAGACTGAATATTTTGTAAATGAAAATGGTGGTTTCACATTACTAATAATCTGGTAAATCAACTTGGCCTGAAATGAAGATTTTAATCATATGGTTTCCCAGTTGACTCACTGACCACCAAAAATTATTAGGGCAATTAGTTTGTCTGCATTAATTTCAGCATCTATAGCTCAACCTCTTCTAATTATCATCATCATTACCATCATCACCTCCATCTACTAATAGTTCATGTTTGCATATTGTCTTATAGTTGCAATATGCATCATCTATCTCAATTCATTTGATTCTGAGAGTTAGGTAGAGCAAGTGTTCTCTCTCCCATTGTAACAACAATTTGGCTAGCAGCAGCTGTTGGGGTGTAAGACCCAACAAGACCAGCAACAAGAGCTGCCAGCACAGGTTCTTTTGATCTGCTTTACTAAGGAAAGTAACTCTAAAGGGTTAACAATCTCACTTTAATCCAACATACAAATATCATTCACTTAGTTCAGGCGGAAAAGCCAGCACCCTGAACTTCAGAGTGAATACAGACAAATTACAAACAGAGACAATATAAACAGACCAAATTGCAATTCAGTTACTAGAAAAGAACCAATGGGTTTGGGTTAGCAAAGCCAAGGGGCAGTTACAACGGCTTGCCCAGAGTCACACACCAATCTTCCAGTGAATAAAAGCCCCCAAGGAAAAACGCCAACCTCTGAGTTTATATACCCTGTTCATGGTCAAAGTGTATCACAACACTCGACTCAAACCCACGTTACCTAAAGGCTTCTGGTGCCACAAACATGTGACTCAGACCCATGTAAACTAGGCTTTCCCTTGAGGTAAGGAGGTCATCAAAGACTCCTGATTTAATCAAAGAAACAAAGTCTGGGACTCATCAAGGCACTCCATTAAATAAGTGCTCCAAAAGAGAAAACAGTAAAAAAGTCCCACCCTAATTACTGATACACCCATTTTGCCAAACCTATGATTAAGAAAAGCCTTGTTAGGGGAAAAGGCAATCTCCAGTGGAGAGTTGAAAAGACTGTGTTCAAATTGGAAGGGGAACAATTGTAAATAGGAAAGCCAGGATGGGTGAGTACTACGGTATCCATCGAACAGGGTTACCTCTCTATTAGGTTACCTGTTTTTTTTTTTTTTGCTGTTGTCTGTTTTTGATAGCCCTCTGCTAAGACTGGCTTTTTTACTTTTAAATATAGTTTTATTTTATTTAAAAATATAAAAACCATCTTAGGCGATAGGCTGTTCAGGCAGCAGGCTGGATTTGGCACTCCACTGTAGTTTGCTGATCCTTGACATAGAGCATTATACCCCTTAAGTAAACAGTTTTTTTTCCAAGGGAAAAGACAAAGTTTATTAAGGATTCACCATATTGAGTTGTCTTAAGAAAACTCACTCTTTGTGACACTTGCTTTCACAAGCAGGCCAGATTCAATCTACTGAGCCAGATTGAATCTGAGCGCCTTCATGGAGGCAAGATGGAGATTATATACACAAAGATTGTGGGAGGGATTGAGGGGTGGTCTGGGGTGACTAGAGGAGGGCTTTAGGGAGGGACTTGAGGAGGAGTCTAAGGAGCAGCTTGATGGGACTGAGATGAGGTCAAACTCCACAGTGGGAAATAGTTGAAGGCTACATGGAGACATACAGACAATAGAGGGCTGGGGTAACAGAGCTAGGGTATAGATATTTTGATCAGGATTAAGTGATCAGGAAACAGCTGGACAGTAGAGGGCTAGGCTAGGCAGAGACTTGTGCCCAATGATAATGCAAGGCCCATGGCCTTAGGGGAAGGCCAGATCTACTTGGAAGACTCAAGGAGAGTTCAAGGGGGCTCCCAGAGACTATACTCTAGGTTCAAGGAGGTTCCCAGAGACTGTGCCCTCATCATTCCCCCCTCAAACAAATAGGACCCAAATTCTTTTGGGGTCCAAGGGGATTCCCACAGTCTAAACCCCATCATTCCCTCCTCAAACAAATAGGACCCAAATTCTTTTGGGTTCAGGGATGAAGGCCTCAGCTTCTGAAATTGCTTCCTGCTGGGAAGGGTGTAGAGCTGTCCCTGTCTGGATGGGTCTAGTAAACAGTTCTTAAGAGCTTATTAGAGGCAGCTATGTGGTGTACTGAATAGAGTTCTGGACTTGAAGTCAGGAATACCTGAGTACACATCTGGCCTTGGACTCCTGCTTGCTGTGTGACCTTGAGCAAGCCAATTACTCCTGTTTGCCTCAGTTTCTTCAGCTGTAAGAGGGGGCTGATAGTAATAGCACCTAATTCCCAGGATTCTTGTGAGGATTAAATGAGAATATATTCATAAAGCTCCTATAGAGTAGATGCTATATACATACTAGCTTTTATTACTATGTATAAAGCATTGTCTTAGGTGCTGGGCATATAAATATAAATAATGATTAAGTGCCTACTACATACAAGACATTGTCCTAGGTTCTGAGGATTCATGGATTATCAATCACCAAGTTTTTGTTAAGCATGTGCTATGATCCAGGCACTGTGTTAAGCACTGAGGATACAAAGAAAAAGAGAAAATACCTCTTGCCCTCAAAGAGCTTCCATTCTAATGGAGAAGACTCCATGTGCATAAGTAGATACGTACAAGATACATATGAGGTATCTAGAATGTAGCCTTACCCCCTAGTGGAAGATACTGGTAGCCAGGAGAATAGAGAATGGCCTCTTGTAGAAGGTGGCACATTAGCTGATACAGTACTGAAGGGACCTGGGGGTTCTAAAAGACAGAGGGGGCAAGAAAGAGCTCTCCAGGCCTGGAGATGGCCTAGTTCAAAGTCAAAGAGAAGGGAAATAGAACATTATATGTCAAGATGGTAAGTAGGCCAGTAGGGCTAGATGATTAAGTGTATTGCAGGGAAGACAAAAAAATGAAAAATAACCTTCAAAAGGCTGAGACAAGAGTGAGAAGACTGATTACCAGAGCAGAGATTCAAGGCAGGGGAGTCAATATCATGTTAGGAAGTCAAAATGAAGGGAGATGACTGTTTATGGCAACTGATTTCTCCAAAATCTAAGTCTTTTAAAAATTAGAGCTCCTAGAGTTCTTTGTCTATACTGAGTGCATACCACTAGTGTCCTATCTAGTGATCCTCTGGGCAGGGTCTGTCTTGCCTCCTTTTGATTCAGCTACCCAAATCAAGTCTTCTGGGTTCTTTCCACGTTGTTGGTTTTAGAACTGATGGCAAAAGATAGATGTGCAATTTAGAATCAGGATCATAACTTTTATTATAGTCACAATGGTTAATTGTGTCCATTGGGAGGATGAAGGACTGAGCTGAGCTACCCTGGATGGTGTAGTAGATAGAGTAATGCTTTGGAATTAGGAAGACTGGAGTTCAGGTTCAGTCTCAGAAACTTCCTAGCTATGTGATCTTGGAAGAATCACTAAACCTCTGTTTTCCCCTGGAGAAGGAAATGGCAAACCAGTCCAATATATTTGCCAAGGAAACCCCATGGACCTCTGTCCATGGGGTCATGAAGAGCTGGGCCCAACTGAAAAGACTCAGCAACAACAGTAAGTTGGAGATCCCTGATGACCCATGGCCACTTCTGGGAGACACCTCTGATGTCTCATTCAGATTGTTTTCCTGTAAGGTGGAGAAGTCCAATGCTTGTCAGGGGGCTTTTCTATATGTCCCTTTTGGGATAGAATTATTGCAGAGCCATGGTATGTTCACTTATTTTTCCCTCCATAGGTGGAGGTTGCACCATTAGTATTCTCAGTTTGTCAGACTTTGACCCCACTCAGCTGACTCGAGGTGAGGAGGAGGTACCTGTTCTCTGGCTTAACCTGGACCAGAAGGCCATATGATCTATGAGATCCCTCATCCACAGTCTTGAAAACAGCAGTAGCTCTCTGAAGGAGGGAGAGTTTCTCTTATGAAAGGTAGTTATGTAGGCTGTATCAAAAGGTACGTCCCCTCCTCTTCCTCCACAGCCCATCTTCAGTGCTCTACCACCTCCTGACTTTTCCTTGTATCATTGTATTACTTTACTATAAATTGGACTAAATAAATGAATAAATAATTAAAAATAAATAAATTAGGAAGGGAAGCACGCGATTGAAATCTGAGTCCTTAGCTGATTCATGCGCTCAGTGCTTCATGTGCTAACCAGAAAGAGGGAAATAGGGCATTTGATTTGTGGAGAAAGAAAACCGCAGCTTTGGACAATAGCCTTAAGGTAGGAATCAGCCTCTTTCTCAAACAAAGGGCTTCCTAAAGACAATAGATAAAAGTAGGTAAGGCAGGAGACTCTGGGTGGACCTATTAATAGTGATACTAGCTAAGATTTATACAGCACTCAGAGGTTGGCAAACAGCTTTTTTGAATTCATTTTATCCTCATATCAACCTTGGGAAGTAGGTTCTGTTATTATCCCCATTTTACAAATGCAGACACTGAGGCAGATAGAGCTGAAGGGCTTGTCTAGGGGAAGGCAGTCTAGGAAGCTGGAATTGAACTCGGGTCTTCCTGATTCCAGGCCAGCTCCCTATCCACTGTCCCACCTCGCTGCTTGTTGGAGAGTAGTAGTGCCTGAGGAGGGAGAACCAGGGGAGCCCTTTGTGTGATAGAGAAGTGTGGCTTCGGAGAGTGTGCTAATGTTGAGTGTCTTCATCTGTTAGTCTGTGGATTCCTGAAGTATTGGGCATGGAAAACACTGATTGCTTTGCACAGTGATGACTCTACGTCATAAGGCTAGCAATGTTGGGTCTTTGAAAAGACCTTCTAAGCACTTCATTATTATAATTATTATTATTAGTCAGAAGTCATGTGAGTTGACACCATGGGAAAAAACTTAAACTGCATTAAAATGTATGCACATGCATCATCCTATGCAACATACACTATAGGGTGTACTCCAATCCAGTCTCCCCAAACCACTACACAAATGATGCTGATTTTATGCATATGCAGCTGGAGGTAGCTTAGTGGATGGAACATTGGACCTGGAGGCAGGAAGATCTGAATTCAAATGTGGCCTCAGACACTTATGAGCTATATAGCCCTGGCAAAGTCATTTAACCTCTGCTTGCCTCAGTTTCCTCATCTGTAAAGTGGGTTTGATAATATCTCCCAGGGCTGTTGTGAAGCTCAAATGAGATAAAAATTGTAGAGAGCTTAGCACAATGCCTGGCACATAGTAAGCACTATATAAATTTTAGTTATTAGTATTCAGAAAAACCTGTTTTTTCCCATGACTTATTCTTGAAGGTAACTTTATTTTACTTTTTTTCGATTAATAAGTATTTATTTTTTCTCATTCTCACCTTTTATCCCCAACTGAAAAATAAAAAAAAAAACTCTGCACTAAATATGACCAGTCAAGTAAAACAAATTTCTACATTATCCACTTTTGGAAATATATGTCTCATTGTGCATCTCTGTCAGGTGATGGGAAGCATGGTTCTTCATTAGTCCTCTGAAATCATGGTTGGTCATTGCATTCATCAGAATTCTTAAGTCTTTTGACTTTGTTTTCTGATGTTGTTACTGTATAAATAGTTTTCTTGGTTCCACTCAATTCACTCTGCATCAGTTCATGCAAGTCTTTCCAGGTTTCTTCAAAAATCTCCCTTTCATCATTTTTATGGTACAATAATATTCTGTATGATTCATACACCCAAATTTGTTCATCCATTCACCTATTGGTGGATATCTCTTTAGTTTACAGTTCTTTTCCATAAGAGCTGCTATAAATATTTTTGTATGGATGTGTCCTTTCTCTTTTGTTTTTATATCTTAGGAGTATAGTCTTAGTAATGGTATCACTGGATTAAAAGGTGTGCACAGGTTGGTCACTTGGGAACAAGTTTCAAATTGCTTTATAGCATGGCTGGGCCAACTCACACCTCCATTAGCAATACATCAGTGTGCCTGCCTTCATGAAGCTCCTCCAACAATTGTCATTTTTGCTAATCTGATAAGTGTGAGATAGAACTTCAAAGATGTTTAATTTGCATTTCTCTAATTATTAGTGATTTAGGGCAATTTTTAAAATAGCTACAGATTAGCTAGATTTCTTCCTTTGAAAACTGCCTATTCATATATATTATTTGACCATTTATCAATTAGAGAATATTTGTCATAATATCTCTGAAAACCCTAATGGAAAGTACTAAAGTTTAATATGGATTTTCTGGCATCCATGTAATTACGTATCAGTTTACAGTTACCCTTTTTCTGTGCTTGTCTTATTTATTAAAAAAATTATTCTGAATTTAGTGGAGAGAGACAGAGACAGACTCACAGAGAGACACAGAGACAGAGACAGACAGAAACAGAGACAGATACAGAGAGACAGAGAGAACAGGATTATATGTGAAAACATAAATCAATATCACATTAAGTTTGATAGCAATATCTTTATCTCTATTGACATGGCTACCTCTAATTTTTAACATTACTTTAAAAACTCTCCTGCTTGTCTATTTACTTCTGAACTTTCTTCTATTTCCTTATTTGCATTTTTAAGATGCTTCAATTATCCTCTGTAGTTTCTTTTTTTTTTTTGGCAATGCTATCACTAGGTCCTCATTTCCACACAACCTCTTCTACCAATAAAAGGGAAAAACAATCATCATAACAAAAAATCATAATCCAGCAAAAATAAATCCACAATTTGCTATAACCAGACATGTGTATTTCATTTTGCACCCTGGATCCCTTACCCCTCTGTCAGAAGGGAGCATACTTCCATATTGGTCTTCTGGTGTCATGAATGGTCATCACATTGATTAGAGCTCTTAATTCTTTCCAAAGTATTTTTCTTTATAATGTATTATTGTATAAATTATTCTTCTGGTTCTGTTCACTTCCTTACATCAGGGTATACAAAGCTTTCCAGATTTCTTTAATCTCATCTTTTTCCCCATTTCTTGTTACACAATAGTATTCCACTACATTAAAATACCATCATTTGTCTAGATATTCTCCAACAGATGAATACTCATTTTGCTACAGTTCTTTGCTACAACAAAAAAGAGCTTGCTATAAATATTTTTGTATACACGAACCTTTTCCTCATTCTTTGACTTCTTTGGGGTTTAGGCCTAGTACTTATATCGCTATGTCAGAGGATATGAACAGTTTTGTGACTTTGTGCAGAGTTCGCAATTACTTTCCAGAATGGCTGGACCACTACACACAACTTCTGCCTTCTCAAAACCCAACAACTATCATTTTCTTTTTTGTCATCTTTACTGACCTGATAGGTATGAGATGGAACCTCAGAACTGTTTTTATTAATATTGTCTAATTATTTGTGATTTAGAGCATTTTTTTTCTGGTTAAAGAGATCTTGTATCTCTTCCCTTGAGAACTGTTCATGTCCATTGTCTGTTTATCTGTTGGGGAATGATTGTAATTCCTGTGCTCGTGAATTAGTATGTATTTTGAATGTTGGACCTTTATTGGAGAAACCTGCTGCAAAGATTTTTTCCTATCCAACTATTTCCCTCCTATTTTTACCTGTATTGATTTTGTTAGTATAAAAACTTTTCAATTTTATATAATCAAAATTGTTCATATTGTCTTCTTTGAGCTGCTTTATCTCTTATCTGTTAATGAGCTCATTCCTTAGTCAGAGTTGTGAGAAGCATTTTCTTCTTTGCTCTTCTAATTTGTTTATGATGCGACATTTGTTCTCTAGGCCATGTACCCATTTGGAGCTTATTGTAGAATGTTAGATCTTGCTTTCCAGTTTTCTCAATAGTTATAATGAGTCTGTACTATAGCAATTGTGGTCTTTGGGTTTATTGAACATTTTACTACTATATTCATTTTCTTCTTGATGTATGTTTAATTTCATTACAACAAGCTGTCTCTACTCTAGACATATTTGCTCCTCTTGCCTGGCATTGCACTCCTTCTCTGGAATCTTCCATTCTGGAAACTACCAGCTTACTAGCTATCACTTATCCATTAATAACACCAGAGGTGGGAAACCAATTGAACATACTTGGGTAAGATGACATTCTTCCTATAAAATACCTGTACCGAGGGGCAGAGCTAAGATGGCAGCTAGAAAGTAGGGTCTTGCTTAAGCTCTGTCCCAGGTCCCTCCAAACACTAATGAAAAATGGCTCTGAATAAATTCTAGAACTGCAGAACCCACGAAATAGCAGAGGGAAGCAGGGTTCTACCCCAGGAAAATCTGGATGATCGCTGGGAAGAGTCTATTGAACAGAGCTGGGAACTGAGTAGAGCACAGCCCAGCATGGGCCAAGCCAGGATCAACCAGACCAAGAGCCAGGAGGAACAGGCTGTGGGGCCCTGAATCACTGAGCTGTGGCAGTTACCAGACTCCTCAACCCACAAATGCCAAAGACAACAGAAAAGGTTAGTGGAGAAACTGTTAGAATGAAAGGAGTTTGTGGTGGGCCCTAGCTCCAGAGGCACAGAAGTGGTGCAACTCTGGGGCTACTTCGAGAGCTCCAGCTGTGGTTGCTTCCAGCCCTAGGCCCACCTTGTGGGAAGAATTGAGAAGTGGATCAGAATGGGAGTGCAGAACCTGTTTGGATCTGGGTTGTGGTCTGGATTGGGAGTTCTTGGGGGAGGAGGAGTGCTGGTGTGGCAAAGTTTGCTGTGTAGAAGTAGCTCCGAAAACAGCAGCACAGTTCCTTAAGTTCGGGACAAAGTACTCTATACTCTACAAGCAGTCATACCCTGATGAAAAACTCCAGGGTCAAGAAGCTGACTGGGAACATGGCCAGGCAGCGAAAACAGACTCAGATTCAGACTCAGACTTTGGATTCTTTCTTTGGTGACAAAGAAGATCAAAACATAATCCAGAAGAAGTGAACAAAATCAAAGAGCTTACATCAAAAGCCTCCAAGAAAAACATGAACTGGTCTCAGGCCATGGAAGAGCTCAAAAAGGATTTGGAAAAGCAAGTAAGAGAAGTAGAGGAAAAATTGGGAAAAGAAATGAGAGTGATGCAAGAAAATCATGAAAAACAAGTCAATGACTTGCTAAAGGAGACCCCAAAAATACTGAAGAAAATAACATGTTAAAATAGACTAATTCAAATGGCAAAAGAGTTTCAAAAAGCCAATGGGGAGAGACATGCCTTAAAAGTCAAAATTACCCAAATGGAAAAAGCGGTCCAAAAGATCATTGAAGAAAATAGTATCTTAAAAATTAGACTGGAGCAAGTGGAAGCCAGTGACTTTATGAGAAATCAAGATATTATAAAACAGAACCAAAGGAATGAAAAAATGGAAGACAATGTGAAATATCTCATTGGAAAAATCACTGACCTGGAAAATAGATCCAGGAGAGATAATTTAAAAATTATTGGACTACCTGAAAGCCATGATCAAAAAAAGAGCTTAGATATCATCTTTCAAGAAATTATCAAGGAAAATTGCCCTGATATTCCAGAGCCAGAGGGTGAAATAGAAATTGAAAGAATCTACTGATTGCCTCTTGAAAGAGATCCCCAAAAGAAAACTAGGAATATTGTCACCAAATTCCAGAGTTCCAAGGTCAAGGAGAAAATACTACAAGCAGCCAGAAAGAAACAATTTGAGTATTGTGGAAACACAATCAGGATAACACAGGATCTAGCAGCTTTCACATTAAGGGATCGAAGGGCTTGGAATATGATATTCTGGAGGTCAAAGGAGCTAGGATTAAAACCAAGAATCACCTACCCAACAAAACTGAGTATAATGCTCCAAGGCAAAATACAGATTTTCAATAAAATAGAAGACTTTCAAGCTTTTTCAGTGAAAAGACCAGAGCTGAATAGAAAATTTGACTTTCAAATGCAAGAATCAAGAGAAGCATGAAAAGGTAAACAAGAAAGAGAAATCATAAGGGACTTACTAAAATGGAACTGTTTTGCTTACATTCCTACATGGAAACATGATGTGTGTAATTCATGAGACCTTTCTCAGAATTAGGGTAGTTGAA
>CM053623.1:401226445-401239197 GCA_028646595.1 Phalanger gymnotis
TCAAATTAAGGGATGAGAGAGGAATATATTGAGAGAGGGAGAAAGGGAGAGATAGAATGAGGTAAATTATCTCACATAAAAGTGGCAAGAAAAAGCAGTGCATTGGAAGGGAAGAGGGGGAATGAATGAAACTTGCTCTCATCAGATTTGACTTGAGGAGGAAATAACATACACACTAAATTGGGTATCCTACCCCACATAAAAGTAGGGGGAAGGGGATAAGAAAGTGTGGGATGATAGAAGGGAGGGCAGATAGGGGTAAGAAGTAATCAAAGGAAACACTTTTGAAAAGGGACAGGATCAAGGAAGAAAACTGAATAAAGGGGGACAGGATAGGATGAATGGAAATATAGTTAGTTTTTCACAACATGACTATTTATGGGAGTGTTTTGCATAATGATACATGTGTGGCCTATGTTGAATTGCTTGCCTTCTAAAGGAGAGTGAGTGGGGAGGGAAGAGAGGAGAGAATTTGGAATTCAAAATTTTAAAAGGAGATGCTCAAAAAAAGTTCTTTTTGCATGCAACTGGGAAATAAGATATACATGCAATGGGGCATAAAAATCTATCTTGCCCTACAAGAAAGTAAGGGGAAAAGAGATGGGGGAAAGGGGAGGTGGGGTGACAGAAGGGAGGGCTGACTGGGGAATGGGACAATCAGAATATATGCCATCTTGGAGTGGGGGGGAGGGCAGGAATGCGGAGAAAATTTGTAACTCAAAATCTTGTGGAAATAAATGCTGAAAACTAAAAATATTAAATAATAAAGTATGGAATAATAAAAAAAGAAAAATTCTAAAAAAAATACCTGTAGCTCTTCTGTACTGGAAAGTGTCCTGTTTTAGGACAACTCAGGTGTGCTCACAGTGGCCTGGGTGAGTGGAGAGAGTTTGGTGTTACCTGGCTTCTTGTTTTGAAGGGAGTCTCCCATTGCATCGATCAGTCCTTTTCTTCCTCTTGCTGTGGATAAAGGATCATTTCTTGGACAACCCTCTGTCTCCACCCCAACTAAGTCATAGACATATCTTGCTCCTTTGGACATTGCTCTGATGGTATTCTGGTCTCTCTAATAACTGATCTGGGTGTGTTCTTGCCTTCCTTTCTCCATTTCCAAGCATCTTCCCTTGTGTCAATTAAAATACACCTCCAATAAAAGCCTATTGCTTTAGCATACTAACTAGTTCACCTCTTCTGTGGAACACTGTCCAAAAAAAGTACAGTTATCCTTTCCACTTCGTGACTTTCCCCATCATGGTTTTGATATATCTCGGGTTAGCATAAGAAATTAAATGAGATTTCTTTTGGAGTTTTTCAGAAGCCATAGATGACATAAAGGTCAGCAGTTGACACAGAGCCTCTTACCAAATACTCAACCCAAATTTTACAATAAGGTACTGTAAACATCCTGTAAAAGAAAAAGAAAAAATTCAGATTTCCTCTCTGGTGTAAAGGAGGGGGCAAAAAATTTTACACAGACTTTCCAAATCATGAGGGCTCTGCACCCCCATGCTCTGTGATGTGGAACGAATAACTGTAGTTACATCAGATTGCCACTGACACATGGATCACACAGCACATAGCAAAGTGATGAAAAAATGGAGAATTCCTGAAAGGCATAAAGAAATGGTGGTCTTGCATGGTGGCATCAGGGCCCCTGGGTGTCACATTGTGTCATGGACAGAAAACATCACCTACAATGGAAACTTCCAAGCTCGCACAGAAATGGGGAGAAATACAATTTCCTTTGAAAAGCAAGTTATAAGGGAATCATCAAAACAAGAGAACATTCATGACAATGGGATGCGTCACAAACAATATACTCGCTTCTCTGTGAAAAGTAATCTTTAATTAAGGTTTTCACCAATTTCGAAAAGCAGGGTTATTCCTTCAAACACAATGTTCTTAACACAATCCACCAAAAGAAATTCAAAGAACAATGCGAAGATAATATTTTTAAAAAGTCACTGTAGAATGTGTTACTCATGACTAGCTTGAGAAAAAGAGTCTAGATAGCTGTGAATGAAGCTGTTATAAGAATGGAAGGAACTTTTGCTCTGACCAAGTTAGGCTAGCTAGTAATGAAAGCACCTCCTTTTGCTTGCTATGAAGCTAGCTATTCATGAGGAAGAAACAAATCTGCCATTTCCTTATTACTGTTCAAATAAACAGATCTGGGCCTTCTGGCTAAGTAGAAGGAGCAGAAATACCCAGAGAAAAATAAGCTTTCTCGCCTAGCCTTGACATGCAGCTCTCCAGGTAGGCAATGGATATATTCATTTCCTGGAGATGGCAAAATACGCAGTGAAGTTAAAGATAACACATGCACACACACGCAAGCCTAGTTGGGCATGTGATTTTAGCCAGTTGAGGTTTTGGCAGCTGGTGTAACTGGAAACATCTTGGGAACTTCCTTCAGCTCTGACCTAAGTTGAGATCTCACAGTTGTGGGAGCTTGGATGGGGTTTTCCAGGGCCTCACAGTCATCAGACAAGAACACCAAGTCCTGCAGAAACAAGAGGTGAGTGCCAGCATTACAAAAGGAGGGAAAAGAGGTGGCTAAGACTCCAGGAAGTCCAAGAACACTATGTCCTACTCCGGGAGTGCTCTTGGGGGCTTGAAATGCCAGTTTTGCAGCCTGTAGCACAGGCACACATATGGTAGAGAGGAGAGCCCAGAAGGTCTTGTCAAGGAGACAGATGCCATTCACATTGATGACAGAAACTGATCATTGTTCAGCCCTTTTGTGGCTGCTATGCCTTGACACATCTGGTAGTTTTCAGTATTGTTGATTACATCAGAATTGCCCTAAGGACACAGACACAGAAAGCCCCCAGGTGACCAGACTCTGTACATTCTACAGGGTTTTCACCTACATCCCTTGTTCTCCCTTTATTTAATAAATTCAGTCCTACACAGTATGAGCCAGCTTAGGAACACCATCCCAGAAGCCTGGGTTAAATTCAATGAATACCAGCAGCCCCAGAGAGGAAGAGCCACTAGTGCCCTCATCAGTCTTATTGGCAAAAATTGCTGCCTTCCTGTGCCACCAGATTAATTGCCCTGTCTTGTGTGATTATGCAAATGTACCAGGTATAATCACAACACAGATTGCATTTCACAATACAGGTCTGAGACTTCAGAATAATTTTTTAATCCGCCTTTTCCCTGCTTCCCCTCATCCACTTAAACATCTTTTCGGCATTTGGGGAATATTACTAAGCTACACAGTCTAACCAATAAAACTATCTCAAAGAACAGAGAAACTAATGATGGACTGAAGAATGGATACTACTAAAGTTCTTTACCCTGATACATTCAATCAGTTATTAAATCCTGCCAGTCTGTCCTTTATGATATTATTTTTCATCTGTCTCTTCCTTTTTATTCCCATTGCTACCAACTGTATAATCTGTGACCAGACTACTACAATGTCGCTTTAACGAGTCTCCTCACTTTTATTCTCTCCTTTTCCAGTCTACCCTATTTAGTCCGCCAAATGAATCTTTCTAAAGCACAATTTTTACCCTCCCATATCCATCTTCCAAACCTTTCAATAGCTTCTTACTGCTTATAGGATAGAGTTAAACTCATTAGCCTGGCATTCAAGGCCTTCCACATTCTGGCTCTGTTCTTATCAGCCACTACTCTCCTTTATGAATCTCCTTCTTTTGGCTTGTTGCCTATCATCCGTGTCCTACCTAGATTCTTAGGAGACCCAGCTCAAGGCCGATCCCTGCCTAACTACCCCCTGACAGAGATCTCTGCCTTCTCTGAGCACTTATGCACTCATTGGGGATTTGCTATAATCTGCTTTGTATTGGTGGTTGTATTTTTATGTATATGTGGCTCCTCTTCCTCAATAGATCATAATCTCCATTTGGGAAGATAACACATTTTGTACTCTGTTGTATCCCATAGTAGGTTTCTAGCCCAGGGTCTCACACATAGTAGGAGCTCAGTAATGACTTGATAAATTGTTAACGTACCCTTCTGCAGAATGAGTTCATGATGGTGTACAGCTTCCGGACTTTGTCTTTCAGGGCACCTACTTGCGTGACTTTCCGACACCAGGGCGATGCCACAAAGTCCCTTAGTTTGGCCAGCACACAGTAATTCTGAAAGTGTAGGATGGTGCACAAAGAATGAAACAGAAAGACAGTAGAATGTGAGTTACTTCAGTGGAGTATTAGCTCTTTGACTGGAAGAAGTGACTTTCATTTGTCTTTGTGAAGTACACACAGTCAATCAAAAACCATTTATTAAGTATCTACCATGTTCCAGGAGCTATGGTACAGTTCTTTTTTTCTTCTTTCACCTTGCATCTGTTCTCCACTTTATACTTATATTGGTGGCATAGATGTAATTGATGGAGTTGTGTAAAGAGTCCTGAGGATGCAGCTAGAAGGGACAGTGGATAGAGCGCCAAGCCTAGAGTCAGGAAGATTCATCTTCCCAAGTTCAGTGACCATGGGCAAGTCCCTTAACCCTGTTTGCCTCAGTTTCCTCATTTGTAAAATGAGCTAGAGAAGGAAATGGCAAACCACCCCAGTGTATTTGCCAAGAAAACCCCAAATGGGGTCATGAAGAGTCTGATGTGACTGAAAGATTGAAGAACATCAAAGAGGACTGAACTAGGAAGCAATAGACCCGAATTCTAGTCAGCGCTCTAACATGAACTGACTGACTGTATGACCTTGAAAAAGTTGCTCAGATTCTCCACATCCCAGTGTCACAATTTGTAAAAACAGTGATAATAGTAACTGCTCTAATGGGTCAAGTGGACCTTTTTTTGTGAAGGAAGATGGTGGGTGAAAATAATAGTAGACATTTATCTGGTTTATTTTATTTATTATTTATATTTATTCACAAAGGGCTTCACATACATTATCTCATTTAATAAAAATAATCATATAAGGTAGATACTACAGGCATTTCTATCCCTATTTTATCAATGAAGAAACTGAGGCTTGGAGACTTGACAATGGTCACACTAGTGTCAATTTTAGAATTATAATACAAGTTGCTTCTATCAGCCTAGGACCTCTCCCCTTCCCATGTTTCCCAATAATGAAAAATATTATCTGAAACTATATTAGTTAATAATTTTTTTCTGTTTTATCTTGGGACCTGACCTAGTCATCCTTTGTTTTCTTAAAAATTGTCATTAATTTAATGACAGTTAAGGTCATTTATTAGCTCTTGATTCTATATTTCCTCCCCAACATTTCTATCTGCACAATCTTATTTATCCTTCGAGGTCCACTTCAAAGCACACCTCTTTCATAAGATCTTCCTTGTTATATCTAGCCAGAAATTATTTTTTTCCTCTCCTGATACTTGTCTAGCTTTCAGATGCAAAGCATATCACTCTCACTATCTTATTAGACCATCCTCATGATACCCATGTGGGGAGTAGTAGAAGCAGCAGAGAGGGTGCTGGACCTGTAGCCAAAAAGAGCTGGGTTTGAATTCCACCTTTCATGCTTCTGGCTTGTGAGACCTCAACTAAGTCATTTAACTTTCCTGGTCTCAGCTTTCTTGTCTACAAAGTAAAGGTGATAGTAACTGTCATTCTTAGCTCCTGGGGCTGTTGTGAAGACCAAATGACAGGGTATATAAAAGGGGCTTAGAGTGTTTTATAGGATAGTGATAGAGGCCAGATTCCCTGGTGAGGAAAGTCCCTTCCCAATGCCAGTTGGCACCTCTTCTGCAGCTTATGGTCTCAGGACTCGTCTGGAGCCCAGAGAGGTTGACTTGCCCAGAGTCACTCATTCAGGACATGTCACAGGCAGGACATGAACCCAGCCATCACAACTCTACAGCTGGCTATCACTCTCCCATGCTGCTTAATTACAAATCTTTGTTCCAAACTCCTGGCATGTTTGCAGTGACAGTGACAAGAAGCAGTTGAGAAGGTGTGCCTTGGAAGGTGGTGTAGTGGAAGGAATCTTCGACTAGTTTAGGAATCAGACCCTCTGTCCCCTCCCCCCAAGTCCTATTCATGGCTTTGCCACTATGAACTAGATGTATGACCTCGGGCCAGTAACTGCACCTCATGCGTAAAATGAAGGGGTTGGTAGTTTTTCTGGCTGTAATATTAAATCATTTAAAAATGCAACATAAATGTCAGTTGTCACTCAGAGGCTATTAGGTAGCACAATGGGGGAGAGTCCTGAGCTTGGAGTCAGGAAGATTTGAGTTTGAATTCTACCTCAGGTATTAACCGTTTGGCTTTGGTCCAATCCCAACCTCTCTTTCTCTGCCTCATTTCCTTGTGTGTTAAATGGTGATAATGAAAGCAGCTACCACACAGAATTGTGCCGATCAAGTGAGCTAACATGTTCGGCATTTTGCAAAGTGCCATATGAGTGTTGTTGCTGTTGTTGTTATGACTAATTATCTCTATTTGATGGATGAGGAATCAGGTTGAAAGAGGCTCAGTGACTTGTCTGTCATCACAGAGTCTGAGTCTCAGAACTGGGATTTAGAGCCCAAATCTTCTTGACTTCATGACTAGCGCTGTTTGTTGACCACTCTGCCATTTTGTTTTCCTCCTTCAGTTGAACCCCAAGAACAATTCCTAACTCTTCCATGACATTCTTCCTGGTGTTGTAATTCACTAGTTTTTTATGTGACAGAGTATTTAATCAATGCTTGCTAGCTTGTATTGTGGTCATTTGTTTTCTTGTCTTATCTCCTCCCTTAATCTAATAAACCTCATTCTTTTTTCCATCTCTCTCACTACCTAGTACAGTGCCTTGTATGTAGTATATTTCCAATCAATCCTTGTTTAATGGAGCTGAAATTATGAATTTGGTTTAGTGTAGACTACTGTAGCAGACAATGTGGGAGCTAAGGTAAAATGATTGCCTTGAAATGTGTCTATATTATTATGCTGATTATTATGTTTCCATAATACATAGAGTAATTATTGATATTTGGTGCTAGAGTTGACTTAATATACGTTAAGTCCTCTTAAGAAAGTATGTTCACCACCTTCCTGATGTTTTATAATTCATCTTCCTCCTCTTAACTCTGATAGCTCATTGTTTGTACTGACGGTAATAGGGCCTAATTGTACTCATCAATGTTAAGTGACTCCTTCATTCTCAAAGATCTTTGGGTAAGAGCAACTGTTGCTTTTTTTTTTCGAGAAGTAGGAACAGAAAACTAATAGCCAGTGCCCAGTCTAAGCAAAAAAAGTGAATGCATGTTGATTGATTCATTTAAACTCCTTGGTCCAAGTCCCAGTTTTGACACTCCCTCAGTCTCAAGAATCACTTAACTCTAAAAGGTTCTCTGGCCACAGTCATACTGCCAGACTCCCCAGTGGTATTTCTCTTTACTGTATGAAGCTTAGCCATCAGTGGTTGGGTTGTTCATCTACACAGCTAAGCCGTCAGATGATAGCTGAAGGAGACCAGCCTGAGGGCCATACCATAAAGATAACTACATTGACATAATATGGCAGAAGGACCACTCCTCTGCTTGTAGGTCCCACTCCCAGAACATCACCTTTTGATTTCTGGGAACAGCAGCCCGTCTCAGAGCACAGACAAATATTAAATAAAATCTTCAGAAACTTGATTGTCAGTGTTTGAATGATTTGCTTCAGCAAGCCAAGTAGGGAATGGTTTTATCTGAAATGAATGACTGTACCTATAGATTTAACTACAGTCAAGCAAAGTCTAAGGGTACCTTCCTCCTTCAGCTCAGTCCTTATGTTTGTTTCCATGAGACCATTCTCTAATAGCATATTTAATGTATCACTACAGAGTTGTTTGTATGTTATCTTCCCAATTAAGATTGTGAACTCCTTGAGATCAGAGAGTTTTTTGCCTTTCTTTTTATCCTCAGCATTTAGCACAGTGCCTATAAATGCTTATTGACCAACTGACCACATTGTTAATAATGTTAATGTATTATTAACTAAATCCCAGAAGAAGATTTTAAAACTCCACTAGTAACATCATTTGGCTGTTTTCCCATTTATAACATTGTCCTATGGAATGGACTGACTCCCTTAACTAATATTGTTTCACCTGAAGTCATGTTTCCCAGTAGCAATAAACATTTTATGGGGTGTGCTTATACTTCTCTTATTGAACTTTGCTATCCTGCTTTGTATTATACTTACTTCTATATAGGTCTTATCTACTAGATTATATTTCCTAGTATATTGTAGATTATAATTTCTCTAGACACTGAGGTGGACTTGGTAAATCTTTGTATCTCTTATGGTAGTTAGCCATACTCACAATAAAAGGGACTACAGATTTATCACTGCTATGATTGCTTCTGCCCTGACTGTGCCAGACGTATTGCTTGGAACCAATCACTTTTGGAGCAATAGTAAAATGCTATTTTGTAGATAACAACAGGGATGTGGAAAATCTCTTGCTTTAAATGGGGAAAAATAAACAGTTTTCACTCATCAGAAAATCCTAGCAGTCATTCTTCTTTTTCTAGATATAATTTAGCATTTAGATGACTTTTTCTTTAGATGGTATTATGGAAAAACACTGGGTTTAGTCAGAGAACCTAGGTTTTCAGTCCTAATTTGTTATTTTATTACCTTTGTGTGAAATGGAGTCAACTTGAATAAGCCTCCTTCCAGGTCTAGGAGTGATCTTATGATCACATGAAGCATGAAAATAACATGAAAGTCATATGACCCAAGACCCAGACTCCTCAGGCACATGTGCATGTCAGGTAAGCCATGTGAAATAAGTAATAAAAACATTATGCCAATTTTATAAATAAGGAAACTGAAGTTCATGTTAAGGAATTTCCCCCAAATTACACAGTGAATAAAGCCCCAGAGATAGGATTGAACCCCGGTATCCTGATTCCAGATTCAGTGCTTTCTCCACTACGATATGTTTGTTCTTTATGTACCCTGTCTTCCATTTCCTCAGTTCCCCTCTTACATAACTTTCTCACACTGATCTACATTTCACACTGATTGTTGGCTAAAGTGATATTTCCAAGTTCCTTTCAGCTCCATCCTTGTTTGATCTATGAGCTTTGGTCTCCAGCCAAACCCCACATACAGTAATAGTTTTCTTCCTCTCTCCCATGACCCTGATACATGCACAGGCCCCCAACTACTGATATTTGGATCTGAGAAAGAATTAACTTACATGTATGTCCAAATAAAGTTTTGGCAGTCCCTCCACACAGGGCTCCTAGAAGTAAGGAAAACAGACTAATTATTATTCATTATTCTTGAGGGACCCAACAGATTTCATAAGGTAGCCTTTCGTAGGCTCATAGGATTAAGAGCTAGAAGGAGCCTTGTAACATCAAAGATAGGCTTTTAGAGTTGGAGTGGATCTTAGAACATAGAATTTCAGGACTGAAAAGGAACTTAGGACAGAGAACAAAGATTTTTAGATTTGGAAGGGATCTTGGAACACAGAATATTAGTGGTGGAAAGGATCTTAGAACTTAAAATGTTGGGACTAGAAAAGATCTTGGAATACGGAATGCTAGCACTGAAAAGGAATGTGGAACATGGATTATTAGAGCTGGAAGGAATATTAGAAAACAGAATGTTAAAGATGGAAAAGACATTTATATAATAATCCATGTTTATTATTAGAGCTGGAAGGCATCTTAGAACACAGAATGTTAGAGATGGAAAGAACCTTCGAACAGAGAATGTTAGAATTGAAAGCTACCTACCTTATAAATCATTGTGTCCAACTGGCTAATTTTTCTGAGGAAGGAATGGAAGCTCTTAAAACATCCAAAAAGAAAACAGCAATAAACTTACCAGGGGCTCTTCATTCTGCAGCGTGTTAAAGGAATCCATGATTTCTTTGCTTAGATTCAGCATCCTTGAGTAGCAAGTTGGAGGAGCTGCATTAGCCAACAGGCAAATGGAGAGAAGCACCACCAAGCCAAAGAGCAGCTTCATGGTTCTGCTCTTGTCTGGTAAGATCCAAGGCACTTCACCTTGGGCTCAGGGGCTTAAGTAAGGCGGCCACACCCTCTTATTTAAACAGCATTCAGAATCAATGCAAGAAACCTGTTTGGGGGTGGTCCAAGGAACAACCAGCTCCAGTTCTCAATTTCCTGTGGTCCCCAGAGCCAGGGCTGGGCACACTGTCCAGCCAGAGGGTGAGAAAAAGGAGGGGCAGGGGGATAACAAAACAAACACAAATGGAACACTTTAGCCTTTCAGCTCCTGAACAGACCTTCAGTTAGTCAGAGCAGTGAGGACCAGAGGGTAGGAAAAAGGAAAGGGTTATGTCAGCGAGGCACTGGTGAAAAGACTCGAGGTTTTTGTTGCTTGAGGTATGGGGAGGCTGAAGATGGAATTTGTCAATCTGGGAGTTTCCCATAATGGTTGATGAACTATAGTCACAAATGTCAGAGTCTCAAAGCCAGAAAGAATCTCAAAACTGCAAAGAATGGTCTCTACACTTGATGAGAAGATAGAGAGATGTGGACTGGGGAATTAGCAAAATTAAGTGGATTCAGAACTAGATAGGTGGCCAGACCCAAAGGAAGCCAACTTAGAAGGGGGTCTCTATTGGAAGACCTCAGAGATTGGTGTCTGATCCTGTGTATTTTTATCAGTGACTTGGGTAAAGGCAAAAATGGCGTATTTAGCAAACTAAAAGATAACACAAAGCTATAAGGAATAGCTCACAAAGTAGATTACACAACCGTCTTCTACAAAGACCTCAACGAATTACAATGTTGGGTTACATTCAACAAGAAGACATATGATAGGGATAAATGTAACTTTTTTTACTTAGGCTCAGAAAAATCAGTATCATATCTATAGGAAGATATTGTGTGAAGAAATCTAGGAGTATTAGTGGGTTACAAATTCAATATAAGTCAACAATGTGATATGGCAGTGAAAAAAATTTCAATTTCAGGATGAATTAAGAGAGGAATAGTGTCCAAGATCAGGGAGATGACGGCTCCTCATATTCTACCCTACTAATCTTGGCTACATTGGTTTTATTTGTGCAGATTTAATGCAAATTTTGCAATTTAAAAAATTTTAATTTTTAAATTGAATTTTTAATTAAATTAATTAATTTTTAATTAAAATTTTAATTTAATGCAATGGAAATTATCAATTTTACATCTCACAATGCTCTCCATCTTTTGTTTGTTCATAAATTGTTCTCCTATCTGTAAGTCAGATAGGTAATGGTGTTCCATGTTCTTTCAATTTTCTTATATCTCCCTTTACCTATAGATCATGTAATCCATTTTTATCTTATCTTGGTAAATTGTTGGGGTCCCTCTTACCCCAAACTCCCAGGCCTTTGTCCAGCAAAGGCCTGATCTCATGGGCAATAAACAAGGTGGGAGGCAAGAGACAGTGAGTAGCTCCATTTTATTCAGGGTAATCACAACGTTTTATAGTTTTGATTATGTAGCAATAGGGCTGCCTTGGTCCCACCTACTCTCCGCCTACTCTCCTCCCCTTTCCTTCCCGCGCTTTCCCCATGATTCACCTGTGCACAGGTAAATCCAGAAAAGAACCCGGCACCACGTTGCCAACAAGGGCTAGACCCTTACTCCTGACTCCATCTTGTCCCACCCATACCTCAGAGCCCTGAGTTTACCTCAGCAGGCCCTGGGTGTGGAGGTCCAGCGAGGGCAGGGGTCAGCTCTAACTCACCCCGTTACAGTAAATGGTTCCCGATTTCTGCCAGACAGCTTTCCTAACAATTTTTAGTATGAATTTTTATCCCCAAAGCTTTAGTATTTACATTTGTCAAGCACAAAGTTACTATAATCATTGTTAGTGTATTATATGTCTACTCTGTTCCACTAATTTACCTTTCTATTTTTTAGCCAGTACAAGATAGTTTTGATAATTTCTTCCTTATACTATAGTTTAAGATCTGGTACTGAAAGATTTCCTTCCTTTACATTTTTTTCCCATTAATTCACTATATTTTTGACCTTCTCTTCTTTCAGATGAATTTCGTTATTTATTCTAGCTCAGTAAAATAATTTTTTGGTAATTTAATTGAGATGGCATTGAATAAATAGGTTAATTTAGGTAAAATTGTCATTTTTATTATATTGGCTCTGCATACCCATAAACAATGAATACTTCTTGAATTATTTAAGTCTGACTTAATTTGTATGAAAAGTGTTCTATGATTATGTTCATGTAGTTCTTAGGTCTGTTTCGATTGATATGCTACATGGAATTTTATACTGTCCATGGTAATTTTAGAGTATCTCTTATGATCTCTTCTTTCAGGGTTTGGTTGGTAATATAGAGAAATGCTGATGATTTATGTGGGCTATTTGATATACTTCTACTTTGCTAAATTTATTAATTGTTTTCACTAACTTTCTAGTTGAATCTTTAGGATTTTCCATGAATATCATCACATCATCTGCAAAAAGAGATAGTTTCATTACTTCATTGCCCATTCTGATTACTTCAATTTTTTCTTCTCATTGCTATTGCTAGCATTTCTAAAATAATATTGTTTCATTCCTGATCTTATTGGGAAGGCTTCTACCTTGTCTCTATGACAGATAATGCTTGCTGATGGTTTTAGGTAGATGCTTCTTATCATTTTAAGGAAAAATCCCTTTGTTTCTGGCTGCTTGCTGTATTTTCTCCTTGATTTGGGAGCTCTGGAATTTGGCAACAATATTCCTAGTTTTCTTTTTGGGATCTATTTGAGGAGGCGATCGGTGGATTCTTTCAATTTCTGTTTTACCCTATGGCTCTAGAATATCAGGGCAGTTCTCCT
>CM053623.1:401239697-401286976 GCA_028646595.1 Phalanger gymnotis
ATCTCTTTGAGGAGGCGATTGGTGGATACTTTCAATTTCTATTTTGCCCTGTGATTCTAGAATATCAGGGCAGTTCTCTTTGATAATTTCTTGAAAGGTGATATCTAGGCTCTTTTTTTGATCATGGCTTTCAGGTAGTCCAATCATTTTAAAATTATCTCTCCTGGATCTATTTTCCAGGTCAGTGGTTTTTCTAATGAGATATTTGACATTGTCTTCCATTTTTTCATTCCTTTGGTTCTGTTTTATAATATCTTGATTTCTCATAAAGTCACTGGCTTCCACTTGCTCCAGTCTAATTTTTAAGATAGTATTTTCTTCAATGATCTTTTGGACCTCCTTTTCCATTTGGCTAATTCTGCCTTTCAAGGCATTCTTCTCTTTACTGGCTTTTTGGAACTCTTTTGCCATTTGATTTAGTCTATTTTTTAAGATGCTGTTTTCTTCAGTATTTTTTCCAGTACTTTTTTGGGTCTCCTTTAGCAAGTCATTGACATGTTTTTCATGGTTTTCTCACATCATTCTCATTTCTCTTCCCAATTTTTCCTCTACTTCTCTAACTTGCTTTTCCAAATCCTTTTTGAGCTCTTCCAAGGCCTGAGACCAGTTCATGTTTTTCTTGGAGGCTTTTGTGGTAGGCTCTTTGACTTTGTTGACTTCTTCTGGCTGTATGTTTTGGTCTTCTTTGTCACAAAAGAAAGATTCCAAAGTCTGAGCTGAATCTGAGTGCTTTTTCACTGCCTGGCCATGTTCCCAGCCAACTTACTTGACCCTTGAGTTTTTCTTTGGGGTATGACTGCATGTACAGTAAAGGGTACTTTGTTCCAAGCTTGAGGGGATGTGCCGTTGTTTTCAGAGCTATTTCTATACAGCCAGCTCTGCCACACCAGCACTCCTCCTTCCCCAAGAACCCCCAACCTGGACTGGACTCAGACCTTCATCAGGCTCTGCACTCTCCCTCTGATCTGCCGCTTAATTCCTCCCGCCAGGTGGGTCTGGGGCCAGAAACAACTGCAGCTGTAGTTCTGTAGATGCCCCACCTCCACTGCTTTATCATCTTGTTCCCAGAAGCTTTTCCCAGTAACCTTTTCTGGTCTCTTTGGTGTTTGTGGGTTGAGAAGTCTGCTAACTGCCACAGCTCACTGATTCAGGGCACTAGGGTCTGCTACACCTGGCTCCTGGTCTGGCTGGTCCTGCCACTGTCCAGGCTAGGTTCTGCTCCGCTCTGCTCCCAGCTCCGCATGTGATAGACCTTACCCCGAGACCATCCAGGCTGTCCTGGGCTGGAACCCTGCTTCCCTCTGCCACTTTGTGGGTTCTGCAGTTCTAGAATTGGTTCAGAGCCATTTTTTATAGGTTTTTGGAGGAACTTGGCGGGGAGCTCATGCTAGTCCCTGCTTTCCAGCTGCCATCTTGGCTCTGCCCCCCGATTGTACTGTTCTAATCATATCTTGTTTTAATCTGTGTTCTTCTAATTTGGTGTTGATTCTGGTCTGGCTGTAATACTTTTGTTGAATTGTTTCAGTCATGTCTGATTCTTTTTGAATCCTTTTGGGATTTTCTTGACAAAGATATTGAAATAGTTTGGCATTTCCTTCATTAGCTCATTTCACAGAGGCAAACAGGGTCATCTGGCTAGTAAATGTCTGAAGCGGGATTTGAGCTTGGGTCCCGCTGACTCCAAGGCTGGCACTCTATCCACTGCACCACCTACTTAACATACTAACTAGTGATTCAGAAATAATTACACAAAAGTAAATCATCACTTCCTGTCTCTAAAGCTATTGTCAATCTCTTTTGGGGAATGTTATGTACTGTTCGCCATGTACGGAATCTCTTGAACCTCTTAAAAAAAGTATCAATGACAAATAGATTTGAGGTTCTTATATAGTCTATAAGCCTTTGGACCCTTGTTTCTTAAATCTCAGTCATATTTAAAAACACACATTCTCTCTCTATATATATATTTATAATATGTATATATATATATGTATGTATTATACACGTATGTGTGTATACATCTCTATCTTCATCTTCCATTGTACCCATCTTTGCATTAAAGTCATGGGCTGAATAACAAAGTATATGTTGATTTAATTTGAAAGATAGTATTGTGCTCTTCACAGAATTTTTACTACCTCCTCATCCTCCTTAAGAGATACTTCCAGTACTGTTCATTGTGGGCCATCTCCAGTTGTTCTGATCTATACGTTGTGAATGGACCCAGATGGCTCTGGAGGAGAAAGTGAGCCCTCCTTCACTCAAATTTAGTTCACTTGCAAGTCATGGTGTCACCTTCCTTATGCCCTGGTCCTCTTCGAGGACAAATGACAAACAATTAGAACAAGAAGAACTTCCAATGCTATCCTTATTTTGGTGACTCTTTTGCTTATGTTCATTGTAAGCCCTATGATGCAAGGTGACCAAGTGTCTTATTCTAATTGTATTCCCTTTGCACATAAAATGAATGAACAAAGAAATGGAATGAAAAGTATTTTCATTTCCAACTTCTATATTTGCCTTTCCAAGGAAAGCCTGTGAGCCAGCCTTCCATTCAATACCACCTTCCTTATGCCTTGCTCTTTCCTCTGTCGAAAATTTGTTATACTTTATCTCCTTTAGCACTAATCATTTTGTTGCTTGTATTACAAAGATCTCACCCTAAAAAACACAGTTAGGTTAATGTGTATGGATGGACTACCTAAAAACTGCAGCCCTCTGGCCCCTTTACTGATATACTACCCTTCACGAAAACAGAAATAATCACACAGGATTGAGCATCATTTTGCATTTTTCTTTGTCTTGTGATATGTTAGCAATTCATCATCAGGTAGCCTTCCTACTCATAACTGCATGTACTCAGAAAGCACACACTCTCCATCATCTTTATGAACAGCTTTGTAAACATTAATGTGAGATGACTCCACGAAGTACATTGTAAGATAGTCATCCCCATTTGAGTGTAAGCCAATTTTGATCATGACTCTGAGTGGCTTTACCAAAGGGATGGGGCACTTGGGAGTCTATGGGTATGGACAGACATTAACCAGTGTCCCCTTCTCTGAACCTAAGACAGTTTGCTCTTGACCTTAGGACAGTCATTTGGGAAAGAACTGATGAAGGAACTTTTAGGAGAAGATGAGTATGTATACATGGAGTACATGAACAGGTAGTGTGGCCAGAGGGACAGGGAAACATGAAGCAAAGTGATGGCTAAAAGACACAGGTGTCCAGATAGATCAAGACCATTGTGATTAGGTGTCAAAGAGAGGAGTGAGCCAGTGACCTGTAGCCCCCAGGTCTTTGAGAGAGATATTTACCTGAGTTAATGGCACTCAGATGTCTCCCCCCAACCCTCAGGGTAATCTATCCTTCTGAGTGTCAATAAACTCTTCCCCTTCTTGAAGGAAAGCTGATTTTTCCTTGCTGGTTACCAATGGAAGTAGCTGGTGTGTACAATCTCTGTTCTTATCTGTTGCTTTTGATTCATATCTATTTGCTGACCATAAAAACAAAACAAAACAAAATATACTGTCCAGTGATTCTGACCCTGTTTCGTTATTTACAGCTTGAGGATTATAGAGACTTTTTTTTCCTAGCAGAGCTTGCACAGGTAGTGTTTAATAGGAGGGCTTTGGAGCCTGGAGCCAGAGAATCTTAGTGAGTTAGTGAGAGGTGCCAATGCTCCAGAACTTCTCTAAACTTTGGGCCTGAGTATCCTTCCCCCTCCACGCCCCAGTAAGTTATGAATTATTGAGCAAAAGTTATACCCTCAGTTGAAAGTATCTACGTGGCCTAGAGTGTTTAGTGGTCTGGCTTCCCTCCTGTCCACTGGTATTAGTCTTCAAGAACCCAAGATCGCCTCCATTACATGATGATGCATCAGAGTAAGATCATATGGGGGCAATTAAACTTTAATGTGCATGTAATGGAGGTCTGATATGTACATAGACCTCATCAGCTAAGCTGATGCTTCTCTACCTGGAAGATGCTGGGGCATTGTGTCCAGGAGGATCATGATGACATGCAGCAGAAGTACTTTGGAGATGTTGTGGAGGACACACATTCTTCTTCAAATTCTGGCTCTGGTGGGCCAGACATGTGGTTGGGAGGGTCCTTTTTTGATTGGCTTCACTGCTAGAACCATTGCATTGATAAGTTCAGAAAGGAACAAGTCAGCTTTGGCCACCTCTTTACCTTCAGCTGTCCTCTAGTGGTGCCATAGTGTCCAGTGAGAAACCATGCTGTAAGAGGAGGGGTCTTGTAGACTTCTTCTCCTTTTGAAGCCTTATGGTCCCTAAGAAACAGCTCTGGGTCCCTTCAGCCTTTCACTAATTCACATTCACTATAGGTACAGGGAGAGGAATCCCCAGTCATGGAGAGAGAGCCATAGGAGTCTAGGAGACAAAATCAAGGCCACAGCATTAATGCCCCAATGAACAAGAAAAGCTTGAACCAAAGACTAATCGGGGGATGAGGCCACCTTTGAGATGTGCATTTGGTAGGAACAATGCTGTATAGAAAATGAACTAACTTTTGAGCCTATTCCCTCAGAGAGGAGGCAGTAGAGGGGAGAGTATGCCCTGGGAGTATTGGGGAAAATGTTTGCGTGTTTATTCCCATTATATCTCTGAAGTCATATCTCTTTCTAAGAGCTAATTGGCATTAAATGATTAAATAGAACTGGGAGTGTCAGTCACTGGCCCCCATAACAAATGGGGTGAACATAGCTGTTGGGGTTTAGGCTGTTGACAGTAGGGAGAAGACATGTTAGGAACCCTTAGGGCGCATATCTGGAAACCTAAGGGCAATATAGCTTTCCTGGCTCTGAGAGGACCAGAACAAACATGTTTATCTGTCTATCTATCTATCCATTCATTTAGCTATCTATCTATAATTGTATGTATTATATATCACATATAACATATAATATAAATATATGCTACATATTTTATATGACAAAATATAGATTAAGGTAAGCAGTCATATAAATATTATATATATATGTATGCATGTGTGTATAGATGCATAGGTGTGTATAGATAAGTGTATGTATGTGTGTGTGTGTTTGTGTGTATACATATTTTAAAGAATGGGCCAATGAATTTATTTCAGGTGGATGAATTCCAAATTGGGCCCAGGAGGAGATCCTTCTTGTCTGGGTCCAAGGGAACAAAGGCTAGAGGGCTATACCTGACCTAGGGGGATTTAGGATGGCTACCCTAATTAACCTTAGTATAGAACAGTTTAAGGAACTTATGACTTGTTACTTTTATTTATACTTTCAATATACCTCGGTATATTATTCATGACTTTATTCTCTTGCTTATTATCAATGAATTCTCGAAAATAGATTCCAACCAACCATTTTCCTACCATCTACCCTGCCTGGTCCTGCCCCACATAGACCCCAGGGAACTTTCTGTCTACACTGCTCTTGGATCCTCCTCCCAGCTCTGAAACTCCTGCTCTGAAGTCTATGCTGTGCTGATAGGTGAGTGTCACGTGGCCTAAACATCATATGTGGACCACCACAGTCACATTTCATGGTGCACTCTGGCCTTTCTCTTGCTATCTATTCTGCCTGTTTTTACTTCCTCTAGACTACTGGCTCTTGCCACACACCTTACCTGTCCCAGCAGCCTCCACATCACTGGAATTTATCATCCATTCTGCTGCCATATATCTACTCTCCTGTAACAACAATGCTACTTGCAGCTACTGTGAAGGGGTAAGTCCAATAACACCAGCACACAGCCACTACACCTCCCTGGCCTTCCCTCCTCCATCATAATCAAATTAAAACTGTTATTTTTTTTTACCGGAAAGGACATGTCAATCAACTCTGATATGATTCAATTTACCGTGCCCTATGACTTCTATCAGCACATCCCTCCCTGGATTCCACTTCCCTTTGCGTGTTGTCTTCCCTATTGGAACATAATAAGGTCATGGAGGATAGAGATTATCTTGATTTTGTATTTGTGACTCCCATGTTTAGCACAGTGCTTGGCACATAGTAAGCACTTAATAAACACCTTTATATTTCTGTATTCATACACTATTTTGTTCCATAGTATTTGGAGGTGAATTTAGAAGGACAAAAGGGAAGTGGGTGCTAGGAAAGGACACTAGATATTGTGGCCATGACAGAATAGGGGCGATGGAGAGAGGGAAGGTAGAACTCAAGCACAGCGGAGGTTTGAAGTCAGGGAACTTAACTAGCTCGAGGCCAAACGGGTTCAAGAGGCTTTTGGTCTGGAGGCGAGGTGAAGGGACCAGAGGTGCTTGGTAAGGAGTGCAAAGTGGGAGAGTGTCGAGGCCAAAGGCAAGATGCAGAGCTGTTCTGAGAGGAGGAGCTGGTGTCTGGGAAGCTGACTCTGTTCAATGCTGCTTGAAGCCCAGGGCTGAATCATGGCATTTACTACTCAGGCCCTTTTCTGTGCTGTCCTTTAACTTTTACAAGACGGATTTACACTTGACTTTCTTCCTCTTTTTATTGATTGGTGCCTAGAGCTTTGTTTCCTGAAAGCTTATTTAGAACTAAATGTTCACTGCATCACATGGCTCACAGATGCTCTCCTACAGTGTGGATGCTCTTAGACCCCTGGCCTACCTGTACTATACGTTGATGCTTTTGGGGGAAATGGGGAATGGGGAGGGGAGAGCAACAGATCAGTACTGGCAAGAATTAAGTGTGAGATCCTGATTTCAAAATTTCCCTGTTTTCCCTCTTCCTCTCCTCACCCATTAAAAAAAAAGCAAATCTAGTTTCAGAGATGGTTTTCTTTTAGTTTAAGAAGCTAGATCATTTCATAATTTTTAGAGTTTTGATTATCTACTTGAGGATAACAAAAATCATAGCCTATAATAATGCCTGGTGTTATACAACACTTCAATATATTTGAGCTCATAACAACTGTGTGAGGTAGGCATCGTTACCCTCGTTTTACAGATGAAGAAACTGAGGCTTAGCTTAAGTTACCTAGGTACCCACAGTATCTAGCTGACTATTCAGGTAACCCCAGATCCTCATCTCCTCCTTGTCAGTCATCTACATAGAGACAGTTAGGTGGCACTGTGGATAGAGTAACTTGGGGTGAGGAAGACCTAATTTTGAATGCTGACTCAGATAATTATTAGCCATGTCATCCTTAGGCAAGTCACTGAACCTCTTCATGACTCAATTTTCACATCTAAAACAGGGATAATAATAGCATCTATTTCAGATGATCAAATCAAGTCACATATGTAAAGCACTTTGCAAATATTAGATCGCTCCATAGATCCTATCTCCTCTTCCTCCTATTGTATGCTATTATTTGCCCCTCGTATACCAGAGTCAGGCACTTTCTTTTTAGCCAACAATGTGATAATGGGACAAAATGATCCCTGAAAACATGCTAATAAGATGAATGTGACCCATTCCAAGCAGGAGAGTGCCTTGACTCCTTTGGGATGATGTCAATTAGAGAATTGTAGCAAACAGAGAAGTAGAATAAGAGAGATTTTTTTTAACAACTAAGAGTGGGGTGTTAAATGTCCCTCAAATCAGACCCTTCACACTGATGTCTATCCTGTTTACAAAACCCTCAAAGCACTGTTAACATCTATGTTTTGTCTTTTCTTTTTCTTCAGTCACTTCCAAATTTGACATACATCTACAGATTACTTACTCCCACTTTGTGAGAGGTCTCTTGTACCAAAGGAAAATAGAGTAAATGCAGTGACATCTGAAAGTGCACACAACATCTCTTACCTTAGTACATCTCTCTATTAAAAAAAAATAACAGAAATATATTTTCTTTCCCTCCTACCTCCCCTATCCCAATGGAAAAAAAAAGCCTTCCAAATTTCTTGTAACAAATATGCATAGTCAGGCAAACCAAGTTCCCTCAATGGCTGTATACACACATACATATAGATATATGTGTCTATGTAAATACATAAAATCTTATACATGCATATATGTGTGTATATATATTATATATGTATATCATTCTGCACCGTAAACTAATAACTTCTAAGTAATGAACATCATCAGTTCTCTGCATGGTCACTCCATTGAACTGGATTTTTAAGCTTTCAAAGTTGTTTTTTACAGTATTGTTGTATAAATTGTTCTCCAGGTTTTGCTCATTTAAGTCTTCATCAGTTTGTTAAAGTCCTCAAAATTGTTCACTGTTATAATATTAATGTTATAGTACAAATTGTTCTCCTGGTTCTGCTCATTGCCCTCTGCATTGGTTCATTGAGTCTTTCCATGTGTCTTCAAAATAATCTATTTCATATTTTTTTTTTTTGCTTTTTAGCAGGGCAATTGGGGCTAAGTGACTTGCCCAAGGTCACACAGCTAATACACGTGTCAAGTGTCTGAGGCCGGATTTGAACTCAGGTATTCCTGACTCCAGGGCCGGTGCTCTACTCACTGAGCCGCTTAGTTGCCCCCCCCTGCCATTTCCTCATTTTTTATTGCATGATAGTACTCCATCATATTTATAAACCACAACTTAGTCAGACCTCAGTTGTTGACATTCTAAGAAATCTTGTTTCTAGTTGTTGTACTATTTTTCCAGCACAAAAAGCTACTATAAAAGACCTTTTCCTTTTTCATTGATGTTTTAATAATGATGATGAAAATGAAAATAATAATGATAATAATAATAATAATAGCTAACACTTAGGGAGCATTTACAACATGCCAGGCACCATGCTAAGTACTTTAGAATTATTTTCTCATTTTATCCTCACAACAATCCTGGGAGGTAAGTGCCAGTACTACTACCATTTTACAGGTGAGGAAACTGAGTCAAAAGGAGGTTAAGAGACTTGCCCAGGGTCACATAGCTAGTAAGTGTCTGAGGTAGGAGTTGAATTCGGGTCTTCCTGATTCTAGGCTCGGTGCTCTGTCCACTGTTCTGCATATCAGTCAATCAAGCAAACATTTATTAAGTGCTTAGCATGTTCTGGGGACCTTATTAAGCACTGGGGATACAAAAAGAGGCAAAAGACAGACCCTCAAAGATCTTACAATCTAGCTGCCTTCTATGCACTTATCCACAGTCATTTGTGTCATAGCCATTGGTTTGCTTCATGGAAATATAGAATTTGAGAGTTTCAAGGGAACCCAGAGGCCATCCAGTCCAACCAGAATCTGTTGTACAAGTTACCAGACAAGAAGTCATCCAGTCTTATCTAGAAGACCTCAAAAGTTGGGGAACCACTGCATCTCAAAACAAGCCATTTTCACTTCTGCATATCTCTGCCTGATAATGTTTTTCCTTATATCATGCTCTCTGAAACTTACACCTACTTCTTCATTTGCTTTCAGTTCTGCCTTTTGAGGCCCAAGCAAAACAAATTTAGCCCCTTTTTCATAGAATTATACAGTGAAAACTGGGACTTCAAAGTCCAGTTTAATACTCTCATTTTACAGATGAGAAAATCGAGTCTTAGGAAAGTGACTAGGCCAAAGTCATATAGGTAGTAAGTATCAGAAGAAAAATTTGAACCTAGATTCTCTGACTCCAGAGCCAGTACTCTTTCCACTGTGTGACATTGTCTTCTTGAGAACCTTTTCAATTCTCAAAAACAGTTATCCAGTTCATTCTAAGCTTTCTCTTTTCTAGGCTAAACATTCCTAGTTCCTTCAAACCAGTCCTCATCATGATATGAAGCTGAGTTCCATCACTATCGCAGATACCTTTCTCTGAACACTCTCCAGATTATTCACATCTTTCTTAAAACAGGGCACCCAGAACTAAACCAAATGTTCCAGATATGGTTTTTCTAGGACATAGAGGAGCAAGAATGTGACACCTTGGCAGTTTTGGACACAGTGTCTCTCTTAAATTCTGCCTTCCATGCCATTAGCTTTCTTGGCTGCTGTATCATACTGTTAACTCATATTGAACTGGCGGTCCACTAATACCTCTTGATCTTTTTCAGACAAACTGCTATTTAGACACGTGTCTTCCTTCTTTTTCATGTAAAGTTAATTTTTAAAAGCCTTATTGTATATATGTCATATTTTCCCTCCTAAATCACAAGCTCTCTTAAGAGGAAGGATTCTATTGCATTCATCTTCGAATCCCTAGTATTTAATAAAGTGACCTAAACATTAGGCATTTAATAACTGCTCGTTGAATGAATAAATGAATGTTGGACATATTCTTTTCTTGGGAATTAGTCTGTTTCCCAATATATGTTTTACCCAGGCAATAATATCAAGGCAAATACTTTCTGTATTTCATATTTGGCAGCCAAGGTTTCTACCTGAAAAAGCCCGGCTCACATTAAAAAGAGAATTCTTCTGAAATACTTTATTTGAGGTCATTGTGCAATTACTCAGAGAATCATTTGAATGTAGGAAGCAATGCAGAATTGCTGGGCTACTGACTTCCAAACTTCAGGGAAGCCTTGAGATGCCAAGGAATGCAATCACACCACATTAGCAGTGATTTATGGACTGCTGTACTGAGTGAACAAAAAGAAAATCAAAGGCTTTTAACAATGAAAATGTAAACTATACTCTTAAAATGACTTTTAAGAGCATTAAGATGAAGTTGCTGCCTGTGTCAAATTATTTCCAGCAACGACTTCAACCCTGAATCCCATTCTTCATCTGAGTATGCCACAAAGATCTTTTATCATCTCTTTATAATACGAAACTACATGAAATAGGAAGACTGCAATCAGCTTGGATGCAAATAGAGTATATTTGCTCCCAGCAGATCAGATGAAAGTTGAAGGAAAACAGATTTAAGGCAGAGTGATAACAATATCTGATCTAGCAGACCCTGAAATTGCATTGGCTTAGAAGAGACCACACTTTGGAGAATCACATTAACTTTCCAGTATGGTTTGGTTATACATAATTCCGTGTCATATTGATTTGCAATGATAGTTTATACAACTTGGTAGGATAAGGACAGAGATTTTTAGTATCATATACACCTGGTCTTATTTTTGGCGAGAGAAATTCCAAATGGTTACTCATGCAAATATGAGTCGAAAGCAAAAAGAATATGACTTTATGTTCATGTGACCACATTTTGGATTTGGGGGGAAAGATAATGCAGAGTAATGCAGTGAAATGATTTTGACTGTAACATATACCATGGGGATAGAGCTCAGATCTCAGTTGTCCCACAGCCAACTTTCAGGGCAAGCCAAATAGCCCCAGAGCAATGGGTGAGTTTCTTCTAAATGTGGAGAGGCAAAGCCATGGATACAACCACGGAAAGATGGTATTAAGGAAATGGGACGGGATGTGAATTTGACTCTACCTCAGATGCAATGCAAACACGGGAGCCACATTTCAGGCCCTCTCCAGTGAGAAGAATCTGCGATGTTCCATAGGCATGTATTTATGTTGCAAAGGAATATGCTTAAAAACAAGTGTATTACCTGAAAGATCCCAGAATCCTAGAGCTATAAGGGATTTTAGAAACCAACCAGCCTAATTTTGAATGAATTCCCTCAGCAATATTCTGAACAAGTGATTATCTGATCTGTGCTTAATTAACAGGAGACTCATTACTTTATGAAGCAGTCTATTCCATTGCTGGACAGTGGCAGTTATTAAGAAGTGCTTCCTGATATTCAGCAGAGATGTGGATCACTACAATTTTCTCCTCTCAGAGCTAGCTCTGTGCTCTGGGGCCAAGCATAATTCTGTGTGGCAGCCATTCAGATATTTGGAGACAGGCAGGGATCATACCTACTTGGCTAAATGCTCTCTTTTTCAAACTAAATGACCAAAGTTCCTTTGTCAAGTATTATCTAATAAATGTTTCCCAGACATTTTACCATATTAGTTGCCCTCTTGTGGATAATCTCCAGATTGTCAAAATCCTTCCTAAAACATGGTGGCCAGAACTGTATGCAATATTACAGATGAGGTTTGATCAGAGAAGAATAAAGAAGAACTCCCACCTTCTGTGTTCTAGAATTGATGCCTGTCTGAATATAACCCAACACAACCTTATCATTCTTGGTTGTTATGTTACTTTGTTGGTTTCTATTGAGCTTCCAGGCCACTCAAACCTCTCAGTCTTTCTCTCTTGAATTATTGTCTGGCCACATTTGCCCATTAAATACTCATGCATATGACTTTCTTAATCCAAATATTGAATGATCCATTGATCAGTAAGTAGCCCATGGCTTAGAGATGCAGCTTCTGAATCAGTTTCAATATTGAGGGCTTCTCTCTAATAATACCCCAATATGACTTTTGTTTATTTCCATCTAGAATGTAGTCCATTGGGATATTTGAATGTGGCTCATTTCAAGCTCTTCTCTATGGGCTTTCCTTTATGTAAAATATGTTGATTACACTCAACAAAGAACACGGAGCCCATAGAGTGTTGAAAAACCTTTTCTCTATGCAGGGTCCTACTTCCCCCAGGAACACACATAATTGATCAAACTTTGAACATCATGCTGGTGTTGAGGCCTCTCCTTCAAATAGGGAAAGAATTCAAGGTTGTTAAAAAGTTCAAGAAATCTACTTTTGTGTTCTCTTCCCTAGAGATTTATGGTAACTCTAGAACTATTTGTCTCTCTCTAATCTGAGGTCTCTCTAACCTGAGAGACAACTCAGGGTTACTAGAGATTAGATTCCTTTATCTTGGACCTACACAATCTGCCTGACTCACAGTATCAATGAAGACTAAGATTGGAGCTTCCTCTTTTATACCATGGCTCTGTGCCATTATTCTTTTATTTATGTTCCTCTAGCAACTGGCTTAGAATCTCAGAGTTAGAAGAGTTCCTGAGCAAGAAACATTTTCACTATAGATCTCAAGTGGTTATTCAGGCCAGACTAGAAGACTTCCATTGGTGGAGAATTCTCTACCTACCAAGAATGCCTGCCTTGCTTTAGTAAATAGCAATATGAAATAGTACATAGGGAGCCGGTCTCAGAATCCAGAAAAACTGCATTTAAATCTGAGTCTAGCACATACTAGTAGTATGAGCCCAGGTAGGTCCCATAGCTTCACAGTGGCCCCAAGAAACTCTTAAAATTAGTTTTTAAGTCACAGAAAAGCTGCTTCCTCCATTGGTAGAGGGAAATTCATGCCTCAAAATTCCATATATCAATACTGAGATTATGGATTTAGACCAAAAAAGTCCCAAATGTCAGGACGTTTCTCCTTATATTGAGTTAAAATCTGTCTCTTAGCAACTTTCAACCTTCACTCCTAGTTCTTTCCTCTAGGCACATCCCAATTTGCTCTGGTTCTCATTGATTGGAAAATAGGCCCCTGCCAAAGCACCACTTAATGGTTACTTTTGGGGCCCCCCTGGCTTAGAGTGAATGTAAATAATAATTGTTCCTCTTCTGGCCTGCAACCCTGAGGGTCTTCCCCTCCCAGTTTGATTTTTTTTTTTTTGGATTAAAGGGACCATCCCTTGACTGACTTTTTAAACAGCCTATTCACTGAATGGGTGTTACCTCACTCAAAGTGAGAACTTGGAAAGACCTTAGGTTAAAAAGGGCAAGGTGTTCCACTGCATTTTGGGCCATCTCCAATCATACTGATCTGTATCTGGCCACTGGACCCAGATGGCTCTGGAGGAAAGAGTGAGGCTGGTGACTTTGCACAGCCCTCACTCACTTAAATCCAATTCATTTGCAAGTCATGGCATCATCTTCTGGATGTCATGGTCTTCTTCGAGAATGAAGGACAAACCACAGGCACAGACAGAGTAAATATTGTTTCATTTGTTTCAGTAATGTCTGATATTTCATGACCCCACTTGGGGTTTTCTTGGCAAAGATACTAGAATAGTTTGCCTTTTCCTTCTCCAACTCATTTTACAGATGAGGAAATGGAGGTAAAAAGGGTTAAGTGACTTGCCCAGGGCACACAGCCAGTAAATGTCTAAGGCTGAATTTGATGAATTTTTCTGACTTTAGGTTAAGCGCTGTCCACTGTGCTACCTTGCTGTCACAGAGTAAATTTACTTACTTTTATATGACAGCCTCTTGATTTCAAAAAGAGCAACTCTGCCTTCTCTAACTAGTTTTTTGCCTAAGCTAAAGATGCCTAGTTGTTGCTTCTCATGTGGCAAAGTCTCTAGGCCTCTCATCAGCCCTCTTATGTTACTCTGGATGTGCTCTATTTTGTCATGTCCCATAGTCCTATCTATGATGTGACACACAGGACTTAATAGTCAGCTCCAGAAACCGGAAGAAAATCCAGAAACTGGGGAAGAGAGAGAGTAAGCATAAAAGTGAGTATTGGGGTAAAAGTCAAAGGAAGGAGAAACAAAACTGATTTTATCATTTTGGGCCACATGAACAGAAAGAGGATTAGAAATTTGGGAAACAGATAACAAGGCCTTCATATATAATAGAAATGGGAGACTTCAATTATCCTTACATCTGTTGTAGCACTCTTTCTGTCTCTCTCTTTTTTCTCCTCTCTGTCATTGTCTTTCTGTCTTTCAGTGGCTCTGCCTCTGCCTCTGCCTCTGCCTCTCTCTGTATCTGTCTGACTCTCTGATTCTCTGTCTGCATCTCTGTCTCTCTATTTCTCCATCTGCTTCTGTCTCTCTCTCTCTCCCAAAAGCAGAACAACTAAGAACTTTTTGACTTGCCTTGGTGAAAATTTCATACTTCAAAAGGCAGAGGAGTCAATAAGAAGAAGGCCTATTTGGGATCTAATTCTCACAAGAAGGAATTCGTTACTGAAATGGAAATGATGAGGACTTTGTGGAAGGCTTTAGCCTAGATTTTTTTTTGTAGAGGAGAAGAAATTGGAGAAGAGGAAATAGTTTGACATGAACTCTAGATTTTGAAAAAGCAGATTTCAAAGGGTTCAGTGGAAAGGGAGTTAAGTTTCCATGGACTTAAATGCTTCAGGGAAAGTTAGTCCAAGAGAGTTGAGAAATATTCGACAATGAAGTTCTGAAGATACAAAGGGAAAATATTCCAATGAAGAGGAAAAATGGGATTTGTCTGAAGAGGCCAACGTGGAATTCTTCAAACAGCAGTGGTTCATTTTCAGTCAGAGGTCATGCCCTTGATGAAGGTCTAGCAAAGGAGACTGAAAAGAAGTCTAATAGGTAGGAGGAAAATCAGAAGAGAGTGGTGTCCTGAAAATGCAGAGAGAAGAGAGTGTTAAGGAGAAAGGGACTTAGAAGCCATATGTTCATTCCCCTAATTTTTATAAATAAGGAAACTGAGGAATATAATGGCGAAATGACTTGTCTAGAATCACACAGATAGTAAGTGTGTGAAATGAGGTTTGAAATCTGTCTCTAAGTCCCAGTACCCCAGTAACTGCCCTGTGTTGTTGCAAATGCCTCTCTTCAGTGACTTTTGGATCACTGACTATTTTTATTCTTTAGAGCTTATGGTTATGTTATAATCATATGGTTATGTTATATATAAAACATATGGTTATGTTATATATGTACATATATACATATATACATATGTATATGTATGCACATATATATGTATATATATACATATAAAACATATAGTTATGTTATAATCAACAGGTTAGAGAATTAGTAGAAGATTATTGGATTTAAAAGGCTAGATTTCTTGGGCAGGGAGAGGTTTCAAATCATAGATAATGCAACACAATTTCTGAAATACAATCCAGCCTACTTTCTCTCTCATTCAGTTCTGGGCTGAAATTCATTATTCATTTTCAGGATTTCTTCAAGATAAATGTACTAAAGGGCTAACTCAATGGGCCATACATATAACTGTATATCACAACATAGACAATTTGGTTTTTAAAAAATTACTAAATTTAACATGAAATAAACAAAATTGACCTGTTTTTGCATGTCTCTTCTAAACTTTCTTCTGTTCTCTTCTCTGTATATTTCGGTGCTTCACTGATATTCTTTTCTCCTTTTTCTGTTTTTTAAAATCACTTGCTATTGCTATCTTCCAACCACCTTCCCCAAAATCGAAACTCTCACTCATAATCATGAAGTATAACCAAGTCAAACAGATCAACGTTTTGGCCATTTCTCTATATTTGGTACTTTCTAGTCTAGCACCTCCCCATCAAGAGGCTGGTGATCTACTTCTTCATTTTTCTAAGTCTCGATGGGTCATGAATTGATCAGTTCTGAAGTCTTTCAAAACTGTTTTTATTTACATGATTGTGATTATTGTATAAATGGTTTTCCTGAATCCATTCACTTCACTCTGCATCAGTTCATGAGTCTTTCCAGATTTTTTCTGGATCTATCATATTTGTATTTCTTATAGAATAATAATATTCCATTTTATCCATATGTCATTATTTGCTTGGTCATTCCCCAATTGATGGGCATTCACTTTGTCACCATTTTTTTATGTAAGAAAAAGTGCCATTATTTTGTACATATGGATCATTTTTCTTTGTCTTTGTCCTTATTTTGGGGAATGGGCCAGGTAGAGGCATAACTGGGGCAAATGATATACACAATTCAATAACTCGGGGTATGGTTCTAAATCGTTTTCAGGAATGATTGAGCCACTTCAGCAAAAGGCATAAATGTTCCTGATCTCCCACAGACCTTCCAATAATTGCCATTTTCCTTTTTTTTTTTTGGTCATCTTTTCCAATCTGAGTGTAGAACCTTAGAAGTGCTTTAATTTTAATTTCCTTTATTATTGGCAATCATGAACATTTTAATTTTTGTTCATAGCTTGAGTTTTTCTTTGGAAAATTACTTGTTCATATTATTTGACTATTTATCTTTTGGGGGAGTGGCTCTTGTTAAAATATATTGGTATCGTGTGGGATGAAAAATCAAATAATGGGAGAGGCGTCTCTAGGTAAAAGCGAAGTGAATTCATTGGATACAACCTCATGAGGTGGGTGTTACATCTCGGTACTGTACTAGAGAGTGAGGCAAGGTACAAAGAAAATGCATTGGTAAATATACCCTAACGCAAAGAGCCCCCCCCCTTCCCCACCCCCATCCCTTCTTGCCATTGCCTGGAAGGTGGGCTTACAATCTAGGCACAAAAATCTAGACAAAGAACCAGGAAATCAGACAGAGCCAATCTATACATACTTCCCTTTTTTGGCTACTGATGTGGCTATGATATGGCTAAGGTAAAGAGAAGGAATGAGGAGGGAGAGAGGAACCTTCCTGGAGCAGAGAACAAACAGCTCACAGGTAGTACATTATCTCTCAATTTGGTAAAATTCTTGTGTAGCACTGAGAGGGGGAAGGGAAGGGCACCTACAGCTTCAGGTCCTGACCTTCCAGAAGTTAGGTAAGTCACTACAAGGTTAAATTCCAAGCCTCTCCTACTCCCTTAGACATTCCCCATTCTAGAAATATGAGAAGAGAGTAGCCCCTATATTCTTACCTTGTGAAGTCTTCACAAATTATATCCCTCTCACTCAGTATTGACTTCTTATATTGTAACAACAATCCAGCTAGCAGCTTCTGTAGGGGTGTAAGACCCACCAACATCCAGCACACAGAAAGCTGCCACTGCAGGTTCTTTGATCTGTTTTACTAAGGAAAGTAACTGTAAGGGGTTAACAATCTCAGTTTAATCAAACATACATATATCATTCACTTAGGTCAGGGGGAAAAGATTAGCCCCCTGAACTTCAAGGCAAATACAAACAGAAATTACAAACATCAACAGACAGACCTTGTCTGATTCAAATCACAATTCATAGTTACCAGAGAAGCACCAACAACTTATCTGTCTGAGTTACAAAGCCGGGGGGCAGTTACAGCTTGCTCAGAGTCTCGACACTCTTTCTATGAGTGTGCCCCAAAAGTCAAACATGAAGCTTCCCTCAACTATATCCTGTTCAGAGCCCTGAGGGCTCTAACTTCATCCAGGCTGGGTGTGTGAAAGTTCCCCATCCCTCATATCACATCATATACAATTCAATGACTCTTGTCTTAATTGTCTTAGTGCTGAGAAAGTCCAAGACAAAGACAGCAAAAAGGTTTCCCATCCATTCAAACAAAAGGGAGACTTGATAGTCTTAGCATCCCAAAAGGGAAGAATAGGGATAAGTCTGATTGCCTTAATATATGTATATATATATATATATATATATATATATATATATGTATGTATGTATATATATCTGCTAAGATTTTTTTTTAGCCAGTTAACTGTTTCTGTTTCTCTTCTAATATAACTATGTTGACTTTGCTAGTGCAAAATCTTTTCAATTTTATGTCATAGGTTCCAGTTTTTCTTTCATGATATTTTCTATCCTTTGTAGAGTTAAGAATTCTGTCCCTCTCCATAGTGGCGAGAGGTATAATTTTTCCTCCTCTAATTTTTAAAATGATATGATCTTTTATATTTAAACATACGTAACAGCAGGCAGTTTTCATCCTCTTAATTTTTCCTATGTGGACTTGTAGACAAAATTATTTTTGGGTGATCGTAAATCTCATTTAGGAGGCTCTGCTATGTTCTGAGGCTTTAAGCAATCAGCACAACTTCAATCACAAACCATACCATCTGTGGTACCTCACTATCTTTTGGGTATCCATATTTTATTTGAATTCTGCATTAGAAGTCCTCCGGAACAATGGTAAACACCTTCAGCAACTACCCATTTTCCTATTTATGCCTTGCTTTATGTTGATAATCAGAGAACTATTGAACAAATTTATTTCTGTCATTGTATCTATCAAGCAATCTTGAATAATTGTGATGTACATATATATGAGACACTTTGTTGCCTTTAAGATGGCATTTTGCTGTACTGAGCCAAATGAGCTCCATGAACTTTTGTAGATGCTGGGGATATGAAGACAAAAATGAAAGCCCCTATTATAAAGGAGCTTCACATTATATAGAAGACAACATGAACTAATGCAATTATGTAAAAAATAAATATTTACAAAATTGATACATATAATTTTAGAGAGGAGTTGCTAGTACTAGGAGTTGGGGCTTGAGATGAGTTTTGAAGAGAGAGAGAAAAAAGAAATACTAGAACACCTAGTTCAGTCTTTAGAAATAAAGAAGGCACAGGCTTGTAGACTTACTTCAGAGGATCCTCACCTAAACACCATCCATGTTTTTTAATGAAAATAGAAAGATTCACTGAATATGGTGAAAATTAAACAATATCACAAAAATGAAATTGGCAATATTACTATACATTATTCATTTATTACCATACATTACTTGCCTTTATACACACTCTCTTTTCACCCTCTTTGGTACAACCAAGTTAACCTCCTTGCTGTTTTCACACATTACATCCATCTTCTGTCTTCAGGTCTTTGCATGGGCTGTCTCCTATACCTGGAATTTACTCTTACCTCTCCTCTGCCTTTTAGAATCCTTGGTTTTCTTCAAAACTCATGGGGAGAATCTTATGCAAATAAGCTTTGAAACCTTGGTTATATTAATTTGCCTCTTTAAGAAGAACCATTCTTCCAGGTCTTTAAATGACACTAAAAAAAGTCTTCAAGTTTATTTATAAGAAGAATGTCAATACTGATGCGGTTGAGTTCCTCTAATGGTATGTTAACTCACTGATCATTGTATAAAATTTTACAGTTAGAGTAAAGATTTTTAAATAATTTTTAGGCAGTCCCAAAACTTTGTAATTCTTCTTATTCCAACCTTCTGCTGTAGTTACTGAAGTGGAAGGTGGTCACTTTCTATTTTTGTTTTGTGTTGTGGACAGCAAATAGTCTGTTGCTGAAATCATGATATGCTTTTCTGGCTAACTAGAAGCTTCCAGAGGTATACATCACTTTGCCATTGCCTCTGAGGGTCCAAGATGACCTTCACCATGATAAGCAATCCATGTGAGACTTGTAGAGGGTATACAATTATAAATTTAAGTAACCCTGTAGTGAAATTGAAAGGTAGCCTGGTATAGCAGAGAGAGAGATTTAGCTTCAGAGTTAGGAGACTTCAGTTTAAGTCCTGCATTTTTCATATACTATTTATGTGACCTTGGGCAAGTTTTTCAACTTCTTGGTTATCCAACAATAAGTTGGATAATAGCTGCCAAATTGAATTGACAGAGGGAGACCCCTATATGGGGAGCTCAGAAACTGATGAAATTGGGTCCAGGAAAAATAATCTATGTAGCTAAAACACCCACAACTAAGCACAGTATAGTAGAAAGAGTTTCGGAAAGACTGAAAGAGGACATCAGGAAACCTTGATTCTAATCTTAGCTAACTAGAGAGAGTTACTATCTAGATAGAGTCACAAAGTAGATAGAATTGGCTTCTCAGGATCTCAGCTGCCAGTTCTTAATCTGTGAAAATGGGCTGAAGGGCTAGACCAGATGATTCTCTGTTTTCCATTCTAGCTCCTAATTATGTAATTCTAGGAACCTACAAATCACCTTACTTCCCTCATCTGGAAAATGAAAACTATAATTTTTACCTAGCCCATCTCACATGGTAGTTGTAAAGCTGAAATGAGAAGTAATCGGTCTGAAAAGGTTTCGAAACAAGCATTTCAAATGCAAATTATGTTTGAATTTTAGAAGCTTCTGGTTCTAAAGATGGGGAGCACACAGTTTACCTTATTTGTGAGGCTTAAATACCTGTGTTATTGATTTTTTTTAGAATGTTCACTATTCTCTTGATCCATTAGAGACTAAATAGTGAAGTCAAACCCAAGGGCACAGAGCTATTTAACATGGAACATAGCAGAGAGAACACCTGTACACCTGAACTACTAGCAAGTTGGTTAATTCCATGTTGAGGACTCAACTCATCATTAAAGAAAATAATGATTTCTAAACCATAAAATATTGAGCCCATGGTTAAACAATAAATAGAGCCTTATTCGACAAATTTAGTTCACTTAAATCACCAAATGCATAGTAATTAATTGATTGTAAGACACTGTGCTAGTTCTGGGGGATACAAAGATGTGATAAACCAGAGACCTAGCCATATATGTTAATAATTAAGGCACAGGGTAGAATGAGATAAATGTAAAGGAAATATTCAGATAACTACCATGAGAGAACTATGTGACTCCCCTTCCTCAGGGGGATGCAACATGTGCCTATGATGAGAGCAATCAGTGGTCTTGAGAGGAAGCCTGTTCCTAAGGAAAATGAAGGTGGAGTCCAAACCATGAGTATAAAGCAAAATGCAGGGCCAGAGCAGGGACTAGATTAATATGGTGAGTTGGAAACAAGGAACCAGGGGCAAGAATCTAGTTTTCAGACCAGGAAGCTCTGTGCAGAGTTGAAGAGGGACACTATCAGAGGTGTTGATGAAAGCATTGTTTGGCTACCTCCTATGAATTCTACCTTTGAATCATAGCAGTAAGTATTCCCAATTCCTGTTTTGTCTTGAAGTGTAGCTCTAAGGAATATGCTGCTTAGTGTGCCAGGACACCTCTTTGTCCCATTCAACTAAAAAAACTATGAGTCTATAAAGGTTTCAGCAAAGGGAAGGAAACCTAGAAGAGGAGATGCCTATGCTGGGTCTCAAAAGAAGTGAGAGATTTAGAAAAGGGGAAATTGATGAATTGCAGATTTAATCAATCAAGACATGGAGGTGGGAGGTGGGGAGAATGATGAGTCATAGAGTACATGGAAGGGAGTGTTTAGAAGGCTACTATATAATGGCTCTGGTAAGAGCAAATGAAGAATTAAGCTAGGGTGGTTGTAAATAAAGTGGAAATGCATGGTATGATGTGAGAGATATTGGCTAGATAGAATCAACAGAACTTGGCAGTACTGTATTAGATGCATTGAGGGAGAGAGAATGAAGTGAAAGATAACATTAAGATTATAAGTTCAGGTGATTGCATAGAGAGTGATATTGCTTGCAATGATAGAAAAAGTAGGGAAGGGAAGATGCATTCAGTTTTAGACTTACTGAGTTTGAAATTCAAGAAGGACATAGAGTTGGAGATATCCAAGACATGGTTAAATAGCTGTCTAAGAAAGTTCTGAGTATGGGATTTAGATTTTGGACAATGGTTTAAGATACAGAAATGACATTTCTGCCCAGGAATGGAGTACATTTAACAAAGGCTAGTGAAACGTATTTGCCTGATGTCTTGCAAACCTAATAGAAAGGATTTTAAAAATAAAATCAATGTGGAATGAAAAAAAACTGTTTGCATGTGTGTGTGTGTGTATTCACACACATATATGTATATTATATGTATCTACCAAGAAAATAGTTACAATATAGGAAGATTAGTTGAGACACGGAAATATGTAGGACACAAAATTTCTCCCCCTACCCAAAGAAGAGGTTAAAAACCCCAAAAGAAACAAAAATTATCCACAAATGTCCAGCTTTTGGTTAAGCAAGATAAAGTTGAAATACGAACACAAAGGTGCAAATTTGACCTGATAGCTATCACTAAGATTTGGTGGAAATCCCTGACTAGACTATGTGCTTTATATACTCTATACTTTATTAAAAAGAAGCAGGATATAGAAAAGAAGATGAACATGGGGAACGTTGTATATTAAAAACATATTCTCATGAGCAAATCAAGGAAGCAGTAAAGAGGAGGCATTTCGGCGAAGATCAACAGAGGGAGAAATAGAAGTTATTTCGTCACGGAGTATATTATAGAACACCTGGGCAATAGAAGAGGTGTTTGGGAAACATCCAAAGCCTGGCACAGAGTTATGATAGAGTAGTGATGGGAGATTTTAGTTATCCAGACATCTTCTGGAATATTCTTTCTTACCAAAAATGAAGCAACTAATGAGTTCTTGACTTGCTCACCATAATTTCATCCTTCAAAAACTGCAGGAATCAAGCAGGGGAAATTCTTTTCTGGATATGACTTTATTAGGGAGGAATCGTTTCTGGAGTAGAGATGATGGGAAGCTGCTGAGGAAGTGATCATTTCCTCTTAAGAGTTTGTGAAAGAGAAGGATATAGCCAGGTATCATTTGACACGCACCCTAGATTTTAGGAAGCAGATTTCAAAAGGTTTATATAAAGGATCCCAGGAATTAAAACTCCACAGTATGAAATTCTGATTATCCTGGAAACAACAGAGCAAAAATGGTTAACTAGGAGTTGGTTTTCTAAGGTAAGAAAGATAGCAAGAGAGATGCTAGTACCCTTTGATGAATTCAAGTCACCTAGCTAAGGCGGGCCACATGCTTAGATTCTGAAAGAACTGGCAAATATGATTGATAAGCCAGCATCAGTGATAGCATCATGAGGAATGGAAGAGGCACAAAAGGACGGGAAAAAAGGTAAATGTTATCTTCCCAAAAAAGGGAGGAGAATACCATTTGTAAATCATAAGCCAGTGAGTTTAATTTTGATTCTTGCGGAGATTCTGAACAGATTGTGAAGGATATGATTAGGCAATATCTAAAAAGGGAAGCAGTAATTTCCAAGAACCACCTTAGCTTCATCAAGAATATGCCATGCCAGACTAAGCTGATTTCTCCTTTTTGGGAATAGTGTTTCTAAACTAATAGATCAGGGGAGTTTGATAAAGATAATTTTTCTAGGTTTTAGAAAACATTTGATAAAGTGTTTTATATTATTCACGTGGAAAAAATATGGAGAGATATGAGCTAGATGGTAATGCAGTTAGACAAATCTGGAACTGGTTGAATAACCAGACTCAGAGAACCATTGCTAATGGATCAATGTCAGCTTGGCAAGAGGTCTCTAGTGGAATGTTCCGGGGAATCCAAATTTAGTCTTGCAATTATAGAATACATGCATATTATATAATACATATATTAACATATGCATATATAAATATACACATATTATCATTTACTTGGATAAATGTATAAATGATGTAGTTATCTAATTTTTAGGTGACACAAAACTGAGAGAATTAGGCAAAATCTAGTTAGAATGAATTCATTAGGGCAGCTGGGTGACTCAATGGATAGAATACTGAACAAGGAGTCAGGAAGACCCAAGTTCAGGTCCAACCACAGGCACTTACCAAGTGTGTGACCCCGGCCAAGTTAATTAACTTCCATTAGCCTCATTTTTCTCACCTGTAAAATGGTCATGATAATAGCACCTACCTCCCAGAATTGTTGTGAGGATAAAATCAGATGATATTGGTAAACTTAAGGCACTGCATTTGTTCTAGCAATGATAAGGATGGCTAAATGTAAAGTCTTATATTGGGTTAAAAAGATTAACTTCACAAATTAAAATTAGGGAAGGCATGGTTTGTCTGAAAGTTTGTCTGAAAAGGGTCTTTGTGTTTTAGTGAATTAAAATGAATGAAGGAAAAGAAAACATTTATGTAGTGCTTCCTATGTGCAAAGCATAATACCAAGTTCTGGGAATACAAATAGCAAGCAAGACAGTCCTTCCTCTCAAGGAACTGGCATTCCAATAGAGGAAGACAGCATAGTTAGGAAGTTTCAGCAGCAAGTCACATGGAAAAGCATCATAGTCCCTGGGGTGCAGTAGTAAACAAGATCTTTAGTGTTATCTCTATTGATTAAAAAAATACCCATTTTTGATGTTGAACAAGTTGACAGTGCCATGGACTTTTCTTTTTGGCAGAAGTGTCTTTTTCTGGGTCTTTACTACTACTGAGAAGGCAGAAGCATTTGCCAGTTCATATTTCCCCAAGGGTTAATTTCATGATAGCTGCTAGGGTTAGCACAGAAAAAGACCTGGAGGTTTGTGGCACTGATATCTCCATGGATTGTGGGCTCAGAGTCTTGCACTGTCTCCATTGGAATCTTAGGGGAGGTGGTGGTTGAGATGTTCGTGGGTATTTGACTTGTCTATTCTAATACGTGCCACTTGTTTCTCAGGGTTCCTTGCTGTTTCATTTAGGCTAGCTTGTCTATTTTGGTGGTAACAGTTGGTTGGCAGTTGATTGGGGATGGCTTGCCCCCTCTCCATAAAGGTTGCTCCCTGGGATCCTGCCCATGGGAGCTGTCTAGCAGCAGAGCTAGTGGTTGGGGGGACACTTCTATTGCTGGAGCTCTCGGGTTTACTGCAAATCCAAATATGAGTCAGCAGTATGCTGAGGCATTTGAAGCAACTGTTGAGATCTTGGGTTTCATAAAGAGAGACGTAGCTTCAGTGGAATAGGGAGGCCATAGTTCTGATTGTATTCTACCCTGGTCAGACCACATATGGGTATCATATTCAGTCTTGGGTGTCATATTTTAGGAAGGACATTGACAAATGTGAGAACATTCAAAGGAGGACCATCAGGATGATAAAGGACCTCCAGTCCATGTCATACAAGGATCAATAGAAGGAAATGGGCATGTTTTACTTGGAGAAGAGAAGGCTGAAGAGGGAGGATATGATTGATGCATTAATAAAATGTGAAGTCCTGTTATGAAAAAAAGGGATTAGACTTGATAGGTTTGGTCTAATAGAGTCAAAATAGGAATACCAGGTGGAAGCTAGAAGCAAACAAATTTAGGCTCACTATTAGAAAAACACTTTTTAAACAGTTATAGTTGCTAAAATAGAATGGGCTGTCTTGGAAGGTAATGGGTTCTCTGTCTTTTGGGGTCTTCAGAAAGAAGATTATTACGGGCAGGATAATTTATGTTATAATTTATATTATACATGTATTTATATATTACATATAGTTTATATTATGTTATGATTTATATTTTATGTATTATATACATCATATATAATTATGTTATAATTTAGTGGGGTTTCCTTTCAGACATATGTTGGACTGCATTTCCACTGGATTCCCTATCAATTCTAAAATTCTATGAAAAATAGTAAATTCAGGATTGGAATGCTAGAGAGAAGATGTAGCAGTGAGCACCTAGGTGAAGGTAGAAAGTATAAATATGTAATAGTATTTGAGGAGTTTCTCTAGCTATATCTGGCCATTTCTGAGTTGTGACAGAAGAGGAAGATGATGGGAGATACCCAGGTATCAGCATGGTTAGTTTGGGAATGATAGAATGAGGAAGCATGGATTTAAAGGCAGAGGAGGGTACATTATGGAAATGACTATTGGATCAAAATGAGTAGGGCGAGTAGTGAAGTCAGAAAAAGGTTTATAGTTTAGAAGAATAGGGAAGAATTCGGGAAACAAATATTGCAGTGAGGGTGAAAAATTAATTTTGGTAAGAGAGTTGTGTTATTGGGAAGTCTAAAAGGACTAAGATTTTGGTTAGAGAGAAGCGTTTCATAAACAAAGATATTGAAAGAGGAATTTCAAGTGAGGGTCATGTCTGGAAGGTAGCTAAAAGACAGTGGAGATGGAATTTACAGGAGTAAAAAATTCAGGGAATTGAAAGGGTTTTAGAAGGGTTACAATTGGGAGTAAAATCAATGTGTCTGAAAATGATGTCAGGAAAAAATATGGAGAAACCTGGTAGTAACATCACTGAGTAAAATGGAGAGCAAGTGGGAGGTCAGCAGATGATGGAAGAAAGGATGATGCTAACTTTGAAGAATACTTAAGTGATGGAGGCTGGATAAAGCTCTGGATCAGAATCAGAATCAGAGGGAAATAAAGGTCAAGACCCTGTGACCTGGAGCACTTAGGAAAAAGATTAAATGTTGCTGGGAATTTGGCATTCTGATGGAAAGTCAAGTTTCAATTAATGTGAAGAGACAGGATGAGTGTAAAAGGAAGAGAATGATGGAGAATTTACTAATAAAGAGATGGGGTTTCCAAAAGACACAATGAAATGAGCAGGCAAAAGAGAAGGGTAGGGGCTTTTGGGACCTGAGGTGTATAGGAGTGGAGAGAAGACAGAAAATGCCCTGGGTTTAGATTACAGGGAAGTAAATTGGGAGCTTCCCAATTAGGGGAGTATATAGTCAGCAGAAATGGGTTAAATTAGGTTTAAGTGGCTCCAAAGTGAATTGAGAATCTTAATTTAACTGTGGAAGCAGTGTATTCCCCCACTGGTGAAGCTTCCTGCCTTAAAAGGGACCATGGGGTAGAGAAAAGAGCCCACGTCTTGGAACCGAAAGAGCTGAATGTGGATCTTGGCTTCTTAATAGCTAGTGTGACCTTGGGCATGTCCCTTGATCTTTCTGTACCTCAGTTTCTTCACATGATAATGCAGGTAAATTCACGAACATTGGCCGACTATGAGAGACACCGTTATTCTAGGATCAATCAATCAACTGGCAAGTTTTAATCTAGTGGCCACCATATGCTCAGTTCTATGCTGAATTGCTGTGGGGTGGGGGAGGGAAGTACAGAATATTTAAAAGACATAGGATCATAGATCCAGAGTTAGAAGAGACCTTAGAGGCCTCTAGGCTAACTATTTCATTTTTAAGATGAGGAAACTGAGACCCACAAAGTCTCTGACCTCAGGGAACTTCCAATCTAGATGGATACACAATGAGGCCGACAAAACTTCATCCATTATTACTTGTAATTTGTGTGGACCAGGCTCTAAATGCCCTAGAACTTCAAAGAGGGGAGAGCTCATTGTGAACTAGAGTAATTGAAGACGACTTCATGGATGAGCTGGGCTTTGAAGGATATCTGGGGACTCTGCTTTTCAAATAGCACTAGCTTTGAAGATTTTTCTGTGTTCATTACAAAAAGCACAGGATTACAAAGAAAGTTAAGATGAGAATGAACATCAGAATTGTGCAGAAGAGCCAATTACCGGTAGATGGCAGAGTGACCTTAAATATTCCTCCCTCTGTGTAGTGGGGCCCCAGCAGGTATCATTCTAGGCGCTCCCACGAATCTTGAAGTCTTGTTGGCAGGTGTTCATTCCTGGCCTGAACGGTCTACACTGGAATTACCCCACACTCTGTCTCCTGAGCTGGTACCTCCACTCTCCTCCTTATATTCAGTTCTTTTGCCCACTTATCTCAAAGTACTGCCCCCCACCCCCACCCCCACCCCCACCTCCACCTCCACCTCCAGTCTCCGGATCTAAGGATTTAGAGCTGCAAGGGACTTTAGTGTTTATTTAGTCCAACCCCTGTATTGACAGATATGGGAGGTGAGAAGACAAATGACTCGCCCAGGGTCACACGAGTAAATAAGTAGTAAAGGTGTATTCGAATCTAGTGCTTCTGATTCCAGAATCTGAGCTGTTTTTGTCAGACCACCCTCCCGCACAGTTAGCCTCTTGCCTAGGAGCTCCTGGCACTTCCCAGGCCAATCTCGGACACAAAAGCTTCCGCTTTCTCCGTTTCCTAGCTGTCAGGAGAGATTTGGGGGTGCCAGAGGGTCGTGAGGAGAGGGGCTCCCTTCCACTTGGTTCGCTCCTCTACTTCAACGGGAAGAGGTAAGAGTGGGAGACTGAGCAGGTGGAGAGACTCTGTTGGAAGCAGCTGAGTTATCTCCCAAAGAGGAGCCCTGCCCCAGCTCTTTCCTCTCTGGGCTTTTAACTCCGAGGCGGGACAAAGATTCTCCCAGGAGTCAGAGCTGAATTTTCCTCCTCGCCTAAAATGCCCTGAGGGAGGAATGGTTCAGCTCCTGGAGGAGCAAAGAAAAGCATCTCCTCTCCTCTGGGTCTTGGCCCCCAATCCTTCCTCTTCTCCCCGCCCCTGCCTAGGAGTACTTTGGGGGCTTCAGCCCTGGGAGGAGACTAGGGGAGGGGAACGCCTTCTCTGCCCCCCTCCCAAGCCCGAGCATCTCTCTCCTTCTCCCTCGTCTCCCCATTTCCTCTTCCTCTCCCTCCTTGCCTCCGCCTTCCATCCTCTTTCTCTCCCCCTCCCTCTTTCTCCCCCCTGCCTCTCCCCAGCCGACAGTCAGCTATGAAATATGTATCAAGTTAGTAAGTAGCAGCAGCAATTTCTGCCAGGGGCAGATGGATCGCTTTCATTTTGCGGAATGATTGCTGACACCCGGCAGGATTTCCCTGGTTGCAGGAGCAGCAGCGGAAAGCCGAGCTCGACCTCTTTCTTGGGCGTGGAGAAGAGGCTGGAGGCTGCGGGCATGGACGGCAGCGGGGCGGGAGCTCCTGACTCCTTTTAAACCTCCCAGCCCCCCACGCAGTTTCTAGGCACCCAGACCCAAAACGACAAGGGCAGGTGGCCCGAGCGAGGGGCGCCCCGCCTCTGACCTCCCAACCTCTTTCTTGCTCCTGCCTGCCGGCCCCCTCTCTTTTTCCTTTTTATTATTTATTTATTTTTGTTGTGCGTGAATTCTTGCCCAGTGAGATGCTAGTGGCTCCCCGAACGAAGATTTTGGCTGGGGATGTAGAAACAACAGTGGCATAATATGGGTGGGAATCACTCCCACAAAACTCCTGTGTTTGATGAAAATGAGGATGGTAAGTGAGGAACTGTCCGTGGTTCCATTGTCTCGCTGCCTTCTTTGCCTCTAGTCCACCGCTGAGTCGCGCTCTGCTCATTGCCAGGTGGGCTCTGATTGAGGGCTCAGAGGTTCACTTTCTACTCAAGAGGTCAGGATTCTGAGGCTGAAAGGGCCACTAGATTTTATTCAGGGAAGGACAGTGTGAGACTCCTGACAGGTCCAGGGTCTAGTGAGTGTTTCTGCGCTGGGTGTGTGTCTCTGGATGCAGGTATGCTTTAAAGCGTCATTCGGCAATTTATAAAGGAGCAGCTCAAAAAGAAAAGAAATTCGGATAATCTTCTGTTGTGTTTCTTGAAGTGGATTTGTTTAGAAGTTGAAGCCAGAGTAAAACTCAGTCAGCTGGACCAGTACTGGGGCAAGAAGCCAAACACTGTGCTGCAGTGGCAGGGGCACCAAGCTGGGGAGTGGGTTCTAGTTCTGGCTCTCTAGCCAGCTACCTGGGGTCTTTGGGCTGAGCCGTTTCTTTTCTCGGGACCTCAGTTTCCCAACTTGTGATTCTTTGCTTTGAATCTTGAAGTCAGTTGGAATGATCAACTTGACTGATTAACAAGACTAGCATTACAGTGTGAAATTAAAAAAAAAAAAATTGCACGGCCGGCTTTCCCACATGTCAAAGGTGGAGATTGAAGTAAATGGTCTAAACTATTTACTTCTTTACGGTGGTCTAAAAACTCTTTTTTTATTCTAACAACTTTCTTTGGTGCTAGAAAGAACAGCTGTTTTATTTCAGAAACTTTGCATTTGCCTTCCTGTTTGTCTGCAATACAGCCTTTCCATGGATTGATGGAATACTTCAAGTTCCCTTCATTTTACTAAAGCAAACTTTCCTTGGTTGCACATACTGTTTTGACCATGAAAGGACTTGCTGTCTAGAAACAAGACACTTTATGTGCTGGCAAATCACAGGTGTGATGGCACACAGTGTAATGGAGCACAGAGAGGGTGACAGTTTCCTGGTTAAGAATGTCGTTTGCTTTTAAATCTTAAACTTCCACATGCATGGGGGAAGTGGGGGGTAGGGGTGGGGGTGAAGCATAATGCTCAAGACAGCACACTTTAAAGGCAAATCCTCCTCTTCCACAGTCAATATCATCTGCACATAGTATTGTTATGCTTATTCTGCATGCAGTTCCATACTGAAAGTCAGTATTTTTTATATCCAAGGAAGCTGTGTTTGACTAAAAAACCTTAATGAACTTTTTTTGGGGGGGGGGAGGGAAGTAGAGTAATTAGAAATAATTTAATGAAAAACACATGCAAATTAAGAATTCTTATCAGCTCAATTTAGGAAGACTGAGATAATGCAATTTCACAAGGAAAAAATAAGCTGTTTTGGTCATTGTGTTTATACATCTGTAACAAGAACTCTTAACCTTTTTGCCTCATGAACCCCTTTGGCAGTCTGATGAATCCTATGGATCCCTTCTCAGAATGATGTTTTAAGTGCATAAACTAAGACATATACAATTATAAAGAAAGCCAGTTACTTTGAAATATAATTATATTAAAAAGTTCACAGATCCCAGGTTAAGAACCCCTAATTCTTATTTTACCAAGTCTCTTGTTAATATTTTGCTATGATACAAATAAGTGATTCAGTTCAAATCAGTTTAATCAATCTTTATTAAGTTTCTACTCCAGTGCTAAAGGCTGGGATACAAACAGAGTAGTAAGAATAGGCTGTTTCCTAGAGCTTTCATTTCTACAGTGATTTCCACCCCCAAACAGTGCTGATTAGCAACTCTTCAGTACTTTTATAGCCTATGGGAGTTTCCTAGAGACCCTGAGAGGTTCAATGACTTTTTGTGGGTCAGTAGTTAATGTGTATTAAAGACAGGACTTGAACCCAAGTCTCTTTGTCTCCAAATTCTTCAATTCCTTTTCCAGCAGGCTGTACTTTGTGAAATATAAATTAAATCAGAAGATACTTAGCCTGGATTATGCAGCACAAATGATTGTAGTCCTTGGTATTCTCAAAAAAGGCTGCTTAGGGTTTAAAAACTCTAGTTAATTTCCTTATAGTATATACATACACATATACATGTGTTTTGTATATATATATACATACATATATGTATGTATGTATATATATATATTGTAGCAGAAGACTGTTATAGGAATAAAAATTGTACCTGTGATTTCATTAATATGGGGAACTTTACTATATTACTACATTAACTACTTCTACCAGTGCGGATCTTCACCTTCTACAATTTAGAGTCTTAGAGATTTGCTTAGATTCCAGGCTATCGAGAATGATTTGCTCAGTCATACGCTAACAGAGGCAGGTCTTGAACCCAGCTCTTCCTGGTTTCCAGATTGGCATTTTATCCACTGCACCATGCTGTCTCTCATCTTTAAGGAAAGCAGTGCTAAATATATAGTAGCCATTTGCTACCAAACTATTTCTTCGGGTTTTGAAAAAATTTCTTCTGTGACTCCTTCTGAAAGCTGTGTAAGTTACTTGTGGTGGTTGAGGTTGACTACTTACTCAGTGGCTTGTAAAATACAAAGCAGGAGCACTCTTCCTCCAGCAGAATTCCAGCTCTTTGTAATTCCTCACTGCTCAAATATTAGCTTCCTCTCCCCTCCATTCTACCAGAAACATCAGGTTTTTCATTTACTTTCCTGTCAGTCGGTAAGCACATAGGACACTATAGTCTATTACTGTCTCTTCTCTCATGCATTTTAGCTATAAGTGGTATGAAATGCAGTTGAAAAGGAGCAAGGAAAAACATAGCAGCCAAGGATAGGTTTGTTTATATGTTAGGGAAAGTAAAGTAAAGTGAGCTTGTCAAATTGGTTTATGTCTTTCTGATCCAATCTGCAATGAGTCAGAATTAGGACCAAAGCTGTCCATTATAGTAGTTTGGGCAGTAATTGATCTGTCAAAATCTTGTCTTAGTTTAAAACCTAATATTTGGGGTTTCACTTAATGTATGACTTTATTATTTTGGGTCTGATGTTACTGTAGGAAAATACTAGGACTTCTTAGCCATGGGTTGCTCTTTGCTTTAAGTCTCGAAGAATAAACAAATTTCCTTATTAAAGATATTGTTATCATTCTAGGGTGAATATTCAAATTCCAAGATGATTTTTATTCCTGGAGCTGTTTTGATATTTCAAAAAGGATATGATTTCCATTAAAGTGGAAGCCCTCATTGTTGACAATGGTTTATATCCCTTTACAGCCTTAGAAGACAGCTTTGTGAGTTGCTGGGGACAAAAGCATTTATCACTTAGAGACCCTCCTTCTGGTGATGAGCTTCTCTATGGTGAGTTAGGCTGTTCCTCAGGTGACAGACTTATTGCCAATCACCAGGCCCATTCTAGAAATCTTTTCAGCCCTGTAGGGTCTGCCAGAGCTTGTGTTTCGTTGGCATAGCCATAAAAACCACGCAATGATGAAGCATAAGAATAGGATGGTGGTACATTACTGCTTTATTACACAATGAATAGTTTATAGATGAATTCTTGATAACATAACACTTTAAAAAGCTATCATATGGACAATAATTTCCTGCATAGGAAGTAGACTGAGTCCCTCAGCTACCCATGGAAATAAATTTTGTTATGATTTTCTAGCCATACTACTTCCATAAATCTTCTTTTAACTAAGATTGAACAAGGCAAATGACATTGGCACACCACCATAGAACCATGAGGACTTGTTTCTCATGCTAGGTGGAAAATGGAAGAAATTGTACCAAATAGTCTCATTAAAAAACAAACAACATGATTTACCTGAAATATGCAAATACCTACCACAAAGGGGTGTGTGTCTGGGTGTATATGTGTGTGGTTGTTGTTATTGCTCGAACTGTGTATTTAAGTGCTAAATTCTCTATTTTTCCATTGCCACTTAACTATTTTGAATTAAAATTTTTGGTTGCCACCAAAATGTTAAGGGCAACAAGAACCTTGGTAGGATAAAGGGTTAGGGATTCTTAACCTCGGGTCTGTGAACTTTTTTATATAATTGCATTTCAATGTAATTGTTTTTCCTTTATAATCCTATGTGTTTTAATTTATGCATTTAGTTTACCATCTCAGAGAGATGGTCTCATTTGTGACAAATAGATGTTGAAATGTTCCAGAATTGAGAGATACTCTTAAATTTCCTGTATGACTTTGGGAAAGCCCTTTACCATCTCTAGATCTGTTTCAAAACCTGTAAAGAAAGGATGACCATTTGCACTTGTTTCTAGGGACTGAAAATTTGAAAAGTTGCAAATATTACTAAATACACTCAAAATAATTCCAGTTATAGCTGATTTTTAAAAAAAGAATTATTTGCACTAATGTATCACTGTAGTAGTGAATTGATAAACTAGTTTTTAGGTAATAATATCGACCTGGGTTTATTTTATATGTGGCTATTCATTATTGAACTTACAAAAATGTAGATATTTCTTATTAAGTAAGTTTTCTGTCCAGGCAATTATGCTAGATGTTTGAGGAGAGTAAAAGTTAAGAAAATATGATGCTTATCTTCATATAAATTATTATTTTTATTATTAGTTATGCTGATTATGGCTAACATTAACTTTGCATTTTAATGAAGTATATACATTATCTTTTTTGATTCTTAAGCTAACTCTGTGATAAAAGTAGTATAGATGAGAAAACAAAGGGTTGGAGAAGATAAGTGAGGACTTGTTTATTGTCATGAAGTCAGAATTTGAATTTGGGTCTTCTAAATTCAAATGGAGTCCTTTTTCCACTTTAACATACCTCCCTAATTCTAACAGGAGTGTGTATGTGTGTGTGTGTGTGTGTATACATATATGTGTGTATATATACATATGTATGTGTGTGTGTATATATATATATACATATACACACATATACATGTATATACAATTGATACAAAATAAGATACAAGTATATTAGAGGTGTAAAACAAGTGCTTTTTGATGTATGGGGTAGGCTAGGAAGAACATGAATACCTATTGGAGGAATTAAGGAAAACTTCATAGAGGAGATAACATTTCACTTGGACCTTAATGGGTGTATAGATTGTGTGTGGTTTGTCCTTTGTTCTCGAAGAGGACCATGGCATCAGGGAGATGATGACATGACTTGCAATTGACATTGATTTGAGTGAGGGAGGGCTGTGCAAGGTAACCAGCCTCACTTTCCCCTCCAGAGCCATCTGGGTCCAGTGGCCAGATATAGGTCAAGATGACTGGAGATGGCCCAGAATGCAATAGGAGACCTTGGCCTTTTTAAGCTAAGGTCTTTTCAAGTTCTCACTTGGAGTGATAGGACTTCAACAAGAAGAGGGAGTTGGAAAGATGTGGTAGGAAAAGAAATGGGATTAGTGAAGACAGAATTAGGAAATCATAGGACCTCTACAAGGGATGGTAAATCATGCAGATTGACTGGAGGCCACTGGGTGAGCACTAGTCTAGACTTTCTCATGAAATTTCATGGTGAGATATTAGAGAAGACATGGTGGTAGCTTGATGGACTAGGCTGAGGCAAGACATTTTTAAGACTGAGAAGATCTAAGCATGTTTGTAGAAAAATGGGAAGTTACCAGTGGAGGGGTAGAGATGAAAGATGCTGTTATATATATATATATATATATATACATATATATATATGTTTTTACTAAATATTATGGTCATATATGGGCAGAGGAGGGCACATTTGCCTGGAGTCAGGATGACTCATCTTGTCAGTTCAAATCCTGCCTCAGACATTTACTAGCTGTGCCACCCTAGGCAAGTCACTTAACGCTGTTTGCCTCAGTTCCTCATCTGTATAATGATCCTGGCAAAGAAAATAACAAACCACGCCAATATCTCTGCCAAGAAAATCCCAAATGGTGTCACAAAGAGTTGGACCCAACTGATAAATGACTGAACAACAACATGGTCATAGATGATACCGTGCTGTGCTTGAAGCTGCCATGTCAATGCCTTTCCCTTCTGGATAATATGTGGACTTGGTCTTGTTGGATGCTTGCTGTGGTTTTTAATTTTTAAATTTCAGTAGATTTCCTTATTTCCCAGCTACACAATAATAACGTCCTTAGAAATGTATTCTGTGGCCTGAACTCAAACTTTTCTCTACTTGTCTGTGGCAGATACTTTGGAGTCATGACTCTACCAGATTTATTGCATAGATTCATTGTGGGTTAATGGCATAATTACCAACCTTTACTTCACAAAAACACACACACACACACACACACACAATCAGTGAGGATAAGGATATATGGAGTCTGAATATCTTCAGCATTTGTGGGTTTAGTTTCTTTCTCTTTACTAATAAAATGGATATTTCTGTGACAGGTGAAATGAAATGCCCATGGTAATTTATTAAGGAGAAGGAATGAACCTATGATTTCATGGTTATAGAGAATTTGCGGTGAGAAAACTTCCCTCACAATGAAAGTCACTAACTTCCTTGAAACAAAAAGTCTTCAAGAGTTGTCTGATACACTAAAAGCTTCAGAGACTTGCCTAGGGTAACACAGCCAGGATGTGTCTGACACAGTCCTTGAACCCCTATACTCTTGTCTTCAGTTCAGCTTTCTATTCACTGTGCCATGATGCTGCCACTTTAATTTATTAAATAAACATGAGTGTTCTCTGTGTAATGAACTGTGAGTTGCTGGGGGGCAGGGAGGGGAGTCAGAGATCCTGCCCTCAAAGTGCTTACAATCTGGTAGAGGGAGGATAAGATGTCAAAGGATCTGTAATTCTACCTTTTTTTGCTCTGAGTCTCCAACCAAAGAGATCACTCAGCCCAAAACTCTGTGTCCCCGCCCCACCCCTCTCTGTTATGTACAGGTAGAACTAATACAAATTTGAATATTATGAGTGTATAAGAAGAACAGCTAGTGTGGTGAGATTAAATGAAGTAGGAATACTTTCAATCAGAAGATATGAAGGAAAGCTTCATGGAGGATTCAGCATTTCAACCTAGCCCTGGAGGATGGTGGGGAAGGAGGCCAGAGAGTTTTCTAGGGAAAAGCTAGCATACTGTGGACAAAATAAAGCCTTTCAGTTTAGCTTTGTAGAAAGATGCAAAGTTGCCAATGGAGGGGTAGAGATGGAAGATACAATATTTTTTTTAAAATTTACTACATGTTATATAGGCAGCTAAGTGGTTCAGGGAATAGAGCGCCAGGCCTAGAGTCAGGAAGACCCATGTCTTTTTGTACTTGGAAAATGTCTTGCTATTTTGTTCCAAGCCTTGATAGAAGAGTAGAATACCAACATGCAGAAATGCAAGGTTGTCACTAAGTAGTAAATAATTATAGTCTAAGCTTGCAGCAATTGCCCTGACCTTGCTCCCACTTAAAACTATAGCCTCTCAGGTCACAGGATAACGAATTGGAAAGAAGGGATTTGGAGTGTAAAGACTATACTATGGAAACAATATTGACCCTGGAGTCACAACACAGGTTAAAATTCAATCTCTGATGTTTACTACTTGTGTGACTTTGGGCAAGCCACTGGTCCCCCTGGTCCTCAGTTGCTTTATCTCTAAAATGAGGTCATTGGACTAGATGGCCTCTGAGGTTTTTTAGCTCTTGATGGAGGATTCTATGAACTCTGGCTGTGACAACCCCTTTGGCAATTCATTTAACCTCTCTGCCTCAGTTTTCTTGTACATTGAATAAGGCAATTGAGTTGGATGAGGTGTAAAGTCTCTTCTCATTCTCAGTGTTTTAATCATTCTAGATAACTTCTCCATTTTATATTCTCCTGATTGATAAGTATGAAACACAAAAGAATCTTATTTCATTATGCATGTACTATTTTTTTCAGATATGATTTTTATGAAAATACAAACCTAAAGGGAGTATGAATCTAGTCCTTTGGGGTCTGTTCTTTGGTTCTATGTAGGCTCATCTTGATGAGTTTTGTGTCTCTGGCATCTAAACTATTTCTTATTTTTAAAAGCTGGATTACAATTTTGTGTAAATTGTGTAAAAAGCTAATTACAATTTTGAAATGTGTGTCTGGGATTATCTCATATTGGAAGTCCTCAGGAGATCAGCAGATGTGTAAAATTTGGTAAGCATTGACAGGATGCCTGTGGAAGCTATCAGGACTCATTAGAAAAACCTCCACAACTCAGCACAGAGAATGGGAAGTAAGAGGTAATGATGGGCTGCTCACTCAGTGTTGGTCCTATGCTTGGCAATCAAGAATCTGGGGTCAAATCTTGGCTATGCTACTTATTGGTTGTATGACTTTGAGCAATTTACTCCACTCCCACCCCAAGCCTTTATTTCCCCATCTATAAGATGGAGATAACAATTCTAAAAACTCTTTACCTCACAGGGTTGCTATGAATAATGAATTTAGTAAACTGAAAAGCATTATGTAAATGTGGGATTCACTAACATCTTGTCATCTTTGGCTGATGGAAGGAAACTTGGAACTTAACACACATGATCGTTTAATTTTATTAAGTAGATTACACATCAATCAAATAAATATGTATTGAGTACCTTGTCCTTTCCCAGCTCTGTGTAGGATCCAGCAATGTTCAATATTGCCTTCAAGGGCTTTAAATTCTCATTGATAGGACAGAAGTACCAATTATAGCTGATATTTATATAGTACTTTATAGTTTGCAAAATGCCTTATGTATAGCATTTTATTTAATTTTCACACTAGCCTCATGACAGGACTATCATCACCCCCATTTTACAGATATGGAAACAGAGGCTGGGCGAAGTTAAATGATTTGTCCAGGGATATGTAGCTAGTAGATGGATGAAGCAGGATTCAAACTGAAGTCTTTCTGACTCAGTTTCTTGACACTACCTAGCTGACAAGGCTAACTACATGAAAAAACAGACAACGAATTTTGTTTTGTATTATATAGACCTATGATTTCAGAAGTGCAGGAAATTCGTAGTAGTTAGCCTAGAAAGTAGGCTTCCTATCTGAGAGAATTCCCTAGGATGCTAAGAAGTGAAGTAATTTGACCAAGGTCATGTAGGAAGCTGGTATTGTCTATAGGACAGTTGGTATTGTCTATAGGAGTCGGCTTTTTTAACTACAAAGTCCTTCATCCATTGGCCAAATGAGGTGCTAACTGTATGTTACCAATTGGGTTCAGAGAAGGAATGGATCATTGGGGACTAGAGTAGTTGGGGGAGATTATTTAGGATGGGTGGGACTTGAGCTTTGCCTTAAACGGTGAGTAGAATTTGGATGAATGGAGTAAGCAGGGAGGCTGATTCAGATGGCTAGGGTAACGGGAGCAGGCATTAAGATTTTTTTTTTATTTTGCAGAGGTGGGGGGGTGGGAGTTTGTTGAATTAAAAAGCAGAATTTGAGATCTATAAGTACTCACAAACATATTGGTATAAAGATGATGAGTTATGAAAGTTGACTGCTTCTCAAATAATTTGTTGGTAAAATACACCAGCCATTTCTTTATTGGGAGTAGAAAACAGCCAGCCTCAGAAGTTGGATTTGGGTTCCTTCCGAGCTTCCTGTTTTCATCTGCCAACATGATCAGATGCTCGTGCCTCCTACTGTGCCTTTGATCAGGTAGCTGTCTCCAATTACTCATGGGCTTCCCCCTAATGGACTGTGATTCAGATAAAAATCTCACCTGGAGTTGGATGAGGTTTCATACTTCAAGAACAGACCACGGAATAACATCAGGGCCATGAGTGGTAGCACCCCTATTTGGCACAAGAGAGAACTGAGGCTCATAGTTACTTCAAGCCACATAACTAAAAAATGCCAAAAGCCAACCTTAAACCCAATTCTCTTGACCAACTCAGGAAAGTCAATTGTTAAATTTTCAGTGTGAGCACCTGTGTACTGGGAATTGGCCAATACTCAAAATCAGAACTTGGTTTACTGTTTTGTTGATTGTATAGACAAATGATGAAGAAAATGTAATGATACAGATTAAAATTAGAAGTATTTCCTAAACACATCCCTCCTCCCCCAGAAAGCTGATTGTTAAACATTACCAGAATGCTCTCTTTCTTGATACTTTCTTCTCTCTAGGTTTTCAGGTTACCACTGTCTCATGATTCTCTTTTTAAGTTTATGACTGCTCCTCAAGTCTTCTTTGCTGGATCCTTAACTAGATCACAGCTTCTAACCATAGGCGTCTCCCAGAGTTCTGTCCTGGGTCCTCTTCTCTTGCCCTCTATAATATTTCACTTGACAGGGGCACTAGGTGGCTCAGTGAGTAGAGCACCAGCCCTGGAGTCTGGAGGACTTGAGTTCAAATTTGGCCTCAGACACTTGACACACTTACTAGCTGTGTGACCTTGGCAAGTCACTTAACCCCAATTGCCTTGCCTTCCGCGCCCCCCCCCCCGCCCTGCCAAATAAATAAATAAAAATATTTCACTTGATGATCTCATTATCTCTATCTCTCAGCTCTAGGCATTTTATTTGGTTATCCATATTCCTAGAATGCTCTCCCTCCTCATCTCTACCTACTTTATCTTCCCTGGCTGCCTTTAAGTCCCAACAAAAATTCCATCTTCTACAGGAAGCTTTTCCCAACACCCTCCTCCTCAATTAATTCTAATGTCTTCTCTTTCTTAGTTATTTCCTGTTTATCCTGCATATAGTTTGTACATATATATTATAGTTTGTATATATTTGTGAGTGTATGTATATAGGTATATACACATGCACACATATATTCCCCCCCCATTAGATCGTTAGCTCCTTGAGGTCAGGGACTGTCCCCCATCTCCTTTTGTATCTCCAGCACCTAGCACAGTGCCTGGTAAATAGTAGGCACTTAATAAATGGTTATTGAGTGCCTGGCTGACACCTCTGCTCCAAACCCACAGCTCTTCTCCCTAAAACCCATTGCTATTATTAGATTTTGTTTCCCAGCATCTCTTTAGTTACCCTGAGTTAGTATGTAATCATCCTGTTAGGTCTAGGAAATTGTGTTTGAGAGGCTGTCTAGATGCTCCAGATCGCTGAAGAAGTCTGCCACAGATTAAAAGGAAAACAAAACAAAAGCAAATAGTTTCAAAAAGCAGGAGACAATTTTTAGAGTTAATTTTTTAGAGTTTTCTGTTGGTTGCATGGTGTGGCTCTGAGGCCTCAAATACAACATTGTGACCTTCCTATTGATTGGTAAACATTTATTAAATACTTATTGTGTACAAGGCACTATGCAAGGGGCTAGGGATGCGAAGGCAAAAAAATGAAATGATCTCTGCTTTCAAGGAGCTTCCATTTTATTTGGGGAGATAATATGTAGCACAGAGCCACAAGCTTTGCATTTTTCTTATGAATATCAGCTCAGCGTAGTCATTTCAAATTTTGACCAGTAAAATAAATGAAATACAAGCCTTGAATAATAGTGTGCTTCAATGGCAGCATGAACATTGATGCTTTAAAAAATCAATTTAGATTTTCTGTATTCATCCAAGTTACATACTTACCTTTTTATTCATTTATAAAGGGCTATGGAGAGACATTATGGTACATTATGGTACAAAAGATAGAGAGGGGTGTGTTTCAACAATCAGGCTAGCAGCTTCTGTGGTGGGGGAAGATCCACCCACAGCCAGCACCCAGAAAGCTGCCGGACAGCCAGAAAGCCCAGGTTCTTTTGATCTGCCTTAATAAGGAGAGCAAGGTTAAGGGGTTGGCAAGCTTACTTTAATTCAGCACACAAATATCATTCACTTAGTTCAGGGGAAAAAGCCAGCACCCTGAACTTCAGAGCAAAATACAAGCAAATTACAAACATCAACAGACAGAACTAGCCTGATTCAAATTCCAATACATAGTTACCAGGGTTCAACAAAGTCTCAGCATCTGGGTTTACAAGCTGGAGGGCTCCTTAGCTACAGCTGCCTGGAGTCTCTTCATCAATACCATCTCACGAGCCCTTAAGCAAATTACAAACAGACAGACCCAATACAATTCATAGTTACCAACATCTAGGTTCAGCCCTGGGAGCTCAGAACAAGGGCTAGCCCAGAGTCATGGGCCCCACCACTGCGGCGAAGAGCTCCAAGGAAGAGGAGGCCAACCTCTGGCTTTTATATCTTTGTCAGTGTCAGGGGTGAGTCACACATGAGACTCACCCACATGACCTAAAATCGTCACAAAGAGGCAGACTTAAACCCACGTGGTCTAAGAGTCTCTGCTGTCCCCAGACATGTAAACTAGGCCCTCCCTGGAGTTAGCCCCACCTTGGGCCCCACCTCAGTCATCAATCCACACCCACATAGGTTCCATACCTAATAGGGGTTTGGGCCTGGGGCTTAGCAGTACTCAAAGCAAACAAAAGCCAAACTCTTCAAGGGCACTAAGTGCTAAGGAACCCATTTTGCTTAACAACACAGGGTGGCTTCTGAGTCAGGAAGATCTGGGGTCTATAGCTACCAGGGATACTGACTAGTATGATCTTGGGAGAGTCCCTTAACCTTAAAAGCGTCTCAGACAACTAGGACTTGAAGAAGTCATGAAGAGGCTGCTGCCATATTTGGTGGAGGGAATTCCTACCAATCTGATGAAATAAGTGATCGATTCTTACTGAGCTTTACTGTTTGCAAAGTCCTTTAATCTAAGTCAGGGCTGTCCAATCTTAGGTTTTTATTGAAACAATAGATAACATACTTTAATTTGCCATTTTAGTGAGAGCTGGGCGGTAACTGGGCTTCCTTTACTAAACCATTTATGTAAATGTCTATGCTTGTGGTCAGGCCGCATAAATCGCACCAGGCAGCATGCGGCCCATGGGCCACATTTTGGACAGCCCTGTTCTAAGTAATACTGTTATGAGTAAAATGTAGTAATGAAAATAATAGCTAACATTTTTATAGTATCTGCTGTGTGCCTGCTACTATGTTAAATGCTTTATAAATATTATCTTATTTGATCTACACAACAACCTGGGGAGGGAGGTGCTATCATTATCATCATTTTACAGAGGAGGAAACTGAGGCAGACAGAAGAAGAGACTTTCCCAGAGTCATACAGCTTGTAAGTATTTAAGCCATATTTGAACTCAGTCTTTGACTATAGGCCTAGTGTTCTATCTACTACTTTATAAGACTTTAAAGTTTATAAAGAAATTTCCTCATAACAAGGCAGTGAGGTAGACAGTATTAATATGAGAGTCATTGTGGCATAGGGCATAGAGGATCAGAAAGCCCTAGGTTTGAGGCACACTTCTGACACATATAAAACACACTGGTTCTGTTACCGTGGGCAAGTCACTCAGCATCTCACAGTCTGTACATTGCATGGCTTGGGCTGTCTCGAGTTAATAGAAGGCACTTTTTGCACCAGTGAAATTACAGGTCTACAAAAAAAAATACAAGGTATATTACACACACACATACACACATATACCCATACATACACACACACACACACACGTACCCATACATATATATATACACACACATATATACACATGCACACACATTATATATATATATGTATATATACACATATACTATATACATACTTATATATAGTGTGTGTCTATGTGTACCTGACCTATGAGTGCATTAGTAGGAGGAGTTCCGAGTTTAGAAATTCTTCCACCAGTGCAAATCTGTCCCTGTTCAATAAATCATGAGTTTTCAGAAAATGCCTGGGACAATTAGAGGTTAAGTTATTTGCCCAAATTTACACAAAAAGTAAATCCAAATTTTCCTCTCTGAGGCTTCTTATCCTGCCCCTTCCCCTACCCTACCCCTCCTCATCCCAGGCAAGTGGATGGCAGATTGATTGGAATTGTGAATTTGAGCTTAGAGTACCTGAGTTTGAATCCTGCCCATGACATTTACCAACTGTATATGCCAAGTCACTTAACTCCTTAACCTCCATTTCCTCACATAACATAGACTCTATATCACAGGACTATTATGAGGATCAAAGGAGATAAACAAGGGCAAGGAGCCTTGCAAATCTTAAAAAATTAGCAATTATTATTATTTATCTAAATTTATATAAGCAGATAGATAGCAGATGATGGGAAAGTCCTGGGTCTCTCAGTCTCGCGTGGTAGTCAGGATAAGCAGATTCTCCTCCTCATTCTACCACTTACCAATCCAAAGTCATACAGGTAAATTACTTGATTTCTTTTGGTCTTTATTTCCTCATCTGTTTAAAAGAAGGGTGTGTGTGTGTGTGGGGGGGGAGTTTTGCTCAGTCTTGAAGGTTCCTTTTAATTCTGAGAGTCCATGAAGCATTCACTCAGACCTCAGAGAACACAATCTCTTCGAGGTGACTTCATCTGTGAAGGTGTCTTCTTGCCATGTCCTTAAAGCTACGTTCATCAAAAGTCCTATGCCCCTTTCCCTGGGATCTCCCTTGGTGTGGGATCCAGGGATGATGGTAGCAATCATCCTCAGGCCCTTTGACTGAATCCAAACTTCACAGAGTGTTTGGATTCAGTCAAAGAGCCACACTTAAGGACCAAGAAAGCCACATGTGGCCTCGAGGCCACAGGATCCCCACTCCTGAACTAGACAATGTCTAAGGTTCCCTCCACCTTCGTTGCCTATGACCCTAGAAAAGTAGGAGCCAATTAGGTATAGTTCTATAGCTGGCTCATCCCAAAGTTAGTCACTCACCTGTCCTCCGCCTAAATTTAATTGAAGATGGAATAAAGAGAAAAATTGTAAGCAAATCATGTAAGGATCTCTAACTAACATGCAGTATAGTCATAAACATTAATTCAAAGGATCACAAAATGGCAGAATGGGAAGGGAGCTTAAATATAATTTAGTCCAACCCAATCATTTATATTAATTTGTTATATTATGTTGTATAATATTGCTTATATGATATTATGTTCTGTTCTATTATATCATTCCTAAATTTAGAGATGAGGAAACTGAAGCCCAAAGAGTGGCAGTGACTTTTTCTGAAATCTTTGAGCGAAGAGATTCTGTGACTCCCTCCTTCCCTTTGGCCATAGGACTGATTCAGAACGTGGGAGAGTATGTAGAGTACTAGGTGTGTAGTTAAGACCACTGGGGTTCAAATCCTCTCTCAGATTTCTTTTCCAGTTATTAGCTGTCTGACCCAGGACAAACCATTGTCTGAGTCTCAATTTCCTCCTCTATGAAATGGGGATGATAATAGCTATGGTTTTAAAGCAAGAGCTCTGTCTAGTACCTTGAACCTATTGTAGCTGTTCTGGGAGAACTCACATATGAATTGGGGGTGCCCCTGGAAGCTATATTTGAAACATAACAGAAAAGTTTGTATACTTAGTATGCAAACATTTTTATCTTTAAAAAGGCATGTTCTTATAATTATATGGGATTATAGAAACACATAACTAATATATTTATTTATTTGGGTTATAATATGCTCTTCAATATAAATATTATACATATACCCCTACAAGACAATAGGGACCTGATTTCCCAAACTGTTTACGAATGGAGATTCAATTTTTAATGAATTCTGTTTATATGGTTTATTCTTCCTCTTGTGCCTATCTCTAAAACCCATAATGCAAAATTTTCCTTTTTGTCGGCATGCATTTTCTCTCCAAATGGCCTATCAGCTCTCTCGGCCATGGAGAGTACCCAACTGGGCCTTTGGATACCCAATCTTAATTTCCTCTCAAGCTAGGTGGTGTAGTGAATAGAGTGACAGACCTGAAGTCAGAAAAATCCGAGTTCAGATCCTTCGTAAGACACTTGCTAACTGCATGACCCTGGGTAAATCCCTTAACCCCTCTGTGCCTCAGTTTCCTAACTTGTAAAATTAAGAAAATAGCACCCACTTCCCATGATTGTCGCGAGATTAAAATGAGATATTTGTAATGCTTTGCAAACCTTAAAACCCTATGAAAATGCTAACTTATTAATTGTACCAGTTTGCATACCCAGAGAGGCCTTGGATTTAGTCAAGAGGTTAGCAGAAACCAAAAGAGGAAATGATGAACACCTTCCTACAGATCTGTCTGCATTGGCCTATTCTTCCCATTTTACATGGTAAATCATTATTCATTTGAATCCTCAAAAGTGTAATTTTGTTTTTTATTCTCTAGACTTTTTTTGCAAATACTATTTTGATATAATCATGCCTCATAATGAATACTGAGAGTATTTAATCTTTGTTAAATAAAGAAACCATTAGTTTGGGTCCACACTCTCTGAATCTATTAATTTAAAAAGGAAAGTGTATAACAAAAGGAATACAGACTCTTTTGGACAATTAGTGACTCAGAGGATCAGAAGAGTTTAGAACCGCAAGAACCAGTGGAGGTCAAATGGTTCGATCTCCTCCCTTTGGAGATGAGGAATCTGAAGAGCAGAGGAACGATGTGACTTGCCCACAAAACTGAATTGCATAAGCATTTATCATCTATATTCATTCATCTATTCGTTTAGCGAGCATTTATTAGGTGCTTACTGCATGGAGGACACTGTAATAGGGAAGGAAAAGAGATCTAAAATGTAAATATGATATGGTGCCTGTCTTTGTGGAGTTTATATTGTAGGGCAAACAGATAAAAATATAGAAAGTTGCCAAAGAACCTGGGAGACCTGAGGGAGATGGTAACCATTGAGCAGGAGGAGTGAACAACATTCATTCAACAAATATTTATTAAACATCTAGATGCAAGGCACTGGTTTGAGGTGACTGGTGATGCAAAGACATAAATGAGAAATAATCCTTCCCCTCAAGGAGCTTATAAACTCTACCAGAGACACCACAAGAAGAAAGATAAGGACAAAGGATTTCCAGGAGGGAGAAAACACCACTGACTGGGGAGATTGGGAAAGACTTCAGTCAGAGGTGGCAATGAGCTGAGCCTTAAAGGAAGCTAAGAATTCTGAGCATCAGAGGAGAGGGAGGACTGCATTCCAAGCATGAGGAACAGCCTGGGCTATGAATGTTAAGCTCAAAAAAAGCAAATGAGACCATTTTAGCTGGAGCATATAGCAGGCTTGAAGGGGGGATAATGTTGAATATGGAAATGCAGGACAGAACCAGATTGGGAAGGTCTTTAAATGACAGTGAGCGCTCTCTATTTTATCCTGGAGACACTGGGGAGCTATTGGAGACATTTGAGCAGGGGAGAGGTATGGTCATCCTTGTCAGCTTTCAGAAAATCATTTTGGCAGTTTTATTTAGGGTGGATTGGTGAGGGGAGAGACTGGAAAGTGGGACTTTGGAGTTTCACATCATTCATTATGACCTGTAGTAGCCAACTATCTGATAGTGCGGTTCCCTGTACTTAGACTGGTTGTTGGATAAAAGAAATACTGTCTACCACTGCTCATTTGTTCTAAGCTTTCTGAGTTTGGTAGGGAGTTGATTGTGAAGCCCAATTAACATATTGAGGACCTGAACAAAGATCATAAGTTGTAGGTGAAGAAAAGAGAGATAGATGTAGATCAGGAAGGGTTTTACAGCATGGATGATAATTCTGCAGCTCAGGAAGATGGAAAGCATTCTAGACATTTTGGAACAATAAAAACAAAGCCTTCAAGGCATGCAAAGAATGTCAAAAAACCATATATTCTAATTTCAGAGATGAGAATAATCTAAAATGGTGAGAGACTAATTACTTATTGATGCAAATGCTGTAAAGTTTTTAGACAGGAAAGATTAATATAAACTGAAGCAGGTGAGGGCATTGTAGAAGAAGAATATCTATAAGAGTGCAGGGAGGAGAGGGGATGGCATTCGCTGATAAGCCTTAGGCCATTCCACCCTGAAGTTTACTTTATTCTCTAAATGACAGATTCTATAGATCTACTCTGGTGGTAGACCCCTCTGTCTTTGCTGCAACAATCTCTTCTTGCCTCTGGATACCTGGTAGAGCTCAGATTTTCTGGACTAAGCAATAATAAAAACCCTTCCTTTGTTAATCCAATCTAGAATGGAAAGGATTAAAACCAAATCTCGACTAGGCAATTAAGGAGAATCATGACATCTTATAAAATAATGTGGGAGCCTATGGTGATCAAATTAAACCGAGGTCGGGGGGTGGAGCCAAGATGGTGACTGGAAAGCAGTAACTGGCGTGAGCTCCCCACCAAGTCCCTCCAAAAACCTATAAAAAAATGGCTCTGAACCAATTCTACAACTGCAGAACCCACAAAGTGGCA
>CM053623.1:401287476-401327942 GCA_028646595.1 Phalanger gymnotis
GACACACATGTAGTAAACACCAGAACCAGGATTTGAATCTAGATCCTCAGACTCCAAAGACAACAAGTGCTCTTTCCACTGTACCATATTGAATTTCAAGACCAATGGTGGCTGAACCTTCCTGTACTGAGCTGGGCTGGACCTTGGATGAAGGTTACATAGTCATCATTGGTCTTGTGCTCCAAGCTTTCTGAGTTTGGTAGGGCCTTCCAGGTCATAGCCTCAACCTCTGAGGATCCCACATGTAAAGCTTTTCAGCTCATTGGCTTTGCCAGAGCTTATACTCTTTTGGCAGAGCATTTGCAAGCCCAGAGTCATTTCCTGAAATGATGAAGCACTAAAGGAGGGTGTTAGTAGAGAATGCCTCTAAATACAATGTAAAAGCAGCTAAGTAGAGTTTGTCAAATATATTCCAATACCATTTCTTTATTTTCCTCTTGAGTAAAATTACTATATAAATCTTCTATAGGAATCAAAGGCAGCCCTAATAGAACATATCCTTTTGTGCATTAGCCAGATTTATGCATACTTTGGATTTGCATTTGAAAGTTATATTCACATCAAATGCTTTATGTTGAATAAAGGTGTTCCCCCCCCCTACTATGACATTAAAAAGTATTTCCTATATTTCAGAAGTAGTGTGGATACTGGTTGGGCTATTGGGCTGGGTGCCAGAAATGCTAAGTTGTAGTCCTGGCTATGATTTTAGGATCCTAGGAGCTTCTATATCCAAATGAATGTTAATTTCTTTAAAGTGTTTTTCCTCAGAAAGTTGTATAGTTATTGTAGAGATGCTGCTATTGTTCAGAAAATCTCAGGAGTTCTTGTAAAAATATCTTTAGAGACAACATGGCAGCTAGGTGGTGCAGTAGATAGAATGCCAGGCACAAAGTCAGAAGTCTCTTCTTCCCGAGTTCAAATGTGGCCTCAGACACGTGCTAGCTGTGTGACCCTGGGCAAGTCACTTAACCCTGTTTGCCTCAGTTTCCTCATCTGTAAAATGAGCTGGAGAAGGAAATGGCAAATCACTTCAGAATCTTTGCCAAGAAAACCCCAAAAGGGATTATAAAGAATCGGATATCTGCAAATGACTGAATGACAATAACTGAATAATATTGAAAGCTTCCAAATTTGAAAAGATCCATAACTTCATAGTGTGCATGCTCTCTCTACCAATACAGATGGCAAGCCCTCTAAGCCTTAGCATGTTGTCTCTATGACTTCAGTTATTCCCAAACCCATTCCTAGGTGGCTTTCTGGTGATAAACTTCTCTGCATTTAGCTAGGCTGGACATTGGATGGCAGACATAGTCTATCACTGATCTTGTGCTCTAAGCTTCTCCTGGTAGGAATTACCAGGGCAAATACTTAGCCTTTAAGGAATCAATCATCTCCAAGATAAAAGGAGGCATCAGAGGCAGACTTCAATGGAGGAAAAATACCCGTCTCATTATTTTATGGCTTCTTCTTGATTTTGATTCCAATTTGCACCAGCTTGAACCTTTCTAATAGATCTGGCTCCAGATGGTTTTGGGTTTTTTCAAAACAAAAGCAAAAACAAATCCACCTGCAAAGGTAGAAGTTTCAGCACTACTGAGAATACTTAGTATGGAACATTTTCTTCCATCTAAGGATTTCATTTACCAGCATTAGAGACCATTGTTTAGAATAGCTGTTGTGGGTGGGGAGGGGAAGGCAGAATGTCTGGGCCAGCCACTAGGTGGTGCTCTAACCTTTAGGTGCACCATTTAATTCAACTAGGCATGCTCCAATGCCTGGGCATTTTTATCCCCATCAGCTCACTACCATTTGAGCTTGCTCAACCACCTTCTCTAGTGCTCCCAGGTTCCCTGTTCTAAGTTTAGTAAAATAGAATAATCTTAGAAATAATTAGAAGTCTCTTATGGCTTGGGATTCTATTTCCTAGCCTCCTTATTATGGCCCAGATAATTAAGTCAATCAGCATATAGTCAAAAGCATATTTTACTATGTGAGAAACAAAAGTAAGGTGTAAAACATTAATATTAAACAACAAAAGTAGCTCAAGTCATTTAAGGTAAAGTCTGAATCTTCGATTGTGCCCACTCTTCTGCATCCTTGCCCTTTGCGGAAAAGAGGAGACAGGTGAAGTCAAAGCTTTCAAATATCTCCAATACATATAAAACATATTCAACTGCTAGTGGGTTGCCAGGTGGATCCTTAGATTGGCTCAGTGTCTTGGCAGGTTGTTCAAATCTTCTAGAAGCTTGCCCCGAGGCTGCCAGGCATGAATCTGACCCACTATTAATCAGCAAGTTTTACCCTTGGCCTGTTTACTTTGTTAATCAGCCCGGTGGTTAATCTGCTCCTGGGGGCTCACCATCTTAGTACTAGACTTAGTGTGGACACTAGATCAGCTTTAGTCCTGCTGCAGCCCAGGTCTCTTGAATTCAAATGTTCTACCAGGCTTAGCCTCCTTAGTAGCAGGGGATTATAGGCATGCATCACTATGCCTGGCCTCCTGGAGAAATTTCACATCTGGGTTTTCATATAGTGGAAATGGAGGCTCAGAGGGGTGAAATGTTTTGTTCACAGTCAGCATTCAGAGTTGGTGATAGTGATATAATTCAAATCCATGATTTCCGTTTCCAAGTCCAAGGTCCTTTGTTATTTATCTATTATTATACTTCATCTCTTATTTGTGGTAGATGTGATGGTTAATAGCTTGTTCTCTGTTGTTAAGAACTAGTTTCTTCAGTGAGAACATGATTATGGTTTCTTTAAGAAGCGAGATGCTAGTTTTCAGAAAGAGGGATGGCAATATACTTCCTTCTTTATCTACCTGTGAAATTAATCCATTGGCTGCTGAGGCGCTAGAGTTACCTTAGTGTAGGGGTGGAGAACCTTTGGCCTCGAAGCCACATGTGGCCGATTTGGTTTGGATTCAGTCAAATGGCCACACTTGAAGACCTAAAGGGCCACATGTGGCCTTGAGGCCAAAGGTTTCCCACCCCTGCCTGAGCACCTCTATAAGTGGAGTTAGTAGAAAGGCAGTCAGGGGAGGGAGAATATTGCTGACTTCTTATTAAGTTTCTTCTCCAATGGAGGCAGCCAATCTGGCCTCAAAAACTCCTTACGCCACAAAATACTGAAACTTTCTGGGAATGCCTGGCAGTTTCCTTTCACAAAGCTGTCTCCCATATGAGTTTGACTGAGGTAATGGCAGAAGTGGAGAGCACCTTCATCCATCATAATCAGGGTGAGTCATCTGAACATGCTCTTGGAGATGCCTGGCACCTGGGCTCTATTTCCCCCGAATCACCTTCATCTTTCCTCCAGTGACCTGTAAATACCTCTGGCTTTGTTTGCTGTCAATAGGGACTCTGTTTAACTGTTATCTTATTCCCTTCCTGGGATGATTTTAAAGGGAAGTATATACAAAGCTCAATCTATGGCATTCTACGTTGAGGGAGATCCCAAGCAGATTAAACATAAAGATCTATCCAAGTAGATTTTTCCCTTCCTTCTCACCCAACCCCCAAAGAAGGGAGAAGAGAAGACCTTTAATTTAGATTTTCTACTGGGGCTGCCTGGCTACCCCAAAGCTCCAGCCTACCTAGTGCAATACAGTTCAGGAAACTTTTATTAAACTTATTTTATGAGAGGAATTGTGCTAGTCCCTGGGGGTAGACACAATTTCTGCTCTCAACGAACTTAAATTCTACATTGGGGATGGGGGTAGGAACTATAACATAGATAGGTAAAGGTCTAGTATACCAAAAATTATTTCAAGAGGGAGACAGGAAAGACTGCAGGTATGTGGTAGAAAGTGAGCAGAGTGTGCATTCCAGACATGGGAAAAGCCTATACAGAGGCCTAGAGGTAGGAGGTGGGATGTTCTGCATCTCCCTTCTCTCCTCCCTTTGTATATCCCTGTCTTTCCTCTTCCCTATTTCTTCTCCTTCCTCCTTACCTAGCTGTGTGACCTTGGGCAGGTCACTTCACCTCTATTTGTCTCCGTTTCCTCCACAGTAAAATGCTTGGCATATAGTAAGTACCATATAAATAAATATAAATACATATTATATAAATATATGTATTATATATAAATATATGTTCACTATATAAATAAATGTGTATTTCCTTTCCCTTCCCTCATCTCTTCCTTTTTTCTTCCGCCTTTTCATACTCCCTCTCTTTTCTCTCCCTCCCTTTCTCTACCCTCTAAACCTTTAAAGAATCTTGTATATAGTCTATACCATTATTCTCACATAAGGTTATGAACCATTATGCATTTTTTCTGTACTAATGTATCCTGTGTATTAGTCTTGCCTTTAAAACTAGATATGGCCCTGTTAGGGCAGGAACTCTGTTGTCAACTGTTGTATAACTCACAGAGGCCTGGCCCAGTGTTGGGTCCTATTAAGTAAATAGGGAACATTTACTGCTTGGTTAGTTTCTAATCCCTTTACAAATACATTTCAGAGTATATTAGATCTATGATCTCATCTGCCTGGATGCTTCCTTTGGAAATCAACATTTTTGAGGGAGGGGCTATGACTTATCAGTGTGAGCATCTCTTAGTGTAGAAGTGCCCTGAAGCCATTCAGTTTGGCAACTCATCTGTAATTCACAAGTTTGGGGGATTGTTGGTGGCACCAAGGGGAGGTTAAGTTTCTTGCCCATGGTCATGTACAAGTATGCTTTAGAGACAAACTTCCTGACTCCAAGGCTGCTCTTCTATCTCATATATTATATTGCTACTCGGCAGTAAATTTAATGAAACCGTAAATATGTATCTCAGAAGCACAGAACTTGAGCATTGAATGGGATCTCAGCACCCCTCTAGTCCATTCCTTACAAGAAAGAATCCCTACCATTATATGTCTGACATATGATGTCTAGCCTCAGATTAAATATCTCCAAGGAGGTGGAAGCTACTGTCTCTTGAGGCATTCGATTATACTTCCATTCAGTTCCAATGGTTAGGGAGCTGTTCCTTATATCAAACCTAAATTGCACTCTTTGCAATTTCTACTCTATTGTTCCTAGTTTGGCCTCTGGAGCCATAGAAAAACAAAAACAAAAAATCAGTAGTTTCATTGTTATAGGTACTCCCTCTATTGATACAGATTACAAGCTCTTAATTCCTTAGTAGATGATAATTTAAGGATTTTCTGTGGTCCAATACCCAGAATCATTCCTGGGGTCCAACACTCCTGTGAAGAACCTTTTCAGCTACAGTGGTCCTGGAATGATAGGTATACAGTCTATTTTTAGGACCGTGTCTCAGATTCTTTCCATCTTAGTTGATCCCCAAGCTCCTCTACAGCGTGTTCCTAAAGTCTAGACACGTAGGCAAAAATGCATATTTTCAAGAAATGAAATGAATGAAATTTTCAACAACATTTTATTTAATTGGAATAATAACAAATAACATCTTCAATATGATTTCCATCATTTGTGATGGAAAGGTTGATGCGCTTTTCAAGATTCACATGAACTCGATGCAATAACTCCACATTGCCATCAATTTCCCTATGTGTCCAGACTTTAAGGACACCTTGTACTATAAATTTTGAGAAATTAGCCACTTGAATGCCATCATGAAGCATTAGAAGAGAACTGTAGTAGGAAATATGCCTCTGTGTATGTATTAAAGCACACACACTCACATATGCATGTGTATTAGTTTCCATGTATTCTGTAGCATTCCTCCCAGTTGCATCTTTAAGAATCATAGAAAGATAGAGGGAAGCATGCATGCAAAGTGACACAAATGTGTAGGGGAGCATCCCAGGGCTCTGCACACAGCATTCTGCCTGATTTCTGCCCCAGTCCCATTAGATTCCATCCAAATACCTGGGTGGTCATTGATGTTGTTGAGTGCTTTCCCTGGCACTAAAATTTTGACTTGACTTTTTTTGCATTAGATTTTCTTGGATGATCTTCCAGTCCCATCATCTCACCTGTCTCCACCACTCAAGTTTCCCTGGAAGTTTGGTGTTCTAGCTATTTCCTTAATGCCTGCTCTTTCACCAGCCAGCACCAGCTACTAGGACTCTTCCATACCCATCATGTCCTGTACGATTATCCATTCTGCTACAAATCCTTACAAGAACCTTTTTAGGATTCTTTATCTGGATTTGATGTGAAATATATTAACCTCATGATGAAGGGAAAAGAGCACTGGGCTGGTAGTCAGACCTGAATGAAAGTTCCATCACTGACACTTTACTAGCTATGTGTCTCTGGGCAGGTTACTCCTCCTCTCAAAGTCTCACTTCTGCCCTTTTTAAAATGGGAACAATAACACATGACCTATATTCCAGGATTGTTTTGAGGAACACTTTGAAGGCAGCAAAACACTAAAGAAATATGAGTTATTATAAATATTTATATTTGGAGTTTTTATCCTCAGTGCTCCAGAAAGCTCTACAATGACCCCTCTAGGTTGCAAATCTGAATGAGGTCCTGGGATTTGTAGAAATGGTCCATGTGTGAAATATCTATGCATGGTATATACCAGTTTGCTATTCCACAATGGAATGTGTGTAGGGAGGTAGGTGTGCAAGCTCTGCTGTTCAGAGGCCATCCCTTTGCCACGTCTGAAATCAAACCCTGATCCTGACATCCATTTCACTCTTTCTCCTCTCAAGTAACCTATATGAGAAGCTAGCTAAGCATATGCAGCTGTTGCAGAGTTTAAAGAAAAACACCTTTGTATCTTCTGTTAAATATGTTAGCTCACTTATTTGTTAATGGTCTTTTATACTCTCATAATTGTGGCACACTCATTGTTAATACTGCTAACAATATTAATGAGAGCATTGATGTGGCACTTTGTTCACAGCATCCTTGCAAGGAGCAGAAACAGCTTGTTGCAAGAAGGGCTAGGCTCTGAAAAGCAGAGATTTTTTTAGAGTACAATCACTTAGTCTCTCTATGCCTCAATTTCCTCATCCAAAAATGTGGGTAATGCAGGATCCATCCTGCTTGGAATGTTGTTAAGAAATAAATGAGGTAAGGTGTGAAAGCATTGCATATGTCCAAGATGGTGCTATAGGGACAGAAAATAAATAGGTCAGCCTTGTTACCTTATTTGTTTAAGGGACTGATGATATCACTGCTTTACATGTGATTATCAGTGTAGACTGTTGGACACACATCTGTTGAGTGGACCTACAATATGATCTGGAGTAGGTGGTAGATTATGTTTCTATTATCTGGCTCTTTCCTGCAGGGCATGTTGGTTGTCTCGATTTGGTTTTCCACTTGGTTTCCTTTTCCTTTGTGGATAATTAACTCATTGGTCAGCATACTACATGGGCAGCTGGGTTCGCTCATGGCTCATGGCCCTATGTTGCTGGTAAATCTTTTCCCATGTTGGAGTTTTCTATTCACTAGTAAATAATTTATACTCTTGAACAAAGCTTGTTTATATTGTTTGCTGTTATCTCTGCTTCCCAAAAAGTGTTGGAAAGATGCTGGCTTTAAACTTGCTGTAGCAGTGACAACACTAACAACAAGCTGTAAAATGGCAACAATCAGTGAATTAGTAAGTTTTATCCAATAGCTGCAATAGCAACAATAGCACAGAAAATGCAGTTTCATGGGGGCAGTTCTACAATGCAGATATTGGAGCCCAGGTAAGGAAAGAGGGAGCATTGCAGTTCTCCCCTCTATGTTGCTGAAAAATTATCCCCAATGTCACTAACTGCTGTCCCTATCCTTCTATGAAGAATGGAGCAATGAGCAAGGTCAAGTGTTCCCTGGTCTGTCTTTGAGTTGGTTAATTCCCACCTGATACAGCATGTTGGAGATTCTTTAGAAATTATATTTTCTCTTCCTGATTTTGATTGCCTCTAAAATGCTGGAAGATATTTTCAACAAATAATTATTAAGAAGCTCAAAAGTGCCAGGCACCATGCTTAATGTAGTTAAGCCCCAGTTAATCCAAAAAATGGATACCTTAACATGGCTACATGTATTATAATTCACACTATCCAAAGTTATAATTATGTAAAATATGGTAATTTCTTCTAGCATAATAGATAAATACATTGCAAATTTAGATAATGTGACCACTTCAGGGGATTATTTATTCGTGCTAACTGGGAAGTAGATGTAAAAGATGAAAAATTCCATAGCTCTTGCTTTTAAGGAGGGATCTAATGGAAGCAGGAAAGATTCAATGTGTACATAAGTATGGCACAAGGAAGAATGTGATTGGGCAAAGTGGAGATTGAAAGAAAAGGTTTTTTTAGGAAAATTTAAAGCGGGAGAAATTTTATCCTATTGGGATGCCAGGGGGTCTTACAGAAAAGATGATATTCTGTGGCTATAGTGAGTGAGTAGTACATTCTAAGCATGGGTGACAGTGTAAATGACATAGAGTTAGGAGACTGAGAAATATTGGGGAACAGTATACAACCCAGGATTCATATGGCTAAGTCATTGTAGTGAAAGTTCTCTTATTTTCCCATACAGTTTCACATCTGCAACTGCCTATTAGACGTCTCAAACTGGTTGTCTTCTAGACATCTTAAACTCTCTATGCCCCAAATTGAACTCATTGTATTTCCCCCCAAGCCCTTCTCTTCCTAAGTTTCCCATTACTATAGAGAGTACTACCACCTTTCAATTGACCTAGACTTGGAACCTAAGTGTCATCTTCAACTCCTTACTCTCACTACGCTCCATATCCAATCTTTTGCCAAGTTCTGTCAGCTCTACCTCTGCCAATATCTCTTGTATACATCCCCTTCTCTCATCTGATATTGCCACAATCTTGATGCAGGCCCTCATTGCTTCATGTCCAGATTATTCTGGTAGCCTGTTGGTTGATCTCCCTGTCTGAAATCTCTCTCTACTTCAATCCATTCACCACTCAGCTATCAAAGAGATCTTCCTAAAGTACCAGTCTGACCATGTCACCCCGCTTATTTAGTAAATTTCAGTAACTTCCCATTACCGTGAAGAGCAAATCTAAAATACTCTGGCTTTTAGAGCCCTTCATAACCTACCCTTTTCCTACCTTTGCAGTTTTCTTACACATCCTCCCCTCCACATACATTGCAATCCTGTGACACTGGCTCCTTGTTGTTCCTAGTACAAACTACTCCATCATTTGACTCAGTATATTTTCACAGTCTGTCTTCTGTACCTGAAATTCTCTCCCTCCTTATTCCCATGTTTTGACTTTCTTGACTTTGACTTTCTTGACTTTGACTTTCTTGTATCCTTTCAAGTCCAAGCTAAAATATCATATTTTGAAAGAAGCCTTCCTAGTCCCCCCCCACTCCCACCTGATCCTAGTGACTTCCTTCTTTGATTATCTCCAAACTTATCCTATATATGTCTTGTTTGGACGTGTTGTCTCCCTCATTGGTCTGTGAATTCCTTGAGAACAGGGCCTGTTTTTAACCTTTCCTTGTGTTTCCAGCTCTAAGCACAATCCCTGGCCCATCGCAGACACAATAAATTCTCGGTAGCTTGACTAATTTCACTCATTTTGTTGTTCTTTTAATTTATTTGGCACATTTCTAGCCATTTTGAAATAATGACATGGGAACTGGGCTTATTTGAAACTTTTCTGCTTGGCCATCTTGCTGCAAATCCCTATAAAGTTAACCCCACAAGAATATTCCACTGAAAAACCACTCCCACAGATAATGAAGCTATGAACAAGAAAAGATGAATTGCTAATACATTGGAGAAATACTAGGTGGCTCTCAACTCAAATTATTTCTTTTGCTTGAAGTTTATAGCACTCATCTATTTGCATTACTGCTGCCTAAATATTTGTTTTTCTTCATAAAGCCTTGACAATCTGATTATATATTCTTCTAAACAAACAGCTATATCATATGACTTAGGGAGGATGCTTTTGAGATCATTGTTTAATTATTCTAGAGGAAAACATAACAATCAAATGTACTTTTTTGATAGGGGGAGGGCAGATCTGTGAATTCATTGGTATGGGGAATTCCTGGTGGGGAAATTCTTTTTACTACTACACATTCATACTCATCCTTCAATTCACAGTCTTGTAGTTTCCTGAATTACTGAGATGTTTGGAGACTTACATAGGCTCATAAAGCTATTATATATTCTAGGGCAGGGGTGGGGAACCTATGGCCTGGAACCTATGGCCTCAAGGCCTAGGGAGACTTAAAACCAGGTCTTCCTAATGCCAAGATCTATCCACTATTCCATACTGCCTTCCTCAAATTCCCTTTTAACTGTCTGACATTTTCCTTTTTAAGAGGGTTACAAGATTTTAAGCTATTAAGGACCTTATACACTACCTCATCCAAAGCCCTCATTTGAATGAAGAGGGAACTGAGACTCACAGATGCTAACTGATTTGCCCACACATAGTAATAGAACCAAGACTCAAACAATGTCTTCAAAATCTAAATCCACTCCTGTCCTTTGCACAATGTTGAATACTATGCAGAAAAACAGCCCAGTTGGTCTCCCCCTTTTCTGCCTTTTCCTCTCTCAATTTCTCTTGTAGATACTAATCTTATGTAAAAGCCCTATTCTACCTCCCACTCTACTCGTTCCTCCAGTAGAATGTTAATGCCTTGAAAACTGGGATTGTTCAATTTTGTTACACTATTCTTAATGCCTAGCCTAGTGCTTTATCCAGGACAGATACTTAATAAATATTGAATTGAAGTGTTGTTTCAGTCTGACTCTTTGTGAGCCCTTTTGAGGTTTTCTTGGCAAAGATACTGGAATGGTTTGCTATTTCCTTCTCCAGCTCATTTTACAGATGAGGAAACTGAGGCAAACAGGGTTAAGTAACTTGCCCAAGATCACACAGCTAGTGTCTGAAGGCTTAAAATGGACAGATTTGAACTCATATCTTTCTGAATCCAGGCCCTGCCTGCACTCTATCCACTGTACCCACCTACCTGCCTTGAGTCGAATTGAGACTATGGTAAAACTTCTGTTGAGATCTTAACACAGTTGGGTAGTAGGTGGTTTTAGGTTTTTTCCCCCTTCAGAATTCCCCCTCAAAACAAACAAACAAACAAAATTTTTTTCATTTCTAGGTTTGTAAGTACATTTATAAGTACTAAGGAGGCAGGTTTTTGGGTATTTCTGCATTCTCACTCTTACAAGAAACCCAGTAATCCAAGAAAATTGATATCTAGGTTTCTTTCACTCCAGATGGCATTTTGACAACAAAGATAAAACATTTCTCATTCACACCACATATACGCTCAATTATGTTCCCTTTTTTCATCCTGGAGTAGAAGCCTGTCTTATTTATAAACCTCAAGTTTGAATTGTCACTGACTGAGGAATGTTATTCATCGTACTATGAATCTTTAGGAAGCGTGGTGTACCACCTTAGCATGAAAGGTACCTGGTGAGCTGACAAAGAGAGCTTGTGAGAACAAGGAGTTAAATTATATGAGACCATTTGATGAGAAGTCCCTCCTCATAGACAGGCAGATCTCCCTACCCTATTTTAAGGGTTGTGTGTAAGAAAAATATTTCTGTATATCTTGTAGTATTATGGAAAAACTGCAAAAATTGATTGAGTTTCTATTGTTTCCATTGCCTATGTTATCACGGTGGTGGGTTGGGCCAATGATCATGGCAAGCCAGGAGAAGAGCTATGATAGATAAACCCAGACTATTACACTTGGGAGAGACCTCAGATTTCAACTCATACCTTCCTGGCCACCTACTCAACAAAATATTTATTTCTCCAAAGACATCTAGTGATGGGGAACTCACTGCCTATTAAAGAGCCAGTTCTACTTTTGGAGAATCCTGTTAGAAAGTATTTCCTAAAAGTAGTGAAGTGGAAGGAGCGCTGGGGTTGGAGTCAGGAAAAACTGAGTTCAAAGCCTACCTCAGATGTTTACTAGCTGTGTAACCCTGAACAAATCACTTAACCTCTGCCTTCCTCAGTTTCCTCATCTATAAAATGGGGATAATAATAGTGTCTCCTTCCCAGGGTTATTTTAAGGATCAAATGAGATAATATTTGTAAATCATTTTGCAAATCTTAAAACATTGTAGAAATGCTATTATCAGTAATAATAATTATAAAGTCATTAATAATATAACCAACATGAACAACACAGTGCTAATGATAATAATTAATAATGGGTCAAAGTTATCCTTTCTGCATCTTCTCCTCATTGTTCCTGGTCAAGCCTGATGAGGTCAAGCAAAATAAATATCTCCTTCTTTCACATCTAGAGGCCTATAGATCAAACTGCTGTCATGTACCTCTAAGGCATAGGTTCTTCCCCAGTGGCACCCCAAGTTCTTTCAACCTGACATAATATTGTGCCCCTTCACCCACCTGGCTGTTCCTTTTCTGACTTTGCTCTACTTGTCGGTGTCTGTCCCAAAATCTGATTCCTAGGATGGAGGATAATCTTTGTGAAATCATTTGGTACTAAATTTGTTTTGGAAGTCCAGTAAATGAAGCCCTTTGGCTAGGTTGCTAAACCACCCAGGGCAAGAAATGAATGATGGGTGCAATGTACTGCACCCGTCATGTGGCATAAAACTTTTAGGGTCCTGTGTCCTCCTTCCAGTGGGAGATCTACTTCTTCTGGCACTATCACACTTTAATACACAGAAAACATGTGTTGAATACATCTCCTCATGCTGTAGAAGAACAGTTCTCCCAGATGTTATTACATTTTGATGGGGAGGAAATTCCTTTAGACAATTTGTTCTAGAAGGCATCCTGCTAGAGTGGAATGGGCCCCAGATGGAGAGTCAGGAAGTTTGTTTTCAAGTACCAGCTCTGCCAACTACTAGACTTGGGTAGATTCTCTTTCTTTTCTGGGCACCATTGTCTTCCTCTGTAAAACAAAAGGATTGGATTAGCTGTTCTCTGAGGATCTTTCTAGCTCTAAAAATCCATGTAGTTTAATGGACCTTTGATAGAATTCCTAGACTGGAAGCTCCAAGTTGACAGAAACGGGCATCTTTGCCAAACTTTATGTCTTGCTTAGTTTAGCATCTAGCATATGGCTCTATACACAGCAGGTGTTGGGGATATGTTTGTGGAATAGATTTTTTCCATTGGTTAAACTGACTTGTTTAGCATAGAAGGGTTTATGTTGGTCTGTGGTAACAGAGAAATGATACAAACATACCATTCTGCCTTCACTTGTTCTCATACTTTCTTGTTGACCAAAGTTGTTTTTTTAACAAGAAAAGTAAAGCCGTCTCTTGTAACAAGACCCCCAAAGAATATCTAGATTACAAAAGATCTATAATTGAAATCATTATTGATATGAACATCTACCAGAAACTTTCTATTGTGCCTATGATAAAGTCACTTTTTTAGCATATGGCTCTGCTAACAATGAAATCTTATCAAATCTTTTACTTCGATTACATGCTGCAACGACCCAGCCATGTGAAATAGCTTTTCTGTACAATAGATTTGCTAAATAACATACCCAGTCCTCATGCCTAGGGACTCTATAAAGAAAAGAGAACCATAATGATAGATGTGTGCTGCAGCCAATCTTAATGAATGTAACTGAGTGATATGTATGAAAATGCTTTGGATGCAAATGTGCTGCATAAAGCAATGGTCTTACATTCAAATGACACTGGAGTTTGCAGGCTAGAACATACCCTGTTTGTGCTACTATTCTTTAAATCTCCAGTATTCTTTGAAGAGGCTCTTTAAGTGTGATGAGATGTTCATCTGAATCAAGGAGCGATGGATTGCCTGGAATGACTTAGCAGACTATTGAAATCAGGATGTAGGATACAAGTTTGAAGTCCCAGTTGTACTTGGAAAGCCCTTCATCAATGGGCCTCTTTCCATTTTCCAGTCTTTTTGTGACATAACCACACTGGCCTCCTTGATGCTACATTCACACACACACACAAACACACACACACATACATACAAACACACACACAAACATACACACAAACACAGCGCTAAGTTTTTTCACTGTCCATCTCTGTGCCTGGAATGCTCTCCCCCCCGCCCCCCACCTTCCTTTCCTGGCTTCCCTGGCTTCCTTAAATACAACTCAAATCCTACCTTTATAAAGGGGTCCTTCCTGATCTCTCTTCTTCCTCCCAGTGACTTCCCTGAGATTGCCTCCCATTTGCCCTGTATGTATCTTGTACATCCATGGTAATTCCCACATCATATCACCCTACAGGACGTGAGCTCCTTGAGGGCAGGCTCTCCATTTTTGTCTTTCCTCGTATCCCGGTGCTTTGCACAGTGCCTGCCATGTGTTAAGTCCTTAAGGCTTTCTTCCTCCCTGCCTGCCTGCCTGACTTTATAATCTGATGGATCTCTAATCTCATTGGTGTATTTGCAGGCTGAAATCTATTCACGCCTGCTGCTCTTGTCCAGTTCTTAATAAGAATAATAACAATTAGCGTTTATATAGTGTTTTAAGATTTGCAAAGTGCTCTACAAATCTCTTGTTTTATCCTCATGATACTGATATGTAAGTGCTATTAGTATACCTAGTTTACAAATGAGGAAACTGAGGCAGGCATTGATTAAATGACTTTTCCAGAATCACATAGCTAATAAATATCTGAGGCCAAATTTGAACTAAGCTTTTCCTGACTCCAGGCCCAGCACGCTATCCACTGAACCTTGTGGCTACCTCTGTATTTCTTCTGTAATTCTCCATATCTTTAACTTTTCCAAAGAGCTTCTACCCAATGCACTGGAGGCCTTCTTCTGATTCTTTAATATTTTCCCTATCCTAGAAAGAAATTATGTTGTCTCTTTCTCATCCTTCTTTCTCATTAGAACTCTAAGAACTTCCCCTTTTTTTGGGCGGGGGGGGAGTGGACACATCTTCAATGACATCTTTTGAGACACTTCTTGTAAACAGTGTTCACACCTGTTATACAGCTCTCTATTTTATTTTTTGGATCATTTACAATTTCAGTTTTTCTGGGATTATTGTGTGCCATGATTTTCTGGGAAATGGCAACTCATTTCTGGGAGAATGTTGGCATTAAAATGGATTTTGCTGGAGGGAACAGTTTGGGATCACTGAAGCTGTTACACAATTTTTCAAATGCATACTCTTCTCTTCCTGCTTAGTTATGGAACCAGATCATTGTCCGACTGAAATGCCTGTCCAAAATACACATTCTTATAGGTGAAAAAATTTTCCTTGGAATGAAAGAATCTGGGTTCCAGAATTGTCTCTGACACTACTTGTGAGACATTGGGCTAGTCATCTCACCTCCCTATGCCTCAGTTTCACAATCTGTAACAATGAGAAGGTTGGACAAGATCACCTCTGCAACCCAGTCGTAGACTTATGATCTCTATGAAAAAATGGGCTTCCCATGCAACCATGTCAGAATGTGGACGCTTGGTGTTTTTCTGTTCACCATGGTGTTTCCACTTTGCATAGCTAGGTCATGCTCTTGATTGACCAAGGATTTCAGTGTTTTGGCATATGACACCACTAGCACATCATCGATACAAGAACATTTCAGCAGCTTAACAACAATGAGGGTGTCTACTTCTACTTAGCCTATCAGTGCAGTGGCTAGAGTGCTGGGATTCAAGAATTTCTGATTTCAAATATGGGCTCAGGAATTTACTAGCTGTGTGACCTGGGCAAGTCACTTAACCTCTGCTTGCCTCAGTTTCCTCAACTAGGAAATGTGGATGATAACAGCACCTATTTTCTCAGACTGTTATGAGGATCAAACGAGAAAATATTTGTAAAGCACTTAGCCCAGTGCCTGGTGCATAGTAGGCACTATTTAAATGCTTATTCCCTTCCCCCTCTTCCCTACAACACAGATCTCTTTATTGTTTTATGCTTCACTTGATATTGATAATGGATTATCATACTGGCAGTTTCACGTTGCACAGAACTGTTATTTTAACATATGAATGCAGGACACCTTCTTTGAAGAGACACAAAGCTGTGTTTTGCTCCATTGTTTCAAATGTTTTTTTTTTTTTTGGCAATCAACAAAAGAGAGCCAGCAGGCTCTTGCATTCTCTTCACCTCTCCGTCTTTTGTGTGACTGTAAAGATATGTCTTTCTGGAGTGAATTTTCTGCTAAAACCTGCCTATTCCTTTTTCATGCTTTCATCAAAGATATACTTAATATATTCCCAGATATTTTTATACGTTTTTTTCTGAGATGAGTTCTGAGTTAGCAGGCAAAAACTGAGAATCTTGGTTGTCTTTTTGTTCACTATTTCTGTTGAAATTTCCTTTTAAAATAACTTGAAAAATATATTCTGGAGTGTCTATAAAATTTTGTTGTCCATAGCACTTTTTTTTTTCCTGGATGAGTGTCATAAGCCTCCAACACTCTTTATCAACTTAAGAGTCATTGTTATATACCTTCGCTCATACTGAGGAGATAAAGTTTAAATGTAATAATTCCACTGTACCTGAGTGATAAGAATGGGCAGGTAGGTGGTACAGTGGATAGATCACAAGGCCTGGAATCAGGAGGACCTAAGTTCAAATCCAGCCTCCAGCCACTTACTAGTCATGTGACCCTGGACAAGTAACTTAAGCCTGTTTGCCTCAGTTTCCTTATCTATAAAATGAGCTAAAGAAGAAAATGGCAAACCACTCCAGTACCTTTGTCAAGAAAACTCCAAATAGTGTTGTGAAGAGTTGGACATGACTCAACCATAACTACAACTGATTGTCATAGAAAAGCTGACAGATCTGTTCCATTTCCACTTCTATTTGTTATCTTTTTTTCCATTTTCTTTAACAAATGTTCTCAGGATAATCTAGCTTAGTTGGGCTTCATGCCAAGCTCTTCTCAGATTCATTTTCTTATTCAAAACTATTTGTTATTTAATGGAGTGATGCTGATAGTTATCTTGTCTCGTCTTCCTCTATAACATAAAGTCTCTGCAGCTCCCCACTATCTTTGCCAGTCTCACAATTTACTGTCCTCTTAAATTTGGAAGGAATGTCCCCCTCCCTCAATTGGTTCTACACAGTATGTGTAAGATGCCCAAATTGGTCACAAGACTGAGGCAACTTAAGATCTAATTGGCTATGATATAAGACAGATTAAAATAGATCAAAGGTAAGATGACAAAAATACCAAGGAGAGGCTCAGACACCATGCTATGAAACAATTTCTCTTTTAAAGGTAAAGGATGAACTGTCAGTGATGGTTTCATTGAAAAAGTAGTATTCCAGTCAGGTACTGAAGGGAAGGACTTAACCAGTGGGGAGGGGGAGTCCATTCTGGGTATGAGACTTCCAACAGGTAGATGAAGGAGCCATTTCCAGGTATGGGAAACCATAGGACCAAAAGCAAGGAGTTAGGAGAGAACATTAGGGGAATGGGGAACATTCCCCATTAGGGGAAAAATGCCAGTCTTACAGGAATAAAGAACATGGAGGTGGGAGGGAAATGATGTAAGACAAGGCTGGAAAAGTCATTTGGAGTCAGATTGTGAAAGATCTTAACTGTTAAGATCTAGAGTCATCTATCTGTCTGTCTCTTTTATTGTTTATTGGTTTACTCAAAATCCTCTGAACTTTTCCTCCCTCAAAGCTCTTATGGCACCATTCTTGGATTTCTCATTTACACTTACCTCATTCTATCTTTTGTTATAGTTCTGTGTAGATATTTCCTCTCCTCCCTCCCCCCCCATTAGACTTTATGTTCTTTAGGAGCAGGAATTGTATAGCATCCGTCTTTGGGTTCCTATCACTCAGGATATTGCCTCACATACAGTGGGTTCTTAACATTTATTGAATGCATAAATGAAGGATTCCTAGGCATAGGGAATGGTGCCAGTAAAGGTCCAGAAAGAAGGTTGTGTGAGATGTTTACAGGAACAAGAATTCATTGAATCATAGGAAATATTTTGGGAAAACATGTGAGAGAAGGATGGAAAGCTAGATTGTAGCCAAGTTGTGGAGGAATGTGAAGTCTATAAAATGAACTTCAAACTTTACTCAGTAAGCACTAGGGAGTCACTGAAGGATTTTGAGCAGAAGAGTGAGCTATTATTATTTTGTGGACTTTTTATCCAGGAAATCAACAGTGAAAAATGAAGGAGGGAAAACTGGGGAGGCAAAACTTTGTTAACCAGCCAGCCAAATAGGAATCAGGGATACTCTCAAATACCAAAGGAGAAAGATAAAAACTGTGCTTTCTAAAGTAAAACATCGTGATTGTATCAGTCAATGGCTAAATAATAGTGATAACAAACACTTAGTTCCTTACAGTTTACAAAGTGCATTTGTCATATAATAGGAACAGCCTGCTCTTAATCATAGCTCTCTGGTACAGCTTCAGGTACCCACAAGGATGAGTCAAGAGTGTTGCATTCATTGGAGAATGTTATAGGATGTTGGATCTCTATGGTACTTTGCATCTGAATATAGATTGTATTAAGTGATACAAATTAGGAAAACAAAAAATAATTTGAGGGTCATGTGAAAAGCTGGAGGGTGTTTCTTGGCAGCTGTGAGCAGAGAGACAATTGAACCAGGAAGAAGTGACTGTCATGACCCATTATAGTGGGTAGGAACAGAGAGACACTCTGTAGTCTTTGGCTACAGTTAGGTCAAAAAAGTAGAACACATGGAGGTGTACTGCTATGGCTTCCTGAAACCAGGAGTTCTGGAAGAATCCCAGTGATCCAGAAGCAAGCTGAGAAGACGATTTGCCCTCCATACTCATCACTGAGAGAAGACAGAACTACATGCATATTTTTCTTCCTGTTCACATGTTTGCTGAGGGACAGCTTCCCCATCCCTCTATATGTTTTTCAGGAAGATTATTCCTCATTCACTGATGTGGGAAGTATAAGGGGTTATAATCACTGGTATATGGACACTAGAGAATGACTACATTGTCTAATTCCTTCCTTGATATTTACAATGTTTTTGTCTGATCCAATGCTTTTGCTATTAGATTAATCACTCTAGAATGCACTGATAATAGAAAATGAACTGAATTGGAACTGATTGTCTTTAATACTCCTAATGAATTTAGAAGTGGCCAGAGTTCTGAAAGCCTCATAACTGTCCTATTAAGTAGATAGTAAAGTATTATTATCCTAATTTTTAAAATGAGGATACTGAGGTTTTGAGATGTTAAGTGATTTGTCCCAAGGTTCAGTTAACAAGTTGGTATCTAGACTCACCAAATCACAGAATGTCAGAATTGGAAGTGATGTCCAGAGGCTGTCAACTCTAAGCTATATGTGAATGAGTCCTCCTTATAAAGTTCCCAACAAGTGGCCATCCAACCTTTGCTATAAGGTGAGAGAAACTCCACTACCTTTTAATGTAGCCAATAATACTTTTGGACAGCTCTAATTGAGTTTTTCCTTCTATGTAATTGAAATATACCTCTTTATAATTTCTTCCCACTTATGTTCACTTGGACCTAGTAAAAAAGTGCCTATTAGATGTCCTATTAGATAGGAGAGGAACTGATGCCCAAACAAGAAATAGAGAAGATAATGGAAGATAAAAAGAATAATCTTGATTGCACAAAATTAAAAACTTTTTTTTGCACAAACAAGTCCACTAAAGCTAAGACTAAAAGGGGAAAACAACTGGGAAAAATCTTTGTGTCAAGTGTCTCTGATAAAGGTTTAATATCCAAGATTTATAAGGAATTGATTCAGATTTTTAAGAAAAAGAGCCATTCTTCAATTGATAAATGATCAAAGATACAGGCAGAAGAGAGTTCTCAAGAAACCTAGATTATCTATAGCCATGTGAAAAATGCTCCAATATGAATACAATGCAAAACACTTTTTATATAAATAAAGTCAGATCTAAACAATTGGAAAAATATTAATTGCTCATGGGCAGGTTGAGCCAATATTATAAACATTATAATTCAACCTAAATTAATTTACTTATTCAGTGCCATACCAATTGAACTACTAAAATTTATTTTATAGAGCTGGATAAACAAAAAATTAAGGATATCAAGGGGATTAATGAAAAAATGTGAAGGCAGGTAGCCTAGCCATACCAGATCTCAAGCAGTATTACAAAATTACAATCAACAAAACACTCTAGCACTGGCTAAGAAATAGAGTGCTGGATCAGTGGAATAGATTACACAGTAGTAACACATAGTAGTAAATGACCATAGTAATCTAGTGTTTGACAAATGCAACTCTCTATGGCTCTTTTGAAGTAAACAATTTAGCACATAAGAGATACTGTCAGGTAGAATACTTCAACTAGTCCAAGGAATGCCATTTCCTGGTTCAGACCTTCATTTCCTCACACCAGGAATATTGCAATAACTTCTCAAATGGTCTCCTTGTTTCTAGTCTCTCCCCCTCTAACTTAGGCTGCATACTTTGCCAGGTCAACAGCTCCCTACTGCTTGTGAACTATTTATCCTATTCATATTCTTACTCCAGACCCAGTACTGTTTTCATAAAACCAGATAATTTTGCTTCTGAAAGCTAGAAATGCTGAGTTGTCTTAAATGTCCTGAATTGTCTTGATTTTTTTTTGCATTTTGCTTGTTCATTTTTCATTGTATTATAATTATTTCGTAGGGTTTATGGGGTTTTAGAGTAGAAAGATATTTTAGAGATAATCAAGTTCAACTCTCTTATTTTACTAGTGAGGATGCTGAAGTTCAGAGAGGTAGACTTATATGTATGTATGTGTCTATACATATATGTAACATAAACACATATTTATATATAATCCCCCATATAACTACAAGGTACTTGAAAGCAGCGACCTAATCTCACCTGTTTTTGTACTTCTCACCGCCTAGCACAGAGATCTACATACAGCACTCAATTTTTGCTTAGCTGGAATGCTTCCTTGGTAACTATATAGAAAGTATTTTCTCTAAAAGATAACCAAATATTCATGCAATAGGCCAAATTTTATGGAGGGTCAACCTATCCTCAAACCTTCCCCAATCTACTTCTAAATACCCATGAGTAGAGATAATTAAGAAAAAAATACAAGAATGACTGAAACTGTAATTGGAAAAGAATAGTTATGTTCAAGAGTGAAGACTCATTAAGCTTGAAGAACAGAAATATCTGAAAGCAATTTATATGCAGAGACTCCAGATGTAAAGACTGAACAAGGCAATGCTCCCTCATTAGGAGTGTAAAAGATCACCTTTGATACTGCTTTTGGTATCTCCCTCCTTTATTCTTTCTAATTGTTGTGCCATCCCCATCCTCATTCTCCTGATCATATTAGTGTAGAGTGATGGCATATTCCTACCTTCAATGTTCTCAAACTATATAAACATATGCTTGCTTATCCAAATAGTATTTTCTAAAATGGCTACCATAACCTTGCCCAGGTGCTTGCTGGCATATAATACAGTAAAACATAAGTTTATCAAAAGCACTTACTGTATACAAAGCACTGTTCCAGGTACTGGTATAACAATTAGAATAGATTCACTTTTCTGTGTTGGAGAGGACAAAATTCTAGTCTTTGTGTAAGAAGGTGCCTGTGAATAGGAGGCTGAATTGATTTTTAAAGAAAAGATAAAGAAATTAGTGTTTCATTGTTTTGACGAAGCACATGATGTCTCTCTCCCTCCCTCCCTCCTCCCCTCTTTCTTTTTCTCTCTTTCTGTCTCCTTCTCTTTCCTCTTTTTTCCTTCTTTCTTTCCTCCTTTCTTTCTTTCCTCTTTTCTCTCTTTCCTCCTTTCTTTCTTTCCTTCTTCCTTTCTTCCTCCCTTCCAAAAATAGTCTCCCAACATTTTTTTTGTCTAGGTTAACCATTCATTTAGTATTTTAAAATGCTTCATCTTATTAGCTGTAGAGTTATGCCCAATGATATTACTGGGGTTGAATTTCTTCCTGATTTTTCTTCCTCTGCTCTATCTGAATCCAGTATCACACAATGCCTTAAAACCTACACAATAAGCTTAATTCCCACAGAAAATTTTCATTCCATGTTTTTTTCCTTTCTATTTCTAGTGTGGAGGTCATGAGGTAGAAGGGGCACGGGGTACAGACAGCCACAAATTTTTCTGCCACATGGCATTTCCATGGTCAGTGCCTAACAGAAGGGGATACATCTGCTGCAGCATGAACAGGTCTATCAATTTGTCCCTGCATAGAGTGTGCTCCAGTAGCATCAGTGGGAACTATGGTAGACTTGGCAGCTGGATGTGGAATGGTTCCATCCCTGAAATGGAGCTTTAACTGTTTGTGATTAAGTCGAATCAGTCAGTTAGAGTCAAGTCAGGATGCACAGCCTTACAAACTTGGTCCTGGCAGAAACAGTGAACCAGGTTGGGGAATACACTAATGCCCATCCATTCCCTCTTGTATTTGGGCATCATTAGCTTACAGAACCCTTTTCAACATGCCCACTGTGTTTCTTGTTTCTTGCCTTGCCTGGGCACTAAATCAAACAGTGCCTTGCAATGCTAACTGTCTTGTGTTTCTTCTCCTCCTACTTAGGTTTTAGTTCCTCAGAAGGCAGAAATCATGTCTTATAATTTTTGCATTCTCCTTCATCTCAATAGGTATATCAGCTTAGTAGGCACTCATCGGGTACTTGTAGAATGAATAGATGGTATTACTTCTCCATTATCTCCCTCTGTTCTCCAAACAGAACATTTTGCTTCTGCCAAATTGGTCCACTCAGTCTCTCAAACATACTTCCTGCTTTTCTTCCTTAGTTCTTCTTCTCAGAACATTGACTTGCCTGGAATATCCTTCTAGCCTCCTCTTTACCTACATAGCCTACCCATCTTTTAAGGTTCAGATCCCACCCACCTTCTTCTGTGAAGCTTTATGTAACTCACTCTCTCTCTCCTTTGACCTTTCGTAGAACTTGCTGTCTGTACGTGATTGTCACTTTAGTGGATGAGTTGGCCTTATAGCCAGGTAGTTCTGGCTTCATGTCTCACCTCTGGGTCATAAAGGCTGTGTGTTTTGGGATAAGTTACTTAACCTATTTTCCGGGATAGGAGGGTCAAACTTCCATAGAAATGGGGGCTATTAAACTGTACATAAAGATGGACTTTCTTAGTCAATATGCAGACCACGTATTGACTTAGAAAACCATATATTAATATCATCTGTTTTAGTGTATTCTTATTTCTTTTGTTAAGTATTTTCCAACTGCATTTTAATCTTGTTTAGGTTGCACCAAGGAGGGTTGTGGACCACAGGTAGCCTGTTGGCTGAGTTTGACCCTTCTTTTCTAGACAACTGTTCCATGCTACAAGCTGCATACAAAGTGCCTTCACTGGTAGAGGAAATTCCACATTCCAATGAAATCCCAGGTCTAGTCCCTCTTTGCCTCCCATCCCAAATTGCCTGGTGGTGTTAATCGTCTTGTCTTGGATATATGCTTTATCTCTACAGCTACCTTAGGTTCTGGAGGCTGAGACAGTCTTATGTCCTCCTGGCCCAAACATAGGCATTGCTTATCCACAAAAACTGAAATATATAAAAACTATTTGTAGCCAATAATTAAAGTGATATTGTTTTCAGTGTAAACATAGTTACATATTTGTTATTTCCAAGATATCTCATTTTAGGGGTGCAACTTTATATGTGTGGATGACCAATTTTTGGATGAATATGGTACTTCTTTGCATTTGCACTTACTCTGAAGGTAAAGCACAATACCTTTTACATAGTGGTTACTCAAGTTATGCTTAATTAGTTAATTAATTTGGAAAAATCCTCTACTGATGTCATCTGGTGATGCTTCCTCCTGATATGGAGATGACTTGGAGTCTTCATGGTTATTTCACCAGAGTATATAATCTGTTAGGTTTTATCATGTTAGAAGGGCATGGTGTAGGAGTCTCTGGATGAGACATGTGTCTGTCACATCAAAGTTGGCTTATCCAGGTGCTTCTCAGAGGTTCTCACCAGAACATTGGCCGCCAGCTGATTTTCTGCCACCAAAGCAGCTCAGAAAAACTGTATCTAGTGCAGGAGTTCTTTACCTGGGTCCTTAAACAGATTTCAGGGGGGCTCAAACTTGGATAGGAAAAAATAACATCTTTACACTAATTTCTAATTAAAAGTTAGGATTTCCTCCAACTATTTATCAACATAATCTTGAGAAGGGGTCTGCCCATAGGTTTTATTGCAATGGTCCATGACACAGAAAATTAAGTCAATAAGTATTTATTAAGCACCTCCAATGTATGTGTCAGACATTTTTCTAAACACTCAATATGTGCCACAGAGGAGCCATGACCTGTGTGGAGGAAGCCCCCACTTTGTTGAACTTATGAGCTGAAGTATTGGAGTGTGCCCTTGGGTGGTGGTGGATTTGTGATTTTGTGAGCACAGGGACTCTCTCCACTGGTGTTGATTACAGTCCCTCTGAGCTTTTTCCTCACCCAGGGGGATTCTTGTCCATGGCTGTAAAAGTATCTGCCCAATATGCAGAGGACTTTCTCTAGTTCTTTCACTATTTCATGGATGTCATTGAAGAGCTCCAGTCATCCATTTGCTATATAACTTGCTCTTAACACTTGACCATCTGTGTAGGCAATCAAAATGGGCTCTTAGCACTCAGTTCAACCAAGTGCCCTTGAAGAGTTTGGCCTTTGTTTCCTTGATTAGATTGGGAGTCCTTGGTGACCTCCTTGTCTCAGGGGAGGGCCTAGTTTACATGGGTTTGAGTGACATGTTTGGGACATCAGAGGCTTTTAGACCACGTGGGTTTAAGTTGCCTCTTTGTGACAATTTTAGGTCACCGAAATTTTGACCCCGAAAAAGATATAAAATCAGGGGTTGGCTTTCTTTTTTTCAGAGCTCTTACCCACAGCAGTGGTGGCATGCATGACTCTGGGCCAGCCCTTGTTATGAGCTCCCGGACTGAACCTAGATGTTGGTAACTATGAATTGTATTTGGTCTGTCTGTCGATGTTTGTAATTTGTTTGTATTTGTTCTGAAGTTCAGGGTGCTGGCTTTTTCCCCTGAACTAAGTGAATGGTATTTGTATGCTGAATTAAAGGAAGCTTGTTAACCCCTTAATGTTGCTTTCCTTAGTAAAGCAGACCAAAAGAACCTAGGCTTTGGCAGCATTCTTGTTGTTGGACCCCCACAACAGCTGCTAGCTGGATTGTAGAAACACTGTCACATCTCCTTTTTCAATCACACATGTCCCTGTTATCTTTTATGCTACTTCTCATATGCAAGTCATCAATAGTAAATCTGCTGCAGCCTATTTGGGCCCAGTTAATCAGTTAAGCATTTATTAAGCACCTTCTATGTGTCAGGCACTGCTGTGGGATCTGGGTAAACAAAGACAAGAGAAATAATCCCTGCTGTCAAAGAGCTTAGAACACCAGATATCTTTCCAAAAGATCTTGGACCTAGAACTGGGAGGGATGTCAGAAATCACATAGTCCAGCCCTGTCATTTTACAGATGGGGAAAATTAAGCACAAGGAGGTTAAGGGAATTGCCCAAGGTGACATAGACAGTATCAGAGGGAGCATTTGAAGCTAGGTTTTCTGACTCCAGAGATGATGTTCTTTCTTCTCTACTAGACTGCCTCCTTCGATCACCCAGTATATAGTATTACTTGGAGAATATTCACATTAAAAAGATGGACTAAGATTAAGTGCGAATCATGCCCTTCCTGACTGACATATCCCTTCCCCCATTGTTAGTACCCCCCCCCCAAATTACTTTGTATTTATTTGGATATAAGCTGCTTGAGAGTGGGGACTATGTTCAAAACCTGGCAGTAAGACTTGTTGAATTAAATTAAATTTTGTGATAGGAAGCAACTTGGAGTAATTGTAAGCATAAATGTTATGTAGTCCACTATCCTCATATTCAGTTCTGGGCCCAGTGCATTGTCCATCTCAGGTATCTGTCCAAGACATATTATATCCTCAGGGATTAACTCAATGGGTTACTCATCCAACTGTTTGCAATCCTTTAGAAAATTGACATTCCTCGTTTACTTGTTTTTCCTTTTACTCTATTGATTATAAGTGAGATCTCTTGTTTGATTTCGGATCTCATTTAGAAATTTCTGCAGTGTTCATTAGATCGCAGATTTTGAGAGTCTGAAAGCATGTCAATGGTCATTTAATCTAATCCGTACATGAAAGAAATCCCCCTTCCAACATATTTGACAAATGGTCATCCAGCCTCTGCTTGGAGACCTCAAATGATCAGGAACCCTTTGCTGTCTCTCAAGGCAGCCCGTTCCACTTTGGAACAGCTCTGATTGGTGGGAAGTTTCTCCTGACCTTAAGACTAAATTTTCTTTTTTGCAGCATCTACCCGTTTTGCCAGGCTCTGCTCTCTGAGGTCAAAGAAAGCAAGTCTAATCCTCTTCCACTTGACACAACCATTCAAATATTTCAAGAAGTTTATCATGTACCCATGAGCTTTCTCTGCTCTCATTTTCTCAACAAATCCTCATAAGAGCTAAATTAAAGCCTTCTTACTCTTCTTTTCATACTTTCCAGTTTATCAATATTTTAAAAATTGTGGCACTCACAACTGAACACAGTGTTCAGATGAGGTCCAAAGAAGGCAAAATAACTACAAAGAGACCAACAATTCCTTACTTTTGGAGATAAAGCCTCTATTAATGCAGCCCAAGGTCACATTAGCCTTTTCAGTGATCTTATCACACTGCTTGCTGAGGTATATCGAGCTGGCATTTCCACAAACCCTTAGGTCTTTCTCATACAAACTTTAGTGCAACCAAACCTCCCCCATATACTTGGTGTGACATTGTAAGCTTCTTGCAAGTAGGGATTATTTCATTCATTTTATCTGCAGTGCCTAAAACAGTGGCTAACTACTTAACAAATATGGAATCGATTGTGCTAATTCCCTGTGCTTGATGCAGTCAAATGCACACAAAAGCAAGACCACTTGGAGTCAGCTTCTATACAGAATTCTTCCTTGGAGACTTTATGGAGGACAACCTCTATGACAGCGATGAACAACTTTGGCCAATGCGTGTTTCCCTATTTTGTATCTCCCTTGACGCTGATGCACAAATGATTGTTGAACAAAGCTGTCTTGGTGTCCCAGTATATGTGTGCAAAACACCTTATTGGAGGAGAGTCAAAATTTTGATCCCTTTTGTACTACCTGGTGGTGAGCTTAGTTAGGCTGGCCTTCAATCGACATAGTCGTGGTCAAACACCAAGCCTATACTAGAAATCTTTCTATCTTGGAAAGACTGGCCAGAGGTGTTGTGCTCTGCTCTCATATTCCCTTTGAGAATGCATGGTTTCTTCATGCCTCAGTGAGGCATCAGGGGACACTCAAATAGATAACTGCCATGATTAACGTTACTTGATAAATTGAACTTTGATTTTTCACCTTAATTTTGAGGCAAAACATGATAGGGTCATGACCACCTGGAAGAAGCAACCTTGAGCTCAGCATCCAGTTAGTGGACTTGTACATGTATCCTTGCTGAGGCATCACTATTAAATGCCTGGCTGGAGCAACGTTTGTGTAAGATGACATGCAAAATATATTATAGGAGCATTTAACATTACCAAGACAACAGGTACAGACCAGCCAAGGGGATAGAGATAATTGCTTATGTTTGATGTGATAACAAATCAAGCGTGAAATGATCTACATCAATATAATGGCTCGTTTATATTTGTTTGGCCAGGCTTCCTTCACTATTCATAAATAAGGTCCTTAGGCAGAACTTGGATACAGAGTAGATTACTGTAGCCAACCTAAGTTAATAACATTATCGTCTGTGTAAAACATAAGTAATAGATATTTCTTTGAAAATGATCCCCCCCCTTTTTTCCTGAAGGAAACAGTACAGGAATAATTGAGCATAATGTGAAAATTATTTCTTCCCTAATCTTGTTCTATTTTTTTCTGAGCAAAAGGAAATTGATCATTAGCTTTCTACTCAGATTGTCCGATTGTGGCTTCTTTTTGAATCTCCCAAGTCGCATCTCCTTAGCACCAATATTCTTTTCTGGATGCATTGTCAGTTAATTAATTTGCATGTATTATGCACCTACTATGTGCTGGGAACTGTGCTATAAACTTTGTGGCTACCACTTCTGAAATCCTGTGATTTCAGAAGAATCACAATTGCAGATGACTGAGAGGGCAAGGAGAAAGTTCATGGTGGGTACAATAAGACTGCAACATATTGCCAACAATGACTTATGTGCAAGAAGTTGTGTGAGAGGTGTTACTAAGAAAAGATATGGCTAGAAAAGGCAGTCACATAAAGAGTCAAGTACGAATAATCTGAGCATTATACTTATATGTAAAACTATCAAAGGACCTGCGTAAGATTTCCAGTGAGTTGGACAAATGCATTATAAAGGAGACTTTTGCCAGAGCATCATGTCCTGGAGAGGGAGCTAAGCTCATGTCTAATTCAAATGACAGGTAGGACCATTTACTTAGGTGTTGGGGGAAGGTCCCTACCCAACTGCATAGAACAATCTCTGTTGTCGAGGGAGTAATGCTTTAGACATCTCTAGTAGGATTATTATGGTCAGAGATCTTTACTTTGATTGGCAGATTGAGGGGATTTGGTCATCAGTATCTTAACATTGGGGAACTCATGATTAGTTGATACAATCTATAATTATTCCATTTTTTACCTTGCAAGGAGGCAGCAGTTGATTTTACCCAGAGACTTCTGAGGCAAAGGGGAGTCACTTAACATTCGTGAGTCCACTGGGGCCCTTCCACCTATGAGCACAAATTACATGAAAGGACCATGATCTGGAGTGAATTTCATAGTGATAACATCACATATCTCTCAAAGTAGTCTGGAATTACAGAATCTTAGAACCTGAAAGCATTGTAGAGACCATCTAGTTAAATCTTCCATTTTACCAATGAGGAAACAGAACAGGGAAGTGACTTCCTTTAGGTCAAATAGCCAATCTGTGATGAACTTGGAACTAGGAACTGTTGGGGGAAAAAGAAACCCAGGGATGCAGGGATCCCAAACCAAAGTTCCCAGGGCAAGGCCACCTGGAATGAATTCTCAGACTCAAGCATTCTTCAAGTCAAGGAGGCAAAGATTTATTATGCTTTACAGCAGGCAAGGGTTCTTAGGGAGCCTGCAACCATAAAGAGGTGCAGGGGGAAATTTTATAGAAGCTTCTAAGGGATTAAAGCGGAGGCACGTCAGGCATTTTGGGGTGGGATTAGGGAGTGGATAAGGCATGGTTAAGGAGTGGTTGGTTCTTAAGGAAACATGCACATTTAGTATCTACTGCACAAGTGTATTATCCAGAGTTCTCTAGGAAATGGCCCACAAGGGGGTTACTAGGGGTGTCGTTTTTACTGTGAAACATCACTGAGTTCACTATTGGCCAGGGCTAAAGGGGGATAGTTTCTCATCTAGTGTCTTGTTAGACAAAATACTATGTCTAAGATACATGTTAGGTTAGTAAATATGTTTATGACTCAATGTACTAAGAAAGAAGCAGAGATAAGTTGGGGCATGCTGCTCTTTAGCTAGAGAGAGACTGCCTGAGAGAGAATATGTTTTGAGAACTAGATGTGTTTTGGAATTGGGATTCTGGCACAGGCACCCAAGCAGAGGCTGTTAGAATTAGGGTCCAAGCACAAGCACTCCACCAGAACTATAACCTGTGATTATCTAGTGCTTTATTCTACTACACTACTTCCTGAATTCTAGTTTATTGTTTCCATATCTCATCTTAATTTTTCTACAATTCAGACATATAAATATGCATACAGATATATGCACACAAAAATCTCACTGATCTAAAGCAGACATTTTTTTCAGATGTTCATATTTTAGGTAGTATCTAAAGTATTTTCCTGTCCATTCATTGATACTTGAAATTTCCTATGTGAACCACATGTGTTTGAATGAATAATTCAAATTTGAATTTTTTAGTGAGATGTATAGAACTTTTTAGCTTTATAAAAGTTCATTTTTCAATACAAAACAAAAACTTTTTGTGCTTCTGGATGAATCCTGCAGTCTCAGATATTTTTAGTTATAGGTGAGTTAGATGTTGTTGTATTTACATTGATATTTATAAAGATATTTAAGTCAAAAAAGTTTAAAATCTACATTGTTATAGAATCTATGATGACATATTTTTGAAATAGGTAAGTTTTTTCCTGGAAGAGAAAGTTTCTATTTTTCTAATGAACCAGCAGACTCTGAAATCATGAACTACTTGAAATTCTGGAAAGCATCCTTCTTTGGGGCAATGAGCCATGCTTGGAGTGTGTACATTTCTTGTGTTTTGTTGATCTCATTAGTAAGAACACTCTACCTGCTTGTTAAAGGAAACATTCACATTAGAAGCTATTTTAATTTCTAAAACATGTACCATTTTTATCTTTGTAACTCTAGTACCTAGCAGAGTACCTTGTGTGTATCAGGTACATAGTAAATATTTATTTTTAAAAAATTGCAATCTCATTGGCTTTGTCTTTTGCTTTATATTTATCAAATTTTATTCAGTCAAGAGGTGGTCTTGGAAGGCTTTATTATAAATGCAGTTCAACAAACATTTATTCAATGTCTACCATGCTCAAGGGCACATTTCACAATCAGGGTGATCCTCCAACATGTATATAAGAAATCCTTGAAATTGAAATGTTAAAGCAAATGATAATCTCAGAGGGGAAGGCAGTAGCAGCTAGGGAGACCCCAAAAGGCCTTCTACAGGAGGAGGGGTTTGAACTGAGCCTTGAAGAAAGAAGAGTGCGTATTCAGAAAAGAATAAGTAATAGTGTCAAAGGCTGCAGAGATTTCAAGAAAGATGAGGACTGAGAAAAATACCATTAGATTTGGCAATTAAGAAATCATTGGTAACTTTAGAGAGAACAATTTTAATTGAATGATGAGGTCAGAAGCAATTTTACAGAAATCTAAAGAGCATGAGGAGGAAGCAAGTTTAGATAGCTTTATGGCTTCCTACCAACAAAGGGTAGGAAAGATATAGAATCATATCTAGTGAGAATGTCATGAGGGATGAAGGAGACATGGGAATGCTTGTAAGCAGTAGAAAATCCATTTTTTAGAGTGAGATTGAATATAAGTAAGATAGTATGAACAGTCTCTTGGAGATGTGAGTGGATGGGATCAAGGTTATATGCAAATTACTTTGGCAGAGAGAAAAGACACATCTCCTAAGACCAGAGAGAACAAGAAAGTAGTTAGGGAAAATGTCTGAATGATGATATGAGATGAGGAGGGGGAAAGTAGAAGCCTTATTTAATGCCTCAATCATCTCAGTTGAAAGAGTGGGGAAAGGGATGTAAGGGCTTGAGAATAGATAAGAAGATTTGAAACAGCCACTGTAGAGAACAGAATAGAGAATCAATTAAGAAGGGGTGAAATATTTTCCTTGTTGCAATGGGTACCCATTTGGGATTAAATAACCCAAATTTATAGCCAGCCCAGGCCAAATCACTGTGAAAATCACCCTCCTGGCCCATCATCCAGATTGTGCCAGGATTTTGTTTCTTTCTCCTGTTTAGTTGGGAATCCTTGGGTTATCCCACCCAACAGGGATGCAGGGGAAATGGGAGAGGGCATGGGAGGACCAGAGTTTCCAAAGGATACACTAATTAGCAAAGCTGTAAGTTTCCAGGATAGAAGATTCTCGATGTAGTATGTTCTAAGAAAGCATCTTGGTGGGAGGGGGCTGTAAATAGGCAGTGGAGGGATAAAAGTGGAAGGATAGTATGTATAACAACAGAAGCTTGTTGCAAGAAAGGTGAGACTCAGAAAACCAAAGGGGTTTTTGGGGAGGGATAGAAGGACTACCATATTTACAGAGGTTAGGTTATAATCTAGTGGAGAAAGAGATAAAACTAGCACTTGAAATATTTAAATAACCTATCAGATGAGGATATGACTAAACATCCAAAGGGATAGTAGAATCTAATTTCTGTGAAGTCAGAGAAAGACTAGTTCAATATAGGCTAGATTCGAGAGAGAAGTCATGGGAGGGCTTGAGTTGGATTTTGGAGAATGGGTAGGATTTAGATAGAGGAAGAGGAAGTAAGGCCTTCATCTATGAGCAAGGCCTGGAATTGAAATAAGCATAGTATGAGTGACAATTAGGAGACTGGCTTGGATGGAAGGGAGGGATTCACGTCGGAGTGTGGCAAGAGTAAAGGTTGACTATCTAGGGTGAGATTTGAATGCCAGGTTAAGGAGTTTGCACTTTATCTACCAGCAGAATGGAAGTTCCTCAAGGGCAAGAAATGTTTTCATACTTGTCCTTGCATCTTTAGTAACAGTGCTTTGCACATAGCAGTCTCTCTTCTCCTGATTGGTAGCTACCTTTCTAGGACCTCCATTTTAGGAAGGATTCCAGTCATGATTCATGCCCAGATTCTGTGGATTTCTCTTCCTTCTCCCTTTTGTTTTACCAGCCTGGAAAAACCTCCTCCCCAAAGCCCTCTTCTCCTGATTGGTGACACCCTCCCTAGTATCACGTTCTAGGATGGACCTCAACAATGCTTTAATTCAATTCCTGCCTGGACACTCTCTCTGGATTCCTCCTCCTCCTCCTCTTCCTCTGCCCCCTTTCCCTTACTCTCCTCCCCTCTTCCCAATTTCTAGCTCCTTTTTATGGATTGTCTCCCTCTGTTAGAATATAACTTCCTTGGGGGAGGGGCTGTCTTGCTTACTTATATTTGTGTTCCGGGTGCTTAGCACAGTTCCTGGCACATAGTAAATGCTTAATAAACGTTTTATCTGTCTAATAAATGTCTTATCTATCTTTAATACATGTGTATTATATTGAATGGAAATCAATTTATATTGTAGATGATGATGGGGTCATTAAAGGTCTTAAGTAATTGCAGTCCAGAGATAAAATCCATACAATTTTTGTTGCTAACAGCACTTAAGTATAACCTATAATTAAAAATAACCTATAATTAAGCCCTTGAACAGAAGTGTAAAGACTAAAGCTGCTCTCTTGCTTTTCCAGATGGCAGCTTCTCAAATGGCTATTTTGTATCACTGGGATGAATGGTTAAAATGAAAAAAACTACTGAATTCCTTTTCATGACAAGGAGTTTAAAAAGAGAGTGCAGGGGACAGGTTTTTCTAAGCAAATATTTTGTCATGCCCCAGTTGTAACTCCCCTGGGTTATGGGGGGGTACCCTCCTTGAGGGCACATGGACTCCATCTGGGGTGCTATCTCTCTTTACCTCTCCCAAGCAGCTTTCTCTCGAACACTATGTATGCTAGTGTTGAAAATTCAAAATATGTTTGGCTTATAAACCAAAATATAGACTCCTTATTGAAAGCTTTTCGCAATCTCATTCAAACCTGTCTTTCTAATCTTATTTTTGTCATTTGCTTCTCTACAGCACTACGCTACAGCTCAGCTGGACCACCAGCATTGAGCTGCTCTTTCCTGCCTCCCTGTCTCCTCATTGGGCATTAGACCTATGACTAGAGATTCTGGCATTTGAGACAAATTCGGTTGAGTGAGAGAGTGCAATCTAGCAGAAGAGGAAGATGGTCATCGTCTTCCCTCCTCAGATCTCTGCCACCTTGTGATGTCTCACCTTCAGTCCCTTAGAACTTCTTCCTTCCTCCCCAAACCTTTATAGAAGGGCACAGATAGTGGACAGGGATTGTGGGCTAAAGTAAGGGGAAGGGAAACAAGCATTCATTAAGTGCTTACTATGTGCCATATTCTGCACTTTGCAAATATTATTTCATTTGGTGGTCACATCTCTGTGAGATAAATACTATTATTATCCTCCTTTTACAGATGAGGAAACTGAGGCAGACAGTGCCTAAGTGACTTACCCAGGACCACACAGCTAGTAAATGTCTGAGGCTGGATTTGAACTCAGGCTTTCTTGACTTCAGCCCCAGTGCCCTATCCACTGCACCACCTAGCTGCCAACCTTGATGTCAGCACCTGGAGCAAGGTGCCAGCTCTTTTCACCATAGTTAGAGCTATATGGCCCAACTCTTTGCCTGTAGTATACTATCTCATCTCCTTTAGAAACCTTGTCTCCCTTCAAGGCTAATGCTCAGGTCCACCCCTTCTTGAAGCCTCCCCCAATCCCTCCAGCTAACAGTGTTCTCTACTCCCTTGATTATATAACAAACAAATTGATTCAAATAACCTTTAACAAATAGCATATGCAGACCTCATCATTGTGATGAATTGTTGGCTGAAGAAGTAAATGCTGATGGCAAAATTTTGCTCAAGGATTGGAGACTAAGGGGGCACGCGCTAGTTGGAGAACGACTGAACAAATTAAGGGTTTGAAACTAATGGAATAGCCTTGTGCTGTCAGAAATGATGAAAGGGACAACTTTAGAGCAACTTGCAAAGACTAGAAAGGCTTGTGTGAACTCAGGAAAAGTGAAGTGAGTAGAACCAGGAGGATGACCTCAACAGTGTAAAGAAAAGCAATTTGGAATGGCTTTTGTTGTTGTTATTCAGTCCTATCTGACTCTTCATGACCCCCATTTGGGGTTTTCTTGGCAAAGATACTGGAGTGGTTAGCCATTTTTTTTTCACTCCAGCTCATTTCACAGATGAGGAACTGAGGCAAATAAGGTTAAGTGATTTGCCCAGGGTCACAATCTAGTAAGTGTCTGAGGTCAGATTTGAAATCAGGAGGAAGAGCCTTCCTAAGTCTCAGTCCAATGCTCTATCCACTGTGCCACCTAGCTGCCCACTGATAAATTCAATGGGCAACAATGACTCCAATAGACTGGTGCTGATGTGTGCTTTTCACTTCCTGACACAGAGGTGATAGAGTAAAAGTGGAGGATGAGACATATATTTTTTGGTCACGGCCAACATGGGGATTTGTTTTATTCAATGATGTTTATTGCTATAAGTTATGGGTTTTTTTGTATTTGGATAGTAGAATTTGGAGGGGGACGGGCAAAAGGGCCTAATGTTAGGAATGTCAAAAATAGCATCAATGAAGCAGTTAAATTTATTACATATGTAAGCTAAGTCGAAAGAATTTATGCCTTCATATAGTATCCTCTTTTTTGCTGTTTTTTTTGTATATGGAAAGACTCATGCTGGTGTTTGTCAAGTTTAGAATAATAAAAAATATAAATATAAAAAAGTTTTTATTATTTTTCTAGAAACTCTGAAATGTTGGGATGAGCATTTTGATTTAGAAATGGTTAGAAGAAATCGAATACTTGTACTTCTGAGGTTAAATTACCAAGTATGTGAATCGAAGTGAAAGTATAATAGACTCATAAGTACCTCAGATTACTAAGGGCAAACTAGATGTTTTTTAGAATGAGCTTACTTTGCTATTGAGTCCAATGCCAGTTATAAGATGCTATTTAGAGTGAATGTCATTAAGCCCTGGAGATAAGGAAGTTGAGTCTGTCAAGAAATGAGAAAAATTTTGATAATTCTGATGTGTAATTTCATTTTTCTGTCTTCTCTTGCAGTTAATTTTGACCATTTTCAAATATTGCGGGCCATTGGCAAAGGGAGCTTTGGAAAGGTAAGGATAATTGATTTTTGTGTCAATTCAACCAAATGGCCCATTGGGCTGCAGTCACAGGCATTCGTGGGTATTGACTGTTGTGGTCTGTGAATTTTCCATTAGACAAAGGGAGTTAGTTTTGCCGGTTTGGATCAGAAAGGCAGGTCTGAATGACTTCCTCTGTTTGCTGGATAACTTTGGTCCTTCAATTAAATCACTGCAAAAGGACTGGCTAAAAGTGGATTCTCTTTGTGATAATTTGAAACTGCTAATGGAATTTCTTCCATATGGGACTAAAGAGGAAAAAGGCGGAAAAGAGAACAATAATCCAGAAGCAATAATCAGAAAAAAAAGGCAGCATGTAAAGCTTGGCTTTGTATGAATCATCGTATTTGGACAACTAAGATCTGGGATCTCTGTCTATTCTCCAGTGAAATTCTGCCATAATTATGGAAGAAGACAATGAAGAAGTAGAGGAGAAGTATTATAATTAAAGATAGATATGCTGGTATTTTGTCTCTGAGGGCTCCATCCAATAATTCAGCATCGTTAATGCATAGAACATTGTGTTAGGCACTTGGGGAGGCTCAAACTCAATTCAATTTCAGCTCAGCAATCATTTATTGTACAGTTTACAACAAAAAACTCAGTTCCTAGCCTCAGGGAGCCTTCATTGAGCTTACAGTTTAGCCATTTCTGTTGCTACTTGCTCAGAATTTTTCCATATAGAATGAAAATGTGAGTCCAAATGGGATGAAATGAATGTGTACATCCCAAGGAACTGAACAAAAACAGCTTAGTCAGTTTTGAAATTTCCCAATTTTGAAAACTCTCATGATGCTCACATATTTATTTAACCACACATAAAACTAAAACAGTAAAACTGAGATATGGCAGGATCCTCCCCTTCGGTAACAAATAGTAACTTAAAAAATGTGTGTCACCAATGAATATGAATGAACAACTTCAAGCTTTGTCCTTGTGAACACCCAAAGCATAAGTGGAAGCATCGAATTGCCAAATGATTTGGTCCAGTCATGAGGCAGTGTGTGATGGTCAGTGGAGAAAGCTTCTGAACTTGGAGTTAGGAGACCTAGGTTGATGTACTGGCTGACACTACTACTATGATCTCAGATGATTCATGTAAGTTGTTTCAGAGTCTCAGTTTACTCATCTGTGAAGTTGGTATAATTAAAATTGTACTATCTATATCACCAAGTTGTGAAGAAAATGCTTAAGGATCATAGTAAAGGGAATTGTTATTGTTAATCAAGGGAAAAGTCCTTGAATTCTATGTAAGTCATACAATCTTAGATGTGGAGGGACTTTAGAAATCATTTAGTCCAACCCTTTACCCAGCATGGGAATTTTCTCTATGGCTTCCTAGTCACAATACTTCCTGGGAGAAAAGAGATTTCACTATTTCACAGTGTAGCCATGCCTATTTCTTACTTCTTTAGGGGGTTCTGGATTGGTTGAACATATCGCATTGCATATCTGGGCACACACCAAGAAAGGTGGCTTCTCAACAGATATAGGAAGAGTATGTATTATATAGTAATAAAATACAGTGATTGAATATAGGAGACCTTTGTAGTTGCCTCTTTCTGATCATAATCTACCTTACTCCTTAAATCACCATCCATGAGCAAAACATAGCCCCTTGGAATTTCAATTTCCCCATCAATAATGTGGGGATAATAACATATATACTGCTTACTTTACAGGATCACAGATTCATATTTAGAAATAGCCTTAGCAGTCATGTAGTCTAATCCCTTCATTTTGTAAATGAGAAAACTGAGGTCCAAAGAAGTTAAATGACTTTTCCACATTATCTTTTACAGAATAATAGACTGTCATGGGGATGGGTCAGAACACTGCAAAGCCCTCATGACTAGTAAGTAGCAGAGCTGAGATTCAAATCCAAGTTATCTAGCTCCAGAGCCACCCTTTCCACTATAATACACTGGCTGTTAGGGGCAATATGTTATGTAAACCTTAAATGGCTATAGAAATGTGGATTGTGCTTATTATTTGTTATCTGATGGGGTGAAGACTTTTGACATTTGCCATAGAGGAAGATTTTTTTTTGGTTTATTTTTGTTTCATTTTTGTTTGTTTGTTTTGGATTCTATTTAAGCATGCTGGAAAGACAAACTGGCCTGGTGAATATAAAGCCACCTTTGACTTTGGAAGACCTGGGTTCAAGTCCTGTTTATTATCAAATGAGATAATGTTTGTAAAGCACTGAGCACAGTATCTGGCACATAGTAGGACATTTATATAGTGATGGGTGTGTTTCATTATGTTTGTGTTAATTTGCCTTTACACATCAATACCCATCCATCAATGATATTGGTCTGTAGTTCACTCATTTTGCTCTATCACTCTCATGTAAACTAACACCCCTTTCAATCCAAATTTCCTAATGACAGGATGACAAATTTAGAGGTGAAAGGGACTTAGATGCCATCTTCTCTTACTCTCTTATAAAAATGAGGAATTGAGACCTAGGAAGGTTAAATTAATTTCCTAAGTTCCTAATGAAAGTAGCAGATTCAGGATTCAAGGTTGTCCGACTCTAAAACATCTTTTCCATTTTATCACACTATTTCCCCATCAGATTTTTATTTTTCTTCAAAACCCAAACCAGAGTTTCTCTTTATTTTTTCCACTTAATAGTATTTTTTCCAGTTACAGGAAAGGCTGGTTTTCAACATTCACTTTTATAAGATTTTGAGTTCTAATTTTTTTTCTCCTTCGCTCCCCCCCCCCCAGATGGCTAGCAATTTGATATAGGTTATACATATACAATCATGTTAGTCATGTTGTGAAAGAAGAATCAGAACAAAAGGGAAAAACCACAAGAAAGAAAAAACAAAAAAGTGAGAATAGTATGCTTTGATCTGCATTCAGACTCCATGGTTCTTTCTCTGGGTGTGCATAGTATTTTCCATCGTAAGTCTTTTGGAATTGTCTAAGATCACTATATTGCTGAGAAGTGCTAAGTCTCTCAGAGCCGATCATCCCACAATGTTGCTGTTACTGTGTGCAATGTTCTCCTGGTGCTGCTCACTTCACTTAGCATCAGTTCATGTAAGTCTTTTCAGGTTTTTCTGAAATCTGCCTGCTCATCATTTCTTATAACACAATAGTATTCCATTACATTCATATACCACAACTTGTTCACCCATTCCCCAATTGATGGGGATCCCTTCAATTTCCAATTCTTTGCCACGACAAAAATATTTTTGTACATGTGGGTCCTTTTCCCTTTTTTATTATCTCTTTGGGATAAAGACCCAATAGTGCTATCAGAGGGTATGCATGGTTTTATAGCACTTTGTACTAGTTCCAAATTGCTCTCCAGGATCGTTGGATCGGTTCACAATTCCATGAACAATGAATTACTGTTCAAATTTTCCTATGTCTTCTCCAACATTTATCTTTTTCCTTTTCTGTCATATTAGCCAATCTCATAAGTGTGAGGTGGTACCTTAGATTTATTTTAATTTGCATTTCTCTAATAAGGGGTTAACAATCCTACTTTAATCCAACATACAAATATCATTCACTCAGCTCAGGGGGAAAAGCCAGTATCCTGAACTTCAGAGCAAATGCAAATTACAAACATACATTTATAAACAGACCAAATACAATTCATAGATGCCAAGGAACCATCAACATCTGAGTTCGGCCAGGAGCTGGACAATGGCTGGGCCAGTGTCATGCACCACTCCTGCTGCGACTTGGCTCTGGTCTTAGCAACTCCCCTTAGGACTCTGGGGGCTTCACACCCACATCAGCTTAGCACCTAGTAGCTAGGGGTTTGGGCCTACTTGAGAGGGAAGATATAATCAGACCTCCCTTCATTGGCCCCACCTGGAGCCTCACCTGAAGCCTATTCAAATGGGGTGTGTGTGGGGGAAGATCTTCTCATTTACTGATTGCCTTTATATTTAGCCCCAAGATCTTTCACGTCTATTAGATAGGCAACTTGTGTCTAAATAGGTACAAACTCTTTTTTCCTCTTTTGTACTATAGAATCCCCCCAAAATGAACACATCACATTTGCAAAATACTGAAAATAATATCTCATCATCAGAGTGGCCACACAGCTCACTTGTCGGCCCCTAGATCTTTGTATCCATTGCATAGGTCAATGGGAAACTGATGTCAATAATACCATAACAATAAAATAATACGACAAGGACAATATAAAATAAGTACATAGAACAATATCATCATTCCCCCCTTCGAATGAATGAGGCTCAAAATCTTGGGGTAAGGGGCGAAGGTCTCATTCTCTGTAGCTTCTTCTCGCTGAAATTGGACGTAGAGCTGTCCCTGCCCCAAAAGGTCAAGAGTCCCATTCGAGAGGTCAGTTCTTTAGCAAGCTGGCAGGAATTCCTGTTCTAGTCCCCCCTTCCAAGTCTTGAGGGGCGGCTGGGCAATAACATCAACAGGGTGGGGTCCCTGAGGGTCCAAGGCACTTCTCCCACTCTACCATAAACAAATCCACCCCTCCCTCCTGGGTCCCAGCAGCAAAGAGGCACACTTAGCTGCTTGCTGAAAAGTTTCTGTCTTGCCCCAGGGCTGAATTCCAAGCTTCTGGGTTCCTGGTTGTCTAGCTCCATCTGGCCTCTCCTGGCTTCTGCTGGATTCCTGATTGGGATGTAGGTGATTCTCCACCTTTGCTCTCTCCTCACCAAAGTCGGCTGGACTTTGCACCACTCTCACCTTTCCAAAGTTCTCATGCAGGTAGTCTTCTGCTCTGTCTGGGTCAATATGTCAGCAGCCACCATCTGCTTCTTCTTTCTCCTCACCAGTCGCTCCTGCCAAATCTGCACAAAGGCCATAATCTGATTATCTTCCAGGGGCCTTGCTCTGGGCTCCTGTGAAACCACTTGCCTGTTTTCCTTCAGGCCTTTGTTGCTCCTGGGGCTCCATAGAACCATAGCCACCCCAAGTACAAAGAGCAATCCAAAAACTGGGAAACATTCAACCAACCTGGTACCCCAAAACGCTATACTTTCCTTTTAAAATTCAGATCCTGGGGGG
>CM053623.1:401328442-401340273 GCA_028646595.1 Phalanger gymnotis
TTAGGGGATATTCTTAGAGGGATAGTTCTAAGACTAAGGAGATCTAGGAAAGGCTTTTTGTACAAGGTGGGACTTTAGCTGAGATTGAAGGAAGCCAGGAGAGGTAGGATGCAGAGATGAGGAGGGAGAACATATCAGCTATGGGGTGTGGAGGGGTAATCAGTCATAGCACTTGGATTTAGGTAACAGAGTGTCCTTTTTCAGGAACAGCAAGAAGGCCGCTGTTGCTAGATCAGGCACAGAGTTGAAGATGGGAGTAAGGGTTTAAAAGGAGGAGCATGGGATTAGATTATCTTTAAGGTCCCTCTTAATGTGAAATTCTCAGATTCTTGTTTTCTAGATGAAGGAGTTGAAGTTCACTACAATTAACTAATTTGCCCAAGGTTATAGAAAAGAGAGAACCCAAGACCTGATACATAGCAGATAACTACTTTATTACAGTGAGGACTTGAACCTAGATCTTCTGATTCCTGGTTTACTGCTGTTTCCAGGAGCTATTGCCTCTGGGTGATTCTTACGGTTCATTTCTATGTCAATGGAGTTTAGTTATCTTCAGCGTTGGGAGCAGAACCATTTGAAAAGTAATTTTAAAATGCATTTTGTAGGTTGTTAAGCATTTCATTTTCCTGAATAGCTCTAGGGCCTAAATAAAATAAGTATAGTGTTAATTAAAATGTATAAAACAACCAGAAACAGCTTAAGAATAAAATATCAGAAAATGACACCAAATTGCATGATGATAGTAGTTTTATGAGTCTCAGAGGAAAGCTTTTATGTAATATCAAATAATGGTAGTAATGAAAATAATCTCAAATTCAACTATTATTATACCTCGGTGATCATTAAATCCCAGAATATGATTGACACTCTAACTATACTTTCTAAAGTTCAGATATTTATGTTATAATTCATAAAATTAAAATGAATAATTGGTTAACTAGACAAAATGATGAGTAGAGAAGAGGAATTTTTCAATGTATAGAATTTACTTTCCAAAAGCTTTTTAGATATACAATTTTGCTGATTTCTGCTCCTTAGAAACTTGATCCTTTTTCATTCTTGGTTTGTGGTCATGCTTTGACACATTGCGTCTGTTTTCTCGAAGCTGTTAGTTAACTGCTAATACTACAGATAACCAGCCTATCCGCACTGTCTCATGGTATGTGACTTTTGAGCCTAGCTGGTCCTTGATCATGTTTGTAAATCTTTCCCCCACCTATATGAGAGTTTTCCTTCAGCTAGATCTTAGCCCAAATCAGCTGACATTTATATAGCACTTTATGGTTACAACTGCTTTGTGTTCATTGTATCATTTGATCTTTGTGTTGTTGTTGAGTTATTGCAGGTGTCCAACTCCTCCTGATCCCATGTGGGGTTTTCTCAGCAAAGATACTGAAATAGTTTGCCATCTCTTTCTTCGACTCATTTTTGAGATGAGGAAACTGAGGCAAACTGGATTAAGTGACTTGCCCAGAGTCACACAGCTAGTGAGTGTTTGAGGCCAGATTTGAACTTAGGTCCTCCTGACGCCAGGGCCAGCACTCTATGAGCTGAACCACTTAGCTTCCCCTCATCTTCATAAAAACATGTTATTTTCCTTCCTCTTCTCTCTTTCCTTTTCCAACCTTCTAACCTTTTCTTCTTTCTTGTCCTTTTCTGAGACCCTTAGTTGAAATGGAGCTTTTCTTCCTTAAAAATTAATAGCACTTTGTCTTACTCTCTCCTTTGTACCTCTCACCATCTACTTTTTCTCATATTTATTTTTTGTGTATATTTTAGTCTCCCTCCCCTTGTTAACTGGGTTTAAGTTTCCCTGAGGTCAGAGATGGAATTGTATATGTGTGTTTGTTTTGTCTTTATTTCTTTGATACTTAGCATAAGATCTTTCACATAGTAGGCATTTAATAACTTGTTTGTTGAACTGAAATTAAATTGAATTTCTCATTCATCCCTCATTCTTCTTTCTCTTAGAACTTCACTTCTCCTCCTTTCTCTTTTTCTTCCTATTCCCTTCCTGCTTCCTTTAAAAAGTTAACAAACCTTTTAAATATTACATGGTCAATATTTGAAAATGAAGTATGCCATGACTAGAAGAGTTTGGCCCTGATATGGATGTCATCTTTAACAAATGGTTTGATCAATGACAAATTAATGAAATATTTAGTTATTTTAGATGAATTAGCTCCTGATTGACTTAAGTTCTGGACTTGAAGACTTGTCTGGTTTCAGGGAATAGCATTATGATATGCTTAAATCTCACAATAAAACACTTTCTTCCTATGTGTCAGTGACTTTTGAGCAAAGCCTGGAAAGAAATAATATATTACTGTCCAATTCTACAGGGTTCACTGCTTCACTGAGCTCCCCAGCACTGTTTATTACCCAGTCATTTCATTCAAAGACCAATTCCACCAGAGTAAAAAGCTCCTTGTCACTTGCTATTCCTAAAAAGACAACTCAATCCCTCATTACAGTAAAGGGGGGAAAATGTTAACTGAGTATCTGAAGTGTGTGTGTCTGGGGTGCATTTAGTTAGCACTTTCTATAATTACTTACGTTTTCTCATCTGTGTAATGTAATTCTGGAGTCTAGACTTGGACTAAGAAAGCCTAGGTTTGAGTTATAGTTCCATTACCTACTTATTAGTTGTGGGACCACTGGGAAAGTGACAACATCTCTGGGCCTCAGTTTCTGTATATTTAAAATGAGTATATGACTTCTACCACCCACTTTACAGTGTTGTTGTGAGGAAAGTACATTGTAGACCATAGATAGAGCAGATATTTTTACACAAAAATGAAACGTGAAGTATTGAGGCTGATTTATTATTGTTATTAGCAGCACCATATATTTAAAGAGGCATTGTCCTTTAAAGTAGCTGTCTTTCTTTGGCAGATTGCTTCTGCCCTAGTTGTACCTACTTCAATTTACTGAGACCCCATTGCTTTCCTAGAATCTATAAGACTATGAACTTCCACATTTCCTGCAGTCTCATTGATTGGTAACTTCTTGCCTGTGAGCTCAGACGTAGGGAACCAATCTGATAGTTCAGCAAGATCTCATGTCACCTTGTAATATACCCAGCCCTCTTTTGTATCCCCAAAGAGAGTGACAAGAGCTTAGGAAAAAATGTTAACAATGTTACATGCCAAGTCCTGGGTAAAGCTTCTAACATAACCATCTCTTTTCATACACTGCTGCTTAAAGATCCCTCCAGATCCAGGTTGTATCTTTGTCCTGATGGCGATGCGTACAGTGTACCTTGCCCCCTAGAGATCCTGGTTGTACTTTGGACCATTGGTGACTATGATGGATAGTTTAACTTGTCCCCTTTGGATTCTAGTTATATCCTTGTCCTGCAACCACATGCTGGTGGTGATTATGTTTGATTCCTATATATCCTTTCTTCTTCAGAATCTCTGCATGCCTTTGTTCTGCTGAAGGCTGGGACCAGACCCTTGTCCCTTGAAATTTTGGTGCTGCCTATTCCCACTTCAGTGATTTATGTTGGGCCCTGTACATTCTGGTTATATGCTGGTTCCATCCATCATGCCTCAAATTATGCCAAATATCATTCTCTTTCAAGTTAAAACATTTTTGCGGAAAGAGACTATCGCTTTCTATATTGACTGATTTATCCAATTCTTCGGAAAATCCCTGTTAAGTCCCAAAATGTACTCATTCAAGGACCTTTAATTTGGACAAGAAACTTAAACTCTCTGAGACTATTTCTTCATCTGTAAATAAAGATTATAATGTACTACATATCTCAAAGAGTTGTTGTAAGGATCAAATGAGAATCATATGAAAAATGTTTTTCAGATACTAAAGTCCTATGTATACATGGATGTTGAGTTTTAAAAATAGGAGTGTTTGTACTAGTACTACTGCTATCACTGCTACTGCTACTAATACTTCTGGTGCTGCTGGTGCTCCTCCTCCTCCTCCTCTTCCTCTTCCTACTACTACTACTACTACTACTATTCCTACTCCTACTACGCCCACTCCTTCTACTCCTGCTACTACTATCACCAGCACCACCAATGCCCTAATGAGCTGGACACAGCATTACAAACATAAAGTTAGGTTGCATTTAGAAATTTCTCAGGGGATTTCTGGCAAGGTAGCAGAACAAAATGCCTTAAAAGAAACTAGGTTCCCAACAGTTTGCGTTAAGACAACAACAAGAGATCTACCAAATAATCACAAAGAATTTCAAAATATGATTGGATTGTCTTTCAGAAAAGGAAAGTGAAGCATCAAAGAAGCAAGTGGAAAAAGTTTCCAGTATGATGAATAGAAAAATCAAGAATGACAACAAACCTAAAAGGAGACATCAGAAAGGAAAAAAAAAACAAATTAATAATGGACTAGCATTAACATTGAATCCTTGAAACAAAATTGGAGCTATTGCCAGAACACTGAGGAAAATTAAAGAAACATTAACACAGGAAAGAGAGATAACATGGAACAACTTGTTACCCATGGATAACAGAAAGATGATCACTGATTTTCCTACTTGCAGACAAAATAATGAATATAGAAGAATAATTAGAAAAACCTAAAAATCTACTTAACTGAAGACACACTTGACAAATTTATGATTTCCTAGAATTATATAAGCAAGAAGCAAATTACAGATTGACAAAATCCACAAGATGCCAACAGGGATTATCCCCACATTCAACTCACATAGGCATATTGTCAAACTCTCAAACTGTAATTAAGGATGTAATTTAATAAGTTTACAGGAAGAAGCACCTCCATACCAATTAACATTAATTTAATTTACCAGACAGTTTTACCTAATTCAAGAAACAACAGAATGAACTCATATGCTATATCATTGAAACTCACTGCTACCTAGATTAATTATACTGTTATAAGACTGAAAGTCACCCAGTACTCCAACAGAATTCCAGATCTTCACAGAGAAGGGGCCAAGACCAGGATGGGCCTTTGACATTCAAATAAACTATGATGAACAATTTCAATAAGATAAACTCTACATAAACTTTAAAAATGAATGAGTTAACATTGACTCACTGCAAGTGTATGTAGCTATAGCAAAAGTGAAATAGGATTATTTCTTCAACTTTTAGAAAGTCATCATTTAAGTTTGAAAGGCAACAACAAGACAATAGAAGTGCTGAAATGATTAAAATGTAATTAATTGTATTTACTGTAATTACCAAAAATTGTAATTAATTAACTTGCAATTAAATTGTAAATATCCACAGAGGGACATCAAGGCAACAGTGGCTTTGAATTGATTAACAAATCCTTGAACGTAAATCCTATAGGGAGGAGAAGAAAACACAACAGAATTGGTTTGACTGCAACTATAGTACAAGGACAAGCTGAGGGTAAGGGAAGGGAAAAGTCATAAAGAAAAATGTAAAAATACTTTAAAAAACATTTTATTTTATTTTTTTCCAATTACATGTAAAGATAGTTCTCAACTTTCATTTTCCTAAGATTTTGAGCTCCAAATTTTTCTCCTTCCCTCCCTCCCCTCCCCCCTTCTCAAGATGGCAAACAATCAGATATGTATTATACATGTAGAATCATGGAAACATATTTCCAAATTAGTCATGTTGTGAAAGAAGAAACAGAACAAAAGGGAGAAGCCACAAAAAACACACACAAACCCCCCCCCCCAGAAGTGAAAATAGTATGCTTTGATCTGCATTCAGATGCCATAGTTCTTTCTCTGGATGTGGATAGCATTTTCCATTATGAGTTTAAAAACATTTTCTTAAAAAAATTGATAGGAATATTTAAATCATGAGAGTCGCAGACTAAGAATAACTGAGGAAGGGATAGAGAAGAAAGCAAATACTTCTATGCAAGATTCTTCTCTAAGACATGAAAGAAAGCAAGAAAAAAAATTTTAAATACAGTGGTTATAGGAGAAACTTCAGAATTGGATTTAGTGCTGTGTATGTGTTATAAGACTGGAATTATGTTCATATTAGTGAAATAGGGTGGTTCCTACACCTTGTTAAAATATGTATAACACTGAATACACTGGTGCCCCCTGGCTGGAAGTCTAGATATTTTTGATGTAACCCTCCCCCAGGGTTGTCCAGTACTTTTAAGGGAGATTAGTGGGGATCCTGGCTCTCTTGGAATGGTTCTAGCATCTCTGATGGTATTAACTCAATTTTAAGGGGCAATCCCCTTTACTCCAGTTTCATTTTACCACTAACGTTGTCAGATTAGCCTTTACAGAGAAATAGTTACTTCAAAAAGTATAATAACAGTTATATAAACAAATTCCTCAACACTTGGGGCTCTCCTCCAATGTACCACCTCAGTCTTTGGGGACATGGAGGGATTAGGTTCCTAACTTAACTCAGCTCCTATAGGTCACAGCACCAGTTTCAAGTTCCAAACCTTCTTTGGTTTTGAGTCCCAGGCATCTGATCTTTTCCAGAATGGGCTGGTTGGCTGTACCATTCCACCTGGTATCCTGGCCCCAAGGTCACCATGACTAGATACAGTGAAGATTACCATTGGCACCTAAAACTGAATAAGATAAAGAAAACAAAACAGAAGTAAACTTCCCAGACCCATTTTTTTGGAGCCAGAGTAAAAGAGAGGGATACAAGGGAGACAAAGTTGTTCTTTTCTCATCAGTTTAGTTCATTTCACCAACACTATGGGTAAACTTCGATCTTTACCCTCTGGATGTGTCAGAAGGCTGTACACTATAAAGAGCTTGAGACCCACTCTCTCAGTCTCACCAGTTTTTTACATATACCCTATTCTGTTTACTCACAATCTGAGGTATTACCTCCAATTCCATTGTAGAGATGCACAGTGCCTCCATGTAAAGTATTCTGGGCTTTCTCCAAAGGCTCCTTAGGGAACCTCCATAATAGGTGACTGGAGCTACCCAGACAAGTCCAGTTACATATAAAAGAGTATGGTAGGAAAAATCAATTTAAGAAGTAGAACAGAGAAGATGAATGAATTGAGTTGCCATGTTAAAAACAAAACAAAACTATTATGTAGATTCAAGATCATAGACTTTAGAAAAGGAGAGAACTTCAGCAATCATACAATCCAATACACTCATTTTATAGGTGAAGAAACCAGTGAAGTGAGTAGGTCATGGTGGCGGCGTGGTAGCTGAAATGTGAACCCAGGTTATATGAATCTAAATCTTGTGCTCTTTTCACCATACCAAAACCCAGCAATATATTTCCTATGGCGAAAGAAATTGAATTTAAAGTGTTAACTAAATGCCTATTATGTGCAAAGCACTGTGCTGGGCTTGCAAAGACAAAATAAAAGTCCTCAAGAAGCTTACATTCCACTACGGGATAGGGGGCAAGTTACAGTATGTATACAGATAAAGAAATGAAAATTACTTTGATTTGTGAGAGTACCACTAAGTGGGAAATCAGGAAATATTTCCAGTAAGAAGTAGCATCTGAACTAAGCCCTGAAGGAAGCCGGAGGTGCAGAAGTTAGGAGTGAGTATATTCTAGGCATAAGGGATAACTTATGCATAATCATGAAGATGGAAGATCGAATATTGAATTGGAGAAACAGGGAGCAGACAAGTTTAGCTAAAATGTAGAGTATATTAAAGGGGAATAATGTGACATAAACTTGGAGCCAGATTGTGAAGGACTGTAAATGCCAAACTGAAGAGTTTGTAGTTTATTCTAGAAGAAGTGGGGAGCTTCTGGAGTGGGAGGGGTGACGTCATCAGACTTCTGCTTTAGGAACATTATTTTGGCAGATCTGTGGAGGATGGATGGGAGAGGGGGAAAGCTGAAAGCAGGGTATTGAACTAGTAGAGGTGAGATGATGAAGGTCTATACTAGTGGTGTTTTGTGAGTGGGGAAAGGTATTGTAGAGGTAGAATTGATAAGATTTGGTTATTGATTTGACATGAGGAACAAGAGAGAAAAGCCAAGTCAAATTTGAAGTACTTGGGTGTCAGAAAGGATAGACACATCCTCAACATTAACAGGGAAATTTTGAGGAAGCACAGATTTTGGGGGGACAATAATGAAACTTGATTTGTACATGTTGAGGTTACGATACTTGCAAGGCATCCATTCCATCCTATGTTCTCCAGTAGATTGCTGCCTCTGTATCCAACTCTCATTAATCTTTATTCTCACCCTGTCTACTGGCTGCTTCTCTACTGCTTATAAATATACCATGTCTCCTTCATCCTCAAAAATCCTTTATCAGTCTCTTCTTTCATGGATATCCTTAAGAAGGCCATTTAAAATCAGTGCCTTCACTTCCTTCCCTCCTCTCTCACTCCAACTTTCTCTCCTTAACTCTTTGCTTTCTGACTTCAACTTAAACTGTTCTTTCCCAAGTTGCCAATGATCTCTCGATTAGCAAATCCAATAGTCTTCTCTCAATCCTCATGATCTCAACGTCACCCTTTGACATCACTCACCTTCTCCTTGATATTCTCTTCTTTCTGTTTTCATGGTCTCCTGGTCATCTTATCTCTCTGAGCACTTCTCAGTGGTCTTTGCTGGATTTTCATCTAGATCACACCTCCACATGGGGTTTGTCCACTCCCCCCAAGGTTCTGTCTGGGCTCTCATATCTTCTCCATCTGTACTATTTTTCTTGGTGATTTTATCAGTTCCCATGGATTCAAATTTCATCTCTATCCAGATGATCATTAAATCTATTTATCCAGCCTTAATCTCCTTCCTAATCTCCAACCTTACAGGCATCTTAAACTCAACACGTTGAAAACTAAGCTTAGTGATTCCCTCCCCTCCTCCCAAGCCTTTTCCTAGTCCTAACTTTCCTGCTACTGTCACCATCCTGCCATTCCTTCGGCATCATCCTTGACTACTAGCTTTCTCTCCCTCCTGCCCTCCCTTATCCAATCTGTTGACAAGCCCTATCAATTATATCTTTACAACATCTTATAGACCCCCCTTCTCTCCTCTGACACTGCCACTGCCCTGTAGAAGCCCTCCTCACTGCTGGCCTGGACCATTGCAATAGCCTCTTCGTCTCCCTGCCACAGGTTTCTTCTCATTTCAGTTCTCATTCACTCAACTATCAAATTAATCGTCCTCAAGTCTACAAGTCTGACCCTGTCACCCTGCTTTTCAATAAACTCCAGTGCTTCTTCTTGCCTGTAGGATCAAATATAAAAATCCTCTGGTTGGCGTTTAAAGCCCTTTATAATGGCCTAGAATTCTCTCTTTTCTTCTCTTTCTCCTGGATCGCCTCACTTTCTTCAAATCCCAGCTAAAATTCTACCTTCTTCACAAAACGTTTCCTGATCTCCACTAATGATGTTGCCTCTTTTGATTTTCTCCAATTTATCCTGTATACGTCTTGCTTGTACATCAGTGATTATGTGTTGTCTCCTCCTTTAGACTGAGCTTTCTGAGAGTAGAGAGTGGTTGTTTTTTATGTTTTCAGCATTTAACATGATGTATGGCATGAAAACACTTAAAATGCTTGTTGATTTGACATCAAGGCAGAAACTTGTAACAACTGATTCAGAATTGTAATTTGGAAGAGAAATTCAGGCTGAATATATAGATTTGGGAGTCATCTTCATGGAGGTGATAATCAAACTCTGGAAAGCTGATGAGTTCAGCAAGAGGAAATATGAAAAGAAAAGGGGTTTCAACAATAGCACCTTGGAGGACATACATAGCCAGGCAATGGAATTTGGATGATAATCCAGCAAGGAAGATTGATCAGAGAGGAAGGAGGAGGAAACCCCAAAGGGAGATACGTCCTGAGAGCCAAGGAGGCAGGCATGGTCTATATAGCAGCAAAAGCTACAGAGTTCAAGAAGGATGATGACTAAGGAAAGGTCTTGATATTATTGTTAATCTTAGAGAGAACATTTTCAGTCTGGTGATAAAGTTAGAAACTTACCGCTTTGGGGAAAGGAGTAGAATATGAGAAAGTGTACACCTTGAAAGTGGCAGGTTTTTTTTTCTGCCCCTCCTCCCACTCTCACCTTCAGGAGTTCGGCTATGAAAGGGAGAAGAGAAAGAGCATTGTAGCTTGAGGGGGTGAAATGAGGGATTCTTTTTTAAGAATGGGAGAGACCTAAGCGTGTTTGTGGGTATCAGGGAATGAGGCAGTTGATAAGGAGGGATTAAAGATAAAAGAAGAAACAGTTCTTGGAGGGGAAGAGAGAGAAAGGAAAGACATCTAGCCTTAGGTGACCTTTTCAGGAAGAAAAGCCACCTAATACAGACTGGAACACTGGTTCTCAAAGTTTTTGGTCTCGGGACTTTTTTACATCTAAAAAAATGATTGTGGACCCCTGCCTAAGACCTATTGTTTATATAGGTAATATTTATTGATATCTACTATGTCAGATACTAAAACATCTTAGCACAATTACGAAAATAGTTTTGAACTTGTAGATCTCTGAAAGGGTCTCAGGCACCCTTAAAGGCCTCCAGATTCCACTTCGAGAAGCATTGAACTAGAGCAAAGGAGGAGTGGGGGATAATGTAGAAGGTTGAGTTGTAAGATAGGGGAGAAAGAGCTCATGCCTAAAGGCCTCATTTTTGCCCTTGTTATTTTTCAGAGAAGTGTCAGGTGAGATCCTTTGCCAAAAGTGAGGGAAAAATACAGGAAGCTTGAGAATAGGTTTGGAACAGAAGTTTTATTTTGTTTGATGACTAAGAGATATGAACTATGCTTGGGGGAAAGCATGTGGGAGACAGCAATTAAGGAAAGGATAAAAGAAATGTCGTCCAACATTCAAAGTCCAGCGAAGATTAGACAACCAATGTGTAGTGCACTTAGTAGGCACAGTTGTGTGGTTTCCCCAAGCAGTGTTCAGTAGCATGCAAGTAAGAATGAAGAATATGGGTTTAGGGTGGGGAAACAGTCAGTTGACAAGACATGAGCAGAATGACAGGACAGGAAGGCAAGCAATTGAAGAGTAGAACATGGGGCTGAACTGCATAACTATGGGGTCAAAACTACCAAGGGAAGAAAGTGAGGCAAGAACAATAGAGACCAACTAAGGCAGCAGGGAGGGGTGCATTGATCGATGATCATAGGGAGGACAAAACACATTTAAGAGAAGTGAGACAAAAGGAGAGATGGAAAGATAGGACAGTGTAATTCGAGAAATTAATGGTTCTGGATAATGGAATGAGAATACTTATGAATGATAGTTAAAGCAATACCATTTCCTCAGTAGGAGGTAGAATAAAGCTGTTTGTCATGGGAGTTGGGCATAATAATCTCAATAGTAAAACCATGTGATTATATAAATAGAGGCAGAAAAGCCTTTGATTAAAGTGCCACAACTATTTACGTCAAACCATTAAAAACCTTAGGAATAGAGTGATTTTTCCTTAAAATGATAAATATCAGTTATCTAAATCTAAAACCTATCATTATGTAATGCAGAAATCTAAGATTTTTAATTTTTTTTATTTTTTATTTTTTACTGAGAACAAGGGTAAAGGAAGTCCGTCCATTCCCTCATTACATTTCCATTATTATTTGGCATACTTTCAGAAATGCTAGTTATATCAATCAGACAAGAAAAAAAGTTAATGGAATAAGCATTGCCAAAGAATAAGCTAAAACATGTCTATTTGCAGATGATTTTATGATCTGTTTAGAAGACTCAAGAGACAACATAAAAATTAATTGGAATAAGATATGGCACTAACAGAGTTGTAAGACTTAAGATAAATCCCTTTAAAGCATCAACATTTCCATATATCCTGTCAAAATTACAGAGAGAAACACCATTTAAAATAATACTCGAGATATTTGAGAATAAATTTACCAGTACACTGAGTATCTTTTGAAGATCTCTCTCTCTCTCTCTC
>CM053623.1:401340373-401363641 GCA_028646595.1 Phalanger gymnotis
GCAGTGTTAGATATCAAATTCTACTTTATTTAGCATGTTCTAACTTATGCTAGGTGTGAGGGCGTAGGCAGTTTACATCTTCCCCCAATCCCACCTTGGAGTTCTAGCATATCCTGAGAGTTTTAAGAGTTTAGAAGTATTTCTTCTCTACTTCTATCTACTTGTGCCCCCACCAACTATGTTCTTCCCATTGGTAGGTGTTAGTTATTAATACTCAGATTCCATTTATCCATTAATACAAGTATCCTTTACAAAGGGATATTTACTTTGAAGATATAGCAAGAACAAGATATAAACATTTCCCTTAATACCTCAAGGATATTGTCTGCCCTATACCACCTCAGTCTCTGGGTTCAAGAAGGCTCAACTAAGCTCAGTTTTTACACTGCATTGGTTTTACCAAGTTCGTGTTCAGATGCAGCATGACTGCTAGATGAGTCTCAGTTTCATTTTCCTCTGGGCTAGGTTAATAGCATCATTCTTGAAGGTCCTTTCTTGCTATTCTATTGCATAATGATGCTTTGGCTACAGACCTGGACTCTAGAATGCCAGGAAACTGAGGTGCCCTCTTAACCTTTCAAACTTACAAGGTTGGAGTCTCTACTCCCTTCACCTAAAATAGAAAGCAACAAATGCAGAGGTCAAGGACCAAGGTCTGTTTCTCTGATTCTCCTTAACCATTTCACCAATTTTACTTTTTGAAGATTTGTTTTCATCAGTGAATTTTTTCCCGTTTCTTTCCATTTTTTATTTTACTGCCCTAATTTGGTTTTTAAAGTCTTCCTTGAGTTCTTCCAGGAATGCTTTTTGGACTGGAGACCAATTCACTTTCCCTTTTGAGGTTTCAGATGTGAGTACAGTGTCCATTCTGTCCTCTTCTGAATTGTATTTTGATCTCCCCTGTCTCCATAATAGAAATCAATGATCTTTGGCTTTTTAGTGTGTTTTTTTCATGGTGTTTTTTTTAATCTTGCCTTCTAAAGTGCATCTCTGTTTCTGGGGCTCAGGAAACTTTGTCCCAAGTTTCTTGTGTTGGAATCTGTGGGCCTGCTCACTGGTTTTATGTGCTATGGCCTCTGGTTTCATGAGGTGTGGGGGAGGGGTGGTCTGGCTGCTGGGTGTTTCCTCTTCCCCAGGAGTGCTTTACAGCACAAGTGCTCTCAGCTGTTGTATGTGCTGGTGTCCGCCACTTCCCCTGCCTGTGCAAAGGTACATCTGGGGTCCTACCACTGACCTTTGTTAGCTCCAACCCCTGGGGTTCTGTTACTCTTGTTGTTCTGCTGAGGTAAGGGCTACTGGGCACCTCTTCCTGCACTAGTCTCCTTCTGCCACCACAGGAAGGGCCCTCTCCCCATCTTCCCTTTCTAATGAAGCTCCACTTCTGACTCCTCTGTTTATCCTGTGGGAGTGTTCTTTGGGTTTATTCAAGGGAGGGATAAGAACAGTTTTACCATGGCTCCTGGAAATTCAAGAAGGCAAGTTTCAAACCTTTAGACTGTGGATTGGAGGCCTCTGGGCTAGCTGCACAGCCCAGGCTCTGCACTGCTGTCTCCCGTAGCTCTGACAGACTCCCATCCTGGGCTGAGAGGCCTGGGGCTCAATTGCAGTTGTAGCCGATACTTCTGCCACGGGCCTGTTCCTGCTCTGGTCTTTCACTCACCCAGCAACCTCCCAGACCTGCGTGCTGGCTGGATTCCTCTGCTATTCTCGATTGGTTTGGTGTGGTGCCCTTCCATGTGCCTGGTGCTCCTACCCTTCTTAGTAAACTAGTGGCTTCTAACTCTCTCAAATGCACTGAGGTTCACTTTTTTAGACGTATCTGACAGATTTTGTGAGAGGGCTCCAGTAGTTCCTTCCTTTCACAGTGCCATCTTAGCTCCACCCCACCCCCAGGCCTATTTCTCATGGCCACATGGCTTTGATGGAGAGAAGGCACCAAAGCCTCTCTCTCTTCATAGCATGGCTTCTTGTCATGAGTGAAAGAGTTACCTAATGAAGTAAGGAGAAAATGTTGGAAACCATTTTAGGCCCTTTGAATGCTTCCACAACCAATCAATGAGTCCCATGTTTATCAAATTGTTAACAGACCTGAACCAGTTACAGAATATCTATGCATGTTTTACAATCTCACCAAAACATTTCACTTATATTTCATGAAGACTGTTTCAGAAGCAAGCTTCTCAGATTTCTATGCAGAAAGACTGTACAAAGCATTCTGCTCATGTGCTAGACCCCCTTTATAGTACTATAAGCCAGAAAAATTTAAAACTGATTCTGAATAAAATACAGAAAATACATGAATGGAATAGACAATACTATCACCATCTCAAATCATGTACATACCCCAAAGACTTGTGTTTAGAAATTAAAGATTGCAAAACATTAGGGAAAATACTCATTAGTCAACCTGAAATTGTTGGGATAACTGTCAGATAGCATTTTGTCAAAAATGGGAAGTATACCTTCATCTCATAACATATACCACAAGAAATTACAGTGGAAGAATGATATAAATATTTTTAATCATAAAACATTACAAGCTAATTCACTGATGCGAAGGAAGAAATACTTAACCATAGTATTATAGACATTATATACTTTTCAGATTTGCCACTAGCTTGCTTCAAACATTTCTAATATCTTTAAAATATAATTCTTTTTTCAAAATTTTGGTTAGTCAGCAATTGGTCTTAAAGCATCAAATTAGTATAGTTACCAAAAAAATGCTTGGAATCAAGAGCTGACGGTTCAATTCAATTTGACAAACACATTAAGTACACACTATATAAAAACAACATGGTATAGTGAGACAGAGCTAGCCTGGGAGTAAGAAAAACCTGGATTCAAACATTTTTTCTAATTTAATTTATTTTTTTTTATTTTTTGAGGGGGGAAGGCAGGGCAATTGGGGTTAAGTGACTTGCCCAAGGTCACACAGCTAGTAAGTGTGTTAAGTGTCTGAGGCCAGATTTGAACTCAGGTCCTCCTGACTCCAGGGTTGGTGTTCTACTCACTGCACCACCTAGCTGCCCAAGCCTTTTTTTCTGGTGTATGTTGGCTCTGGGAAATCCCTTAGCTTTTCAGAGCCCCAGCAGGCAGCTGTCTAAAAGTCTAAATTGCAAAGCATGTGCAGGTCTGCATCACTAGACAGTGTTTTATACCAGGTAACTCTGCTCTGGGAAAACCATATGTCTGGACTTAAAAAAAAACATGGAGGGCACTATGCTGGATATTGGGAATATGACGACAAAAATTAAATAGTTCTTGCCCTCAAGGAGCTTACATTCTACTAGAGGAGGAGTAATATGTACACAAATGTAACATGCACACAAACGTGCAAAGAAGAAAGAGCATTAAGGCAGAAAAGAGCACAAGCAGTTGTGGGATTCAAGGAGGTTTTATAGAGGAGGCTGCAACTGCATAAAGCCTTCAAGGAAGATGGGAATACTGAGGGGCAGAGATGAGGGAGGGCATTCAATCCAGGCATGAGGGGAGATGAAGCAATGTGTCATGGATGGGGAGGGCTAAGAGTTCAGGTGGGCTAAAACACAGAGTTTTTGAAGGTGATTAGTATGAAATAAGTCTAGGGGGAATCATGAGCCAACTTCGCATTATTTTGTTGTGCTTTTAAATACCTTAACATTACTACAAAAATTAATAGATAGACTAGGTATTGCTAACCTGAAGAAATTATGGGGAAATATGTTCCCTTGGAGAGGGGGAAAGGCAGGGGAGGGTGGGGAGGGTTGGAGCGAATAGATCAGCAGTTTGTCTAGAATGCAGAGGATATTCAACAACCATTTATTAGGCACAATGTGTAGGGTACTGTACTAAACACTGGAGTTAAAACAATGCAAGACACAAAATTTGCCTTCATTGAGTTCACTCTCTATTGGAGTGGGAGGAGTAAATGTGAATCCATTAAAGTGTGATTCAAGGGAGAGAATTAGAAGGACAAAGGAGAACTCCAAAGTCCTCATGACTAGTAATAACTCAACGACTCCGAAAGAAACTACCTTACCACTGCTTGTTCCTATGCCAACATATTGCTTTATAATTTGAATTTGTGTCTCGTTATCTAGTTATACACATTTGGAATTCATTGTTGATTTCCTCTGGCAAGGGAGGTAAAAAAAATGTTATGCAGCATTCTTTATTAATCTCAACAAATATTCATTGATAAACGGGCACAGTAATAGTGTCTGTTCCCATTTGAATATGATCCCATCAGACATTGCCCTACACAGCTGCTGGGCATAATGAATCCCTCCACCTTTCCTAGGTGACGAATCCGATCCTTGATTTTCATCATTAGACATTATATACTTTTCAAATTTGCTGCTGGCTTGCTTCAAACATTTCTAATCTCTTAAAACACAATTCTCTTTTCAAAAGTTTGATTAGTATTCAATTGTTCTTAAAGTAGCAAACTAGTGTAGTTACTCAAAAAAATGCTTGGAATCAAGAGCCTGTGGTTGAATTCAATTTGACAAACAGTACCTACTACATAAAAAGCAACGAGGTATAGTGGAGACAGAGCTAGCCTTGCAGTCAGAAAAAGTTCTTGTCTGCATCTATTTATATAATCACATCTTTGACCTTAGTAAAATTAACTCTAATTATCTGGAAACCTTTTTCCTTCAAGGGCAGTGAGCAATAAACCTAAACCCATGTACCACTTGAATTTATCTGTTTGTGTTTACTAATATATTTCAAGAAACCAAGAGGAAGGACAGCTAGAAGAGATTTTCAGGAACAACTGGTTCCACTCTCTCAATTTTCCAGATGCAGATACTAATGTATTGAAAAGGGAAGTGACCTGCCCAAGGTGACATGAGTAGTGGGTAACAGAGCTGGGTTTGGAAGCCATATTTTTTTTATTTTGGTTTTAATTCCAAATCCAGTTTCTTTTCTCCTCTTGAGAGCAACCTCTGATCACTAAGGTCTTTTCCATTTGAAATGATATATTGATCTAGGTCTAAGGACAGAAAAATAGTTTCCAACGGGAGATCAGAGAGTAGGGTAGAATTTGATCTAAGTTTTGAAGGATGGGTATATTTCTTTTTAAAAATTAATTTATTATTAGTTTTCAAGATTCATTTCCATAAGATTTTGAGTTTCAAATTTTCTCTCCCTTCCTCACCTCCCCCCTCCAGATGTAGGTAAAGTTTTGGTTTTGGGGGTTTTTTTGGAGGTGGAACAGAGAGGGTGGTGCATTCCAGGGATTGGTAATGTTCACAAACACATTAAATGGGAAAACAAGTGACGTGGAAAATAAGGGGGAAAATAAGTAGTTAAGTTTTGTTGGAGCATACAGGAAGAGATAGATGAGCAATTCTAATTACTAGGATTGCAAGCTGAATTCTCCCTGCACGGTGGCTACAAAGCATTAGTGTGAAATAAGACGGAAAAGTAAAGATTATAGCGGATTGTAGAGGGCCTTGAATGCCAGGGTAAGGAAATTTGGTTATATGCGGCAGCAAGTATTATTACTACTGATTTGAAAATCATATGCTATGAGCCAAATGAGATTGGAGGTGACTTCTTATGGACCTATCTATTCTAACGTCCTTTTTAAAAAAAATTCTGGGAGAAAATGAGATTTATTCGCTCCTTTTGTGTTTACTCCCTACCCCCAGCTGCTTAAGATTCTAAAGGAGCTGATGGGGATCTCATTAAAACCTTTGGAGTAGCTACCAAGTATTATTGCTATGTATTTGTTATTACTGTCATAGAATTGTTAGATGTAACAATATATTTAAGCATACATATTTGTTATCATTTGAACATGATCAGTGCATAGAAGCACTGTTATATAACAGTAGTGTTCAGTGGCAGCTCCAAAGATTTTTCATGAGATCTCCATCAGATCCTGTAGAGTCCTAAGGAGTCAAGGGTGGGGTGAATATAAGAGGAGGTCACTACTGGGAAACTAAATCTTATGCTCTCCACAACTAAAAAAAAGAGCAGCCCTGAGGACATTGTAATAGATGAGTCCACAAGTTAACTCCAATTTCATTTATGTATGTATATGTGTGTATACACATACATATATACGTACGTGTGTATATATTTACACATATCTGGGCATCTAGATAGTGCTGTAGGTACAGTACCAAGCCTGGAGTCAGGAAGACCTGGGTTGAAATCTGACCTCACACACTTCCTAGCTGTGTCATCCTAGGCACGTCATCTAGCTTTTGTCTGCCTCAGTTTCCTCATCTGTAAAATGAGTTGGAGAAGGAAATGGTAAACTGCTCCAGTATCTTTGCCAAGAAAATCCTATATGGGGTCATGAAGAGTCAGACATGACTGAAAACACCTAAAAGACAAATAATGTATAATATATACACACTATATACATATAATACTCTCTATATATACATATCTACATTTACATATATTTATGTATGTATATATCTATCAGAAATACAGAGAGTTTAAGTGATTTTGCTGCAGGCTGCTAGGATAAGTGAATAATGAAAATAAAATCAGTCACAACCTCATATTTTCAAGTCTTTCATGAAATCCCACCTTTGCCACTATGTAACTTCAGGTCAGTTATTAAATGTCATTGGATTTTAGTTTCCTTCTTTGTAAAATGATGAGGTTGGACGAGCTAATCTCTGAATCCTATGAACCCAAGGACATGAATGTGCATGGGTTGTGAAACTGGAGAGATGAAACTTCCTGTGTAGCACTTCTGCCTTTCCCTTAAATAAGACCTGTTGATAAATTACATTTGTCCTATTTCATTCTCTCTAGCTTTGGAAGGGGCCAAGGCATATATTACTCTACCCATTTTATAGATGTTATAGCTCCAAAAGGGTAAGTGATTCATTCCAAGCCATGGAGGTTATTAGGCCTAGAAGAAGAACAGCAACCCTTTTCTCTAGCTTCCTGCCAGTTATTAATTTCATTATGCTTTTTAAATTTGTCTCACTTCTTTGTAAAAATCAAATTCTTAGGGTGGTTTTTTGGTGGGTAAGGGTTGGGGAGAGGTCGCTTAAATAAATGCCAACTGTAATTGGAGATGTAACATTCTTATTTAACACTGAGAATTCTCATCCCAACCCCAAATTGTCACTGAGATGAGGCAGGTGCTATTATTTCTTCCTCTTCCCCAACAGCACAAGGGGCACAACTTCAAGATAGCCCTCCTCATCTCACCAGCGAAGCACTTGGAAGCTACAGGCGATACTGAGACACCACCCAATTAAAGTCTAATCTTTTCACGATGATGTAGCTGACCTAGACTTAAAGGCTTGTCATAGCCCAGCAGAAGTAATGTCTGCTGAATATCTTATTTTTAAACCCAAATAGGAAGAGATAGATGAGCAATTCTAATTACTAGGATTGCAAGTTGAATTCTCCTTGCACAGTGGCTACTCTGAGATTTGTGTCTGAACAAATGCTGAAGGCACAGTAACGTTTTCCTGGCATTTCTGCAAAGTCACCAGATTGTGCAAAGGATAGTGGCGCCAACATAGAAATATTGCCTCACAGGTTTCTAAAATGGGCCTTTATCTTATATGACTAGTTGACCCCCTGGAAAAAGAACAAATGTGAAGGCATTTCTTTCCAGGAAATCAGCAAAAAGCTTTTTTTTTTTTAAAAAAAAAAGCATTTCCAATAAGAGATTAGACTTTGTCTATGTATTCCTACAAGACTTTTTTTTTCTCATTATACCTTCAAGGTACTATCAGCTTTAGGGCCTCAGGCAGCCATCAATATTAGATGTTTAAAATGAACTAAGGAAGCAAGTATATATTCTCCCTTACCAATGCAGCTTGAATAGGATCTTTTAGGATTGTATTAATAAAAGAACAAACATATACTGAGTGAGATTAATAACTACTATGGGACAGTTGGCTTCTTTTGGAATTGCTCCCTCTAGTGGTAAACAACTTTTTTCCTGCTTACATTGGTTTGTTAGTCTATGTAAGGGCAAACAATTCATGACCACTTGCATGTTTGGAGCTGGAGGGTATAAGTGAAGGTAAAGGGAGAATGATTGTATGTATTAACAAATTCAGAAACATATTTCTTTTCTAAATCTTCATACAAAGCTTATGTTCTACTGGAGGATACAATGTGCAAATAGACAAGTATATATATGAGTTAATTTGATGAAGGGGAGACTAGAGGCACAAGGGAAGGCTTCCCATAGATGTCATTAGGGATGAGTCTTAACGGAAGTATATGATTCTAAGAGGAAGAGGTAAGAAAAGCATTCCAGGTAAGCAGGGCAGCTTATGTGAAGAAAGGCATGGACATAAGAGATAGAATGCAGAGGTCAGAGAGCAGCCAATAGGTTGATTGTCTAGAACATAATTTACAGATGGCAGTAATATGTAATAAGGTGAGAAAAGTAGGCCAGAACCATACTGTGAAGCCTGGAAAAGGTAAATTCGAACTAGAGCATGTGAATGAGGGTAATATATAACAAGCCTAGAAAGGTAGGCTAGAAGATTGTGGAGCCAGGGCTTGAAAAATCCAACAAAATAATTTGTGTTTTATTGTAATAGCAATAGAAAACCACTAAACAGGGGAGTTATGTGCTTTAGGAGAATAATTTTGATAGCTAAATGGATGGAGAGAAGAGACACTCAAAATCAGGAGTTGAGATATTGCAATAATACAGACAGAAGGTGAGGAGAACCTGTCTAGGGTGGTAGCTGTGTGAGTGGTGGGGAGATAAATTCAGGGACTATTGTGAGGATAGAACTGACATGATTTGGCAATTTATTGGCTATGAGTTGAGGTAGAGGGAAGAGTCATCTTGGCAACTGGAAAGATGGTCTCTTCCCACTACTAAATCAGTGAGGGAGTAGTGAGCTGACACCAGCAAGGAGTGAGTTCTAATTCAGCAGTAAGGTGCTTTGCAATCCATTTGAAGGTCAGTTTTGATTTCTCATCAAGCCCATCATGTAGTTATTACTATGGATTTATAAACTGCTACTTACCGTTTTCCTTCAGTGTAACTACCTATATAGAATACTGGTCTCCCTCATCACAAAACTCTGAGTTTCCATGAGATAATGGATGCAAAGGACTTTGCAAACCTGCCATACAAATACTGATGATCACTGCCCTGGAGTCAGGGAGATAGGTCCTGCCCCTGATACATACTGGCTACATGGTCCTGTCCAAGTGACTTGAATTCTCACAGCTCCCAGGCAGCTCGTTAAGACTAAGCAATAGAAAATTGTTATTAATCATGGAGAGAGTTGCCATATCCCACAGACATGAAATGATAGGTCTAGGCCAGAAAAGAAATGGTTGCAAAATGTTTTCCTTATGGCAAATCCAAGGTTGGTGGGACAAATTTTAGAGATAGGAATAGGCACTAGATTTCTGATTTTGTTTATGTAGAGGAAACTTCCAAATGAGGGAGTTCCTTTGATCAATTCAGTTTGGCATCTTTGTAGCTTAGAGTTGCCCTGAGCACTGAAAGGGTAAGTGACTTGTACATTTGTGACATATAAGCAGTATGTGCCAAAGGTGGGACTTGAAGCCAGGTCTTCCTGGCTTTGAGGTCAGCTCTCTGGCACCTATGCCAAGCTATCTCTCCAGGCAAGTTTTATTATACCCATTTTAAAGATGAGGAAACTAATCCTCAGGGAGGAGAAGTGATTTACCAAGATCATAGAAGTAATAAATAGGTGACCTAGAATTCAAACCCAAGCTCTCTGACTCTAACTTCATTGGTCTTTGTCCTGTCGAGTTCTCAACCACTATATCACAAAAGCCATTGTTATCTTGGCCAGAAGATTCTATCATTGACCGTAAACCTTGGTGGCTCTCATTGTGTATTGGTTACCTTCTTCTCCATCACATAAGTGGCTGTAACAACAATGTTGCTTGCAGCTGCTGAAGGGGTGTAAGACCAATAACACCAGCACACTGGAGGGATGCTAGCAAAGGTTCTTTGATCTGCTTTTCTAAAGGAAAGCAACTTTAAAGGAGTCAACAATCTTACTTTAATCAAGTGTGTGTGTGTGTGTGTGTGTGTGTGTGTGTGTGTGTGTGTGTGTGTGTGTAGTTAGTTAGTTAGTTAGTTCATGGGAAAAGTTAGCACCCTGAACTTCAGAGAAAATACAAACAGAAATTACAAGCAGAAATTATATAAACAGAGAAAATACAAACAGCAAAGACTAACAGACAGAGCTGCCAACTGTCTGACCAAAAGCAATACATAGTTACCAGAGAGAGAAGCACCAACATCTGGGTTTTTCAAATCCAGGGGGCTCCTTAATGGCTACCCACATCTGGCTACCTTGCATGAACACTCTTCTCATCAGTGAGCCCCAAAGCAAAATGCTAACCTTGGAGTATATATATATTTCTTCAGGGTTAGAGGGCATCACAACCTGCGTGACCCAGGCTCATGTGACTTAGGCTTCCATGTGACTTAAGCAGGTCACATGGGCCTATTAATGAATGGGAAGGATCTTGCCATTAAGCAAAAATATGTAAACAATACAGTGGCCCAAGGACATTCACCCACACACCAGGTCCACTCTTACCTCTCAGTTTGTTTATGCTATTCACCTTCCTCCCTTGGTTTACTTCAGTCTCATGGAACAGATGGATCATCCTGTTAAATTTCAGTGTCCTTATTGTAAAACAAAGATGAGAAAGAATACTTAGACTACTGTTCTCACAGGGCTTTGTGAGGTTCCAATGACAATGGATAGGAAAGTGTTTTGTAATCATGAAGTGCTGCATAAATGAAAAAGCTAGTTTCCTGACTCGGTCTGGGTCAATGAGAGAGTGCTGAAATAGGAATCAGAAGAAACTCTGCAATTGGCTAGTGTGTGACCTTGGCAAGTCATTGATTCATTCAATAAACATTTTTGAAGAATCTACTATGTGTGTGATGGAAAATCCAGAGAAAGAACTGATGTAGTTTGAATGCAGATAAAAGCATACTATTTCCCACTTTCTTTGTGTTTTTTTCATGGCTTTTCCTTTTGTTCTGTTTCTTCTTTCATAATGTGACTAATGTGGAAATACATTTAACATGATTGCAAATGTATAACATATATCAGATTGCTTGCCATCTTGGGAATGGGAAAAGTGAGGGAGGGAGAAAAATTTGGAACTCGAAATCTTATAAAAAATGAATTTTGAAAACTATATTCATATATAATTGGGAAAAATAGTATATATATAAAAAATTTTAAAAAACAAAAAAGAATTTACTACTTGTGATGTACAGGGCTAGGTGCTGAGAGAGTCTCGCTCCTGCGTTTGAGGAGCTTATAGGCTAATAAGGGTACATGACACAAGCATTGGTAACTGGAATACACAACTTTCTAGAATAAGTCCATGAGAAAATTTTAAAACAAAATAAATGAGGATTGAGGAGTGGAGCCACTCCCTGAAGAAGAGGCTGGGCATAACTACTCCCCATCTGGAGCCCATAATTGCCCCCTTATCTTACTGTAATTTCTAAGCTATCTCTTTTCTACTATTCTTTCTTCCCCACACCATGTGTCCTTACCCAAGTTTGGGGACTTTCAGCTGATATTTGGTCTCTGCCCCTTTACATGGATTTGTAAAGAGCACTAGAGCTAGAGTCTGGAAGAACTGAGTTCAAATTTAGCCTCAGACACTTATTGGCTGTGTAAACCTTGGCAAGTCACTTAGCCCCTGTTTGCCTCAGTTTACTCATCTGTAAAATGGGGACAATAACAGCACCTACCTCTCAGGACTGTTGCAAAGATCAAATAAGATAATTGTAAAATGCTTAGCATAGTTCTTGGCATAAGTGCTACATAAATGTTAGCTATTGTGATGATGATGATGATGATGATGATATTGATGTCAACCTCTACTTGTCTCAGTTTACTTATATGTGAAATGGAGGTACTAGCACCCACCTCCCAGGGTTGTTGTGAGCTTCAAACAAGCTAATAATTGTAAAGCCCTTAGTGTAATACCTGGCTCATAGTGGGCACTATATAAATATTAGCTGTTATCAATGAGCATTCCACAATTGTCCTTGTCCAGTTGGTGTCTTCACCCCCTTCTCTGTGCATGAATGAATCAGTGAACAACACATTTATTAAATGATTACTATATGCAAAATGCTCTGCCAAGTGCTAAGGATGCATATGGAAAAGCAAGACAGTCTGCCCTCAAGGAACTCACATTTTAATGGGAGGTTTCAGCTGCAAGTCAAAAGGAAAGGTCTCATGGTCCTCAGGGTTCGATGACAAAGCAGATGGGAATGCTTTTTCTTGAATGTCATTTCTACTGATAAAATCAGTTTCTGATGGTGAGCTATTTGACAACATCAAGGATTTTCTTTTCTGAATCTTTGCTAGCCCTGACTCTAACACTAGTAAGAGCAGTTGCCAGGCTAAAGCTCCACAGAGGTTACTTCCCAAAATGACATTTGCAGGCTCTAAGCTGGAACCGATGGAGTCCCAAGGCACTTGAGTTCAAAGTCTTGGACTGTCCGCATCAGAGTCTGAGGGGAAATAGAGGCAAAGGTCATGGTGGTGGTGGTAGTGGTGGTGGTGATCATGATGGTGATGATGATGATGATGATGATCTGTGTTCTCTAGATATTAGTTGCCAGTTTCCATGGAAGTCCCTATCCTAAACACTATGCCACAATTTTATAAAGAATGAACTTCACGTAGAAAAGAATGCTTTTCCACTAGAATCGTAGCTTACGTGAGATGACTGAGACTCTGACTCAGGGTGCCAAATTAGAGGGTATTCTCAATCCTTACACATAGTCTACAACTTCAACAGCGTAGGAACCACAGAACTTAGTACTTATTCAGTTTGAATAAATATTTAAAATAAGAAGGGACCAAGTGGCAGCTGGGCTGAGTCCCCTGCCTTGCTCTGCTGCTTCCACCACTCCCCTAAGCATGGTGGCCTCCTCGGCAGCAGCTTTTTGCCAGCGTCCTGCAGTCTCTATGTGTTCCTCGTTAGGTGAGGTTCTCTTACACCCAACATGACACTTGTCAGGTACAAAAATTCCTAGTTACAGCTTTGGTTTCTGCTGACACTAAGCAAAGAATTATTTCAAAGTACTCATGTTAATGCCCATATTAATAATTACTAATGCTAAAACTCAAATTTTCACAGTCTTCTCAAACAATTACCAAATCAGCAGGCATTTATTAAGTATCTCCTATGTGCCCAGACACTGTGCTAGATGTTGAGGATATGTATGCAAAGAACGAAACTATCTCTCCTTGAAAAGAGCTTATATTCTAATGGAGAAAAGCAACAAATACATAGAATAAGTGTATGCTGAATAACTATGCAGGGAATAAAAGCAAATTCACATATAGTCATTAAATGCAAGGTAGTTTGAAAGGGAAGCAATAGCAGTTAGGGAAGCAGGAGAGGCTTATGTTGATACTTATGTTGAATCTTGAAAGAAGAGAGGGTTTCTGTGAAGGAGAGGGAAAGAGATAATACATCAGGCGTGGGGGACAGCTAGAGCAAAGGCGTGGAGGTTGGTGATGGAGTGCCTTGAGTAAAGAAGAGAAAGCCAGTTTGGCTGGATCATGGAGTGTAGGTGGGAGAGTAATGTTCAATAAGACTGAAAATAGCCCTGTGAGATAGCAAGTGCAGATATTATCTCTCTTTTACAAAGAAACTGAGGTTTAGAAAAGTTTTGAGTTACCCATGATTACAGTTGCTAACTGGCAGAACTAGTACTCAAACTCAGGTCTATAATAAATTCTTTATTAATCTCATCTATTCTTTTATTTCAGTCAGCCTGTATGTGGATTGGATGAAGGAATTTATGTGGACATGCTTTTAAAAAGTATAGAGCACTACATAAATGCATGGAGTTATCATTAATGTTAATAGTAGCAATAACAATAATTCCTATTTACAGTTTAAAACTTATTTTCTTAATTAACAAAAATCTTTTCTTTCTCCAACCTCCACACTGAAAAAAAGAATAGAAAAACTGTTGTAACATATGTGCATAGTCAAAATAAATCCATGCATTGACCATATTCCTGTATGTATGTATCTCTTCCTATGTGTGTGTCTCAATCTGTACTTGGAATCTATCACCAGTCTGTCACAAAATGGGTAGCATCATTTATCATCAATCCTCTGAAATCATGATTGGTTATTATGTTGAACAGAGTTCTTCAATCCTTCACAGCCATTTGTCTTTATAATGTTGTTATTGTAGAAATTGTTCTGTTTCTGCTCATTTCATTCTCCATTAGTTCCTACAAATCTCCTCAGGTTTCTTTGAAATCATCACTTTCATCGATTTGTATAACATAATTTTTCATTATATTCATATGCCATAATTTATTTAGGTATTCCCCAATTGATGGGCACCCCTACCCCTAAGTTTCTAGTTCCTTTGCTACCAGAAAAAGAAATGTTATAAATTGTTTTTGTATAAACTAGTCCTCTTTCTCTTTCTTTGGTAAAAGACTATCTACAGCTTAGTAACTTTGGGGGTATGTTTCCAAATTGTTTTGCAGTATGAATGGACCAATTACTGGCTCTACTAACAGTGCCTGCTTTCCCATAACCCCTCCAGCATTTGTCGTATTCTTTTACTGTCAACTTTCCCTATCTGATGGGTGTGAGGGCTACCTTAGAGTTATCTTAGTTTGCATTTCTCTAAATATTAGTGATTTGGAGTATATTTTCATATGGCTATTGATAATTTGGATTTCATTCTTTGAGAACTGCCTGTTCACATTCCTTGATCATTTGTTGCTTGGTAGATGACACAGCCCTTTAAGGTTCACAAAGTGCTTTTCTTACAACAATCCTGTCAGGAGGATAGGTGCAGATATTATTATCCCCATTTTACTGAGGAAAAAACCAAGACTCAGAGGGGTGAGGCAATATGCCTGTTAGTCACACAGCTAGTAAATGTCCAGGCTGATCTATGATCCATCCTAACCAGGTCCCTTGGCTTAAGATTTCACTAACAATCATTCTAATTATGATTAGGGTAAGGCTGTCATAATAAGGTCATATGATATTCATTTTGGGGGTTTTGCTCTTTTTTATACCATTGGCAATAGAACTAAGACTTACATTTCAGACTCTTCAGTTGAGGTTATTGTGTTGAAAAGGCTAACCAAAAACTGAGGTAGGTGAAGCACACGTGAGTAAGTTTGAAGAGGATGTGAATTTCTCCATACACATGAACTGTTTTCTGTAACTTGCCCCTCACTCAGGTATGCATCGTGCAGAAAAGGGACACAAAGAAAATGTATGCCATGAAGTACATGAATAAACAGAAGTGTATTGAGAGAGATGAAGTTCGAAATGTCTTCAGAGAACTCCAGATCATGCAGGGCCTGGAACATCCTTTCTTAGTCAATTTGTGGTGAGTAAATCTTGGTTTTTTTCAATTTATATGATGCCTGTATTATGAATTTCTCATAGAATAAATTCAAATTGTGCTCCATTGAAAGGATTCTTGATGTTACAAAGAGATACATATTTCCTTTCCTTGGTTGAGCTTGTGAGTTGACAATATTTAGAAAACACAGTTTATGCTCAAATATTTAAGCACAACCAGCTGCCTTGTTTTTTCAGTTTTCCCAAAAGGATTACCATGAAAAAAATGGATATTTATCCTTTATCCTTTGAGAAAGTATATGTGCCACCTCTGATTTGAGGGCTTTCCTGGTCAACTGATCATTTATATCTTTATATGTGTATATGCCTTCCATCTACTCAGAATGTAAACTCTTGGAAAGCAGGAATTATCTTTGGTTAATTCATTCATTTATTTATTTTTTTGTCCCTGGTGCCTTGGAAAGACTGTGCCATGAACATAGTAGGTGCTTTATAAAAGTTTGTTGGATTAGATTTGCCAGAGTTTGACTGCCTTAGGGCGATTTTGGAAGAATATTGCCCTCAACGAATACATTAGCCATAAAATAGCCTTGGAAAAGGCTTAATTTTTTGTGAACTAATGTAAGTGTGAAAAGCTTCAAGGGAATAAAAAGTGGAGACATCAAAGAGCAGTTTAGCTAGGCAGCTAATCAGACTGATCAGAGGACTAGATCAGAAGTAATCCCCTCCCCCACAATGGCTGGCCTTTTACTAGTCAAGGTGTGTATAGGGAAAGATTATAGAAGGAATATGTTCCGCCACTTTCAATAGTTCCCTGCTTAACTGCTTACTTGTCAGATCACTAACTAGAAAAATATGAAGGGAAACAACTTTGTCATACATGAAAAATATGCCTGATTTCATCCATTCTCTTAATTTCACCAATTTACCTTCAGACAGAACAGCAACCTGGACACAGAATCATACTTTATTGGAATTAGATAGGACCTTAGAGGTCATCTAGTCCAGCCTCTTCTGATAATAAATGAGGAAATTTGAGACCCAGAAAGGTTAGTGACTTGCCCAAGGTCACATAGCTGCTAAATTGCCGATCTGGGAGGACTTAAGCCTAGATTTGGATTTCAAAGTTAATACTCTTTCCACTACATCACAAAGAAAATAATCAGCATGCATGGGTGGAACACTGCCAGTAGGAAGGTAAGAGAGTACCAGGAAACATATTATAGATATTATGATTTTGGAAAAAATTATGGGAAAATGTATAAATTGTATGTAAGTGGTTGAGTAGGAGTGACGATGCCTTCCATCTGTTGGGCACACAATCAAACACTGAGAATTGGGGGTGGCTAAGAGTCATCCCATTCTAAGCGACCTTCAATGGGATTGTGATATTTTAAAGAGGAGAGATGCTTACCTCAGAAAAACCACTTAAATTTCTACTTTTTCACCTTCTTCCCACTGTCTGATACACAAATATATTGGTTATAGGCTTTTTATTATTATTCTTATCAGATAAAGAATGAGATGCTTGCCTTGGGGTACCTGGGCGATACAGTAGATGCGGTACTGGACCTGTTGTCAGAAAGACCTGAGTTCAAATTTGGTCTCAGACTCTTATTAGCTGTATGACCCTGGGCAAGTCACTATACTGCTGTTTGCCTCAGTTTTCTCATCTATAAAGTGGGGATAATAATAGCATCTACCTCCCTGGGTTATTGTGAAGCTCAAATGAGATAATGATTGCAAAGCACTTAGCACAGAACCTGGCACAAAGTAAGTGTTTTATAAATGTTTGTTAGTATTATTATTATTATTAACAACTCACATTTCTCCAGGGCTTAAAAGTTTGCAAAGTGTTCTCACGACCTGTGAGAAAGGTTATTCATACAAGAATCATTCCTCCTATTTTACTAATGAAGAAAAAACAGTGAGAGTTGAAGTGAGCAGCCCATAGTTACTCACCTAAGGAAATCTAAGAACCAGGGAAACCCTCAGACTTTTGGTACCCCACCCAGTGTCTTTTTCCACTATGCCTTCTTGCCTCCCTTTGACCCCCATCATTTTTAAGCCTCCTCTCATGCTTTCTTTTCTCAGTTCACTTTTGCCCCCCAGTTGCTGGGGGGAAAGGGGTCATTTTTTTTGGAGGGGAATGGTTTCCAGGACTCGTAAGAACATTATCACACCATTTTAAGTGGACAGCATCTTTTTATCTCATTACAGGGAGAATGAGTTATCACAACCTTGGAATGCCTGACAATTCCCTTTCTTGCTATTTTCTTTCTTGTGACACGTACTAGAACTGGAACAGGCAGCAATGCCCAATTTATTAGTTTGCTTGACAATTTTGACTAGGCATAATTAATGTATCTTCAGCTTTTCAGGCAGTAATTGCTTGAGCTGAGTAATGGAGCACCAGATTTTTTTGCTTCATGTAAGGAGCAGTAGTCTAGTTTACCTGAGCTGGGAGTGAGAGAAGAGCAAACTGGAAAAAAGAAGAAAAGCAGAAGAAGGAACATTAAAGATCTCTATGTGGTCACAAGAGCCCTTGGAAGATATGAAGTAGTTTGGTATCCCCAAGTAGATGACACTTAAATAGTTCCTTATTCATCAAAATTTGCAGATTACTAAGACTTCTTACTCAAAGCAGGAGTAACTCCTCTAATTTTTTTACTCAGTGTGTGTGTGTGTGTGTGTGTGTGTGTGTGTGCGTGGGTATAGGGAGAGAGAGACAGATAGAGAGAGGTATGGTAGAAAGAATGTTGGACTTGGCATAAGAAAACTTGAATTCAAATCCTAACTCTGGTAGTTAGCACCCATATAATCTTGAACACAAGAGATCTTAACCTGATGTTTGTTAACTTAGGTTCTCCCCGCTGTCATATTTCAATACAGCCAGTTTCCTTTGTAACTTTATATATTTTATATTACAAATTCAAAAACATTCTGAGAAAGTATGCATAGGTTTCACCTGACTGCCAAAGGGTTCCATGACATAATAGAAAGTGAATTGTCTTCTGAATCTTGTGGCTAGGGTATGGTTTTGCTTTGTTGTTTGCCTGTGTGGCTATTTATTCATCTATTTATCTACCTATCTACTTATCCATCTATAAGTTTCATCTATCTATTAATTAACTTATTTATTTATCTATTCATATTTTTGTGGGTTTTTTCCTGCTGTTTATTTGTTTGGAAGAAGCTAGGTAGCACAGTGGATAGAGCGCTGAGCCCAGAGTAAGGAAGGCCTGAGTTTGAATGCAGCCTCAAATACTCCCTAGATTGTGACCCTAGGCAATTCACTTAACCTCTATTTACCTCAGTATCCTCAACTGCAAAATGGAAGTAATAATCCTACCTCTCCTCTAGCACATACCTGCCAGGGTTGTTGTAAGGATCAAATGATACAGTATTTATAAAACACTCAGCACGATGCCTAGCATACAGTAGGTGCACAATAAATTCTTGTTCCCTCTTTCCTTATCCTTTTATCTATCATCTACTAATTAATTCTTTTAGTTATCTTTCTGCCCATATATCTATTTATTTATTTGTCCATTCATTATGCATACACTGAGGTCATATGGTATAATGCAACAGATCTTAACCTGTGGTTCATGAGCTTGCTTTTAATGTTTTGATAATTGCATTTCAGTATAATTGATTTCCTTTGTAATCCTCTGTATTTAATTTTATACAGGATTCTGAAAACGAGTCCATGGGCTTCATTAGACAGGGGTCCATGCCTCACAGAAGGGTACGACTTCTGATATAGTGGAGTGAATACTAGAGTGGGAATCAAGAAACTAGCACTTTTCCATTTACTGGCTGTGGTCCTCAGTTTCTCCATTTGTAAGACAAACTTGAACTAGATAAGTTCTGATGTCCCTTAGATGTCAAATTCTAAAAATTTTTCTTTCTAAAATGGCCAGACTAATTCACAGCTCCCCCTACAGTTTATTAATTTGTCAATTTCCCCACATCTTTGTCAGAATTTGTTGTTTTCCTTTATTTGTCATCTTTGCAATTGTGCTGGGTGTGAGGTAGAATCTCAGAGAGTAGCTTTAATTTTCATTTTTAGAGATTTGGAGCATTTTTCCTATGGCTGTTGATGGCTTGGATTTCTTCTTTTGAAAATTGCTTTTTTTTTAACATGTATCCACTGGGAAATGACTTTTGTTCTTATAAATTTAAATCAATTTCTTATGTTTGTTCAAAGTGAGAACTTTATTAGAGAAATGTAATACCAATATTTTCCCTCACTTAGCTATTTCCTTTATAATTTTAATTGCATCGGATTTGCTTGTGTAAAAACAATTTATGTAATCACACAATTAGTGAATGTCAGAGCCAAGACTTGAACACAGGTTTTTTCAACACCAAATCGAGTGTTCTTGGTTCTGCACCCTGACGACATAGAGAATCAGAATTATTCTTCTTCTTGAGAAAAAAAATGGTTGAATTAATAAGAAAAATGTAAAATGTCTTGCTGAGATTATGGGAATAAAATAACTAACAAGGTCTTCTGGTTGGAAGAAACAAATGTCACTGTACCTTGGAGGGCTCCAGCCAAAGAAAGTGAGAGATCAGCAGTTTTTTTTTTTCATGGGCAACTACAGAACACTGAATCAGCATGGAATCTGCTGTGAAGGAAAATGTCTGTTCGCCAAAAGGAATTTAATTACATTTGAAATTTTGGTGCTGCCGATCTCGGATCTTTTACAATTCTTGGAAGTAATAGATAAAATGCAACGAGGAAAAGCAGTTATTCTTGAGATGCAGCATGACCAGAAGACCTGGGTTAGATTTCTGGCTTGCTACCTATGTGAGGATGAACAAGTCACTTCTATTCTTTGTGCCTCAGTTTCCTCAACTGTGGAATGAAGGAGTTGGACTAAACAATATGGTATACTGGAAAGAACACTAGATTTGGAGTCAGAATTGGTTTGGAGGCCCTGTGTTGCTAACTGTATGACCTTAGGCAAGACACTTTAATTTTTCTGAGTCTCAGTTTCCCCATCTATAAAACGAGCAAATTGGATTCTTTCCAAAGTCCTTTCCAGCTCGAAATCTAGAACCCTAGCTAAATATTTATGCATACCCTAGATATGAAGGGCAATCCTTTTCTGTGCTTCGTGTTAGGACACCTGGGTGCCTCGTGTATGTGTATACTTACTGATGGCTGAGTTTTGGACCATTCCTCACCCAGAAAGGTTTCAGCATTTATTGACTGGACTGTGCATATGTAGAAGAATAGTTATAGGTTTCATGAGACAAAACTGGCAAAATCTGACAGATCTAAGGTGAAATATAAAATGTTAGTCAAAAAAAGATCACCTGATTTTGAGCAATCTAATTACTGAACAAATATTGAGGCAATCGGGTGAGAGAAGAGCATACAAACTTTAGATGAGTTACTGGTCTCTACTCTCATGGAACTTCTAGCCTACTGGGGAGCATGGCACACCATGAGTAACTGTAAGTTATGACATCACATGATATGCACCATATAGAGGTATAGAGCAAAGAACCAGGTAAGTCTGAAGATTAAGGTTATTACCACCAGGGAAGGTTTCAGGGAGGAGGTGACATGTGAATTTGCTTTAAAGGAAGACCAGTAATTTATTAGGCAAAGAGGGAAAGGAGGATGTAAGAGAAAAGGCACAAAGGGGAAAAGGACAGTGCATGTTATATTCAGGAGCTTATTGCATTATCTCTTATTGTTTAGTTAAACAAATATTTTTCATAATCATACTGTGCCCAGTCTTTTGCTAGGCATTCTAGGTGACAGAAAGAAGTTTGTGATATGACCTCTGAACTCAAAGAACTTACGGTTTATCTGGGAAGACATAACCTAGGCCCTAAACAATTCAAGAACTATATCAGGTAAATACAGAGCATATTTACATTTCAAAAACAATAACATTGTATTATAAAATTATTATTGTACATACATTATAGAATAACAGGAAAGTATAAAAGAATTTTTCTTCTGGCTGGCAGAGACTTGGAACATGGTAAAAGAAAGAAGATAGTATTTTGTAGATAAAGGGGAGATGGTATTTTCATGATGAGCATTGTTATTAGTCACTTATGAAGCCAATACAAAAATTCCTTTGGTCGTGGGTATTGACCCAAGAGGAAAAAATCTTTCCCCCACCAAATCTGAAAGCAATTATTTTAGCTCATTTTCAGAGAGAGAAAGCATATATCTGGGGTAAATTTCCTCCTTACAACTTAAAGCAAGTTTCAAGTCATACTTAGCCAAACATTGGCTACCTCCAGGTGTAATGGTTTAGGCCACTTAACCAACAGAACAATTACTAGTTAATAAATTATTCCTTGAACATGCACAGTTTGCTAATTAAACATCAATACCATATTGATAAGTGATGAATTTGAACGGTTCCTAATTGCAGCCAGTTCTTCATTATTTCCATTATGAGTTGTTTTCTCTAACTTTTCATATTAAAATCAAAGGTTGTGAGTTTTGTTCTACCTTTGACTATCAGGGTACATTGAAAACGACAGCAATAATAACTATTGCCTAAGCTCCGCTTTTCATCTTGAATAAAGGAAAGAAGAAGTATAGTAGAGTGATGGGACCATGGAACTTGGGATTAAGAGATCTGGGCTCCCAGTTGGCAGCTGGAAAGCAAGGACTTGCTAAAGTTCTCCCTCAGGATCCACCAAACACCAATAAAAAATGGCTCTGAGCAAATTCTAGAACTGCAGAACCCACAAAATAGCAGAGGGAAGCAGGGCTCCAGCCCAGGAGAGCCTGGATGGTCGCTGGGTAAGGTCTATCACCTGAAGATGGGAGCAGAGGGGAGCAGAGCCCAGCATGGGCTGCACCAGGACCAACTAGACAGGGAGCCGGGCAGAACAGGCCCTAGCTCCCTGAATCAGTGAGCTGTGACAGTTACCAGACTTCTCAACCCACAAACACCAAAGACAACAGAGAAGGTTAGTGGGAAAAGTTGCTGGGACAGAGTGAAAGGAGTTCACGGTTTGGCAACAGCCCCAGGGGCAGCAAAGGTGGAGCAGCTACAGAACTACATCTGCAGTTACTTCTGGCCCCACGCCCACCAGTTGGGAGGAATTAAGTGGCAGATCAGAGTGAGAGTGCCGAGCCTGCTTAAGATCTGAGTCCAGTCCCGGTTGGCATTTCTTGAGGGAGGAGGAACACTGGTGTGGCAGAGCTTGCTGTGTAGAAATAGCTCTGAAAACAACAATGCATCCCCTCAAGCTTAGAACAAAGTACTCTCTACTCTACAAGCAGTCATACCCCAACGAAAAACTCAAGGGTCAAGTAGTTGGCTGGGAACATGGCAGGCAGCGAAAATGGACTCAGATTCAGATTCAGACTTTGGAATCTTTCTTTGGTAACAAAGAAGACCAAAGCATGCAGTCAGAAGAAGTCAACAAGATCAAAGAGCCTACATCAAAAGCCTCCAAGAAAAACGTGAACTGATCTCAGGCCATGGAAGAGCTCAAAAAGGATTTGGAAAAGCAAGTTAGAGAAGTAGAGGAAAAATTGGGAAGAGAAATGAGAAGGATGAGAGAAAACCATGAAAAACAAGTCAATGACTTGCTAAAGGAGACCCCAAAAATGCTGAAGAAAACAACACCGTAAAAATTAGACTAACTCAAATGGCAAAAGAGCTCCAAAAAGCCAATGAGGAGAAGAATGCCTTGAAAGGCAGAATTAGCCAAATGGAAAAGGAGGTCCAAAAGACCACTGAAGAAAATACTAGCTTAAAAATTAGATTGGAGCAAGTGGAAGATAGTGACTTGATGAGAAATCAAGATATTATAAAAGAGAACCAAAGGAATGAAAAAGTGGAAGACAATGTGAAATATCTCATTAGAAAAACCACTGACCTGGAAAATAGATCCAGGAGAGATAATTTAAAAATTATTGGACTACCTGAAAGCCATGAT
>CM053623.1:401364141-401380857 GCA_028646595.1 Phalanger gymnotis
AAAAAATGCTCTAAATCACTATCAATTAGGGAAATGCAAAGTAAAACAACTCTGAGGTACCACCTCATGCCTATCAGATTGGCTAATATGACAAAAATGAAAAATGTTGGAGAAGATGTAGGAAAATTGGGACACTGAAGCACTGTTGGTGGAGTTGTAAACTGATCCAACCATTCTGGAGAACAATTTAGAACTATGCCCAAAGGGCAATCAAACTGTGCATACCCTTTGATCTAGCAACACCTCTACTAGGTTTGTATCCCAGAGAGATCATAAAGAAGGCGAAAGGACCTACATATGCCAAAATATTTAGAGCAACCCTTTTTGTGGTGGCAAAATGTTGGAAACTGAGGAGATGCCCATCAATGGGAGAATGGCTGAAGAAGCTGTGGTATGTGAATGTAATTGAATGCTATTGTGCAATAAGAAATGGCAGATTTCAGAAAATCCTGGAAAGACTTGTATGAACTGATGCAAAGCGAAATGAGCAGAACCAGGAAAATATTGTACATAGTGTCAGCAACATTATGTGATGATCAACTATGAATGACTCAGCTGTTCTCAGCAACATGATGATCCAAGACAAGTACAATGGCCCCAGGAACGAAAATGCTATCCATATCCAGATAAAGAATTGGTGAGCTCTGAATGAAAATCTAAGCATATTTTTTTCAATTTATTCTTTCTTGTGTTTTTATCCATTTCCTCTTTCATAACTATGACTAACATGAAAATATTTCTTACATGTTCTTAGACTCTTACATTTTATACATAGCAAATGTATAAACTGTATCAAACTGCCTACCATTTTCAGGGGAGGGGAGGGAGGGAGAAAAATTTGGAACTTAACATCTTGTACAATGAATTCTAAAAGTTTTCATTTTGTTCAAATCTTCTTGTACGAAATGACTAATATGGAAATGCTTTACATGATTGCACATATACAACCTATATCATATTGCTTACCATCACAGGGGAGGGGGAAGGAGAGAGGAATAGAATTTAGAACTCAAAACTTTAAAAAAATATAAAAAAAATGTTTTAACACATAATTGGTGGATAAAATAAAATATTATTAAAAAAGAAAAGAAAAACACTTGGCAAACCACATAATGCTCTAGCAATATGAGCAGTTATATGTTCTATGTTAGTGTCATTATTATTTTGGGAATCTTCAAATCCCCTGGTCGGATTGGAGGATAGGTGAATTTATGACTTCCTGGCAAAACAAAGGAATGACTTATGACTGTGCTTTTCTAATTCTTTTCACCCAAGGATCCCAGACTAGAAAAATGTCTTTGCCTTTGACATTTTTAGAGGGCAAGTGGGGTGTGACAAAATGTCAAATGATGGTAACTTTGGATGTGACATTTACTCAGTAAGTTACCTTCTTAAAGCCTATGCTTTATTCTTTCCTGCTCTCCTCACAAATAGAACTTTCTTTCCCCAGGCTATACATTTCGTATACTTTTTGTTAGTTTTATTAAACCAACTTGAGAAACTGACAAAAGTTTGCGAAGAAAGGAAAATAGGAGTCATTGATAACAGTAAGAATCCTACTGGATGTATGTATAGCACTTTAGATAGAGAAGTATTTATTAAATGATTAAAATGTGTCAAACATTGTGCTAAGAGTTAGGGATACAAATACAAGTAGTTAAAGCAATCCCTACCCTCAAGAAGCTGGCAGTCTACTGGGGAAAGATAACACAGAAAAAAGATCCAGAAAGGGAGGGAGTGGGAAAGAAGGTCATGTTCAAGTGGTCTAAATTTGAGATGACTGGGACATATCATAGAAGCCTGATCTGGTCACCTATCAGAGCCCAGGCTGGTTCCAAGGGCAAAGTCCAAGATTTTGGGATAATGTGGGGTTGATGGCTATAGCCATCCAGCATGGCATGAAAATTGTCAGAAAGTGGTGTGGAATTCTGGTTTCAAGTAAAATTAGGTGAAAGCTCACCATTCAGAACTTAGTAATTCTAGGGGTGTAATCTCACGTTCTTGTTGCAGAGGAGTTTGGGGATGATGGTTATTTTAGGGCTTACTAAATATTTACATATCCATTTTCTCCTTCCAACCTGACAGCTATCCTGTAGAGAAAGTGAGGCAGATAACTTTTTTTCTTCTAATTTTACAGATGAGGAAACAAACTCACAGTGGTCATGACATACCCACAATTAAATGACTAGGATCATAGCTCTAGAGATGGAAGGGACATTCAAGTTCTAGTTCAGGAGTTCTTACCTTTTTTGTGTCATGGACCTCTTTGGCAGTCTGCAGAAGCCTTTAGATCCTTTCTTAGAATCATATTTTAAAAAAACAATCGAATAAAATGCTAAATTTTAATTAGAGATTGGCGAAAATAAAATTACATAAAATGTATTTTTTCCCATCCATGTTCATGGATGCTTTGAAATGTATCCACAGATGCCTATGCAGATGCCAGGTTAAGAAACCTCAATTTAGTCAAATGTCTTCATTTTACAAATAAGACGACTGTGGTCCAATGAATCCAATGACTTGTCCAAGGTTATCACTTAGGTGCTCAGTGTAAGAGGTGGGATTTGAATATAGGTGCTGACTTCAAAGCCAGTGCCCTTTCCTCTGTACCACACCATCTTTGAGCCAGTTCTCAAACCCAGGATTAATTTGACCTACAGGGTCCTTTCAATTATACTATCATGTCTCAAAAATGGCACCAGGTTCTTCAAGAATAACATCTAGAATCTATGCAGATTTGAGGAAGAATTTATACTACAGCTGGCCTCTACATTTCCTTGACGGTCCTTTAGAATGACTTAAGAAGGCATCAGCCGGGCACTGAATGAGCTGAAGTTTGGCATATTGTTTAATATTGTCATGGGATGAGAAACTTCTTAAATAAGAATGTCTAATTAGTCGTGGATCATTAATGCAGGTATTATTCTTAAAACAAAGCAAAAGAGCATTAATGAGGGGTGTTAGAGAGGGGATTTAGGGTCTCTTTTGGTCTCAAATGATCTCTGGAGTACCCTATAGCTTTAAAGTCTAACATTTTAAGTAGACTGGGGCACTCAGGCTCTGTGCTTCCTAAAATCAGGTCTGCTTGTCACAATTTGAGTAACAACTATGACTCTATGTCACATAGACACAGTTACGGCCTGTAGAATTTCTTTCTTATATCTCTTCATTTCTTTAGAGGAATAGAGATCATTCCAAGTTAAGAAGCAATCGCATTAATGGAAATAAGTAGAAGATGATGTCTGACAGTGATTCTAGTGAGCCTTTTTCAATGGGAAGATGCATACATTTATGTTCTTGAAAACTAGTTGAAATTCAAGGGAAAAACTGAAGGAGTGAAAGTAGACCCATTCAAATCAAAGCACAGATGCCTGTATGAATTTATTCAAGCTAGAAAGTTGATTACTTTAAAGTCTATTCCTTCCCTTATTCTTTGGCTCTGGCAAAAGTGCTGACAAGTTAACATATCCAAAGGTAGAGAAAAAAAATAGTTCCAGACTGCACAGAGGCACTGATTTCTTTCTTCTGATTCATAATTTGTAATTAGTGATGAGAAGACTTACACTATTGAATACAAACCACTTCACCTTAGAGTACAAAAAAGTTAGGAAAAGTTTACACTTATAAAATTCCCAAACCACTACTGGTAAGATAACAGTTGATCTGGAGGTTCAACTTACTTTAATAAGTGTTCATTTGCAAGATATAGTACTTGGTGTTGGAGTATAAAGACCAAAATATTCCCTGCCTTCAGGGAGTTTACAGCATACCAAGAGGATACATCACTTTTGAAAAAAACCCAAACAAACAAAAAAATAAACCTAAATGAACAGCATTTCAGGGGTTGCATTTGGGAGGGGATATCACTAACTATTGAGGTGATCACAAAAGGCCCGGTGTAAGAAGTGGCGCTTGAGCAAAGACCCTAAAGAAGCTTGAGATCTCAAGAGGTAGGAGAGAGGAGGAGGAGAGCATTCCAGGAATGGCTCATACAAAATCATGGAGGCAAGAGATGGAACGTCACATACAAAGCATAGTAAGTGGACCAGATTGCTTTATAGGTTAGACACAAGGGAGAAAAAAGGAAGTAGTCAGTTCTATGTTATATTGAGATATCCTTTTCACTTGTGAAATTGAATGATTCTATAATTTCAAGGGCATTTGGAAGACATATCTATAGACTTATCTCTTGTTTATCTGGAACACCACCTGAGATTCCACCCTCAAGTAATTCATTCATTTGAGTTCATATGCTCTCTTTTAGAGTCTACATAAGGGTTCTTTATAATAGATTCTCATATGGCATGATATCAGAGCCCTTCATGTTAGTTACCTTCTGATTCTCTCCTGTTTATCAATGGCTTTCTAAAATGTGATGCCCTTAACTAAACAGGGTATTCTGGGTAAAATCTGACCAGGATAGAATAGAACACAATTTTTTTACCTTCTGTTCCTATACATTATGCAGCCTAAATCACCTTAGCTTTTTGGCTGCCATATCACACTGTCTACTCATATTAAAGTTGAACTGTACTGAAGTCCCCCATATTTTTTTCAGAAGTGATAGTATCTCATATGTATGTCATGTGAAGATACATTAAAGGAGCTAGGGATGTTTACTTTGGAGGAAAGAAGGCTTACTTATGTGAGTGTGATAAGGAGGGTATCACAACTCTGTGCTTATCCTACTTTCTTGTTTTTATAGAGCACTTAGCATCACTTTCTTTGCAAAAGGAAACTTAGCTTCCTCTCAACTTTCTGCAACCACATTCTGTTGATGTTGCTTCTTTCTAGGATGTTCCAACTATAAATATATCTAATTCAACCTTATATTCATCTCTGTATTTTAACTCTCTTTCGCTCCTAGTTATCTTTTTCTTCCAACGCAAGTTCGAAAGTCTCCCAAATATTAAAATACTACCCAGCTCAGTAAAGGGCTTGACTCTGGAACTTGTTGCATCTGTTCTCTTTTCTTCCCTTAAAGTATAAGAAATAAATAATGCCTTGGCCAAACAAGAAAGATGTAGCATACTGAATCAATTCTTCATCAGGTGTTTTCAAGCATTTGTAGGGCAATCAGGTGAAAGAAGTAATTAGATTAATGTGGCCTCAGAGGGCAGAATTTGGAGCAATGGGTATAAGTTGCAAAGAAGCAGATATAAGAAAAAGCTTCCTTACACAATTAGAGCTATTCAAAAGTGGAATGGACGACCTTTGGAAGTAATGGATTTTCCCCTCACTTGAGATCTTCAAGGGAAGGTGACTCTGTTGTAGAGGAGAGTTTTATTCAGGTATTAGCTGAATTCTCTGTGATTCTATGATTAGGTTTGTAAGAATCCTCCCCCTACTCAACACAATGTCAACAAGTCTTTTTAGGTATACTTCATCCTTGATCAGGAGCTAGTCAATCTAATATTTTAAGCCATAGTTAAGATATTTTTAATTGCATTCTCGTATACCACTTTCTTAACCAGCTGTTCATTTCCCCAAACTGCCTTTCTCTTCCAAAGCTCGTGTTTCTAATGGGTAGCTCTGCTGATAATGACAATAATCTTCTGAGTATTTAAGTTTCTTTCTGGACTTTATAACACTTAGAAGTACTGTCTAGATTCTTTCTGGCAGAATCATTTGTGCAAACATGAATCACTAGAAGTGAATAATAATGACGAGGTTTAATAGTACCTGAGAGATTTTCTGTCACTGTCCTGGATATGTGACCCAGGAATACAGTAGAATTCTCTCTATCAACAGTATACTACTACTTTCAATGCTAATTATAGTATTTACAGAGCCTTTCAAGGTTTGTTTGCATATGTTACATCAATAGATCTTCACAGAAATGCTGCAAGGTAAATGCTTTTATTTTCCCTCATTTTACAGATGAAGAAACTGAGGCTGAGAGCATAGGAATGACTTTCCCTTGGCAACACAACTAGTAAGAATATGAGGCAGGATGTGAACTCAGGTTTTTAGTGATTCCAAGTACCTCCGTATTACCCAGCTGCCTCAATATTCAATCTGTAGTTGGAATCATCAACTACCACTACTCATCTCTTCTTCCTCTGACCCTTCCTGGATAACCTTAGGTTGACAGTGCCTATAGACCCACATCATCATTTTGTAGAGGACACAGAGAAGCTTTCTCTTCAAATAAGCCAGCTGGATTATTCCCTTTGCAGATTGATTAACTTAGCTCTGATTGTTCAGTGCTCCTTCTTTCCTTTCTTGTTTGTATTACATTCTTCCCTCTAGTGTCCTGACATAGTTCTGCTGCTCCAGATCCTTGACCCTTTTCCTCTTGAGGCCCCTTTTCCTCTCTCATCCCCTTTTTTTAAGGAATACTTCATTCTCCTTGATAACCTGGAGAGTGGTGAGATGATTTCTGAGTTCTTTTATCTCCTCTTCAAAATGAGAGACCCACTTAGATGTTGAACAGAGGTTAACAATTACTTTGTTCTGTATACTCTATGGAGGTCACTGAACTTTTTTCTGCTCTTCATGCTTTCTAGGTCTGTGACCAACAGTTCTTTGTCATTGATGCTAAAAGCTCATGTGGTCAATTCCTCTGAAAAAAAGTGTAGTCAACCCCTGGAAGAAGCAACACAAGAAGCCATTATCATCCATTCATAATTTACCAGTTTGGTTCATTAGTACAATACCTTCATGGGAATAGATATCATCATAAAAAACAAATTTTTAAAAATATTGAACTTTTTAGTAGACTAGGAACACAAATAGGGATAAATCACAACCTCTATCTAAAAGGGGTTTGTGATATGGTTTAGGAAAAAAAATATTTGCACATGAAAACAGGTAGATTGGAAAAGGAGATAGGCCAAGAACATGGAGAGAATGAGAAATGATAGACAAACAAGCTTTGGGCTACATGGGTACCTTCTGAGATGCTGAAATAACCAGAGGTAGACCTCTAACTTAAATCCACCTTAGTTACTGGCTCCCCCTTGCACAATAGTACAAAAATAAAATATTGATTTTATATTTTCTATTTCATACCATTCTGTAATTGATTTTGTTCTCTAACTGCCTGAGTCATGTTTCTTTGTCTCTGAGTTAAGTTCAGAAGTTCATGAGACCAGAAGTTCAGCTTTCCTCTCGGAATTAAGTTTAAAAGTTGTTTCCTTATAAATCACTCTAATGGAAAGAAAACTGTTTTCTCTTTACCACTAGCTGTCCTTGTACAATTGGAAGAAATCAGTTATCCTTGAGGGATGCAGGTGGATGCCAGGGACTCTGATCTATTATTTTTGCAAGACTGACTTCAAGACTGTCCCTCAAGAAAGTCTGGTCTGTTATCACTGTGACACTAACTAGCCATGCAGGTGGACACCACCAGTGAGCTTTCTATAGCAAGAAGATGGAAGGAGCGTTTTTTGCTAGCCCTGCGTTTCATACTTCCATCCACTCATGTTGTTTTCTACCATCTGTGACACTTCAGGCTTTGTAACCAATCATATTGTTTTCCTTCTGTGATGATTCCTATTCTTTGTTCTCTTGTACTTGCCAAAACTAAATGGAAGCTAGTAAGCCCCACCTCGTGGTCTTTTAGCTTACCAAGGAGCTGAAAGAACCATTTCATTTTTATTTGCTAGCCTTACCAATCAATTGAATGTGCTCAGAACTTTGTTTACCTTGTCAATCTCAAACCTCAGTTTACCTTGTCAATCATGACAGTCCAAATGTGATGTAATAAAGGCTGGTCTAGGGTATTGGCATAAAAATAGAAAACAGATAGATAGGAAAAACATAAAGGAAAACTTATTCTAAACTTGAATTGTGATATGGTGTGGCTGCCATATCTTTACAATTATAAAATACGTGATGTTTGCTAACCAAGGCATATTTTACACACTTTTTATATCCTTATCATACTGATTAATTCACATTGGTAAAAATCATAGAGGTAATTATTGTAATAATTTCCCTTCTATCCATATCCCAATTTTCATTGTCAATAACTGTAACAACAATGTTACTAGCAGCTGCTGTGGTGGTGAAAGACCAACAACAAGAGCCCACAGGTCCTTTGCTAGCACAGGTTCTTTGATCTGCTTTTCTAAAGAAAGCAACTTTAAGGGGTTAACAAGCTCACTTTAATCAAACATACATGTATCATTCACTTAGTTCAGGGGGAAAAGCCAGCACCTTGAACTTCAGAGAATATATACAGAAATTACAAACAGAGAAAACATAAACAGAGCAAATAACACAAACTAGTCTCTCTATAGCAATACATAGTTACAAGAGAACCACCAACATCTGGGTTTCTTCAAAGCTGGGGGGCTCCTCAATGGCTACCTAGACTCTCCACACCAACACTCTTCCAGTGAGTGAGAACCCCAAACAAAATGCTAACCTCTGAGTTTATATACCCTTCTAAGGGCTGAAGGCTTCATACGTGATCAGCGAAAGGGTATGGGCCTGGGGCTTTGCACCTAGTAAGACTAAATCAAAGGTACTTGATTACATTAGCATTCTAAATGAGAAAACAAAAAAAGTCTCACCCTAATTACTATAACAATAACTTGTTTAAGTAGATTGTTTGATTTGTTTTAATTATATGCAATATTATTTTCTAATGTTTAATTCTATCTTTTTACTAATTTTGATCTTTCTTTTAACAAGCCAGTACCCTGACTATAAATGGAGAGCTGATTCAGAAATGACTCCCACATAATTAATGAATCATTTCCTGTTTGTTAAAATATAATCAATTACATTGGGGGGGGGCATGTTATGCAGTGGTTACCATGTCTAGCGTCTTCTGATTTCTTTCTTGAAGAAAATATTCATGCTATATAGATTGAGGCAACTGTGTAGTCTATAAGCATTTTGGCTCCTTAGTTTTTTTTTTTAATCCTTGATCCATATTTCCCAAAATATTTTTTGTAATCCTTATCTCTGCATTAATTGGGAGTGGGAGTCTTATTGAGTTCTCTGTGGAATTTTCTTACCTCCTAATCTTTGGTAACAAATGGTACATAAGAGGCATTTATTTGCATGACAGTCTTTTGGAAAATATCTATGAGTTCTGCAGTATGAGATGACTAAATATCTCTTGAAGTGATGGTTTGATATTTTTTTTTGGCCAGGATTTGAAGAAGTGCTGAAGGGTATGGCCTGGCTATGTGCCATTGCAGTAACTAGGGCAGGGCAAATAAGCCTTTGCTCCAGGGGCACTGACATCTGGAGATGTAGCTTCCCCTATGGCTATTTCCATCTCCGTGCCTCACTTCATAGTCCTCTACAGAAAGCTGGTGCTCATCTAAGCTGAACTTCAGTGTCTCCATAGAGTAGTGTAGCATAGCCATCATGCCCAGGCTTCTGTTGGCACTCCTCTTTCAGGTTCTCCTCTGTTGTCCTCTCCCTTTGGGGGTGAGGATCAGGCTGCCCTCTCTCTGCAAAACTGTGCCCATAACACACCCCCTCAACTGTTTTTTGGGAATGTAATACACAGATGCCTAGTCGCAGCTCTAATAAGTATTCTTTCGGGAGCCAGGAACAGCTAAGTGTGAGTTGTGGATGTAGGGAAGACTCGATGGAGGAAGTGTGTAGACCTTTAAGCATTAGTAGAATCGATGTTCTTCTAAAGAAATTTGTTTTTGTGCTTGACAGTATACAAGAGCAAAGAGAGATGAAATAAATCAGAATGAAAGGGAAAAAGAAGTCGAACCCTACAGGACTTGGCTATTAAAACCCTGCATTTTAGGTCTTGGCTTGAGAAAGGAAGGGGGAAAAAGTATTTTTATAACACCTATTCTGTTTCAGGTACTGTGTTAAGCACTTTGCAAATATTATCTCATTCAATCTTTGCAACAGCTCGGGGAGTTAGGTGCTATGGTTATCCATCCATTTTAGAGCTGAGGAAACACTGGCCAACAGATGTTCAATGACTTACCCAGCTAATTAAGGTCTGAGGCCAGATTGAACTTGGTATTCTCTATTCTAATCTCAATGCTCTATCCATTGTGCTGATTGAGGAGTCAGGACTCTGGGTGTAGTTGAAACCCATTCAAATTCATTAGCATCACCACTTTTGACATTGGTGCTAGGTTTTGCTTAAGTGCTGTTACGATAGCTTATAATTATAAATTGTTTTGCAGTTTGTAAAACTCTGTCTCTCCAATAAGCCAGTGAGGTGTTTTTATTATGCCTATTTTCTAGATAAGGAAACTGAGGCAAAGAGTTTATCTGACTTGTTCACAGGGATATACCGCCTAAGTGGTAGACCTTGGGCTGAAACCTAGATGTTTTGACTGAATTTTGAAATTTGTACACTATAAAAATATTGTTTCCGTACTATTCCTCTCTTCCCCCTAAAAAAGAATAATCATTTCCCGAATGTTTGGTTTAGCCTAGGCAGAAGACTCACTCTCTTTAGGGAAGACTAAATAAGTGGGGGAAATGATGACAATAGTTTATTTACATTTACATATCACTTTATATTGTACAAAGAGCTTTCTTCCAAATATCCCTGGAAGGTAGTTAATGGAAAGAGCATTTCCTCCATTTTATAGATAGAGAAATAGAAGCTTACAGAGAATAAGTGATTTGCCCATGGCCACATAATTACTAATAAGTAGCTCAGTTGGAACTCATGCCTCCTGACTCCAAGTCTCCATTCTTTCAATTTTCTCAATGGCCATGGTTTTTCAAGGTTTTTTTTTTTAAAGATATTTGCCAACCGTTTCTTTAATGATTTATTCTGAATCTTTCCAAGGATCAAAGTCAAGCTTACTGACCTGTAGTTTTCAGAGTTCTCTTCCCTTTTTTAGAAAATTGAGACATTTGCCCTTTTAAAATCTTGTGGTATCTCTCCTACTGTCTATGATCTCTCAGACGGTGCTGACAATGACTCAGCAATCACACTTGCCATTTCTCAAAGGACCCAGGATGTTGATCATCTACTCCAGGCAAATAGAACTCATGAAGGGCAACTAAGGTGCTCCCTTACTAACTCCTTACTGATCCTGGGTGTCGATTCCTTGTCAGCCATTTTCCCCCTACTATTAGCAGTTCCAAAGTCCTCCTCTCTCTGCCTCGTTCCATTAGGGTGTCTCTACCTCCACCACGGTTATTGCCTCTTCTCCACTCTCTGGGTGATAACAATGGCACCCAGGCCAAGCTCTCCCTAAGCAGGATGGTGATGAGCTGTTCCAGCATCAGCAGCTCCAGTATCATTGTCTTTGTGTTCATGCGTGGCTCAACCACCATCTCTGCAGAGTTCACATAGTTGGCTCAGAGCTCACATGACCCAGAAGTCTCCTGGTAACACGACTGCCAACAGATTTCTCTTGGATACTCAAGAGCTGAAGGGCCAGACCTATAGCTTTCTGTGGTCATTACAACCTCTCCAAAAAAGACCTTGCTGCAGTTGAAACTTGCTCCAAGTTCTTATCTGAACTTCAGGTCTCAGAGTTTTGTCTCAAACATCTCAGGCCTGGGATGTTGATCTCATCAGAATGTTTCTTTAGATTCTTATTCAATAGTCCCAACTGATTGGCTTTTGGTAGGTAGTCTAAGATGGAAGTATCAAATACTCCCAAATGTGGCTGAGTCAGATTAAAAATATAACAGCAAAATAAATAAAACTACAATAAAATAGATGATGGTAATTTGTGGTTTCCTAAGTCAACATGTGACCTGCAAAGATTCTTATGCATGTTTAGTGGCCAGTTTTTATTTGAGTTTGACATCACTGGTCTAAACTACAGATTTGTACATGGGAACAACTGGGTAAATCTAGAAACAGTGGTTGAGCAGACAGGCTAGTGATCTTGAAGACATGATAGGAAATGGAGCTGGAAAGGGCTGGAAGCCACTCTCAGCACAGTGACAGTCAGGTTACAGGTTTGTTACATCCATGCTGTAAGAAAAGGAGAAATGAGAAGATCCTTGGTTTAGAGCTGAAAAGAAGGTTTTTTTTGTTGTTCAGTCATTTCAGTCATGTCTAACTTTTCATGACCCCATTTGGGATTTTTTTGGGAAAGATACTAGAAAGGTTTGCAATTTCCTTTTCCAGCTCATTTGGCAAATGAGGAAACTGAGGCAAACAGGGTTAAGTGACTTGCCCAGAGTCACAGAGCTAGTAAGTGTCTGAGGTCTGATTTGAACTCAGGAACATGAGTGTTCCTGACTACATGGCCTGGCACTCTATCCACTGTGCCACCTGGCTTCCCCAAAAGGAATTTTAGATATCATTTAATCCAACTCCTTTGTTTTACAGATGATGAAACTGAGTCCAAAAGAGTTTAAATGCCTTGCCCAAATTTATACAAATAGTAAGTCCAGTCTGGATTTGAATCCAGGTCCTCTGACTCCAATTCCAGCCCTCTTTGTGCCGTACTCCACTGCCTGCTCTGCTCTTGGCATCTTATGCTGATGTAAGTCAACAAGCACTGTTGTCATTAATATGTGTTTGGCACTGTGCTAGACACTGTGAACACATATTCCTTTCCTCTTAGATAATTTCCCTGGGCCTCAGTTTCCTCATCGACAAGATGAAAGGAGTAGGAGTAGTTGGATGAGTGCCAAAGTCTTTCCCTCCCTGACAATCACATTCTGGGGTTGGTGTGATTCTGTCAGTGCTCTGGAAGTGGTAGCTGTCGAGAAGGTGCTGCTTGTCACGAGTCTCCCAATCACTGAACTTGTGGCCACGCCACTGCTGTCTGTGTTCTTGTACAATGTGGCAGGTTTGTGAGGGATGTACATGAAGGGAGCGGACTGTCTCCTCTCTCCCTAATCAATTCATGTTTCCGTGAGGGGCACTGAAAAGAAAAAATCAATCTCAGCCCCTGGTTCACACTGACAATTTACGTTTTGCTCAGCAGCTTTGGGTCTGTGTTGCACATGTGAATAATGAGTTCCTTTGATGAACAGTGGTTCCTTCTCTGTGTCTCTGAATGTTAATATCACAGGAGTCTGAAACTAATACAACAAAACCATCAAGCAGATTCTGAATTGTGCTCTAAAGGGCTCTGGATCTTGGATCAAGGGATCTGGTTCACCTATCTGACTTGCAGTGTGACAATTAGACAAGTCACATGTCCCCTCTCTGAAACTTTTCCTCAGCTGCAAAATCATAAAGTTGGACTAGGTCAAGGTTCTTTACCTGGAGTCCATGAACTTTTTTTTTTAACATTCTGATAATTGTATTTCAATATGTTTGGTTCCCTTTATAAACCTATATATTTTATTTTATGCATTTAAGGACATTATTCCAATAAGAGGTCCATAGCCTTAATAAAGGGTCCATGGCATGGAGAAAAAGGTTAAGAACCCTTGAGATAGACAATCTCAAAGGTTATTTTTGGTTCTAAATACTCTGATTCCATCCACTGGGGACTCTGACTTGGCCTGCCTATCTCACCTCCATACCAGACTGAAACAATGTTTGATTTGAAACATGTGACTTTTAAAATTCTGGCAGCAATATTTTTACTTTTAGGCACCTGGAACATGAGTGAGGTATTCCTAGCCAGATACAATTGACTGACTATATTCAGAAGCTAGACCGAAGTTGAATTATCATAAATAGTAAACTGAGAGGCAGGCAGGAGACTCCAGTTCTAGTTTCCTGCTCTGCCAATGACTTTAGACCAATCACTTCTCTTCTCTGAAGTTGTCTGCTTCGTTCTAAAATAACGGCCTTAAACAAGCTGATTTCTAAGGTCCTTTGTGGGTTTAAAAGTCAACAGAGCTGAAGAAGTATTGGCAAAAAAAGGATTCTATGGAAATAACACTGAATTTAGAGTTGAGAACCTCAGGCTATGGTGCAGTTCTACTTACTTCCTATGTGATGTTAAAACAAGTCCTCTTCTTACTCTGTGACTTAATTTCCCCATCTTTACACTTTGAAGAGTTTAACTTGATAAACTCTAAGATCCTTTTAACATCATAACACTTTGGTATACATTGAGGAGTTCCCAGGTGTGGGAGACATATTTTGAGGGGTTTACTTTGATATGATAGCTGCTCTAAAATGACATTAACAGTACCCCAAAGTGTGATGGTAAGGAAAGCTCTGTGGAAGCTATAAATTTAAATGCATTTAGCAAACATTTATAAAGTGCCTACAGAGTAGGTATGAGAGATACAGTTTATATAAAATGAATCCTGTCTAGTCCAGTGGATAATTAAAACATAAAATAATGAATTAAATCTACCATAGAAATGGTCAAATATGCAAAGTCTGAAGGAAGCAAAATAACTACCAGCTTGGGAAATCAGAGTAGGCTTCTTGGAGGTGGAAGCTTTTGAATTGAGCTCTAGAAGATAAGTAGTTATTCCAAAGGTAAAAAGGTTGTAGGGACATGCCAGGCACAGGGAATGACATGAGTAAAGGTAGAGGGGTGGGAAAGTATGTTTTATAATGATGATTTTTCCACTAATCTGTGGAGAAGAGGTGACCATGAGTTCTTGAAGGCTGTATTAGCAGAGCATTAGGTCTGGAAGGTTTAATCAACACAGAAGACCTTCAAGTGTGGACCAGTGATGGTCTGTGTCTGTATCTGAGGAATAACTTGATTAAGTACTGAGAGTCATCACCCAAACTGGCCACCAGGTAATGGTCCATTCTCCGTCAGCAGCTCAGCTTGGTTTTGACTCCATCGAGCGTTATTCCTGCCAACCACCTAAAATCTCAACACCATGGAGAGCAACTTAGTTGTTCATTCTCAAAGCTTTCATCGCTCCCTCAGTTGCTTCTTAGTTCTGATTGGAGGGCTGGAAGATGGAGCGCTAAACTCCTCCCAAAGCCTTTCTTTATAGAGGGCTCTGAATTTTCAGAGCCTTCTAGAAAATTCTTTATTCTCCATCAGTCGCTCAGCTTGTTCTTGACTCCACAGAACATCATGCTTTTTGTATACTCCTTATGGCCCCCTTACCTTTCTCCCATCCTTCAGCTTTCTTTTGCGTGTTGTCTTCCCCTATTAGATCATAAGCAACTTGAGAGCAGGGACAGGATCTCCAATAAGCATGTCTGATAAGTGTTCATCCAGCCTCAGTGCAAACACTTGTAGTGCCCAGGAGCTCACTATCACACTGGAGAACTTATTGTATCACTTGATGGCTGAGATTATTAGAAACTTTTTCTCTACTTTGAGCTGTTTTTCTTTACATTCTACCCATCATTCTTAGTTTTTCTTTTGAGACCAATTAAAACAAATTTAATTCCATTTCAATATGACAGTCTTTCAAATGTTTGGAGGCAATAATTGTTTCCTCTCCAATGCTTCTCTCCTGCCAATTTTGGTAATTGCTCTTCTATGGCATAGTCTTCAGTCTTTTCAAAACCCTTTACCCTTGCTGATTAGTACCTTAGTGCTAATAATTATTTTATGATATTACATTATATTAATAATAACTACTACTGATAATAGTTAGCATTCTCTGCAATGTATAGGCTTAGAGGATTGCCTGGAGTGCTGAAGGTTTAAGGGACTTTCCGGGTCATACACATACAGATGGTATGTGTCAGAGACAGGATTTTCTCAGTCTCTGACAAGTTCACTTTCCCTATACCATGCTATTTCTCTTGTGTTATCTTTGGCAGAATACATGAAGACATTGTGTCCAGAATGGGGGAAGGTGAGAGTACTGATCCATTCATCCCCTCTCCAGTACCAAGTGTTGTCAAGATATCGCTCCATCATAACGTGCCAAAAATTAATTCATACTAAGGTGTCAATGATTGATACTGATTTATAGTGAAATCTCCTTCCATGATGATTTGCAATTTAACAGAGATCTGAGATTTAAATTCTATGAAGTTCTAATGATTTCATTTTAGACATCATCCAGCATATAAAGTAAATGGGGGTGTGTTTGGGACAAGATCCCATTCTGGCTCTAAAATCCTATCATTTGGGTAGTTGTACACTGTACCAATGAGTAAAGTTTGTGTAGGGTGTGAAGGAGACATGAAATTTAAAATCAACAGGTGTTTATTGAGCAACTCTGCCATACAAAGTCTCTTACTAAGTGTTGAAAAGGGATTTCACTCGGTACAACTAATTGGTGGTATAGCAAAGTACTTTTCAATTGTGTTTTGCTGAACAGTACTAAGAACAGCTGGAGGGTTGGGTAGAGTGATAACTTATATATAGGGCTGTATATGTCTATGTTGCTCTTTATTAATGAACTTCATGAAATATTCATGAGTTCTGGAATACCCTTCCCAATTTCCCCATCTCTGTCTATTTACATTCTGTTAGACTGCAAAGTCCATGTAGACAAAGACCATTGTTATTTGTATCTCCTCCAGCAAGGTGCAGTGCATACGATGCAGACTTTTTTTAAAATTTTTTTTAATTTTTATTTTTAGTTTGCAACACACAATTCTACATAATTTTGAGTTCCAGATTTTCTTCTCTCCCTTCCCCCCCTTCCTCCCCAAGACAGCATGGAATCCCATATGACTTCCATGTATAACTTGGCATTGAATTAATTTACACACTAGTCAAGTTGTGGAGAAGAATTATGACCAATGGAATGAATCATGAGAAAGAAGAAACAGAACCAAAAATAAAACCAAAGCCACAACCCAACAACAAATACAAAAGAGAGAAGAAAAGGGTGGGGGGAGAAAAATGTGAGCATGAAGTGTGCCTCGATCTGCATTCCTACTTCATAGTTCTTTCTCTGGACGTAGATAGCACTCTCCATCATAAGTCCCTTGGATCTGTCTCTGCATATTGT
>CM053623.1:401381357-401422338 GCA_028646595.1 Phalanger gymnotis
TAGCTCTTCCAGTAATGCTTTTTGGGCTGGAGAGCAGTTCACATTACCTTTTGAGGTATGAGATGTGGATATTGTGTCATTGTTATCCTCTTCCAAATTGGTATTTTGATTGTGCCTGTCTCCATAAAAAGAATCAATGGTCCTTGATATTTTTGTGTTCTTCAAGTTGGTTAGCCTTTTCCTGGCTTTACAATGAATTTCTGCTTTTGAGGCTCAGGGCTCATTGTCCCAGCTTTCTTATTCTGGGGATTGTGAGTCTCATTGTTGGCTTTGTGAATTATAGCAGTCAGTTTCCTGAGGTGTGGGGGAGGGGGTCTGGCTGCCCGAAATCTCCTCTTCCCCTGGGGTTGTTCTCCAGCACTGTTGATCTTCAGCAGTGGTCTCAGCTCTTTGTTGTTCGAGCTGGGTGTCTGGCACTTCCCCTGAGGGAGCAAGAGTATGGAATTCTCTGGGTGGGGAGGGGAGGGATTAGAGCCGTTTACCTGGCCATTATGTCTCCTGGAAATTCAAGAAGTGTTTCATACTTTTGGGCTGCAAGCCTCAGGAGCTGGTATCTCACGGTTGGTGGCATTGTGCTGCCTCTCTTCGCTTCCACAGAGTGCCGTCATATGTTGGGAGGCCTGAGGATCTCCGCTGGTTTCAGGCACCCGGCTTTCTCCCAGCCTGTCTCCCATGTGGGTTTCCTGGCCGGCCACTTCCACTTTGGTCTGGAGCAGCTCTGCATGCCAAGTACTCTCCAAGCCTAAGGATTTGTTACTTCCACCTTTCAGACTCTCCTGGCTTGGAAATTTGCCCCACTCAGACTTCTCGCATTTTCTAACTCTCTCAAATCTGCTCAAATTCACTTTTTTATAGGAATCTGACAGAACTTGTGAGAGAGCTCCGGTAAGACGCTGTTTTCATGTGGCTATCTTGGCTCCGCCCCCGATCTCATTACATACAGACTTAATCGATGTTTGTTAAATGAATGAATTCTATGACACTAAATTACACAGAAAAATTGGAGAGGAAGGAAAATCTATCATGCGGTAGAATCAGTGATTGAAATCTGGAAAGGGCCCTAGAGGTCATCTAATCTCACCTTGTTTTTCAGATGAGAAACTGAGATCTGGAGATATTCTATTCAGTTACTGGCCCAAGATTATAGGAGGTAAATACCAGGTTGGGATTTGGTCTCAGGTCCTCTGACTTCACTTCCAGCATTCTTTCTACTATAGCACAATCAGAAATTGAGCCTCTTCTCTTCTGAATATGTAGCCACGTTTATATGGAAGTTTCCACCTTGTCTTTCCTTAGAAATAACTTTGACACTTTGAAAAGTCTGTCATTTTTATTTATGTGGCTGATCCTTGCACAGATGCTGATATAACCCCTCCATGCCTCAGCTGATGACTTAACCACAGAACTGCTGAGTAGGAAGAGACCCCAGAGGTGATCTGGCCTAACCTTGGACTTAAACAAGGATCCTTTCTTCAGTATATACAAGTGGCATCTACCCTTTGTTGAAAACTTCAATTGAGAATGAATCCCCTGTCTCTCAAAGCAGCCTGCCATATTTATGAATAGAAAGCTCTAATTGTTAGGATGTTTATCCTTATATCAAGTTGCTATGGTAGAAAAAATCCAACCCTTGGTAGCTACCCTTCTGGTGACACACTTCTGAAATTATCTAAACTGGTCATCTAATGACAGAACAACGACAAAAGTCCATTGTGTGTTTCTAGCTTGGGAGGATCTGTGAAAACTTTTTACTTTTCTGGCACTTGTTTTGGGAACTCAGAATTATTTCCAATCTACAATGAGGTATCAGAAGAAGATTTCTGGATAGTTTTATGACCCCAAAAGAAAAAAAATTCAGGCAACTCAAGACTTCCATCCTAGACCGTGATTTCCCTATGCATGGAGGTTACAGCTAGTAGGTATAGACTGAACCCATAGCAGCCTATAAATCTGTCCCTTCTTCTGCCTACATCCTAATGTCACTATGTTTACCAAAATATTCTACTAATTGCTTTAAATATCATCTGGCTTCTCAGCAGCTAGGTGGTGCAGTGAATAGAGTGCCAAGCCTGGAGTTGGGAAGACTGAATTGAAATCCAGCCTCAGATGCTTATTAGCTCTGTGACTCTGGGCAAAGTCACTTAACCTTGTTTGCTTCAGTTTCCTTATCTGTTACATGAGTTGGAGAAGGAAATGGCAAACTGCTCCAGTGTCTTTGTCAAAAAAAAACCCAAAAGGGGTCATGACACAACTGAAAATGACCAAACAACAAAATCTTCCACTCTTCCACATAAGCACAGTGTATCTTTCTAAAAAATGTGATAAATATTTTATGGTATTAATTGCTTGGAGAAATAACCAATGATTCTAATATCTTTAATAACAGGGGAGTGCAATAACTCAACAACAGTAATTACCTCCCAATAATTGTTGCTGGTAGTTTTGCAGTAAATAATAATGGCAGATTGAGAGGCTGGGGAATGGAAGCTCTGGTAATTGAAATGACTAACAGTGAGCCATGCTCTAAGTAGGAGCAGCTGTGAAGCAAGAACATGAAAAGACCCATCTGTGTAGCATTTTCATACATCCAAATCTGTTTCCACTTAAGAAAAAAAATCAATAAGAATTATTCTATTCCCATGAACACAAAAAAAGATATGAAGGGATTAGTGTGACTGGGCCACTGAGGAAGGACTGGCCTTGTTCTGGTGATGCCTGGGGAAGAATTAGAAGCCCTGTTTGCATGGTTGTCTCCTTTCTCCCCTTCTCTTTTTCTTCACTGCTTTTCTCCTTCCTTGACTTCACCTACCTCCTTTGGTACAAGGGCAATGAGGATAATGTGAATGACACACTTTATTGTTCTAAAATTTCTATGGATTTTATCTAATTTGATCTTCACAATGTCCCTGTGAGGGGCACGGGGAAGACAGGTATTATTATCTCCATTCTACAAATGATAAAAATGAGACTTGGAGAAGAAAGGTGCGGGACTGGAACTCAGGTCATTTGACCCCAAGGCCAAGGCTCTTTTAACTATTGCTTCTACCTTTTTCTTTCTACATCCTCGGGACTTTTGTCTTTCATCTCTTCTTGCCTGTTCGTTCACTCCCCTTTTTTCTTTCTTTTTTCCTTTCCTACTCTTTCTTCCTTTCTTCCCTTTCTTCTTTAGTACTGTTTTGTAGACTCTCAAAGTCAGAATGAGAGACTTTAGTTGGCTAGTTCAATCGATTCCTGTTGTTCAGTCATTCAGTGGTATCTGACCCTTCACGATCCAGTGGCTCACAAATCCTTTCTACTGCAGTGGTGTCAGACTCAGGTAGAAATGGAGCTTGACTACATATTGACATAATAGACAACAACAACAACAACACATGAAAATTACCCACATTCTATTGATTTTGATAACTATTTCCCAATTAGATTTTAATCTGGTTTTACTGGAGAGTGTGGCAAGCCACAATATGGCCTGAGGGTTGTGTGTTCAATACCTCTGCTGTACAGTATCCCTGAGACAGATAGGGGCTCATCCTTCTGCTTGAACACCTCCAGTAATGGTGAACATGCATTTCAGAAGGCAGCCCTTTCTGGTTGGGGACGGATCTAATTGTTAAAAAATTGTTTTTAGGGATAGCTAGCTGGAGCAGTGGATAGAACACTGGCCCTGAAGTCAGGAGGTCCTGAGTTCAAATGTGACTTCAAACACTTAACTAGCTCTGTGACCCTCAGCAAGTCAATTAATCCGAATTGCCTCCAAAAAAGTTTTTAACATAAAAGCAACAATAATTAATAATAGTGATAACTAGCATTTACACAGTATCTGAAAGGTTGCCAAATGCTTTAAATATATTATCTTGTTTGGTTCTCATATTAAGATTATTTCTGTTTCACTATAATTTCAATCTTTGAAATTGGAGGAAACTGAAATTCACTCTGAAAAGAGGAGTGAATAATTTCACTCTTCCAAAATCACACAGAAAAGGCTAATCCCTCCTTTATATGACTGACCTTCAAATATTTACAGACAGTTATTTTATTTATTTTTTTCAGACAGTTATTTTAAATAACAACATAGATTTTGAGCTGAAAGGGGCCATAGAGATTACGTGATCAGCTTTACAGATGAGGAAACTGAGGCCCAGAGAGACTCAATAGTTTGCCCAACACCACGTAGCCAGTATATGATTACCAACCTAGTACTTTTTCTCTCCAAATCACAATGCCTCCCTAAGTCATCTTTTCACTAGACTGGACATTTCAGGTTCATCCTACTGATCCATGTAAAGTAAAGGAGTGAGGTAGAACAGAAAGGCAGCTGGTTTGGGAGCAGGAGACCTGGTTTACAATCCTGACTCTGGTACTTACTCTGTGCCTGGCTAGGGGTGATCTTCTTATTGTCTCTGAGCCTCAGCTTCCTCATTGATAAAATGAAGATAGAATAATCCTTATTCTCATCTAACGGGCAGCTAGGTGGTGTAGTGGATAGAGCTCGGGGGCCTGGAGTCAGGAAGACATCTTCCTGAGTTAAACTCTGGCCTCAGAAATTTACTAGTTGTATGTCCCTGGGCAAGTCACTTACCCTTGTTTGCCTCAGTTTCTTATCTGTAAAATAATCTAGTATCTTTGCCAAGAAAAGCCCAAATAGGGTCACAGAGAGTCAGACATGAATGAAAACAGCTGCACATCTACCTCAAAGTTTTGTTGTTATACAAGCACTTGTAAGCCTGGGAATGCTATGATAATGTGAGTTGCTAGTTGCTGATATAAAATAATGATAAAAATAACATTCATATGGCACTTTAAATTTTGGGAAACACTTTATATATATTATCTCCTTTGATAATGGTTTCCCAAATGGTTTCCAGACCCTCCACATCCCATGTGCCTTATGGATCCATCTCAATTGAATTCCTAAATGGAAAATCCTAACTACCAAGCCTTAAAAGAGGCCACGGTCTGTTTTGATCTGCCTTTTTAGTGACTCTTTACTTGACTAGCACCTCTGATGTGAGGGCTTGCTGAGCTCTTTTTGGGGCTGCCCATCCAGCTTTGGATTCCATCTTTCACTCAACTTTCACTTGTGGGTCCAAGAAGCCGTGGCATGTACAGTGACTGTACCCTGGTAAACCATCTCAGTTGAAGGGCTAAACCAGTTTGAAGTTAATCAGCAAGCCTTAAATGTGTCAGTGAGTTAGAGGGCCTCTACCTCAAGCATATGAAGACTTCTTCCAGCAGAATGGGCAGATGACAGCCATTTGCTCCAATGGCTAGGAAGGTGGCTGAAGCAGGTGCTGTGGAACACTTAGAGCCTGGTTAGATATCAGAGACACCAAGGTCATCCACTGCGTCTGGGGCCATTGCCAAGTGGCTTGACTCTTGTCTTGACCCTGGACTTCAATGACTTTGGAAGAGAGAGTGAGGCTGATGACTTTATGCAACTTTGCCTCACTTAAATACAATTCACACACAAGTTGAGACATCACCCATGATGGCGTTAGTCTTCTTTGAAAATGAAGAACAGACAACAGCAACAATTGCTACATTGGGAAGAACAAAGATAGTATATTCTAGCTAGATGCTGCAGTGCATAGAGCATTGGTCCTGGAGACAGGAAGATCTGAGTTCAGATCTGACCTCAGCCATCTTGCAAGTGATGCTGGGCAAGTCACTTAATCTCTGTTTGTCTCATCTTAAAATGGCACTTACCTCCCAGGTTGTTGTGAGGCTCAAATGAGATAATACACTTAGCACAGTACCTGTCACATAGTAAGTACTCAATAAAGGTTTCCTTCCCTTTTCCCAAACCAAGTTCATCGGATTTTCATATATGGTGGATTTTTTTCTTTATTAAATAAAATAATTTTAATGTCTGTAGATTGTAGAGAAATGATTATTTTTGGCCAAATGCTCAACTTTCAGGCACACCTACACACTAGGAAAACAAATCAGCAACATTGTAGTTGAATAAGAAACTATTTCATTATTACTTTGTCAAGAATAGGTTGTGCCAGATTTTTTTTAAGTAGTGTTACTAAAATGATCAAAAATTTTAGCAAAGTATTTGGTAAAATTCTCACATACTATTCTTATGGAAAAGATAGGGAGATGCAGGCCAGCATATACTGTAATACTATCGGTAGCACAGTGGATAGAGTGCAAGGCTTGGAGTTAGGAAGACCCATCTTCCTGAATTTACACGCAGTCTCAGATACTTGCTAGATGTGTGACCCTGAGCAAGTCACTTAGCCCTATTTGTCTCAATTTCCTCAACTGTAAAATGAATTGGAGAAGGAAATAGCAAACTACTCCAGTATCTTTGCCCTTGAAAACCTCAGATGGGGTCTCCACAGTCAGACATGTCTGAAAATGACCAACAATAATAACTATCAAATGGATTTAGTACTAACCAAATAGTCTAACAAAAGGCATTGTCATTGATGGTTTGATGTTTCATTGGAAGGAGCTCTCCAGCGGAGTGTGCTAGGGATCTTTGCCTGCTCTCATTGAGAGTAACATTTTTTTTTTTATCAATTATTTCATTAAAAGCAAAAATAGCATACTTAGGGAAAACAGGTAGGATCTAACAAGTTCTTGAACAATATGCAATAGACTAGAACCTCAGACAAGATCCAATATGATTAAATGTGCTGAAACATAAAGTCCTACACCTGGGTTCAGAAATGGACTTCAGAATCCTAAGACTGAAGAGTCATTAGCAGTCTGTCTGAAAAAGTCTTGTTTTGGGCTTTTAATGGATTATATACTCATTACGAGTTAATAATGTGGTATGGTGGCTCCAAAAGGTAGTATGATCTTGATTTGTATTGAGAGTCTAGCTTGCAGAAATAAGGAAGTGACAGAATTTTATCCTGCCCTGGTCAATTGGAAGAGACAAATATAAGCTGTATACAAGGGTCACTTTCTACAAATTAGAGTTATTCAAAAGTGGCAAGATATAGGTCATTGAAGGGCTTGAGCAAAGGCTGAGTGATCATGTGTCTAAAATATTGTGGAAGTGATGTGGTCTAGGGGCGCTGGGAACCCTGAAATGCAAAGGTACAGGGTACAGGTCTGCCTTGAAAGAATTCAACCACTCCCCCCTTCCTTCAGTCCAAAGAGTGAGTTTATTGTAACACCAATAAAAGCAGGCCAGACTCCTAGTGAGACTGTGTTACTTGTGAGGCCAGTACAAGTGGGCCAGATTTTAAGAATCTGAGAAATTTAATGGGGTCAAGATTGATATTTTCATAGGAAAAAAGATTGTGGGAAGATTTAGATGGGATCTAGGAGTGGCAAATAGCCTAGGGTAACAGAAAATGGAGTTAGATGGGATTAACGAGTGTCAAGTAAGCTAATTAAGTAATCAGGGTGGGCTGAGGTTGGCTAGAAGCCTCAGGAGAAAGCCAAGGACTGGGGCCTGTGGGGAAGACCAGGGCATTTTAGGGGTCCATCATAAGTGCCGGAATCAGAAGGGAACCTTTTTTTTTTAAAATATGGGTTAGATTAGGTGCCCTCTGAGGACCCTTTCAAGTCAGAAAGTCTATGACTCTCTAATACAAAGGAAATGCATAGTTATTCAACCCCAAGCCTCCTGGTAATGTCTTTGTTTCCTCTTTGGCTTCAGGTAATTTTATTTTAAGTTGCTCCCTAATATCCTGGGTAACTATGCCTCAGGTATAGTGAAAAGAACTCTGAATTTGGACTCTGAATTCAAGCCCTATATTTTCTACCTGCTGGCTGTGTGTCCTTGGAGGCAGGGCTCTTGACCTCTCTCTCTGGTTCTAAGTCTCTGTTTTGTTAATGAGGGTTTTGGATTAAATCTCCACTAAGATCCCTTTCATCACTAAATCCTATTATCCCATATGCATATGTCTTATCTTCCCACTAGTCTTATCTAAATTTATATCCTCCCTTTCTAGGCTACTAAACACTAAGTGTTTTACACACAGTAGCCTCTGAATAAATGTTTATTAATTGCAATTTGTTGAATGCATATGTGTACATACAACACCAATCCAAAGCTAGAGATTTTTGTCTTGTTAGCCCTTTTGGGATGAAATCAAAGACCTCCTTGATAAATTGAGAACTGGCTGCTTTTTATAGAAGGTTATGATTTTCAAGTATGAACAGGAGACTTTTGATCATAAGAGAAGGAAGAAGGCAAAAACTTTGAAGTAACAGCCACCAACCAGATTAGCAAGAAATTAAGCAAAGCCCAGAGAAGCAAGAGAGAGCTGCCCTTGTCCTTTAGATAGTGAACTCAAGAGCAGCCAACTAGGCTTTTTTATACTAAATCCAAAGGAACCCTCAAGTGGGAGATTAAAGGCAGCAAACAACCTTGGGAGAAGGGTTTAGGCTGAATCTGGCCAAGTTGACAAATTTAGAATATGCAGAGTATTTGATCAAAAGGAAGAATTACTGAGTGTCAGTAGCCACAGGCAATTTGCTTCTGTCACTCTCCAGGCCCTTCTTTCCTGGTCTCTATTCCCTTCTCCTGCTTGCTAATTTTCTTATCTGTTCATTAAAGCCCAGATCAAGTAATACCTTTCCATAGAGAAAATTCTAGTGTTCTCTCTCTCTCTCTCTCTCTCTCTCTCTCTCTCTCTCTCTCTCTCTCTCTCTCTCCCCCTTTGTCTCCTTGTACTGCTCATATTGGAAAATTAGTGCCTCATTATTTACTTCCTGATCCCTTAATTGTATATCATATAATTTAGCACTTTATTATATTCATTTCAATATTCAAGGATCTGTCATTATACAAATGAGACTACTCTCACTCCTGACTGAGACCCTCAGCCCTCAGAGTTGCTGGGGCTCAAAACTCATCATACTATGTCAGTGGTGTGCTAAAGGTGGTTCATAAGAGAAAGCTGATTGTTAAATTTTCATTGCGAGCATTTATATCTTTGGAAATCAGAAAAGATTGCAAATTAGGGCTTGATTTATTGTTTGGTTGATTTTCTAGACTCAAGAAAGTAAAGAAAATATTAACGATGCAGATTAAACTTAAAAGGTTGTTATGGTTCATTTTCTCTCCAGAGTCAGTTGTTAAATCATTTCCCAGCATGCCTCTGTTCTAGGTCCAAATTAGTAGTGATCATTTCCTGAATTTAAGTAGGCTGATCTTGGGACAATTATGATGATAAGGATGATGATAGCTAACATTCATACAGCACTTAAAGATTTTATATATATATATATATTATCTCATTCGATCCTTACAATACAACCCTCTGAAGTAGGGGCTACTAAATCTCCATTTTACAGCTGAGGAAACTGAGGCTGAGAGAAGTTAAGTGATTTGCTCTGGTTTACACAGCTATTAAGTGTCTGAGGATGGATTTGAACTCAGATCTTGCTGAATCCAAGTCCAACATGGTATACTACTCCATAGTAACTTGCCAAGCCCTTACTGAGTTCTTTCCTTTGATAGGACCCGTGATCTTCTACAAAGATGAAAAGAACAAAAGAACTCAGAGGTACCTCTACACCATAATAAGGAATAAGAGGACATTAATTATTTCAGCACATACTTCTGAGAGGCAATGAATTTGGAGTAAGAAAGAACTGGGTTCAGATTTTTTGCCTCTTGCACATAATAACTGAGGGACTGTTAAGTAATTCATTTACCATCTAAAAGAGTTATCTGGGGACACCAGGAAGTTAAATTCTAGACAAGTTGCCAACACTAATGAAATCATTAGTCCAGATCCCCCAAATTAGGTGTAAGCCCTCTTTGGGGTAGAAGAAAATTCTATTTCCTCTCCCTTGAGGGGTGGAGTGGCCTGGATCCTCAAAATCTTCTGGGATTTTTCATTTCTATTCAACCACCTTGGAGAGTTATACTCCTGGACCCAGATGGCTCTGGAGGAGAGAGTGAGACTGGTGACTTTGCACAGCCCTTGCTCACTTAAATCCAATTCACTTGCATGTCATGGCAACACCTCCCTGATGTCATGGTTCTCTTCTAGAAAGGATGCAACATTGTTTCACGATGGAGGTAGAACTTAGAATTCCGTTTCCTCTTTTGAAGGGGTCTGTAACAGTGCCAAATGCTCTACCAGCCTTTCTGAGGAACAGAATCTTTCCCCTTACTCTCTTTGAAAGGGCTGTTAACATTTGTTTACTATTTGTTCTGTGTGTAACACCTATAGACTCTGGCTGTCCTGAGTCTAACTCTCACCCCTATTGATAATCATGAAGCTGGCTAGTTCTCCCCGCTCAGAAATCTAGGGCAGGGGAGGAGGGAAGGGAAGAAAAGAAAGTCAAAATAAAATAAAATAAAAAGTTAAAATAAACATGGTAACTTTATTATATATTTAAAATGGATACTAAGTTGTATGTAATAGATTCACAGTTTCATGTGCAATAATCTTTTTCTCCCTCCCCTCCCCCTTCCACTATGTTATGGAAATGTTTGTTTTATTTCTTAAGTTCAGAATAAAGTAAAATTTTAAAAACAATCTAAAGATACCCCTTCAGGATAGTGAAGTGTTTTTTTTTTTAATGATCTCTAGTCACCATTCTGTTGTGTTCTCCCCAATATCAAGTGCCAATCACGGTCAATGTCTTCAATATATCAACTAATTCGTGCCAGTATCTAAATATCATCAATGCCATTGATTAGTGTTTCCATATTATTGATCCAGTTAATACCAATTAACTTTTGCCAAATGGTATTTCTAATGATTATAAGGCAAGAATAGAAATACAAATACATTCTTCTTATACTAGGGAGCACATTCTCTCCTCTACCTTCTCAGTGCCTGAGGAGAGTGGATTCAAATTTGGAACGGTTATTACAAAGCATTAGCCCCACCAAGTTCACTTCTAAATGAAGTACAGCCAGTGGACAGAGTCCATCTCTTGTTGCACCAGGACACATGGTGTATTGGAGCCAATTCTAGTCTGGGTCGAGTAGGTTACCTAGGGTTTAACTATTCACCAGGCAGAATTTCCTGAAAAATCTGGTATAGACTCCAGGTCCTGTACCTCTAGAAGCTCATTAGGACACAGCTGTCTCCAATATTCCTGAACCTTAGAACATGAAAAGATAGGCACAAGAGATTCAGAAGAAACAGCAGGACTGTGTACTCATGGCTTCACGGTAACCTGGGTAGGGAGTGCTACTATCTCAGAAATAGCAGGGCCATACTCTCTTGCTTTCAGGCTGGTTCTAGATAAGAGACAGAGGCCACCCAGTAGCCCTACCCTGAAGTCCACAGCAGCTTACCTTCCTCATATACTACCATAGAAAGAAAGAGCCTGAGTTCCTCTTGTTGGAGTCTTTGTCTGCTATCTTAGTCCTAGCTTAGCAGCCAAACCAAGGCATGCAGTAAGAGAATTGGGAATTTAACTTTACCTTTCTAGATCGGATAATGGACTGAAGGAATGAACTCGAGTTTCATGTTGAATATGCAAATATGCAAATGATCTCTGATCTCACTGATTTTTCCATTCCCTCCATTTGCAGATCTCAACCATCTATGCCCATCCATCCCACACTATTCCTTTTCTCCTATAAATTTGAAGTCACCAGAGATATCTACCTAACATGACAGATGCTACTTTATTTTCTCCTCATATTGCAAGGATACTGGTAGTCAAATCTATTAATTTTGTTTAGGCCAGACTATATAAAATGGGCTTAGTTTCACCACACAATAGCTTGAAAGGTTAAGCTATTCATTGTTTGAACATTTATATTAGCAAGCTAAAATGTCACTCCCTCCCTCCATCACATTTGCAATCTTGCAAGTATTTATTTGAAAATAGCACCAGGTTGTAGAAGTGTGATGTTTCAGAGTGTAACTAATATATGTACTCAAATCAAACACATTGTATAAGAGTTTTGCAAAAGCACCTAATTTATGAGCATTTCAGGAAAGGAGGCTGAAACTAGCTTTACTCTCCATAGCTCCAGAGGGGAGAACTTACTAAAAAAAAGGCTAGTGAAGAGCAGCTAAGTGGAACAGTGGATAAAGTACCAGATCTGGATTCAGGATGGCTCATCTTCCTCAGTTCAAATCTGGCCTCAGACACTTATTAGCTATGTGACCCTGGGTAAGTCACTTAACCCTATTTGCTTCATCTTTATCTGTACAATGAGTTGTAGAAGGAAATGGCAAACCGTTCTAGTATTTTTGCCAAGAAAACCCCAAATGGGGTCATGAAGAGTTGGACATAACTGAAAATGATTTATTGGTCAATAACAAATTATTTCCCATCTTACATATTGTTTCTTTTGAAACCCAAAAAATATCATTTTATTTTTAGAGAGGAGGAAACTGAGGTCCATAGAGGGTGACTTATCCAAAGTTACATAGATAGTAAGTGGAAGAGCTAGGACTTACATTTAGGGCCCTTGATTCCAAATCTAGTCCTTTGCCCACTGTTCAGCATCATCTCTGGGTAGTTTTCAACTTAAAGCAAGAAAGAGCTTCTTAATAGGTAGTGCGATTGAAAAATGGGATGGCCCACAACAGAAATACTGTGCTCCTGTTTTTTGAGGTAGTTCAAACAGAAGTTGGTTCACTACCACCAGTCGTGGGAGCTGTAGAGGAATAAATGCATATTCCAAGTAGGGTTTGGCCTAGATGCCCTCTAAGTCCTTCCTGCCTTTTTGCATGGTCACCATTTCAGGTTGGATAGCTTAGAGACTGTAGTATGTGACCATGTACTCCATGTTTGTTCAGTCATACTGCATTCAGAAAAGCATGTGCATATCAATATCTATCTATCCACAGACTTATAGATAGATCTATACATCTGTAGCTATAGACATATCTATAGTCCTTTATGCTCATGGATATAACTATAAATCTATAGACTTATAGTTGTATCTCTCTATATATTTCATGTATGTATGTGTGCATACACACACATGTATTGTGACTTTTATCTGTTGCCTCTGGGCTCATTGCCCCAATCCGCTAATCTGACTAGTAATTCAGATGTCCAAAGCAAATCTACTACTCCCATCAGAGTTTTAGAGGGGTTGAAAGGGGTTGAAAGTTTGTTTCTCTAGTGCTATATTTCTCAGGGCCCCATTTGGTGTATCTTCCCCACCACCTCCTCAATATATATATTATCATATCATATATCATATCATATCATATATGATTATTTATATATTATATAATACATGTATATAGAGAGAGTTCATTAATACCTCCACACCTGTCTAACCAGTGATAACCACCCTAACATCAATTGACCAATGAATCTCAGCTGGTTTTTAAAAAGAGATATTTACTGAGATTATATAATGATTCTTGAAGTCCAAAATAAAACCCGTATCTGGACCCCAATCTTCTCAATACACCCATTCAGTGAATGAGACAGTAGGATCGACTTAAATTTGTGACTACCAATATTCCCTCTATCAAATTTACTTTTAGATGTCATGTAGCTAATGGATGAATCCCTCCCTTGATTGTAGGAAAGGGTCTATCTCTCTCAATGACTATGTCTACTCACAGCTTGGCCTTGATGATGCAGCTACCAGCAAACTCTGCCAATGAACTTAACTTGCTGTGCCACTGGTAACTCTTTTATACTTTGAAGATCACATGGTAATACTCTGTTTTGTCTTTGATGTGAATTCACCCAAGATCAAGAAACAATGAAAATAACAGGGACAGAAGGAATAGAGGTTTCCATGTGTTCACAGACACATGGTTGTCTGAATTAGGCATAAGATTGAAGACGAGGTATCCAGTCATACTGCCTGCCATTTCATTCTCTGTTCAGAGGCTCACAACATTGCTTCTTCCTCTCAAAAGATGATGATGATGATGGTATGTGTGTGTATATGAGTGTGTGTGTGGAGAGAGTGAGCTAGTATGTGTTTTATTTATCCTTGCCTGTTGTTGCAACTCTGTTCTAACTCAGTAGCAAGTTGAAAAACTCTCATGCAGTTAGCTGACAGGAAAATTACCAGATACCTATGTATGCTCTGATTCGGGGAAAGGGACCCTTTGATATTCATGTGAGAAAGCAAGCTTACTAAGCCCTCATATAGGTTGATACCAGAGCACATTTATTGCGCATCACCTAAGGGATGTTCCTTCACTGACTATTCACAACCTCCATTCCCTCACATGTAGGAGAAGAGAAAAGGAAAGGGAAACAATAATAATAATAGAAGAGATTCATATTCTGGACTAAATCCTTATTTCAGGGAGAGGCTTTGGATCTTTCAAAGGGCTATACAATTTCTACTTTAAATATTAATCAATCTTCTTCAAAATAAAAGAAACAAACCAATCTAAGAGTAACAAAAACATCACACAACCTTACAAATAAGCATGGCAGCATTTTATAAAGTGGCTAATAATGATTGTAATATAACCCTAGTCTTCCATCGTTGATAAAATAAATTAACAGCCTGGAACCATTAACAAAGTAACATCAAATGCAAGCTCTGTCATAGATTCACTGTGCAACCTTGGGCAAGTCACTTGCTTTCACAAGGCCTTAGTTTCCTCAATGGTAAAATGAGGGAGTTGGATGAGATGACCACAAAGGTTACCTATATCACTTAATCTGCTATAATGATGCCATAATATAACCTATGAGTCTTGCTGCTTTATAATATTCTCTTCTTTTATATAGTTTGGGTCAATGAACATATTTTCTAGTTATTGTTGTCATTTTGTTTATTGCTGTTGTTTATATTTTCCCCATTTTACATTACTCCATATGTCTCCTCTTGCTGTCATTTAATGATTCCCCAATTGTAAAGCATATGGTTTCATTTTTGCTATTGTAAATTGTGTATTCATAAATATTTTTGTTAAAATTGTCCCTTCTTATGACTAATCTTTTAATGCTATAAACCTGAAAGTGAGATTGTTGATCTAAAGAGTATGAACATTTTCCTAATTCAGTAGTCTGATTTCATCTATCTATCTGTCTGTCTGTCCATCTGTCTGTCTATCTGTCTGTGTGTCTATCTAATCATTATCACTATCATCTATCTACATGTCTAAGTTTGTATCATCATGACATTACCACATAGAGAGATTTTTGGTAAGGAAATTCTATCTACCAAAGGCAGCTCGGCATAACTGTCACAGCTTATAGTCTTAGAGAGTTGCCTAGATGTACTAAGAAGTTAATTCTTTTGTCTAGGGTCACGTCAGGGTATAGGACATGTCAGAGATGGAACTTGATGGGGCTTTGAGACCCTATTTTCTCTATTGCTTGCTCTGTGTTGCCTCTAATGATTTCACACTACTTTGCAAAATAGTTCACAATTCTACCATAGTGAATTTTCATGCCTATTTTCCCCATAACTCTGTCAACATTGATTTTATCTTTTACCACCTTTACCAATTTGATGACTTTAAGGTTGTGCCTAAGAGTTCTTTTCATTTGCATTAATATGATTACTACTGATTTTGAACATTTTTAGGTAGTTGTTGACTGAATATGGATTATTTATTTATTTTTCTTTCTAGAACTGCCTGCTTGTATCCTTTAATCACTTACCTGTTGGGGTAATTCTTTTAAAGTTGTGTCAATTGTCTATAGATTTTAGAGGCCAGAGTTTTATCTGCTATATTTAGTACAGAGATTTCTTCCCAGTTCATATCTTTACCTCTGACTTTAGAAGAATTGCCTTTATTTGTGTAAAAATGTTTTATATTTATATAAAATCTTCTATTTTTGTCTTTTATTAGTTCTTCTATATTGCCACTTCTTAAGAATTCTCTATTCATCCACAGATGAGAAAGATATACCTTTCTGTTCCTCCCTATGCTTTTATTTTAGTATGGCTATTTATGTTTAGACATGGGATCCGTTCTAAGTTCGTTGCATGTGTGGTGATAAATATTTATCTAATCTATCATTTTATTCCAAATTGCCAGCAAGTTTGTCTAGCAGTTTTTGTTGAGTAATGGGTGTCTTTACTACTAATTAATGTCCCTAAATTTTTCAAAGATTAGTCTGCTATATGCATTTGCTTCTAAATCTTGCTTATCTTGGCTATTCCACAGCTCTACATTTATGGTTTTTTATCTAGTCGGTACACAATGGTTTTCATAATTGTTGCCTTATGCTGTAATTTGCTATCTCACATAGCTATTCCCTCTTCTTGACTACTGTTTTCTGTTATTTCCTTTGATGGTCACATACTCCTGTCCTTCTGTATAAATTTCATTATTATTTTGTCTAATTATATTGATATTTTAATTGGTGTCATGTTCCTTCTGTAGACTAATCTTTGTAGCATTTATGTTTTACTATGTTTAATCTAGTTGGATAATTAAAATGGAATTCTTCTGCAGTTATTTAGTTCTTTTTTCTGCAGAGAATTATTTTGTAGCTGTATTTGTACAAGCTCCATGTGTTTCTTGGTAGCTTAAATCCCAAATATTTACTGCAGTTTTTTGTTTTAAATTGTATTCTTCTTTCTATCCATTTCTTCATTTTTGTTAGTCATATACAGAAATATTGATAATTTCACAAGTTAATTTTCTGTCTTTCTATTCGGCTGAAGCTGTTCACTATTTAAGTTTTTTTCAAAAAAATTCTCTTGGGCTTTCTAGACGAATGAATGAAAAAACATTTATTAGTCATTCAATCAATAAACATTTTTTAAGCATTTACTATGTGCAAATCACTGTGCTAAGTGTTAAGGATTCCATGATCTCAAGGACTTCCTCTTTTAATAGGGAGACATCCCATATGGATAGTTCATTTGAAAGTCCAATGGAACAATCACATGGTTGTTAGAGTGCAGCAGCAAAGCAAATGGTAATGATTCTTTAATGGAATCTCCACTGACAATTCCTTTCAGTTTCTAATGTTGATTGGAACATTTGATAATGCCAAAGACCTTGATGGCAAGAATCTTTGATTTTTTTAATCTGGGTCTTCAGTAGGCATGAGTGTAGCACCCTGTAGGAGTAGTTGCCAGGCTAATCATATCATATGCAATTAGTTATTTTTACCTCTTCTGTTTATTCCTTTTATTCATTTTAAGTCATATTGTTATTGTTTTCCTTCCATTGACTATGCCACATAATATTAGTGATAATGGGCATTCTAGTTTCATTCCCAATCTTAATATTTCTCCATTAGAAATGATGCTATCTTTCAGTATCAATTATATATATTTAACAATGTTAAAAAATGTTAAACCCTTCCACTCCCATAGTTTTGGGTATTAATAACGTAAGCAAATGCTACATGTTTTCTGGCCTTTTCTGCTTTTGATGATGTAAGCATATGGTTTTCATTAGTAACATGATTTAGTATACTAATTAACTTCCTAATATTGGACCGGCCTTGTAAAACTGGCACCCTTCTAACTTAGTGATTATGAATAAGTTTTGGATATATTACTGTAATCCACTTGCTAATATTTTATTTACACTTTATATCAGTATTCATTAGTGATGATAATATTCATAGAGGATGCTAAAAAAATCACACAATTCTTACTTAGGATATATGTATAAACGTTAACCATCTCCCACTCTAAATGTGAGATTCTTGGCCAAAGAACAATAAATAGGCTTGCTACTAGGGAAATTAAATTATATCAGTTTTGACATTTTGGCTATAAATAAAACCAGGAAATATGAGGGAAAAAATGAAAGGATGTCTCATAGATCCTTGTAGAAGAAGCAAATAAAGGACATAGCAGAGTTTATGCTTCCAAGGCTATGAAGATAAGTCATTTCATCAAACACGGAGTCATCTTACCTTAAAGTACGCATCGTGAGCAAGAAAAAAAAAAACCTACCATAAATATACTTTCAGCTTATGTGCCAACAGCTCTTGCAATGAAGGGAGAGGTCATCCTAGGAAAGACTTGATGAGGTCCTCCAAATTAAATAAATATGTCTTTTAATACTTAAAAACATCAATGTAAAGAACAGTGAAAAATATGTGGGGAATTTAACTTCAAATCAATATGTTAAGGAAATTAAAGATAGACTACACAACAGCCTCACACCTATATATTATGAAGAGAGATGAGGAATTGAACATGGCAAACACCGAATAACATGAAACCAAGATAACATATATATTAATAACAGAAAATGGTTGGTTATTGTAGTGGAACTTACATTCGAATTAGCTATCTGTGTTTAGTCAGACCAAAGACTTCTTAGAATAAAGATATAAATCGGTGATAAATTATAAGAAAAAATAAAGTGTTGGTGAAATAAAAGTAGTTCTAATCTGACTAATTTTATCAAGCTATGCATTTTTAAAAATGGAAAATGTTTAAAGCAACAGACTATCACCATTTTCTCTGGAAGTTTAACTACTACAAAGCAATTGCCACTATGAAGTAGCCCAAAGAACCCCCAAAATATCTCAACTAGTCAGTACTTAATCTGTTTCCCAAGCGGAGATATATGACAATCAAAGGCAACAGAAGTTTAGAATATAAACATAATTGCAAAACCTTATGAAGGTGAATAGTAGAAGGTTTTTATTTTATTTTTTACAGTATTGCTTCATGAAACCAAGAGAAGTACTGGAGGAAAAAATGAATTTCTAGAAAGGTTGGTATAATACTCAGTTGAGGCAGAGGCAGTTAGTTAAGTGGAGCAGTGAATATACTGTTAGGCCTGGAGTTAGGAAGACCTGAGTTCAAATTCGGTCTCAGATGCTTGCTAGCTATGTGACCATGGGCAAGTCACTTAACCTCTGTTTGCCTCTGCTTCCTCAATCATAAAGTGGAGATAATAACAGAACCTACTTCACAGGGTTGTTGTGAGGATCAAATGATACAGTATTGTAAAATGCTTAACATAGTGCCTGTCACCTAGTAGACAAAATATATTTATTTCCTCCACCCACACCCAACCCCAAAGGATCTCAAGAGTATTTAAGAATAAAACTAGTACAAAAAACAACAAACACACCAAAAATTATGGCAATAATCTGCTAAGATTTCTATAATAAACATTTTTTTTCCATTAGTTATAGTGGAACCCATTATATCTGACCTCTAACCTTCCTAAAGTGTCATAAGAGAAAATGTAATTGACAACAAAGACAATAAAAATGGAAAGGATAAATGAACCAGACCCCTTAAAATTTTTTTAAAAGATGGCCATGAGAATAATTAGGGATGTATCTTTTGATCAAAATCAAAAGTATTTATTAATTATCTTAATCACTTCTCTTTGTCTGCCCTATCCTTTCATGATTTGGGCGTAAGACTAGACTCGATACATAGAATTAGGCAGAATGTTAGGTGACACAATGGATAGAATACTGAACTTTGGGAACAGACAACCTGAGATTAATTAAATCTTCCCTCAGCTACTTACTAGCTGTGTGATCTTGGGAAAGTCACTTATCCACTCTCAGCCTCAGTTTCCTCATCTGCAAACTGAGGATACTAATAGCATCTACTTCTCAGAGTTATTGTGAAGATAAAATGAGATAATGTTTGCCAACCTTAAAGCACTCTTTAAATAACAGCTACTTTTAAAAATTATTACTCCTTTTCTATTATGAAAACGATTTTTTAAGGATGTAGTGACTCTTTATTTACTTAAAGGTTTGGTGGAATGGATGGAATTCATTCACGGAATTCATCTATGAATCTATCTTATCTTTTTTAAGTAGAATTTATTTTCCCCAATTACATATAAAGACATTTTTCAACATTTACTTTTTTTTAAAGATTTTGAGTTCTAAATTTTTCTCCCTCCTTTCCCTTCCCCCTCCTCCTCAAGATGGCAAGCAATCTGATATAGATTCTACAAGTGCAATCATGTAAAATGAATCTATCTTATCTTGAATTTTTTTCTGTTAGGAAAGTTCCTTAAGTGATTTTTCAATTTTTATTTTTGAGATTGGGTTCTTTACTCCTCTTGTCTATTTTCTGTTTTGTTAGTCTAAGCATTTTATGTTTTTGTAGCTTTTTATCCCCTTTCCCTTAAATTGGGTGGCTCTTAATAGCGTTTGATAATTTTATTAATTTGATCTCCATTTATTTAATTTCTCATTCTCATTTTAAAAATTTTAATAATTTGGTTTAATCTCCGTGTACTCTTAAAATTAAATTGGCTAATGGTTTATCCATTTTGTTGGTATTTTAATATATCTTTTGTTGAATTTATTCAATATTTTGTCTTCAATTCTATGTATTTCGTCTTGAATTTTCAAATTTCCTTCTTCGTATAGTATTTAATTTGTTGAGTTGATAATTTTTTAAACTACATCTTTAACTCATTGATCTCTTATTCTCTTTTTAACACAAATGTTCAAGAATTTAAATATTCTTCTCAGGACTGTACTAGTGGTATTTCATAGGTTTTAATATATCATTCCTGTTGTAATTATCTTTAATATAACTTTCTACTTGTTTCTGAGATTTGTTCTTTGACCTCCTCATTATTAAGCAAGTCTCTTGACCCAATGGAACACCAATATCATAGAACAAGGAAAAAAGTGGCATTTGAAAATCAAAATTTCTGTTTGTTCCCTATATCATAACTAATATTTAGTGGTGCTTTGTTTGCTCGTATCCCCTTATTAATCATTATTTTGTTACATTGTGGGCTGTAAAGGAAAGTTGATATTTCAGCCTTAATGAATTTATTTGTGTGCTCATTATGTCCTAGTGTTTCAACATTCCAGCTAGCAGCTGTTGTGGGGGTGAAAGACCAACACAAGCCCAACAACAAGAAAGCTACCAGCACATTGCAAAAGCCCAGGTTCTTTTCATCTGCTTTACTAAGGAAAGCAACATTAAGGGGTTGTTTCCACAATCTGGCTAGCAGCTTCTGTGGGGGTGTAAGATCCACCCACAGCCAGCACCCAGAAAGCTTCCAGCACACCACAAAAACACAGGTTCTTTTGATCTGCCTTAATAAGGAAAGCAAGGTGAAGGAGTTGGCAAGCTTATTTTAATTTAGCACACAAATATTCACTTAGTTCAGAGGAAAAAGCCAGCACCCTGAACTTCGGAACAAAATACAAACAAATTACAAACATCAACAGACAGATCTTGTCTGATTCAAATCCCAATACATAGTTACCAGAGTTCAACAAAGTCTCAGCATCTGGGTTTACAAGCTGGAGGGCTCCTTAGCTACAGCTGCCTAGAGTTTCCTCATCAATACCATCTCAAGAGCCCTTAAACAAATTACGAACAGACAGACCCAATACAATTACCCAATACAATAGTTACCAACATCTAGGTTCAGCCCAGGAGCTCAGAACAAGGGCTGGCCCAGTGTCAAGTGCCACCACTGCTGCGGCAAAGAGCTCCAAGGAAAAAGAGGCCAACCCCTGGCTTTTATATCTTTGTCAGCATCAGGCGTGAGTCACACATGCAACCTAAAATTGTCACAAAGAATAGACTTAAACCCACTTGGTCTAAGAGTCTCTGCCGTCCCAGACGTGTAAACTAGGCCCTCCTTGGAGTTAGCCCCACCTTGGGCCCCACCTCAGTCATCAATCCACACCCACATAGGTTCCACACCTAATAGGGGTTTGGGCCTGGGGCTTAGCATTACTCAAAGCAAACAAAAGTCACACTCTTCAAAGGCACTAAGTGCTAAGGAGCCCATTTTGCTTACCAACACAGGGGTTGACAAGTTTACTTTAATCCAGCATACAAATACCATTCACTTAGTTCAGGGGAAAAAGCCAGCACCCTGAACTTCAGAGCAAAATACAAACAAATTACCAATATCGACAGACAGACCAAATACAATTCATAGTTACCAACATCTAGGTTCAGCCTGAGAGCTCATAACAAGGGCTGGCCCAGAGTCATGAGCGCCACCATTGCTGTGGGTAAGAGCTCCAAAAAAGATAAAGCCAACCCCTGGTTTTATGTCTTTTTTCAGGGTAAATGTGTGACCTAAAATCATCACAGCAACTCACCCACATGACCTAGAATCCTCACAAAGAGGCAACTTAAACCCACATGGTCTAAAAGGCTCTGATGTCCCAAACATGTCACTCAAACTCATGTGTAAACTAGACCCTCCCCTGAGGCAAGGAGGTCACCAAAATCTAATCAAGAAAACAAAGGCCAAACTCTTCAAGAGCACTTGGTTGAACTGAGTACTAAGAGCCCATTTTGTTTACCAATACACCTAGACTCAAGCAAAGGTCCCTAAACTTATTTGGCTTACCACTTCCTTTTCAAGAAAAAAAAAATTACTTAGCATCCACTTGGAAATCTACTTTATTTAACCCTTTAATGTTTTGTTTTGTTTTGAAATTTGCATCATTTCAAAGTACTATGGCCTCCCTGGATTGTTCCTACACACCCCCAGGGGGGCGGTATCACTCATTTTGGGAACTTTTGCAAATATGATCAATTTTTATAAAGGTTACTCTTTAATATTTTCATTCTTCTCTGTTTACTTATCAATGAGATTTTTTCCAACTGTTTCCCCTCACGTCTATAAATTTCTCTTTGTTTTTCTTTCTTTTAGGATATTCCAGCTTGACTATTTAGATCTTTTTTTTTTTATTTTTATGCGTTCTAGCTAACTTTTCCTTATTTCCTTCATTCCTATGCTATTTGTGGTTATATTTTTAATACCAATATTTAAAAAATTTTCTGTAGTGGTTTTAAGCATGGTGTGTTTTTACTATCTCTTTCAAGGCTTTCTATTTCCACTTGTACTTTGTCTAAAATTATGATTGCTATTCCTGATCTAATGATCAAATGAAGAATCATAAATTTCATTGCAATCTTTCATTCTGAGTCTTTGTCTATATGTTTTAGGTTTAGTCATTTTCTAAAATCCTTACAGAGATTATTTCCCTTTAAAAAGTTGTATTCAGCCCTTTTATATTCAGTTAATCACTGTTAAGTTGATGTGTACCTCCATTATTTTCTGCTATATTAACTGTTTTCCTAGGACTGAGTACTTTCCCCTCATATTACAGACATCACTCCTGAGTTAAACCGTAGACATACAGAAACAGACTCCACTCACACCTCTCCTTCCTTAAATACAGAAATCTAGTTTTCCTAGTGTAATAATCTTTGAAAAAAAAATTTCCACCCCCTATAAAACTTCAGAAAAAAATAATTGAATGACAAATGGAAGTTATGGGAGTAAGAAGCGTGGGTCACCTTACCTTTCATTTGGATTCCTCAGTCTACAACCTGAAAAGTTTGCACTCCCTAAAGTGATGTCTGATACTTCCTTGAGGAACAAAGTTCTATCCTTCTGTAGACACTTGGTGACCCAATGAAATACCAATGTCATAGAACAAGGAAAAAAGTGGCATTTGAAAATCAAAATTTCTGTTTGTTCTCTATATCATAACTAGCCACCAGGCACATAAAAAGATAATAATATTTTAAAGAGGAAATAGACCTTAAAATCCTCTAGTCCAACCCCTCATTTTACAGATGAGGAAACTGAGACTCGGGAAGAATAAGTGACTTGTCCGACATCAGTAAATAAGTGTAAAAATGGAGGTGCAATGTCGGATCTTTTGACTCTAAATCTAGTGTTTTTTTTTCTGTTATGCCATGCTAGCAGCTTTTTCAATTGAACAAGTAACAAGTTAAATAAAAAATGTTTTTAAAATTATGTGATTTTAGGAAAACCATCATGCTTAAATATCCCAGGCAAAGGCCACAAGGCAATTTTCCCTACATTTGTCATATTCTCTTCCCTTAATGCCTTTGTCCCTTAAAACATGATATAATTGAAATTTTCAAAGTTGAGCTAAGGGCAAAGTGACATTTTCTGTGCATTCAGTTTGGATACAAATGTCACTCGTATCACATTGGAATCTTCAGATATAAGAATTTTTTTAAAAAAAAATGTGTAAATGATGAATGTATCTACAAGATGCCATTGTGAATGAGATTCATTTAACTTTCTAAGACTCCAGGGGAGAGAAAGAAATTGTCTGATACAGACAATTTTTTGTTTAAAAAGATTTCATATTTTTTCTATTTCTCTTTCTATCCCTGCACTTGGTGCTTCTACTACTCATAATAAGGCAGCTAGGTAGCCCAGTAGATAGAGCACTAGGATTGGAGTCAGGAAAACTTGAGATTAAATCTTACCTCAGAAACTTACTTAGTAGCTGTGTGACTTGGGGACAAGTCAGTTAACCGCAGTATGCCTCAGTTTCCTCAACTGTAAAATGTGGGTAATAATAGCACCTACTTTTCAGGGTTGTTGTGGGGACCAAATGAGATATTTGTAAAGCACTTAGTGTGCTTTGCATGTAGTAGATGTTCTATGAATGTTAGCTATCATTGCCATCATCATCTTCATCAAGCTTACATGACCAGTATCTATCCATGGCTTTTGAGGGTGGTTTACTTCTCATCTCTCTGTCTCTTCTCCCTGGTTTTCCTTTTCTTTCTCTTACCCTTGTTGAAATTTAGTCATTTTTTAGTCATATCCAACTCTTCTATGACTGCATTTGAGGTCTTCTTGGCAAAAATGCTGGAATGATTTGCCATTTCCTTCTCCAGCTCACTCTACAGATGAGAAACTCAGGCAAAGAGGGTTAAGTGACTTGCCCAGGGTCACATAGCTAGTGTCTGAGGCCACATTTGAACTCAGGTCCTCCTGTCTCCAGGGCCTGTGCTAGGATGTGAAATTTTTGAGAGCAGGGATCATTTTACTTTTGTCTTTGCAATCCTAGGATAGTGCCCCACCAAGTCATCTGTATTTAGTAATATCTCATTGAAACCCATTTACAATTTCTATTCCACTAGCAATTTCTGCATCTAAAAGGTGAATAATTAGGGTTTTGTGACTCTGGCATGGCCTTTCATTAAGGCTCAGAGACAGTCTATTCAGGACTTCAGTGTTAGTTAGCTTTGCTCACCAGTCCACTCCATCAGTGAAGATTGGGCTTTTCAGTAGCAAACGATATGGTCCAAATCTCACACATAGCATTCAGTGGTACATGCCCCGTGTCTCAGCCTCATGCTCTTCTCAAGGGGAATACAGCAACCTCATCTGACCTCTGTTCCTATTCTTCTGCTATACTTTCTCTTCTTGCCATAACACACAGGCTGACGTGATACACTAGCATTCTTCCCTTTGACTGAGTATCCTGAATACTATGACCGACCAAGTTCTTTAGGAAAGTGTGGATGACAGCATCTTCTAATGTAACCTTGCTGATCTCTGCAGCCACGGAAAGGTGGCAGCATCTCAGGAAAGCCCCCAGGATATAATGTACCCATTCTCTGACTTCCTTGTACTTCCTGATGAAGGTGGGGAGGAAGTTGCCTTGCTTCTTTTTGGTTCTGGTAGATGGAGAGGAGGTGAAGGATAGCCAGTTAGTCCACCCACAAAAACCTCTCCTTCCTCAACACTTTATAATACATTGGAGCCACTAATTATAATATAACGTAGAATATTTATGCTTCTTTCATATGTGCATAGCACTGTTTTACTGTTTTAAATCAATATAGGGTTTTATCAATGTAATATCTTTTCTTTGATGATGTATTGTTGGTTATAGATGTGATTTGTTTGATGTTGGGATCTTGGTTGGGAATATAACCTTCAGCTATGACATTATTTTGTTGGAAAAAAATGTGCTTTCTGATGTAGTTTACAGGAAGGCAATTTTGGGGAGAGTACAACTTTTGCTGATTAGTGGTACATACCCTTAGGGGAATTCTACATTTTTGTAGCCTCTCTTCCTACTTTAATTTTTCCCCTAAATTAAGGCTAGGATTTAGATTCAGCCAAAAAGGTTTGTTTTTTTTTTTAGCTAAACTTGTGATTTATCTAAACTCTGTCTTGCTGATAAATGAGATGTAGCAGTAGAAAGATTGCTACTTAATGGGAACAGAAGAGCTGTCTTCAACAATTTGAAGGGCTGTCATGTGGAAAGGGAACAGGCTTGTTCTGCCTGGTCCCAGAGGACAGAACTAGAAGAAATGGACGGAAGTTACAGAAAAGGCAGATTTGGATTCAGTTTAAGGGAGAATTTCTTAACAATTAGAACTATTTCAAGGTGGAAAAGGCTGGCGTGTGAGATCTCGATTTTCCTTTTAATGGAGATCATCAAATGAAAACTCTATGACCATTTGTCCATAGTGTCCTAGAAGAGATCCAGGCTTCAGATAGGAGTAGGACCAAATAACATCCAAGATCGTCATATTTCTGGGATTCTGTGAAGAAAAGTATAATGGCCTGTCAGAAATGCGAAAGAACAGGAACTGCAGGAAGATGTTATTTATTAATATTTACATTGGAAACAGGCATAAAAGTGATCATTATTTCAAATGATTTAATGAACCTTATCTCAATGACATAGGTCCCACTCTTCCCTAGGGCAAAGTAGAATTTGTTCATACCTTACTCCTGTATGATTTTTGTTCACATCTTTCTGAAATCTGTCATATAGTGTGTAAGTAACATATTAAAGTCTTTTTGGGGGAAGGGAGGAGGTGATGTGTTTTGAGTTGTGCATAAATTGGATTGAGGTGAGTTGCAAAAAGTTGTCGATCTCACTTTCTCCTCTAGAGTCATCACAGTCCAATGGCAGGATAGAATCAAGATGACTGGTGATGGCTCAAGATGCAGTGGACGAACTTGGTATCTTCAATGTCTAACCAAGCTTTAAGTGCTCCACAGTGTCTGCTTTAGCTGTCTTCATGGCCACTGGGACAGATTGTTCTCATCCACCCATTCCACCAGGCGAAGCCTTCATCTGTTTGGGGTAGACACCCCCCAGCTCACCAATGGGTTCGAGATGTCTTGGTTACTCTCAACCTGGTTTAGCTCATCTGCCAAAATGACTTACCAGGGTGTGGCCACTGTACTACAGCTTCGTGGAGCCACAGGTGAGAGTTAGGTGGAACAGGTGGACAACAAAGGTGGAAAGCAGCTCTGAAAAGGGCTGGGCAGTCTTTGCACCAGAGGTACTGATCTTCCCTAAACACACTCTACACCCCAACATACTAAAGACCATCTTCTAGATCTAATATTTCATGAATACCAATGCAGCCATGAGATTATTCATCTCTTGCCCTTGTTATATGATTGGCTTACTCTCCTTTTCAGTCATGAATTTCATAGATGATGTCCTTGAATACCCTTTTCGCATGTTAGAAATCACAGGTAATATGAATCATCTCATTTACCCCAACCATAAATCATTTCGTTACCTTTGAAGTCATCTTAAATTTGGATTCATTTGAGATTTTGCTCTTCTATGATTCATAGACATAAGGAGCATGGGCTGGAGAATACTAGGGTGTGCAACATGGTTTTTGACAACAGAGAACAGCTTCATATCTGTAAGGCCAATCTGTAAGTGAAAAAATCTTTCCTGCTAATGAATAGACCTCCGGTGGGGCCAATAAAGAGAGGCCTGATTAGAGGCAGGCCCACATCTTTGTGATGCCCATCAGGGATTAAAAACTCTTCCCACCCCCTCAATAGATCTCAGGTGGGGCAAACAAAGGGAGGCCTGATTAGAGGCAGGCCCATACCCTTTTACTAACTGGGTGTGAGGCCCCAGACCCCACAACTTTTTGCTAAGTAGGCTCTGAGCCCTCAGGGCCCTGAGGGTATAAAGGTATAAGAGCTCTGAGGTTGGTGTTTTGCCTTTTGGGGGCACGATCGTTGAAAGAGTGTTGGTGAAGAGACTTTGGGTAAGCCCTTGAAGCACCTCCCACTTTGAAAACCCAGATATTGGTGCCTCTCTCTCTGGTAACTATGTATGTATAGCTTTGGTCAGAAAGCTAGAAACCTCTCTATTGACTTGTGTTATTTACTTTTAATATTTTCTTTGTTTGTAATTTCTGTTTGCATTTGTCTAAACTTCAGGGTGATGACTCTTCCCCCTGAACTAAGTGAATTTTATATATATATATATATATATATATATATATATATATATATATATATACACACACACACACACATACATACATAAATATATATATACATATATATGTACACACACATATGTGTGTTTGATTAAAGTGAGATTGTAAACCCCTTAAAGTTGCTCTCCTTGGAAAAGTAGAATAAAGAACCTGTTCTACCAGCCCTCCTGTGTGTTGGTGTTGTTGGCCTTATGCAGCTGCAGTAGCAGCAAGTAGCATTGTTGTTACAGTATCCTGAAAAATACTGTGTAGTTTCCCAAGTGTGATCTAGCTCCCTTTCCTATTTCTAGTCATTCAAGTCCTCACCTTTCTCCACCTTCACTGCCTGTCCAAAGTGAATTCACTGATGGACTCAACGGAATTTCTACCCATCTACGGGTCATAACCTGGGCAAAATGAATTCTTGATTCACGTGAATTTTCTTGGGTGGGTTTGTTGGCTAATCTCTTTTAGATAACATGGATCTCATTAGAGGAACCCTATGGTGTTCCAGGGCACAATACAATTAATGTCAACGATGAACAGGAACATCTGGAGAATATCAGCTTCTATCAGTAATCTCTCTTCCATTTAGACTTTATATAGGACTTGCTCTATGGCACTGGCAAACAAGCTGTCTTAATGGATGTTGATTAATAGAGGATCTAGGAAACAAAGTGATTTCTCATTTCATCTATCAAAGAATATTATAACATCTTAGCATATGTTTACCCATAAGTCTGTGCTTATTATAAGCCTTATTATAAAGCTTTTTTCTATGATCAACAAACAATAAATACATTGGAACCTTGAATTCTCTATTCTTTTCAGTGAATTGTATGACTTGAGAGATGGATGCAGTGGAAAACCGTTTGTGAAAACTTTTGTATGTTCTATTTTTGTCAAAGATATGCTTGACAGGGAAATAGAGCATTATAATAAATCATTTAAAGTGATGAGAAAGTAAGCATATATGAGTCAATATCAACCAATCAATTAATCAATAACCATGTACAAATGGCTACTATGTTCCAAGCATTCAGCTAGGCAGTAAAGATTCATAGATAAAAGTGAAAGTCAGTTTGAAGAACTTAAACTCCAGCTGGTAGAGATAACATGTACAGACAAAATGGAAGTAATGAGATGTAAGATTACATTGGCGAAGGAGGACTCTGTCAGATGTGAGGTGGTGGTGGCAGAGAGAAGGCAGAGAGATCCTTGGGGACCTAAAAAGGCTTAATATAGAAGATGATGTATGAGCTGAGCCCTGAAGGAAAATAGGGATTCTAACAAGTAGAGCTAAGTAGGCCAGTCTTGCTATACTGTAGCATGTGTGAAGGGAACTATTTTTTAATAAGTATGAAAAAGGAGGTTGGGGGTAGATTTAAAGAGCTTTAAATGACAGAGGCATTTGTATTTAATTCTAGAAGTACTAGGGAGCCATTAGAATTTATTGAGGAAGAGAGTGACCTATGCTTTAGAGAACCACTTTGACTATTTGGTGGAGGAATGATTGGAATGGAGAGATACTTGAGGCAGGGAGACCTATTAATAGTTACTCATATCTTGTTGGCCACCTCCTTTTTATTATTAACACTGTCTGTGAGGTTCTTTTTTCCCCTTTTTATCTTAGGGTTTCCTTTTTTGTGACATCTTGAAAATACATCTCTGAGAACCTCTACACTTGACATTGCTTTCAGCATAGATTTCCTCTGTACATACTTAGCTTCTTCAAAGTAGCTTTCCTGATTATATTTCCTTAAGTATCATTTCTACTTCTTCATGTAGCACATTGAGTAATGAGGTCATAGAGTCCTTGTGTTCTGACTCTTCCACATCATCCATGATGAAAATAGATTAATGTTGAAATGCAGGTAGATCTGTTCTTCTTCACTTACAGTTTCATCTATAACATGCTCTTAGGGCATGTCATCTAAACTAGGCATCATACCAAGCTTTCTTCAGATTTGCTTGCCCCATCTTGTACTTTTCACTATCTTGTAGAATAATATTGATTAGAATTGTTCCATGTTTCTCCTTCTTAATATTTTATAAATGAATTTATATCATAAACCAGTATTTACCCAATGAGCTTATGAAGGTAGACATACATCTTAATAATTTCATTGTTCCCTATAGGGCTTTGTATGCCACTTTGAACATAGTCAAAACTCCCAAAATGTTTCCTAAATGAATGATCAGCCAGAGAAAGCCTGCAGGGCTAATAGGTGGGCACTCTGGCTTTCTAATGGGGCTAATTGACTACAGTTGGGGAGCTTAATCACTTGGTATTATTTGTTCTGATTTTTTTTGCACAGGAAATGCCATTGTGATGTCATCTGATCAATAAGTTCCAATTAAGCACATCAGTCCACAAATAAAACATGTTGCACTCAGGAATCAATTTCTTTTGATTTCTCATAGAATTAGAATTTTCTCTTCAAATATTCCTGAGACAGAAGTTACCTTATTGTTTGCAATAGCATTTTTTTTCTACTTGCCTTTTGTTGTCCTTTGAAAAAGATATTTACAAAGTACTCATTGACTGGCTTCTCTTCAAGTGGTTATTTTCCACATCTTATAGTACGTTGCATAGAAGCTTTCATTATATTTGAAGTTTTAAGATTCCTTATAGATCCAGTATTATGTGTCCAAGACTACTTCTAGCTTTAACAATCTGTCATTCTGTGATTCTATATAAATAATTCTCACTGAGTTTGTGGCCACCATTGTTCCATCTTCAGAGGGCTATGCTGAGAGAGAAGAGCAGAGGGATCTAGAAGGTAAAAGCCTGAGGAGTACTACCCCTAGGAATAGAAGACAGATGTACAATTTGGGCAGAGCTATATTCCATGGTGGAGAACCAGGAGATTAATTAGAGGAAGTATTTTGTAGTGGAAACAGCATGGTATGTAGAGTCAGAAGACATGAATTCTAATCTTGGCACTAAAATATGTAACTATATGATAATGGCCAATTTACTTAAGCCCTATGCCTTGGATTCCTCATATGTTTCATGGGGATCATAATTCACCACCTCCCTCACTGTGCCAATATGAGGAAAGTACTTTTCAGACCTTACAGAACCATAAAAAATGAAAAATTATTAACAAGGATTACTTTTTTGCTTCAGGGATTTCTTTAGTTATTAGCATATATGCATATCTTACCTTAGGTTGGTCACAGCCTTGGATTCTCAGAATGTGTGTGTGTGTGTGTGTGTGTGTGTGTGTGTGTGTGTGTGTGTGTGTGTTGGGGGGGTGGGGGAGGAGCGCAAGCTCTGTCATATTTCTGCTAAGCTGAGAAGAAGCCTTGGTTAAAGACATGGCAATGAACATTAAATCCATAATATAAATACCTTACTAGCTCATTTCAGAAAAGTTCATCACCACAGCATGAAATGTCAAAGAATTACATACATGTATATGTATATTAATTGTATATAATTACATGTACTTATAAATTAAATGAAGGCAATTCATCACCATAGATAGAGGACCAGTCTTAGAGTTAGGGACATCTGTGGTCAAGACCTGCATCTGACACATACTCAGTGACCATGAGAGAGTTATTCAATCTCTTAGTGTCCCAGAAAATTCTCTAAGATTATAAATCATAGAGGAATTGCTCCCTGTAATAGTGGAGGGAATTTCCACACCATTTAATTGTGACAAAATCATAGGACCAGGTCTTTAAAAATCACATATAATTTGTGTGTATGTAATGGTAATGTAAATTTGATGATCTTTCCCACCCATCAATAGGCCCATGTGACCTGCTTACATCACAAGAAGCCTAAATCATATGTGGTAGGAGGAACTTGCTGAATGAGAGGAACAGGAAAAGGTGGAGCAGGAAATTCTCAGAGCAGTTAGAGCTGAGGGAGAGTGAGAAGGTGTGTTAGATGTGCTACGAGTGTGTTTGTGGGAAGGTTATGAGATGGCAAGGCTAGAGGCTATATTGTGTTTTTTAAGTTCCTTGCTCTTATGATAAAGTGGGCTTACTGGTTTGGGAAGTTGGTTGCTACTTTGATGGCTTGGACTTATGGGCTTTAGGATTTGGTTATCTGGTGTCTGAATAAATGTTTTACTTCTTTTACCTTCTATATGGAGAGTCTTTCATATTTTGTGATATAGAACTACATAGGCATATTCACGATTATCATCGATGTAATGTTTATTGCCTTGCTGATACAATGTTTGTGTTTAAATATGTCACTTTTTAGGTTATTTTAACCCATTTGTATATGGATGACTGGGACAGGCAGCAGTGAAATTCAGGAGATGCCTTAACATAGTTAGGGAATTGTTAGCTGCCAGTTTCCTTGGTCCTTATTGTATTATACTGTGAACAGCACCACTGAGCTCGCCCCATTAAGCAGTAAATAATTTAAATTACAGGCCAAATTGACTTGAGGGAAGTATATTTTATGTTCTTTCAGATTTGGAGCCAAGATTATGATTGACAGGTATAATTTAAGGTTCATAAAAATTAAGCCTTGACCTATAGCACTGAAATATTTTCTCTATGCTGTTTCTAGGAGGTCAGCCCCAATTATATGAAAAAGTGGTGGCAGGACAGGGGAAAGAACACAAGGAAGAAGGCTTTGTGAGGCTGGTGCTGTCCTCGGAAGGTTAGGTGGGTGTTACAATGTGCTCATTGATGCCCGTCCTTCTTTTGCTTCATTAGTGAGTTATGAAGATGAATAAGATACTCAGTCGGACTAAGTGTGTCTGGAAGCTCTTTCAAGCTCCGAGTTACCATATGGCTTCAATTATGGGTTTTGGCCATTGTGACAAATATTAATGAGGAGATTCCCTTGGCAGGACACATGCTAGGACTAAACAAGGTATATTAAGAGCCCAGAAAGGTGTTTAATAGATGGAATAATGCAAGGTACCAATGCTTTGAATTATTTTAAAATCAGCTGTCAGGGCCCCAGGCTCCAGGCATGATCCTGTACATGACCTGGGAAAGACACGATTGGCTCTGGAGGATAAATAGCATGAGGACATGGATAAATTTGCACAGCACTAATCCCCTTTTCCCTCAAACCCTGTTCAGAATAGTTGATCTTTTCATGATGGGTTGAGACTAAAAGTTTTGGGGGCAGGAGGGTAACTCCACATATCCATTAGGAGTAACCTCATGGAAAGAGAGCAAGTCCCTTTATCAAACAGAGAAAGGGTGGAACCAATGAAATAGTCATGGTGTTTTGGAAATTTAAGCTCAGAGTAGGAGATAAGGTGCAACCACTTACCCAATGAGCTATCCAAGGTACCTGACATCTTTGCAGATTCTCCTTCGGACCCAGTGGACTAAACTGGAGAACAATTTTTGCCTTTTTAAAAGTTTACTCTTTTGCTTTCAATTAACTGTAATATAGGCCACCTGTCCTGTGACCCCTGCCCTGCTTGATGCCTAACTCCTATGCCAGCTGTTAGCTCTGATTCATACCTAGGTTTACTACTCATGAAAGGATTCTGAACCCTGGGCTTGTCAGGCTTCCTAAGTCAAAAGCATAAATTAGGGGGTAGTACAAATGTCACACCAAAAAAGTTTGTTTCTGGTATTAACTATCTCTCTTCAAGGTGCTGTCTTGTAGAAGAATATAGTTACAGGTGGACAGACTCATTCCCAAGAATTACCAGCCATCTATACATCCACATTGCATAATTATAGAAAGGGCATCTTTTTCTATTTTCAACTGATGTTTTATTCAAAATTGCACGTCAAGTAATACTCAATAATTTTATCTTAGTTCATTCTCTGTCAACAGTGTTTAAGATGAGCAGATACCAATTACCAAGTTACACCTCCATTCGCATATTTGAGCCTCACTTGAAAAAGTTGGCAACATATTTTAAGTACTGTGCAGCCAATCTATTGATTCAACTGTCATTTTGGATGGCATTCTCTTGGGAACAATCTTTCCACTTTTCTTTGGGCTAAAAATAGATGATCCATTTTGGACTTTGAATTATAAACTGTATAGGAAGTAGTTACAGGCAATAACAACAGGACAGATTTGCAGTTTCATTTTTCCAGAAGTGCCTCCTCCAAAGTAGAAAACAACTCACATGAAAGTATATGTTTATTTATATTTCGGTACTTCTCATGTGATTTTTTTTATCCTCCCCAATAAAGATTTATGAAAGATTTTTGATTTTGTCAATGTGAGGAACTCCCTTCACCCATAAAAATGGAAGGATAGATACTCTCTATGATTTAGTAAATAGAATCCTAGATCATTGCCTGAGGCACAAAGGAGTAAAATGACTTCTCCAAGATCATACAGCTAAGTATCAGAAGCAGTATTTGAATCCAAGTCTTCCTGATGTCAAGGCCATCATTCTATGCCATACTGCCTTTTGTCACATTTAGTTTTAATTCTTGTCAATTACATGTAAACAAAAAAAAATTTAGCATTTCTTTTTTAAAAATCTGAGTTCTAAATTCTCTTACTCCTTCCTTCCCATCTCCCCCACTTTGAGAAGGCAAGCGATTTGAAATAGATTATATATGTACAGTGCAAAATATTGCAAAATATTTCTATATTAGCCATGTAAAAAAAAAACCCTCAGACCCCACCCCCAGCATAATAAAGTAAAAAAGTATGCTTCAATCTGTATTCAGACTCCATAGTTCTGTCTTTGGACATGAATAGAATTTTCATCAGAAGTCCTTCAGAATTGTCCTGGATCATTGTATTGTTGAGAATAGCTAAGTTATTCACAGTTGATCATCTTACAATATTGCTGTTACTGTGCACAGTGATCTCCTGGTTCTGCTCATTTCACTTTGCATAAGTGTATATAAGCCTTTCTAGGGTTTTCTGAGAATATCCTGCTTGTCATTTCTTATAGGACAATAATATTCCATCCCAATCATTTACCACAACTTGTTCAGCCATTCCCCAACTGATGGATATCTCCTCAATTTCCAATTCTTTGCCACAACAAAAAGAGCTATTATAAATATTTTTGTAGATATAAATCCTTTTCCTTATTCTTTGGTCTTTTTGGGATACAGACCTAGTAGTGGTACTGCTAGATCAAAATGTATGCATGGTTCTATAGCCCTTCGGACATAGTTCCAAACTGTTCTCCAGAACAGTTGAATCAGCTCACAACTCCACCAATTTTCCTTTTCTGATCTATTAGCCAATCTGATAGCTGTGTTGTTTTAATTTGTGTTTCTCTAATCAGTATTGATTTAGAACGTTTTCTATGACTATAGAAAAACTGAAAATTGCCTATTTATATCCTTTGACCGTTTATCAATTGGAGAGTGACTTGTATTCTTATAAATTTGGCTCAGTTCTCTATATATTGGAGAAGTGAAGTTGTTATATAAAGTTGCTTGAAAATGTCCCATTTTCCTTCTAATCTTGGATGCATCGGTTTTGTTTGTGCAAAAACTTATTAATTTAATGCAACCAAAATTATCCATTTTACATCTTGTAATGCTCTCTATCTCTTGTTTGGTCATAAATTCATCCTTTATCCACATATCTGACAGGTAAAAACTCCATACTTCCAGAATGTGCTTTTGATTTCATCCTTTATATCTAAATCATGTACCTATTTTGACCCTAACTCAGTATGCAAATGTGAGATGTTGGTCTATACCTAGTTTCTGCCAAATTGCTTTCCAGTTTTCCCAGAAATTTTTGTTTACCTAATCTATTTCATTGATTGACCATCATATTTTTTAGCCAATACCAGATTGTTGTGATAATTACCACTCTAATCCAAATTAAGATCTGGTACTGTTAAGCCACCTTCCTTCACATTTTTAAAAACTGATTCTCTCAATATTCTTGATATTTTGTTCTTCCAGATAGATTTTGTTATTTTTTCTAGGTCTAAGAAATAATTTTTGATAATTTGATTGCTTTAGGTAGAATTGCCATATTGGTTTGGCCAACTGATGAGCAATTAATATTTCTCCGGTTGTTTAGATAATACTTTGTTTTTGTGAAAAGTGTTTTTTTTAATTGTGTTCATTTAGTTTCTGGGTTTGTCTTGGCCAACAGACTCCCAAATATTTTGTATTGTCTGCAGTTATTTTAAATGGAATTTCTCTTTCTATCTCTTCCTGCTGGACTTTGTTAGTAATGTATAGAAATGCTGATGGATTATGTGGAGTTTTTTATATCCTGCAACTTTGCTAAAGTTATTAATTATTCCAACTAGCTTTTTAGTTGATTCACTAGGATTTTCTAAGTATATTATCATATCTTCAAAGAGCAATAGTTTTGTTTTCTCATTGCCTATCTGAATTACTTCAATTTCCTTTTCTTGTCTTATTTCTATACCTAGCATTTCTAGAATAGTATTGAATAATAATAGTGATAATAGGCATCCTCCCTTCACCCCTGATCTTATTGGAAATGCTTCTTTGAATACACTAGAAGATAAATATTACAAAGCAAGTACAAATAATTAGAAGCATTACAGATAATGCTTCCTAATGGTTTTAGATAGGTACTACTTAACTTTTTTGGCAGCAAGGTGGTGCAGTGGATAGAGTGCTGGACCAGGTGTCAGGAAGACTCCTGTTTTTGAGTCCAAGACATTTACTAGCTGTGTGACCCTGAGCAAGTCACTTAACCCTGGTTGCCTCCATTTCCCAATCTATAAAATGAACTGGAGAAGGAAATGGCAAACCACCCCAGTATCTTTGCCAAGAAAACCCCAGATGGGGTCTGGGAGAGTTGGACATGAATGAAAAAACTTAATATTTTAAGGAAAGCTCCATTTATTCCTATGCTTTCTGTGTTTTTTTTAAATAGGAAAGAGTATTGTATTTTGTTAAAAAAAAAACTTTACATCTATACTACTTTTAAAATATGAATATGGTAGACACAAACTCACAACATCTTGCTATTATTGATAGAAATGTCATTTCTTAGAAATTCAATGCATGCAAAACAACAAGCTCAGAATGGAACCCAAGTTTTCAGAGCGAAGAGGGGCAATGCTTACAGCATACAGTTGGAATGAATTACACATGTGGTGATAATGATATGCAGGGGAAATATTGTTTATGCAGATGAAGACACTAATTCATGGTGTACAGATAATAAGGGGAGATTGGAAAAAAATTTCTTTGGGAAATTAAAAAAAAATCATTATAATTATAATGAATTAGAGAAGTATAAGAACAAAAATTGCTTTATAAATTGAGGTCCAGAAATTAGTTTTAAAGTTTTAAAATGGTTATTGTTTCATATCAATTCAACAGACAATGATCAAACTCTATTACATGAAAGAATTTGTGCTTAGCTTCAGGGACACGCAGTTGAAAAAATGATATATATGTTCTGTACTCCAGGAACATGTAGTCTAACAGAGTGGATATATCACAATCACAAATAGTAAGATACAAGGGAAAATAGGATAGTGCTAAAAGAGAGGTTAAGATCAAGTGATCCAAGAAGAGTGGGATAAGAAGGGGTCACCTTTAGCAAGCAAAGATCCAGGAAACTTGAAGGAAGTGGTGGTACCCAAGCTGGGTCTTGAAGGAAGTGAAGGATTTCCATGGAGTTGATGAGAACATAGTCAAGATTATAATACAAACTCATGTAATCTAGTTTGGCTGGAACATAGAGTCCATGAAGGAGGGGTAGGATTGCTTAAGGCTGGAAAGACAGGATGGAACTAGATTATGGAAGGCTTTAGTTGGGATGCTAAGGAGTTTGCATTTTTTTTCCTTTAACTGAAAGGGAATCATGATTAACAAGATTATCACTATTCTGGGCACAAAGCAAATGCTTGTTTTTTTTTTATTTACTGATTGATTCATTAGACCACTGTGTAGAAAAGTAATTTGGAACCTGCAGATTTGTTTTTAATTTCTCACTGTTCATATTTTTTTTTCTTCTCACCCCAAGGGAATTCATTTTATTGTATTCTAACTTGAGAGTGAGTAGCAGTCTTCTCTGTCTTTTTCCTCTGTCCCACTAGAGATTCTGAGAATTTTTACGGTTTAGCCCACCTCTCATGGTTTGCCATGGTCAGGGCCAAAACTCAACCTCAATCAGGTCCAGAGGCCTTGATAATGACAGGCAGTGAAGGCTGAAACATCCAAGTTCAAGTGTAAACAAGCGAGAGAATGTCAAAGATCAAAGGAGTAACTTGTATGGGAAAAATTGAACTGACAGAAACATTGTCTATGGGAGGAAGATATTGGAGACTTTTCCAAATGCAGGGAGTATCCTTTAGAAAAGCAGTCCTGGTTGAGGAAACCAAAGGAGAGAACAAGAGGCCACTGGTAGCCAAACTAGATAGAAGTTGATTTTGTCTGAATGAAGTTGAACCCCAAGGACTACTAAAGGAACAAGTAGGCTGACTCAGTGCATTCCCCACATGGAGGCAGTGATGATAGTATGTATTATTGAAAGCTGTTCATTCATAGTGACTAGGACATAGAGTTTCAGGGGATTCCATGTGATCATGCTATTAATAAATCAAATCACTGAAACCTAACAGGCAGCCATCTATTTTGTCTATATATACAGATCTCCTTGACTCTGGGTTCTATAATGTAGAGGAACCCTAAAATGAAAACATCCAGAACAAGAGTGATCTCACTTATTAATTTTATTTATATTTAAGAATTTTATATATTAATTTGTTATATTTCCCAATAAATACCAATGAAGAATTTTTTTTTTATTTTTTCAATGTAGAGATTTCAGTTTGGGTGCCATCTATGATTAGCAGTTTCTTGGACAAGGTCTGAATTGTACTAATCCCCTTTAAAAGTATGGGTCACCTCTTCTACCCCCATGGTGTGCCACAGGGAATGAAAGAGCTCTTTATCTGACATGCATGGAGCCTGAGAGTAGGTGCTTAAAAATATTTGTGGGCTTGAACTAGAGGCATATTTGTTGCTTTAGTGATTAATTGACTCCTTGAACTCTAGAGTAGCATGGAATTTAAGGCAAAGAAAGATTCTTCCTTCTATTTTGTGCTCTACAAGGAGATTTAATTGTGAATCTTTCTGCAACAGTGTTTAGAGAAATGACATTTCTGTCCCCTTTTCATTGCTGGCATGGGGTAACTTCATTCCTGTAGCTTTGGCTAGCTTTCATTTCCTCACCCAGCAGTGTTTGCTCAGTTCATCGCTCTGTCCCCCACTCGAATTGTGCTGTCTGATAAACATGTTGTTCGCTCCCATCCAGTTAATTGGTGCCTTGCCCAGTTGATTTACTTCCAGCAACTCAATTACTACACCCAGGGTACTGCTCAGCAGTGCCCCAGTGTTTGAAGGTATTTTTGCCTAAGGAGAGGCTTAAAACCTTCTGTGCTAGATTGTTAGGACTTCATATTACCCCCAAGGATCTGATAGGCCATATTATCTGATGTCTTTGGTGAAGAAATACGAATATAATAATTGAAATATTCTTAAAGACTTGTGGAATGCTAGAATTGAAAGGAAGACTTTAAAGAAGAAAGACCTTAAAAATGAGATACTACAGTTGGAAGGATCCATAAAACATTAAATGTTGAATCATAAGGGACTTTAGTGTCAGACCTGGAAGAGGGACCTTAAAATACAGAATGACAGTGCTAGAAAGGATAGGAGATCCCTCAGAACAAAAAATTAGATCTGGAAGGGACCTTAGACCAGAATATCAGAGCCAGAAGTGACATTAAGACATAAAATAACAGAGCTGGAAGAAAGCATCTAGTTCAATTCTCTTATTTAATAGATGAAGAAATTGACCACCAGAGAGGTAGAGTGATTTCCTAGTCATTCCTACTGGATAGGGACATCGTAGAAGAGAATTATTGTTTAGGCTAGGAGTGAAATAATAAGAATATTAATAGTGATGATAATAACAACAAAACTTTTCCAGGCTTCTTTTAAAAAGAATCTGCAATTCCATTGGTACAGATAGTAACTCTTCATTTATAGATTATGGCTTTTCTGTCTTTTCTCATTTTGTTCAACTTTTACCTAGATTTTCCCCCATAAATAATTCCTAAAAAGTCTATCAGAAGTACCATATGCAGTGAGTAGAGCACCGGGCCTGGAGTCAGGAGGACCAGAGTTCAAATTTGGCCTCACACACTTGACACACTTCCTAGCTGTGTGACCTTGGGCAAATAACTTAACCCCAATTGCCCTACCTACCCCACTCCAAAAAAAAAAAAAAAGAAGTACCGTAGGCCTATTTGGGGAAGAAAGGGTTGAAGAGTTGGTCAGGGTATGAGGTTCTTCATTTGTTTTCTTTCCTTCATTATACATGACTGGCCCACTACTGTTTTTGTTTTTGTTTTGTTTTTTCTCGGCCATGGGCAATACAGATATCTGATCTCAGAATCAGAGCTAAAAGGACCTACCGGGCCAAATAATTCAATCTCTTCTTTTTTTTAGATAAGTAAAGTAAGCCTGCAGAGATGAAGTGACCAATTCAAGGTCACGGATAAACTGATTGGTAGAGCCAGAACATGAACTGAGTTTCTCAGAATACAAATCTGATACTTTCCCCACTGTCTCTAGGAACAGCTGCTGGACCTCCATGATGTATTGTTTTGTTTGTTAATATCACTTGTTGTATACAAATAAAAAGCCAGTAGACTCCAACTAGCTTTGGAGTCAGGAAGAGCTGGAGTTCAAGTACTATTTCTGACACTGTATGACCTTGGACAAGTCACAAAAGAAGGAAGCTCGGCTCAGACACCTCTTATTTCCCAGGCTGCATTACCATGGAACTTCTCCACTATGGTCACTGCCACCTTTACCCTCCTCCTTTTAAGCTTTTTTTTTGTGTGTTGTCTTCTTTCATTAGATTGTAAGCTCTTCCAGGGCAGAGACTCTTTTTTCATAGCTGAATCCCTAGCACTTAGTGCAGTGCCTGGCACATAGTAGGAGCTGAATAAATGTTTAATGATCGATTGATTGATTTAACCTTTCAGAACTCTAAACAAGCCTCTAAGACAAAGTTGCAGAACAATTGCTGACTTGTAGCAGTAGGGTTAGTGTCCTTATTAAGAATTCCCTACATAGATAAAATCACAGGTTCAGATCAAACTGAACTTATCCACAGGTTGTTATTCAATTCATGGAATGGATTTTGAAAATCAAAGCATTTTTTTAATAGAAATAATATAATTGAACCAATCCAATCCAATAAGCATTTATGCAGTA
>CM053623.1:401422838-401474949 GCA_028646595.1 Phalanger gymnotis
AAAGAATTAACTTCATAAGTAAAAGATTGGGGGGGGGGGGCATTTCTAGTCAATATTGACCTAACTCTGAGATTCTCTGAATCACATGAAAAAGACCTGGGGGTTATAATGGTCCATAAGTTCAAAATGAGTTAACATTGTGACATGACAGCTGAGATAATCCGATGTGATTCTTGGCTGCATTAAGATAGACCTAGTTTTCAGAGTGAGTGAAGTGATAAGCCTCCTATAGTCTACCCTGGTCAGACCATATCTGGAGAACAGTGTTAAGTTCTAGGTGACACATTTTGAGATCATTGCATGATAAGATCAAAGACCTAGAGAAAGAAAGGTGTCTTCCCTTTTAGATTGCTTCCAATTAACCTTACACGTAGCATGTATGTACATGGTTATATGCATGTTGTCTTCTCCATTAGAATGTGAATGCCTTGAAAGCAGAGACCATTTTTTTTTACCTTTACTTCTGTCTTTGGCATTTAACCCCCTGCCTGGCACATAGTAAGTTCTTAAAAACGTTTATTGACTTGAGAAGGAACATTGAAGGTCATTAAGATCTTCATTTTATCTAGAACCAACATGTTCATTTTATAACTGAGGTGCCAGAGGGGTTCAGTGATTTTCCTACTGTTGCTCTGGTAAGATCCTTTGATCCAACATACAGGATTCTTTCCATTGCACCTGGAATATATCCAGAAGAGAGATATCAGAATGAGGAAGGGTCTGGGGACCACAGCATATAAAAATGTGTTAAAGAAATTAAGGGATATTTAGCAAGAAGAAAAGACATAGGAGGGACATAATAGCTGCCATCAAGTATTGAAAGGGCCATCATTGAACTTCATCTTAATAGATTTTATCCATCATTCCTTTAGACTGTTTGGCATTCCAATATTTATCTAACTTGTGCTAACATATTCTAATCCTCCTACATTGACATTATCTGCAAATAAGAAAATCATTCTATCTCTCAATGAAGTCATAAAACTCATTCACAAAAATGTTAATCTCAGAGGTTATTGAACTATGGGCGATGGGTAGAAGTTGTGCAGGCATAGATTTAGGCTGAATAAAGGGACAAATTTCCTAACAATTAGACTTGGCTAATTTTGAGGACTTTTATAAACTGTTGAAGAATAAAACAGGTAGAGAAATTGATACGAAAACAAACTGTAATAATTACAATCAACACAATGACCCTCCATGATTCCAGAGGACAGATTACGACCTATGATATCCAAGATTTAAGGTACAGAATGGTACATATATGTATCTACGCACAAATACATATGTGTATTATATACATATACACATATACGTATATTTGTCTATAGCCATTGAAATAATTCATTTTCTTGACTATGCATGTTTGTTGCAAGGATTTTTTCCCAAAAGATTAAAAGTAGGAGGGAGAGAAAATATATTTCTGTTAATTTTTTTTTAATAGAGAGGTGCAGGGTGCTACGGATGTGGAATATTATATGTAATTTCAGGTGATGTCACTATTTTATTAGTTTATTTAACTGTTTTACTCTGTTACCAGACACTTTTCACAAAGTGGGAGTAATCAGTAAGTAAAATATAAAACCAAATCCCTCAATAAAACTTAGCAATTAAACAATTAGAGCAGGCCAAAAGTGGGATGGGCTTCCTTGGGAGGTAACTGGGCTCCCATCATTGGGAATCTTTGATCAAAAGCTTTACCATCATTTGTGGGGAGTATCATGGAAAGGGTTCTTGCTTTGGATATGGGTTGGACAAGATTCACTCTGAGCTCTTTTCTAACCCTAAGATTCTGTGAGGTAAGCAGTGCAAGAATTACTAAATGATTTACCCATCATCACCCAGCTGACAAATGGCAGACTGGGGACTTGGAACCAGATCTTCTGACTTCAAACCTAGTGTTGTCTCTGCTAGGGGAAAGCAAATATTGACCCCAATGGAGATTTTGACTTTGTAACAATGTCCGATTAAAACAGAAAAAGAAAGAAAGCCTTCTCTCTCGTGCCTTCCAGATATTGCTCTAACAATAGCTCTCATTCTCATAATACCTTGATTTATTTTTTTGCAAAGCACTTTATATACATTATTTCGTTTGATCCTTACAATAACCTTATGAAGTAAGGTCTATTATTCTCCCCCAGTTTACAGATGAGGAAACTGAAGCTCTGAGAGATTAAATGACTTTTTGTAGGTCACAAGCAGGATTTGAACCCAATTCTTCCTGACTCTATCCACTATATCACAACACTTTGTCTCTCTCCCAGAAAGTGAGGTGGCATTTTCCCTAGATTTGAGGAGAGTTGATTTCAAAGGATTCAGTGAAAGGTAAGATTCAAAGGCTTTGCATTCTGCAGTGGAACTCTCAGCCTAAGAGGAATGGGAGGGGAAAGTCTCAAGAATTTATTTCTGAAGAAATAAGTGAAATGATTCTGACAAAGAGGATAAGCTGTCTAAAGACACTGATGTGGATTTCCAGGGAACTCCTAGACCAACTGAGATTTTCAAAAGGCATGTTTGGGAAGTGGAAACAAGGACAGATAAGAAGATGCACATAGAAATATAGCGTGAACACTGAAGTTCAGAATAAGTTAATGCTGGCATTATATATTAAGGACAATAAAAATGACCCATTTTGCTACATTGAGGGCAAGAAGAAGATCAGAGAAAGGATAGGGCTGCTGCTCCACTTAGAGAGGGTGGAAAACAATGATAAGGCAATACAACTTAATATTTTACTTCTGGTTTCTCTGTCAGGAAAAATGATATTTAACTGAGAAGTATAACATACAAACAGCAGGGGTTTTTTTTAAAGCCAAGATAAATGCAGAGATGTTAAGATGCAGGGCACCTTCTGTCCCCAATAAGAACAAGACCTCAGGCAGGGATGGATTATATCCTCTGTTACTGAAAGGGCTGGCTGATATGATTACCTTGGGAGGTAATGGATTTCTACTCAATGGAGGCTCTCTATTGCAGATTGGGTGATGACTTCTCAGAGATTTTGTAGAAGTATTTACTGGTCAAAGATATGTTGGGCTAGATAGTGAGATGCCTTCCAACTTTGAAAGCCTATGATTCTGTGAGAAGTCATATAGTTGTTATACCATTAATTGGAAGACCAGCTCATTGATTTTCCAAGAAGAGGTGATTAAAAATAAAATTATTTTTATTACAAATTCAGAGGCAACCAGAAATATCATTGTTGGGGATCTTTGATCATCTCACTTTGCAGTGCCCATGATTAACATAAGCAACCATGCAACAAGCATGTATTAAGGGCAAAGACTGCCATCCAGATTATTATAGCTTATTTTTCCAATATCTATTTCAGTGGATTTAGAGGTAGAGAAATTCTAAAGAGTACTTGAGATGCTTTTTCAGTTTATAAATAAGTTTATATATATCTTAGTAATCGAGTGAGTTCATGTAAAAGTGGGCACCAAGAAACAGTTGAGTCTAAGTTGGAAAATACGGTTCAAGAAATCAAGAAGAAAGGCAAAGGCTTGTATTAAAAAGGTTCACACTTCTACGTCATGAATATTTTCTTCAAGAAAAGAGTCAGTATTGTATTCCATGACATCTTGGGAAGGGAGGGGGGGGAGAAAGTTTGGAACTCAAAATAATGCGGAACTGAGTACTGTAAACTAAAAATAAAACATCTTCATAAAAAGAAAAGAAAAGAGTCACTGGATCAAATTAGAAGAAAGGGTAAGGAAAAAAAGAAGTCATTGAATGTAATTACTGTACTTCCAACCTGATCTATTTGAATAAGCTATTGACTGCCACAACAACGAAAAGATGATGAATGGATGAAAGATATTGCTGTTCTCATCCATTTTTCAGAGAAGTGTAACCAATGGAGCTGGACAAAATCAAACAGGATTAAAGGATATTGTGATGAACATGGGGGAAAAGAGTCCCCAGCCTGAAGAGACTAGGGATCCACCAAAGAAACAGTAACTCACATTTCTACAATGCTTTGTATGTTTCACCAAGTAATTCCTCACGATAACCTGGCGAGGTACATAGTGGGAATATTATTATCCCCTTTTTATAGAAGGGCAAAATAGAGCCTGTAGAGGGTAAATAACTTCCCCAACAGCTCATAGTTAATAAATAGCAATGTTGAGACTTGAAACTGCATCCTCCAATTCTTTGTTTTTTAGTGTTTTTCACTCTACTACTCTTATTACCATGACCACCATCATATATCTGTATCTGGAAGAGACCTCAGAGGTCATCTGGTCCAACGTTTAATTTCTTTGAGGGCAAAACTGAGGTCCAAAAAAGTTAAGTGACTTGCCCAAGGTCAGACAAGAAGTATTAGAGGTAGGATTTCGGCCATCACTCCTATTTATTATTATTACTATAAATATTGCTCATGTTTAGAAAGAGTTTTAAAGTTTACCAAGCATACTTCTTTGTAATGGACCTGCATGCCAGGTCATCACCCTAGTGCCCCTGTGAGACCTTATTCTGCCTTCTTTTCTCAATTTAACTTCATGAAGCATTTTCTCTTAGTAAATGAACCCCATAGAAAAGGAGATAAGAAGCTTAAAGATAGAACACCCCAAATCCTGAGTCAAATGATCAACCCCATTCAGGAGGTTTTGAATAGTAACCAATAAAACCTAAATAATTTTACCAAGATCTTTTCTCATCACAGTTAAAAAAAAGATGAGAGAGAGAGAGAGAGAGAGAGAGAGAGAGAGAGAGAGAGAGAGAAAGGATATTTAATATGTCTGGACTTTGACAAAACACTATAAGAAACATCTTACAAAATATCCCTAGAGAAATTAATTTAGATGGCATAGATATGAAGCTGCTCATGTGGTCTGAATATTGGTTGAAGGGCCATGAAACAAAAAGGTTAGCAGAAACAGGGATATACTGAGTTGGGGAGATTGTTTCCAGTCGAGAAATTCAGAGATCAGTGTTGGGTCAGGTTTTATTTAACATCTCTATTAATGATCTGGAAGAGTGAGTAAACAGCATGTTAATTTAATTCACAGATGGCACTGAACTGGAAGGTGGTGTGAACTCCAGGAAGGAGGGGAAAAAAAAATTATGTAAAAGCATCTGCAGAGATAACCACAGGAGCAGAGAATAATTTAGTAGCTCTCCCAGTTCCCTCATATGTACAATGGGATAACAATTTTTACACTAGCTACTTCATGGGATTCTCGTGGGGAAAGCACTTTATAAAGTTTAAGAAGGCTGTTTTTAATGAGAGACAACATGGCATAATGAGAGTCAGAAAATTTTTAATTCAGATAGTGAGATTCTAACCCATATTGATTACTTGAGCCTGGGACAGTCACAACCACTCAGTACTCTCTAAACAGTCTCTAAAATTATACTCCTGGCTTTCAAGTTTCACATAAAATTCAGCCTTTTTCAGGAAGCCTTTCCTGTTCCCCCTTAATGCAAATGCCTTCCCTGTGTTGATTATCTCCAATTTATCGTGTTATATATAGCTTGTTTTCACAAAGTTGTTTTCATATTGCCCCCCCCATCGGATGGTGAATTCCTTGAGAACTGGAGGCTAACTTTGGCCTTCCTTTGGACCTCTAACACTTAATACGGCATTTACTGCATAATTGTGTTAGTTTGTCCTTCATTTTCGAAGAGGACCATGACATCAGGGAGATGATGACTTGACTTGCAGCTGACTTTGATTTGAGCGAGCGAGGGCTGTGCAAGGTCACCAGCCTCTCTTTTTCCTCCAGAGCCATCCTGGGTGGCCTGGATATCCATCAGGAGTACTGGAGATGGCCCAGGATGCAATGGAAGACCCTGACCCTTTTAGGCTTGGCGTTTTCAGGTTCTCACTTCAAGTGAGGTAAAGCCCATTCAGTGAATAGGCCTCTTTAAGAAGTGAGTCAAAGGATGGCCCCTTTAATTAGAAAAAAAAAGAAAAAAAAACATCAAACTGGGAGGGGAAGACCCTCAGGGTTGCTAGTCAAAAGAGAAACAGTTACCATTGACATTCACTATGAGCCAGGAGGGGCCAAAATAAAGCCATTAAGTGGAGCTTGGGCAGGGACCTATTGTGATCCAATACATGAGCTTCAGAGTGAAACAGGTGGGAAGGAGGAAGGAAGGAAGGGAGGGAGAGAGGGAAAGAAGAGCAAAAAGAAAGACAGAAAGGCAAGCATCTAGCCAGTAAACCCCAAGTTAACTGGGGACCTTCCAGCCATCAAAAGTTACCTTCCTTTGGAGAGAAAGAGAGGGAGAAGGTGAGCTGAGTTACCCAACTGGCAGGGTCCCCATTCAGGCAGCTAGGTTGTGTTTGTCTTTTGTATTCGAAGAGGACCATGACATGAGGATAATATCACATAATAGGTGTTATTAAATGCTTGTTGACTGGATGAATCAAACAAGCATTTGGTAAGTAATTTAACATCAGGCACTGTGCTAGGAAAAGAAAGACGGTGACAAAAACGCAACCACCCCTGTGCTCAGACAGCTCGCATTCTAATGGGGAACAAGTGGCAGTTCTTTGTCGGAAAAAGTTTCAATTCCAGGGGACTCCTGAACACCAGTGAAATCATAGACTTAGACTAATTGTAACAATGACAACCATAATAATAATAATAAATAGCAATAGGAAAAAGGAGGATCAGTGAAGATAATTGTCGTCGAGATTGTCAGACAGCCTGATTGATGACCCGCTCAGCAACCATTGCACTATCATTCTTTTACCTTTAAGAGAGGCAGCAGTCTAGGACAGTGGAAAGAGTACTCATTGGATCTCCAATTCTACTTCTTACCCTGTATAGCTTTAATCAGATCAAATCACTTAACTTCCCTGGACCTCAGGTTTCCCACCCCATTGAGGCTAGACTAGATGGTCCCTAAGATGCCCCCCAGGTCTAAATGATTCATGACTCCCTGACCTGAGAATTGCTAAACTTTGTAAGATTTGTGCAAGTGGCCTAGAATGTAGAGCCAAATCCAAAGGGATTTCCACCCTAGATAAGGGGCTTCGTCTTCTTGAGAAGTCTCCTTAACAAATAGAGATGACAACGTACAGACCTAGGAGAAAAGGCAAGATTGGCAAGATGAGTGGGCTAGATTGTGTGATGTGGGGTGTGTGCAATGTTGGACGCTCTTGCTAGCTGATCTGTTGTCCTGGGTCCCACATGCAGAAGAATGGCATCCCTTGCAGCTGGATTGAGATCATGGACCATATCGGTAACTTACGTTTTCTTTAACATTCGTTTCACCATTTGTTTTGGACACCAAGAACTGATCAGATCTGGGGTTATCTTATGGTAACACATTATTCTTCCAAAACAAGTATTCATTTAATAAACATTTACTAAATATTTTATGTAGAGATCTTCCGTAGCCCTTTCTGTGGGAGAAGGAGGAGGAAATAAGCATTTATTAAGTGCCTTCTATAAGGCAGGCATGGCTAAACACTTTATAAATATCATTTTATTTGAATCTCACAACACTTTTGGGAGGTAGGTGCTGTTATTATCCTCATTTTGTGGATGAGGAAACTGAAGCAGATAGAGGTAAATAAATTGGTCAGGGTCACACATCAAGTAAGTGTCTGAGGCCAAATCTGAACTCAGATCTTCCTGACTCCAGACCCAGTCCTCTCTCTATCAACTGGGCCACCAGAAACTGGAGCTAGGTAACATGTCCCTGGAAGGATCTAGGATTTATAACTAGAAGGAACCTTAAAAATCATCTCATCTATTGCCCCTTATTTTACATGAGGAAATAGAAGTCCAGAGAATTGAAGTCACTTGCCTTAGGTCACACAGGTGCTAAGAAGCAAAGCCTGCCTAATTCTCTTCTACAAATTAAATATCCTAATTACCTCAACAGATCTTCTATAACATGATCTTTAATCCCTTCACCATCCTGGTCTCCTTTCTCTAGAATTACAAGAGTTTTGACAAAAATCTTCCCTAAAACATGGTGGCACCTAGAACTGAAAACAATATTTTAGATTTGATCTAACCAAAGACGACTAGAGCAGAGCTAAACCGGCCCTAATGATGGATGTTGTACCCTGATATACATAGCCTCATATTAGCTTAGTTTTTTGAACTTTCCTAATCACACTGGGCTCCTGTTAAGTTTGCAATTTTCTTAAATCCTGAAGTTCTTCCTTCCTTCCTTTTTTCCCTCTTTCCCTCCCTTCCTCCTTCCTTCCTTCCTTCCTTCCTTCTTTCCTTCCTTCTCTTCCTCTTCCTCTCTCTCTCTCTCTCTCTCTCTCTCTCTCTCTCTCTCTCTCTCTCTCTCCTTCACACATGAGGGCCATCTCCAGTTGTCCTGATCTCTATCTTGCCACTGGACCCAGATGGCTCTGGAAGAGAAAGTGAGGCTGGCGATTTTGCATAGCCCTCCCTCACTTAAATCCAATTCATTTGCAAGTCATGGTGTTGGGGTCCCTCTTACCCCAAACTCCCAGGCCTTTGTCCAGCAAAGGCCTGATCTCGTGGGCAATAAACGATGCGGGAAGCAAGATGGTGATAAGCAGCTCTGATTTATTTCAGGTTAATAGCAACCTTTTATAGCTTTGATTACGTAGCAATAGGACCACCTGGGTCCCGCCTACTCTCTGCCTACTCTCCTCCCCTTTCCTTCCCGCACTCTCCCCATGATTCACCTGTGCACAGGTAAATCCAGAAAAGAACCCGGCACCACATTGCCAACAAGGGCGAGACCCTTCCTCCTGACTCTATTTTGTCCCACCCATACCTCAGAGCCCTGAGTTTACCTCAGCAGGCAAACTGGGCACAGAGGTCCTTCGAGGGCAGGGGTCAGCTCTAACTCGCCCCGTTACATCATGGCATCACCTTCCCAATGTCATGCATGCTCCTCTTTGAGAATGAAAGACAAACAATAACAAAAACAATCTTCACACATGATGCACCATCTTTAGCCTCTAAGAATTCATTTCCCATCTTTGTGCCTTTGAGCTGGCCATCCTACACACTTGAGAATGCATTCTCTCCTTACCTAGGCCTCAGAGAATCCTTCTCTTTTTAAGATGCAGTACAAGGATCATTTTCTATATCAAACCTTTCTTGATTTCCCCTGAGTATTAGTGCCTCTTCCTCAAACTACCTGCATCTGATGGTTTTGTATTTATTTTCTTTGTATTTTTGCTGTATATATACATATATGATATGTATATGTATATATATTTATATATGTATATATAAATATATATACATATATAAATATGTATATATTTATATATGTATTTGTGAAAAGACCTAGACAAACATTACAAAGGATGAGAAGGCCTTTCAGTCTATACCAGCAGAGAAATTTCCCACATCAGTGTAATCACTAAGCTATTGAAGTATCAGAAGCAATTGCAACAATGAGCAAAACCTGAACTAAATTTCCGTAGTCTGTTCTCTGATACACCACACTGAACTCAACCACTAATCACTGAACTCAAATGTTAATCGGTTCAGTGCTGTCGTTCAGTCTTTTTTCAGTCATGTACCACTCTTTGTGACCCCATTTGGGGGTTTCTTGGCAAAGATACTAGAATGGTTTGTCACTTCCTTCTCCAGCTCATTTTACAACTGAGGAAATTGAGGCAAAAAGGGTTAAGTGACTTGCCCAGGGTCACACAGCTAGTAAGTGTCTGAGGCTGTATTTGAACCCACGAGGTCTCTTGATTCCAGGCTTTGCAACTCTATCCACTGAGCCACCTAGCTGCCCAATCAATTCAGTAATAAAAGGAATTAAAGGAAGTCGGAGACATTTTGTAGTAAAGTCAAGGAAAATAGTGCATGTATCTAACCTCATTTAGACATGCATCTCTCCTTCTAGCCTAAAAGTCAAGTTCAAACTGTGTATGTCTGTGTAGATTTTGGCAATTTTGCTTATGTGCATCAATTATTTGCCCAATACTAGTCCTGGTTTACTGAAAGTGCCATGGATAATGATTTAAACTATATTCCTTCTACTGTGAATTGGATTTTTATAAGGATCAAAGCCTTAAGAGGATTAGGTAGACAGTGGAATTTCAAACACCACCCAGTTGGTAGTGAAAAATTTGAGGACTGAATGATCCTCTTAGAACCCCAGAAATCACACTATATAAGCAGCCACCTACTCTCCTTCTGTATGAGGTTCAGTATCTTATCTCTCACCTGGTTTATTGCAATAGCCTCTTAGAAAAACAACAATAACCTTATCTTGTGTTTTTTTAATATCACCAGAATTTCTCCAAATATTGATTGTTCTCCTTTTTTTTCCAGTTCTTTTCAAGTCCATCCTCCACAGAGCTACAAAAATTATCTTCTAAAAGCCTTGGTATGACCATTTCACTCTCCTTGAGGAACCCTGTTGTCACTGTTATGCAGTTGTGTCCAACTTTCCGTGACCCTATTTTGGGATTTTCTTGGCAAAGATACTGGAATGGTTTCCTGTTTCCTTCTCCAGCTCATTTTACAGAGGAGGAAACTGAGGCAAACAGGATTAAGCGACTTGCCCAGGATGACACAGCTAGCTATTAAATGTCTAAGGCCAGATTTGAACTCAGGAAAATAAGTCTTTCTGATTCCAAGTCTCCCCCTGCCATTCTCCCCCACCTCCATCCCCCACCCTGCCTCTATCCACTGCACCACCTAGTTGCTGATATCACTGGAATAAAATCAAAATGCATCAGACTGAACCTTTAAAGTTCTTCATAATTTGCTTTTCAGTTTTCCTTTGCTGACTCACTAAACAGTACACACCTTCATATGGTCCACACTCTAACCCAATTCACCCACTTGTTTTTCTCTAACTCAGCCTCACATTTCCTTCCTCCATACCTCTCCTGTTGTCACTTCCACCACTTAGAATCCTTAGCTTTCTCCAAGACTTATCTTAAGTACTACTTCCCCAAAGGTCCACTTTGGCTAATCCCCCCTGTGTAGTACTTTACCCACTCCCTTCCATTTGTATTTACTAAACTTATCTATGTAAATGTTGGATTCCGCCCAGTAGAAAGTAAGCTCCTTCTGGGCAGGGATTGTTTTTCATTTTGTTTCCCAATCCCTTGTGTCAAGCACTATGCTGGTCCTTAACAAATGTTTATTGGCTTGAATGGGGTAGCAAGGAAATGGGTGCCTGCTGGAGAGCCCACATTCCCAGCAGACAGTTAAAGGTTTGCTAATGAGCTCCCACTGCCAGCTGGCTCTTAGCTAATTCTCTTTTTCCAACACTAATCACTAATGTTCCTCTGTTCCTCTCCGTCTCCCTTCAGATCCCCAAACTGACAACTGTTGCAGGCAGCTGGAAGCAAAGCTAGTTTTCATTGCCTGCCAAAGGGATGACAGGATGAAGAGGGATTGTTTTGTCACCTCACGCCTTAGACTTTCATTTGCCTTTTCCACTAACTGTGTTTCTTCATTTGATTTTGGATTCTGGTTTTTGGTTTGGTTTGGTTTGGGGTTTTTTCAGGCTGAATGAGTGCTGAGAGTTAATTACAGGAGTTGAGAGAAAACCCCAGAATGTGACCTGCACCTGCAGCATCATTGTTGTACCTTTCAAGAGTCGCAGAATCCTAGTGTCAGAACTCAGCTTGTTCTTCCAACAGCTCCTTCCCTATCCATTGGCATGAGGTGGCAGAGACAAGGGTCAGATTTTCTGATAGGTAGTTTCCACAGTAGTTTCTCTCTTGAGCCTTGAGTTTTTAGCATATTCCTTCCTTCCACAGATACAAACAACTAGAGCCATTCCAGAGATGGAAGGAAGGAAGGAAGGAAGGAAGGAAGGAAGGAAGGAAGGAAGGAAGGAAGGAAGGAAGGAAGGAAGGAAGGAAGGAAGGAAGGAAGGAAGGAAGGAAGGAAGGAAGGAAGGAAGGAAGAAAACATCCCCCTCCCCCTAATGGTGAATAGAGACCGCCTCACCACAAATCACCCTTCGCTATCCCACTGTATGTCTGGTGATACCCATCAATATCATCTGTGCAAATTGCCTCATCATCTCTGCATGCTGGCCTTCCAGATCTTCATTGGGCTGGTCCCAGGAAGTCGCTTCTTTAAACACCCATTTAGCCAGCCTCCGTCTCCTCCTAGTGTATCACAGTCTCCCCACAGGAGTCTGAGAGTCAGTCACCAAGAGAGAATGGTAGGAAGAAGAAACAAAACTTTGCCCCGAGACTAATGATATTAGCACCACTGCCGACCACTCACCACTGTTGAGAACTCAACAGTCAGCTTGGTGTGAATGTCTCTGGCATGTAAGACAAAACAAATGTAGGGGGGCACTAGACTGTGACACAATGGAAGGCTGATACAGCAAAGATTGCGTATAAAATTGGGGGAGGGGGGACGGAGCAGGGAAAGTGGTGAATTGGAATCAGAAAGACCTAGGTTCAAATCCTCCTTCAGACCTCTTGCTTGCTGAATGACCCTCAGTGTGTCCTATTACCTCTTTACATCTTAGTCACTTTGATCTACAAAATGAGGGAGCTGGACTGGGTGTTCCTATAAAGTCCCTTTGGCTCTAAACCTATGATCCTCTGATCTCTGACATCCCCCCCAGCTCTAGCAGTCCTTGTTCTAAGTTCCCTTTCAGCTATGACGTTCCATGTTCTTCTGCTACACCAATCTCTCCATTTATCTCAGTTAACAATCTAGAAAATGGATGTGAGAGATTTCCAACAGACTAGATAAGACTTGGCATTTGTTTGAATGTGGAGGACGCCAGAGAGGGAAGAGTCAAGGATGACCATGGGATTATAGGTGGCAGGAAAGGTAGAGGTGCCCTCAACAGAAATAGGGACGCTAAGAGAAATGCCCATTTTTAGAGGGGGATGAGAATTGCAATTTGGAATATGTTGAGTTTGAGGTACTAGGATAGTGTTGGGGTGGGAAAAGGACAACTGGGTGGAGATGCCCAGTAGGCAGTTGGAAATGAATTGGAACTCTCAGTAAGAGCTGGGGATGGAGATTTGGGAATCATGGAAGATGATGTTTTAATGGGGTTTATATGCTTGCTTGTGATTTCCCCTTTATCAGGGCAGCTAGGTGGCTTATGGATAGAGTGCTGGGCCTGGAGTCAGGAAGACTCGTCATTCCTGGCTTCAGACACTTACTAGCTGTGTGACCCTGGACAAATCATTTAACCCTATTTGCTTCAGTTTCTTCAGCTGTAAAATGAGCTGGAGAAGGAAATGGCAAAGCAAAGTTTTCTAAGAAAACCTCAAATGGGGTCACAAAGAGTCAGGCATGACTGAAAAAAATGCTTTAAAAAATTTCCCCTTAATGGCTGAACAAGTTGTGGCATATGAATGTAATGGAATACTATTGTTCTATAAGGAATGATGAGCAGGCAGACTTCAGAAAAACCTGGAAAGACTTATATGAACTGATGCTGAGTGAGGGGAACAGAACCAGGAGAACATTGTACACAGTAACAGCCACATTGTGCAATGACTAACTTGGATAGGCTTGGCTCTTCTCAGCAATGCAAAGATCTAAGACAGCTCCAAAAGACTCAAGATGGAAAATCATTATCCATACCCAGAGAAAGAATTACGGAACCTGAATGCAGATCGAACCATACCATTTTCTCTCTCTTTTTGTTTTGTTTTATTTTGTTTCTTCTTTCTCATGGTTCATTCCATTGGTTATAATTCTTTTTTGCAACTTGACTAATGTGGAAAATAAAATTTCCCCTTTAGGCAATGCAATTATTTATACTTGTCCCACTACTAACCAAAGGAGGAAGCCCTTTCTCTTTATCCCCACCTTTGGAGTCAAAGGGAATGGGCTTGAATTCTGTCTCTGCTACTTGCTTCCTTATTCATTTTATTAATGAAAAGGTTGAGGGGCAGAATAGTTAAGAGACTTATAGTTAAGAGACAGATAGTTAAATAGATGACTCAGGATTTGAACTCAAGTCCAGTGACTTCAAATCCCATGCCCTGATCACCACATATACTTAGGCCTAACTTAATACTGTTACTTTGCAACAGTATTTCCTGCTTCTTGTATACTTTGACCCCTTAAGAAGACTGGTTTTTATATTATTTTTATCTCCCCTTATAGCGCCCTGAACAATTATCTAATTGTACATAGTAACAAGTGCTTGCTGTCTAGGTGGGGATAGACTGGCCTCCTGAATTGGTCTGGTATGAAAAACAAAGGTCAGGTGGGTAAACCAGGGAAAGAATGGCTGTGGAATAAATGATGGCCGGTAGGTGGGTAAGAAATTGATTTTCTGTGCTCCTACAACCCTATCAAATGATAATATTCATTCTCTTATATCTGCATGGTCCTTTATAACTTCCAAAATCCTTCCAAATACGTTATCTCATAGGAAAGAAAGTATATGTTAGTGGAGAGAGTTTTTTTATCTTAAGCCCTATGTGACCTTAAGAAAGTCATTTAATTTCCCTTGTCCTCAGTTTCCCCATCTGTAAAATGAGGCAGTTGGACCAGATGGCCTCTGAGGTCCCTTCCAGCTCTAAATCTATGATCCTATGAAGCCCACCAGATCACATAACCTCTCTCAATCTGGATGTCCTTATCTGTAAAGTAGAGATAATGCTAACAGCTACTTGACAAGGTTATTGTGATGATCAAATGAGCTAATATATGGAAAACACTTTGCAAACTTAAAAGCACTCTATGCATTATAGCTATCATTAGCCCTTGTTATTATTATTTGATTTTCCCCACAGCCCTAGAGTAGAGGCAGGGCAGAGGTAATCATCAAAGTTTTTTAGATGTAAAAACAGAAAGTCAGATCAGGGCAATGATTTATACAATATCACATTGTGAGGCGGGGTCAGCCGGGTTGGCTGGAAGTTAGTGGTCAGTGGCTTCCTGGAGGCAGCCTGGTAGAGAGGCAGGGCTGGGACTCAAATTGAGGTCATAAAATCATAGGATTTAGAAATGAAAAGCATTATCTAGTCTAAATCCTTAATTTTATAAATGAAACTATAAATACATAATTTATATTGTGTATAATATGTACATTTATATATAATATGCATTATATAATTTATATTATAGAAATATAATTTTATAAGTGAGGCCAAAACATGAACTGTTGCAGGGTAAAAGCGTGACTGGGGATAATAGCCCCAAGTGTGTGTGTGATAGAGCACTGGATTTGAAATCACTAGACATGGGTTCAAATCCCAGGTTATCGACTTAACTGTGTTACATTGGGCAAGTCATTAACACTCAACTTGCTCATTCATAAAATTAGAGGGTTGGACTAGATGACTTCTAAGGGCCTTTCCAGCTCTAAATCTATGAGGATACTAAAGCATAACCATATATATGCATATGAGGCAGAATTTGAACTCACATCTTCCTAATTCCAGGTCCAGCTTTCTATTCATTGTGCCACTTAGCTTTTCTTTTTGGACGGAGGAAGGCAAGGCAATTGGGTTAAGTGACTTGCCCAAGGTCACACAGTTAATAAATGTGTCAAGTGTCTGAGGATGGATTTGAGCTCAGGTCCCCCTGACTCCAGGGCCGGTGCTCTACCCACTGCTCCTGCTAGCTGCCCCTTAGCTTTGAGTATATAGTAGATGATATTGGCATAACAATATAGGTATGATGCAGATCCTGCTTTCAAGGTGCTTATAACATAAAATGGAGAAAATACACATATTAAATAGAGTCCTAGACAAAATAAGATTTATGTAAAGGGGCCAGACTCAATCAACTCTAAATGGCCCTAAATCAATAGGAAAAGTGATGTAAGGATTCCCACTAATTATGTTGCACCTGGAGAAGGGAAGACTTGGGATGATAGGTTTATTGCCAAGTAGAAAAGGAATTAAAATTTCTCTACTTACCTACTGGGGGCAACAGGCAGAAAGGCAGATTTTGGTTCATTATATTGCAAAGGTAATGAACTAGTGGAAAGAGCCTTGGTTAGGAGTCTGAAGACTTAGGCTATAGTTCTGGTTTACCTTGCTACAGTCAGGTAACTTAACAGAATCCAAGAATCTCAGAAATCAGAATTGGAGGGCATCTCAAAGAGCATCTGGTAGAACTCAAACCTGAAAAATAACCTTTGATACTATACAGGACGTGGAAACTTACCACATCCCAAGGTAGCCGATTCCATATTTGCTTAGCCAAGCAAAGCTAAGCTGAGCTATAGCACTAAGTTTTACGAAATTATTATTACACAGAGAGACTGGAAAACTGCCTCTCAGAAAACTCTACCCATTGTTCCTTATTCTGCTCACTGGGACCAAGCAGGGAAAAAAGAATCTGGTCTGTCTTCCAGATGATACATCTTCAAATGCTTTGAAGCAATTATGATGTCCCTCTGTCTTCTCTTTTCCAGGTTACTATCCCCCATTATTTCAATGTATCTTTGGAGTGGTCTCCAGTCCCTCTCACCATCCTGATCTACCAGTCAGTCTTAAACACTTATTAAGTACCTGGTACATGCCAGGCACTGCAGAAGTCTCTGGCTTGTCAATGTACTTATACAATATGGCATCTAGAAGTGAACATGGTGTTCCAAATGGGTGTCTGATCATGGCAGAGTATAACAAAACTATTACCTGTCTTGGTTTAGACACAATATCTTCCTTACGCACACCAAGACCACTTTAGCCTCCCTTTTTTTTTTGGTATCGTGCATTATTTCACCACTATTCTACTCTAGGTCTCAGTTTCCTTATCCATAAAATGAAGTGGGTAGAGAGTGTAAGGGTGGGGGCTAATTGAGGAGGATTTATCATCCACTTAAAGCAGCCAACAAAATACTCTAGACTTGATGCTTTTATTGAGTGAGATCACACCTACTCAATCCATTACAAGGTCTAGACATCTCCATTATATCATTCCTTCATTCATTCAGTCAAAGGCTTTAGACTAAGTACTAAAAGTCCATAATCATTGCTAAAGGTCTGGAAGGCCATTGGAAGAAATAGAGTGATTCTATACAAGAAGTGAGTTTGGACTAGTTAAGGAAAGCCAGTCATGCCTCATGGGTTTTATTTAAAATAACAGATGGATTTGAGGCTCAGTGATTCAAGTGTCTAGCAGCGGAGAGGAGAGAGAGCTCTTTTGGCTAAGCCCTTGAGAAGGAATTACTTGGGACACAGGAGAAGAGCCCTGGAGTTGGCCTCGGTCTTCTCAGGCCCTTTGGCCAGAAATGGACATTGTAAATCGCAGTGAGTCAGAGAATTTGGACTTTTCATCAGTGTCCTAGCAGTATTCTTGGGACAGCAGTGGCTGGCAGCAATGTTTGAATTGGGAGCCTAGGACAGACCAGATACACTAAAGAAAGGCAGCTTCCAGACTCTAAGAGCAGCCTCGAAGAAAAGGCACACTAGGCCTAAGGAAAACTTTATGATTGCCAATGAAAAGGAGAAAAGATTTCTAACAACCAGGAGTTGTGAGATACACCTTTGCCAGAGATGTTCTCTAAGCTTGAGTCAACTTTCCCCTGGACGCTGTTTGTAATTTTGGGAGTGTCACAGACTTTGGAAGGGATGCTTAGCACTATTTGATCTCATTATACCACCTTAGTAAATATTCCTTTCTAACCGCTAATTCAATTTAACTGATAACTTGATATTAACTGATAATCATGGTGTGTGTGTGTGTGTGTGTGTGTGTGTGTGTGTGTGTGTGTGTGTGTGTGAGAACACACCAGTGGGGGCTTGTGAGCTAACCAAATCCTTGAACCCTCAGGCTTAAGCTGCCAGCATGAATGTAATTCCAGTTATCCTGAAGTTTGTGTAACTATTAGACATAGTATCATAGATATATAGCTAGAAGAGACCACAGAAGTCATTGAGTTGAATTTTTCCCTACCCTCATTTTATAGATGAAATCGTTTGTCTCTGAGACTTCTTCTAGCTTCATTCTTCAATTATAGGCGCACAGTCTGTAATCTCGCACCAAATGTAGACTGCTGGAAATTAAGATTCAGCTAGTTTCCTCCCAGAATCACTCTTTCACTTTCATTTTCATTGTCTATAACAGATAGAGTTGAGTTTATTTGTTTTATTGTCCAATACTATCCTTTGGATTTAAAAATGTCAAAGATATTTCTGCAATCTTTGATGCATATCCCATGCTGCCCGCTAGTGTCTTGGTCATGCGTTTTTTTCTTTGCATATCCTACAATGTGGATCCAGGGCACTGCAGTCATAACTTACTGTAAGTTCTCTGACAGTAAGCAGTGAAGGGTTTCTGGGAAGTTCTGGAATCCTGAGGAGAAGGCAGTGAATAGAGCTCTAGACCTGGAGTCAGGAAGACCTGAGTTTAAATCCTGACTCAAACACTCACTAACTGTGTGGTTTTCACAAGACATTTAACTTCTCAGCTTCAGTTTTCTCATCTGTAAAACAGGGACAATAATACCTACTTCCGAGGGTTATTGTGAGGATCAAATAAGATAATATATGTAAATCCCTTTTCAAACCTCACAGTGCTATCTATTCTCATCAGCAACACCAACCTACATTTATAAAATTCTTAATGAATGAAAAATATTATTAAATGCTTCCTATGTGCCAAGTACTGTGTTAGGTACTACGGATAAACACAGAAAAAGTGAGGCAGTCCCTGCTCTCAGGAGCTCACACTCAAACTGAGGGACATAAAACACAAAAAGGAAATTTAGCTGTAGATGAGAAGGTGGCAAGGCCTCAAAGTCTTAAGGGTAAAGCTGTGGGGTGAATGGCAAGTATTTTAAAAAAAACGCTTCCCTCATAAAAACTCTGTGGAGCAGGTAATAAATAAAAATAGTATTTATTATCACCCTATTTTTATGGATAAGGACCTGAAGCACAGAGAGGGTAATTGACTTGTTCACGGTCACATGATTGTGGTAAGTGGTAAGAATGGGACCAGGAACGCATCTCTTCTGGTACAGTATTTCTACTCTTTCCTCCTACCTTCATGGTGGTTCAGAAAAAAAATAAAAATTAGTGTAAGGGTGGGAAGTTTAGAAAGACTTTTATATACTTTCCAGAAAAAAAATTTAAAAAAAAACATTAGAGAGAGGAAACGTTGGTGCCACCCCAAATTTTCAGTTTCTTTTTATAAGAAAATTGTGGTATATGCAATATTTTTATATATTCTTAAGTTAATCAAATGGCTTTGTAGTTCCAAAATGTGCTTTTTAAAGGGAGAGAAGCTGGTTTTTAAAAAGCGTTTCCCCTCATCTCTTTTAATCCCTTCCAGAAATGTAATTAATATACAGCAACAAAAGAGAGACCGATTCCTTGTGGGCAGGAAAAATAAAAATTGGTGGAGGAGAGGAGCTCCTAACATATCATGACATTTTTGTGTTGTTTTAGTTCAAGAAAATTTGAAGAGAATTAGCAGAAATTTTCTTTTGATACGAAAGTGAGTCTGTAGCCAGAATGAATTACTATTCAAACTTCAGTCTACTATTTTACTCTTTTGCATTTAAACCAGATCAACAAACAATAATCAGCTGTTTGACTCAGCTGTGGGTTAAGGAAGTGCTTCATGGGGCTCCTGGGTGATTTGGTATTCAACTTCAGTCCCCAGCCTGTAATACATACAGTCAGCTGTTCCCTAACTGGTAAACATTAAAGTCAAAGGAACCCTTGATTTACTTTCAGAATCAATCAACATTTGCAATATGCCACCCTTCTGTGAGGTGATAAGAGGCTTAGTGAGATAAAATTACTATGCTTATTCAGAGAGCTAATCTCTGCATGATTAATAGCACTAGTCTAAAAAACAGGAGAGAGAGAGAGAGACAGAGAGAGAGAGAGAGAGAGAGACAGAAATAGAGAGACAGAGAGACAGAGTGAGACAGAGACAGAGAGAGACAGAGAGAGAGAAAGAGACAGAGAGAGACAGAGACAGACAGACAGAGAGACAGAGGGAGACAGAGAGACAGACAGACAGAGAGACAGAGGGAGACAGAGAGACAGAGAGACAGAGACAGAGAGACAGAGGGAGACAGAGAGACAGAGAGACAGAGAGAGAGACAGAGGGAGACAGAGAGACAGAGAGAGACAGACAGACAGACAGAGAGACAGAGAGAGACAGAGGGAGAGAGAGAGAGAGACAGAGACAGAGAGAGACAGAGACAGAGAGAGACAGAGAGAACCCAAACAAATTTTAGCCCCAAGTATTCAAGTGCAACAAATGATGAAGGAGATAGAACTCTAGATTCAAGTCCATTCTCAAACATTTACTAGCTGTGTCCCTAGGCAGGTCACTTAAACTCTCTTACCCTCAATTATCTTCCAGGAAGTTTGGCCCACCTGTTCTGGGGCCATAATGGTCTAGCTCCTTTCTGATGGAAATCCTTCCCTGCCAGCTTAGAGTTGCCCAACTCTGTGTGTTCTTATCATCAACCTGTGGTACCCCTCTTCTCAATGCTCTGGCCATGCCCAAGCTCTTTAACAAAGGATTGGTGAAAGAGGGGACAACTCCAACGCCATTTTAGCCCCTCTAAGTTCCCCTATAGGAACAAATCTCTGGAGCCATTCTCCACCAGAGGACTCTCTATCCCAGGGGCATCCCTTCCCCTGTCTGAGGTAGTAAGTATGTGCTGAATAATTCAGTAGTGTTAAATAAACCTTTTTTTTCTGTACCCCCTTATCTTTTTTCATCCTTGCTGCTCCTTCCGTGACTCCTGTGAATTGCCATTCACATGTGTGAACTCTGGCACTGTGTCAGGGGCATCCTCCTCCTGCCTTCTGCCTTCCCCTCCCCTCAACTCCAAAATTGACCCAGCAGGGGCAGGGCAGGGCATGCTTCATCTGTAAAATGAGGGGGTTTGGACTCAGTGGTCTCTAAGATCCCTCCCAGTTCTAAGTCTATGATCTGAAGTAGTTACTGACTTGTCTATGCAGTTGTTTTTAAAATCTCTATATATCCGACCCTAATCTTTATCCTGAGTTCCATTTATCAGTTGCCTCTTGTATGTCTCAGACCGGATGCCTCATAGGTGCATCTCAAACTCGACAAATCTCCCTCCCCCAAAGCATCTTCCCAAGTTTCTTATTATTGTTGAGGAGACTGCCATTTTCCCAAAACAATCTCTGAGTCATCCTCAACTCCTCACGCACCCTCACCCCACATATCCAAATGTTATCAAATATTATTGCTTCTACCTTCACTGATGTTGTATACATGTCTTTCTATTCACACAGGCACCACCTTGGTACATTCCCTCATCACCCCTTGATACAGCCTTCTGGTTGGTCTCCCTGCCTCTAGCCCTTCCCCATTCTAATCTGCTTTCCATTCAACTGCCAAAGAGATTTTTCCTAAAATCCAAATCTAGCTAATTATGTCATCCCCACCCACCTCCCTTCCCTGCCCCCAACTCCAGTTGCTCCTCATTGCCTCCAGGATCAAATATAAATTCCTCTGTTTAGCATTTAAGCGTCTTCACAACCTGTTCCCTTCTAACTGTTCCAGTCTTCTGACACTTCACTTGTGTCCATATACTCTACAATCCAGTTAAACTTGCTTCCTTCTTGTTCCTTGAACATGCTACTCCGTCTTCCAAATACATGCATTTGTATTGTCTGCCTCTCATGCCTGGAATGTTCTATCTCCTCACATGTGTCTCCTGGCTTTCTTGGCTTCCTTCAAGACATCTCAATTCCCTCCTTCTGCAAGAGGCCTTTCCCCATCTCTCCCTACATTCTTAGACTACCTTTTAATACACACACGTATGTATACGTACATGTATATATGTATATGTATACACATGTATGTTTATATATGTACGCATGTGTTTGTATATTTACATATGCATATACACACATACAAGATATCTACATAGTATATGTATATACATATACTATATATCCTTTATATATGCACACACATAATACCCCATACATTATATATACATACATATATCTATATCCTTTGTCTATGTATATACCTACATGCATGCATATACTTATTGTTGAATGAACAAATATGCACCTCTGGGCCCCCGTAAGTATGTAACTCCTTCATGTGGTCCTGAACATTGCCAAAGATCGAGAACCACATTTATTTAAGCAGTGAGCCTTTAGCCAGATGGGAAAAGAAAGGATCTCTGGGCTGATCGATGTTACTTGGCAGTGTTCAGCCCACATTTTTTGACCTTAAAAGTTTAGATACCCTTGAATCAGACTTTGGACTTCTTTCCACGTCCCCAAAGATTAACACTAAAGTAGAACGCCCAGGAAGCTAGAAGTCTCTGCATCTTGCTCTGTAGTATAAAGGTAGACATCTTTTTGTCTTCTCTCACTTATTGTTTCTCTTTGTAAAGATGCAGATAAAACCACTTGTCACCTGCCTTACCCCACTGAGATGTGAGAATTAACAGGCTAAGTTTTGGCTGCTCAAAGAAAGATGATATCAAGCATTGTTGCACATTGAGTTTATAGTTCTTTAAGTGAACCTATAATAATAAAAAAATCTTACCACCACAGAGCCAGCTGTGGTATACTGAAAAAAAAATCAGTGCATTTGTAATCAGGACACCTCAGTTCAAGTCCCTGTTTCTCAGATTGGTAGCTGTACGACTCTGGACAAGCCATATAATTATCTGAGGCCTCCTTTTCTCTATTTGTAAAACAGAGATCATACTACTCCTGTACGATCTTCCTCGTAAGGTTGTTACGAAGAAGGTATCGTGTTATAGACATATGTGCTGTAATTACAGTCCAAATTCCCAAATGGTTTGGCTTTTAGGTAATCATTACTTCTTTGAAACAGTTATAATTCCAGATATACCATATGGATTATAATCCGTAGATCGATGATAACCTAAACCCGATTTTGAAGGGGAAAATATGTATGTATATATGTATGTACGCACAAAAAAGAAAAATCTGATTGTGTGCCACTTTCAACTTTTCTGTAAAGCCAGTTGGGCCAAAACATGTAGCCTGTGTTTGATTTAATGCTACAGTATTTTGGTGAAACCATAAGCTCATAAATGTGGATCTCAGTACTATCAGTACTGACTACACCCCTTTTATGCCTTCCATGCTTTGTTAACAAGTATTGACTTTGTAGCTCGACTCTGGTTACACCTCCTCATCTGGGTTTTAGGGGCATCCCTGGGGGGTCGTTGCTGATCTTCTAATAACCATTGGCTCAAACTCCCATTCTCATATATTCTGCTCACTGTTAACTACCTAGTTTTATTTAATCAATTGCTGGCAATTAGCTTTTACAAATGGATATTTGCTGAGAAGATGTAACAATAATAGAACATCCTTTTCCCTCTACCAACACCTGAGGACATATGTTCCTCTAGATTTCTTTGGATCCTGAGAAGAGTGGGATTCAGTTTATTGCAGTTTCTGCATTTCATCCACTCCTTTCAAGCTCACTTTCAAAAGCTGAACAGACAAGGGAGGATTCTTGGCCTCTGCTATTGCTGAGGTGGGCCAGTTTGGGATGCCCCTTACTGTCCAGATCCTATCAAACTGTAGTATCGACTCTGACTCTTGGACTTTGTGCCTTCTCTGATGTTTTGAAGCTCTCGAGGTCATAGCTATCTCTAATACGCCATCTAAAAGCAGGAAAGATCAAGTACAAGTAGGCAAAGAACAGAGGACCATATTCATCAGCTAGATATTGGCCCTAGATTGAGGTTCCAAGGCTTTTCCCCAACCGGAGACTTGCAGAATTGTCTCTTTCACCCAAACAGCGCTCAAGCAAGAATGAGGAAGACTATGAGACTTCCTTTGGCTGGTTAATGCCTTTTGGATGCCCCTCTGTTCCAGCTTAGTAGCCAATCACCAGTATTTCTTTACACTATATGTTTAACAGACTGGAACCAGTTCAGAATGCCTGTATGTGCTCTGAATTAGGGAGTGGGGACCTTCCATTACATGTCATCAGGCCTTTCTGGAAGCAATATCTCCAGCCTCTTCCACATGGAGATTGAAGTATGCTCATCAGTCCACCGTTTCATCCATATGCTTTTGTACTCTTCGTGGAAGATGAACCCAACGTACTGGGAAGCTTTGTGCGAGGTCTTAGAACCAGGAAGAAATGAGTTCAAATGTAGCCTTAGACACTTATTAGATGGGTGACATCTAATAAGGCAACATAGGTTTGTTCTTCAAGAATTTGTGTTGCTTTCTACTGTCATGTCTCTACTTAGCAAGGGTATCAAGTACTTGCAGGCTAAAATGGGCTCTAGTGTCTTTTGCTTTGCTTGTTGTGGTGACTTTCGCACTTTTTCAGGAAAGGGTAATCACCAAACGCAATATATTTGTCTTTCTCTATATCCAGTTTTTTCAGCATCCAGAGAAAATTCAAACCAAGTCGGTTTGACACCATTGCAATGCTATGTAGTGTCTCTTTCTCATGTCATCCCTCTAATCTGATCTTGCTTGTGGCCTTTGCTCCAGGAAATAGTTTGTACATGGACAGCAAAATCTAAATCATTCCTACAGCTGTAACTAGTCATTTTCTTCTATCAGTGCCATTTTGGGGTGATGTTTCATCCTTACAATGTCATAGGATCATAGACCTGGTGGAATACCTAAGGGACCTTAGTGGTAACAGTTTAACCCCTTCATTCAAAAGACAATGAAACTGAGACTCAGAGTATTTAAGTGACTTTCCTAGGGTCATATGGCTAGTAGGTTACAAAATCATCGTATAATTTGAATAGAAAAAGGAATGTAACAACATAGTAGTCATAGGAGATGCAAATCATCCTTCCCATAAGACTGGTCAACAGGTACAGAAACTGTATGTTGGAGTCAGGGTCTTAGCACATTCACATGAGTCTAGAATTCAGAATCTGGGATGGACTGGAATTCACTTCGCACAAGCTTCCTGATCTTTGCTTACTGTTAATGGAGAAATTAGATTTCATCAGGCCGCAGTTAACACATCATTGAATATCAGGAAAAGGATTGATAGACAGCTTTGGTAAGGAACCATGCTAGGATCGCATGTCCTTTCATCTCTTTTTTTAATTTAATAAAACGCAGCTAGGTGGTATAGAGGATAGAGTGTATGATTTTAGTCAGAAATAGTAACAATATGATGATGATATTAGCTAGTATTTGTACAGTTCTTTAAGTTTGTAAAGTATTTTTCATATTTTATTGGATGTTCACAATAGATGTAGATATCATTTTCATAATACCCATTTAATGGATGAGGAAGTACAGGCTGAAAGACATCATGTGACTTGCCCAAGCTTACACAAACAGTACTTTTCTGAGGCAAGATTCAGATGTAGATCCAGCACTCTATTTACTGAAGACATTTACAGCTGTGTGACCCTGAGCCAGCCTCTTAACCTCTCTTGGCTTCAGTTTCTTCATCAGCAAAATGGGGATAATAATTTACCTCCCAGCAATGGGAGGAACAAATAGATACCACGTAAAAAAAACATTGTAGATTTTAAAGCTCCATATAAATATTGGGTAGCTAGTTGGTGCAGTGGATAGAGTCTTGGGCTCGGAGTCAGGAAGATCTGAGTTCAAATCTAACCTCAGACACGTATCAGTTATGTGATTCTGGGCAAGTCATTTAACCCTATTTGCCTCAATTTGCTCATCTGTAAAATGAGCAGGAGAAGGAAACGACAAACTTCTCCACTATCTTTGCCAAGAAAACTCCAAATGGGGCCATGAAGAGCTGGACACAACTGAAATGACTGAACAATGACAACAACACATAAGTGCTATCATTTTCATCATCATCATCATCCCTTTTACTCTAATGTTGGCACCCACTGCCAGCTGCCTCTGTATCACACCACTTCCAATTTTTCCATTATTGAATTTCTACCAGCTGGAATGTGTCTTTTTTGATCTTCTATCAATAGATGATAACCTCTGAAAATCACATAGAAGTACACATGCACGATGAGCCCGCTGCTCCATATTATTTCCTCTCGAAGACTGTATAACAGATGAGGTGACGTGAGGAGGCTATGGAAAATTTGTTTTCTGTTATTTGCTTTTCTGCAGGTGCACAGAAAAACAGGCCGTAGGAGATCAGAATATTTGACATGTGCTGCTTTCTTAGAACTGTCCTCTAGGGTAAACTTAAGGCAGCTAATTTCAGAATGAGTTATCTTGGGCCATATCTACTTCCTTAACTCAGAAAGGGAGAAAGGAATAACAGAATTTTAAATAGTTTAAATAGTAAATGCTTGTAGATTTTAAAGTATTACACCAACATAAGACATGAGTTATTTTTTATTTATATGAATGAATGGGTAGATGGATGATGGTTTAAAATCAGTTATTAAATATCCAATATGTTCCAAGCACTGTACTATTTGCATCTCATTTCTCTAAAACACTGTAATCTACCTGAGGGCAGGGGCCCTATCTTTCCTCCTTTTCCAACACCTCTACTAAACCTCTCATAGTTTATAGTGTATAGCTTACCAAAGTGATGTACTAGAGCTGTGGAAACGTCCTGAGTGGAAAAAAGGATTCTTTAGAGCTGATGAGGTCCACATATGCCTTTTTTGTGTTGATTGCATTTAACCTCAGAATACTATAGGGTCTTTCCAATAATATCCAAGATTAGTCTCAAACAGATGTTCTTACCTTTTTTTGTATCCTGAACCGCTTTGACTGTCTGGTGAAGCCTAGGAAACTCTCTTTAGAAAATGGTCTTAAACGCGTAAAATAAGGTACTTAAGAATCCAGTGGAAACCAATTGTATCAAGATATAATTACTTAATTATGAAATTGTGAATTTTATAAATATACACACACATGCATGTATATATATGTGTCTATATATACATGTATGTACGTACGTGTGTATGTATGTATTCACAGACTCCAGGTTAAGAACCCGTGCCCTAAAGTATAGTATAGATGTCCACAAGTGAGCGCTATCCATATGAGAAAAAAAACAAGCAAATGAAAAATGCATTTCATTAGGATACAGCTTGCAGGTGGATGGGCAGCCAATTGAGTTCATCTATCAGCTAATCTACTTCGGCCAAGCAATGCAGATGGACCATGACCTGGGCTTAGAGTATTTGAGTGGTCCCAAATTGCTCCCTGCCACTAAGACCCATTAAAAAACCCTACCAATATTTTTTTGGCAATAATAAATTCTATTTACCATAGAATGATACCATCTCACTAGAATCAAAATTGCAAATGTCCCAAAGCAATAAAAAATGTATGTCTCATAAATTTTGAGCTAGAAGACAGATTTAGATGTGTAAGTTACTTTAGAGGTTATCATCTAATCCAACCCTCTCATTAAAAAAAAAAAGTTATATCTATGCTTTTTGTTTTACACCAGTCATTTGTAGATATACCACTATTCCCTTCCTCCCTTCAGTGAGTGAGCCTTCCCTCATAACAAAGAAAACCAGTTAAGTAAAACCAACCAGGACAACAGCTGTTTCTGACAGTATATATCATATTCCACACCTATAGTCCCCCACTTCTTCAGTGAAAGGTGGGTGGTACACTTCTTCAGCTGATTTCTGAGGCCACAATTAGTCTTCATAATTACAAAGCCTTCCATTGACTTTCATTTTTCTTTTCCTGTAAGACATTGTAGTCCTTGTGTATATAGTTTTCCTGGTTCCTCTTACTTCGCTTTGCATCAGCTCTCACAAACATTTCTGTATTTCTCTGAATTTCTTATGTTGTTGTATCTTACAGTGTGATGTTATTTCCAGTATGTTCACATGCCCTGATTTTTCCATCCATTCTCCAAATGATGAACTTTTTGTTTTTACCTTTTTTTCTGCAACTCTGCTCAGAATGTCTTGGTATATATTATTAAATCTTTATTTTTGTCTTTCATCTCCTTAAGTATTAGCCAAGTACTGGCTCCTCTGGGCCAAAAGACATGAACAGTTAAGTGACTATTCTAGTACACTTCCAAACAGTTTTCTGGAATGAGTGGCTCTTTCCATTGAGCCATGCTGCGAATATGAGTGGGCTGTAACATATTAAATTGGAAAGAAGATGACTTCCCCCTCCCCCGCCACTGCCCTGTCACCTTATGTAGTTGTGATCTAGTAATATGGCCTGCTTGCTCCTCTTTATACATGACAATCCCCTTCCCTACTCTGGGCATTTCAGTGACTATCTCTTATGCCTGAATGTCCCTCCCTCCTAATCATCATTTCCTTGGAGCAAGCTTGCTTAAGTCCTACTTTTGGCAAGAAGCTTTTTCATAGTCCTTGATAATCCTAGTGTTTTCCCTATGAGAGCACCCCAAATATATCCTGCCTATAGTTTGTTTGGACAGCCAAGTGGTGCAGTGGATAGACTACTGGCCCTGGAACTGGAAAGTCGTCCTCCAGAGTTCAAATCTGGCCTCAGACACTTACTAGCAGTGTGATCCTGAGTGAGTCACTTAATTAACTCTGCCTCAGTTTCCTCATCTGTAAAATGAGCTGGAGAAGGAAATGGCAAACCACTCCAGTATCTTTGCCAAGAAAACCCCAAATGGGGTCATGAAGAGTCATACACAACTGCAAATGACTGAACAACAACGTAGTTGTTTGCATATTATCTCTCCCATTAGGCTGTGGACTCCCTTGAGGGCAAAGACTGTTTTCCCATTTTCCTTTATAACATTAGCATTTAGCCCAAAGTAGCACGTAATCAATGCTTGTTGACTGACTGACTGAAAATGGGAGATAAAAAATAGAATAAGTTTTGCAGTAGTGTCCACAAAATGTTAAAAGATCCAGATGAAGGCATTTAGTAATTGGGATAGAGCCTTTCTGGAGGATTTATGGAAAGACATTAGCAAGAGTTGTACAAGGTAACTTGGTACAGGTAGTTTGTGGATTGCAGTGGTGAAAGGAATGCCTACAGAAATGAGGAAACAGATTCACTAAAGTAGAAAATTATAATTAAAATGACTATGATCTGGAGTTTTAATAGTAATTATAAGTTGTTTGGTATAGGAGACAGACTGTTGGACCTGGCATCAGAAGACCTAGGTTTGAATCTGGAAATGAGAGCTAACTGTATGGCCCTGGACAAGTCACTTGACTTCAGTGAAACTCAGTTTTCTTATCTATAAGAAAAACAAAAGAAAAGAAAAAGAGGAGGTACATGTTGTTCACTTGCCACAAGACTATTGAGAGAAATCTACTTAGCAAACCTTAGATCACTATATAAATGTGCAATTTTTCTTAATATTAGGCCCTTAATTTGCCAAGTTGAGTTAAATACTGTTTCAACAATCTGGCTAGCAGCTGCTGTGGGGGTGAAAAACCAACAACACCCAGCTCACAGAATGCTGCAAGCCCAGGTTCTTTTGGTCTTCTTTACCAAGGAAAGCAATGTCAAGAGGTTGACAATCTCACTTTAATCCAGCATACAAATACCAATCACTTAGTTCAGGGGAAAAAGCCAGCACCCTGAACTTCAGAGCAAATACAAACAAATTATAAACATTGACAGACAGACCAAATACAATTCGTAGTTACCAACATCTGAGTTCAGCCAGGGAGCTCATAACAATGGCTGGCCCAGAGTCACGCATGCCACTACTGCTGTGGGCATAATGCCTCTATTTGTTCCAGGATCCATGGCTATTTAGATTATGTAAAGTCATGTATCCTGGAACAGGGGTGGAGTGTATTGGCAATCAAAATGGGCTCTTAACACTTAATTCAACCAAGTGCCTTGAAGAGTTTGGCCTTAATTTCCTTGATTAAATTAGGAGTCTTTGACTTCCTCTTTGCCTCAAAGGAAAGCCTAGTTTACATGGGTTTGAGTGACATGTTTGTGACATCAGAAGCTTTTAGACAATGTGGGTTTAAGTCTCATTTTTGTGATGATTTTAGGTCACATGGGTGAGTCGCATGTGTGACTCACCCTTGATCCTGAAAAAGATGTAAAACCAGAGGTTGGCTTTCTGTTTTTCAGAGCTCTGACCCATAGACCCTGGGCCAGCCATTGGTGTGAGCAGCGTTCTATAAGCTGGTTGTTGTTGGTTTTATACCCCCACAGCAGCTGTTAGCTGGATTGTTGAAACAAATGCTAAGAAGTAGAAAATGTTTTCTGTCTTCTAAAACCTTATAGTCTGGTTGGGAAGATAAGGAATGTCCATATAAAATAACTCACTCTAATATAAGGCATTAGATCCAAAGTTCCAAACAAGTGAGAGCATCAAGAAGTCTCACATTACCAGAGAGAAGGATGTGTCATTCATCCACTAGAGGTGGTCCGAAGTGAGAAAGGGAAAAGCCACCCTAAATTAGACTTTCAGAGAAAGGCCTGATTTGTAATCTTTTTATTTACCTTTCTCAGTGCCCTGAATGCAGTAGCTCTCTCCCAGTAAGCCCAGTGAGTCAATTATCAGCAAACACTGTGATGTTCATCAGCCTCTGGGAAGCATCCAGTTTTGCATTTTGGGTGTCTCTGGACTCAGTGTGCTTCCTGGGGCAGCAAATATTCCTTTGGGGATCAGTAGAGGTGACCCTGCCCTTTGGTCCAAGGCTTTCACCTTCCATTATTTTCTATCATGGTTAAATGGGAAGAACATTGGACTGACAAGTGGAACTTGGATACCCACATCTTCTGTCACTTAATAGCTTTGTGACCTGTAGTAAATTAGCCCTCTTCCCAGTCAAGAGGCACAAGAAATATAAACCGTCACAGAGTGTTGCCAACACTCTCTATCCCAATTAGACTAATTCACTGCAGTGTAATTTACCCCAGAAGATCACTAAAGACAATTTCTTTCCTTATAGCTTCCTCCCTGGACTAAACATCTTCAGCTAACTAGCTATTTGTAAATTCATATTATACATGTTTAATGGCAGCTAGGTGGTGCAGTGTAAAGAATACTGGCCCTGGAGTCAGGAGGACCTGAGTTCAAATGTGGCCTCAGACACTAACTAGCTATGTGACTCTGGGCAAGTCACTTAAGCATGTTTATCTCCATTTTCTCATCTGTAAAATGATCTGGAGAGGGAAATGGCAAACCACTCCAGAATCTTAGGTGAGAAAACCCCAGATGGGATAATGGAGCATCAAACATGACTAAAATGACTCAACAACAACATACATGTTTAAACATACTTTTATCAATATTTTCTTCCTGTTAAACTAAAGTCCTAGGGAATAGGGGCCATGCTACTTCCAAGGTACTGGCTAGTCATTTTATCCTTCTGGACCTGCATTTCTTTATCTGATAATGGGAATAATCATGTGTACAGCCCCCTTCAGATGTAGCGCAGTATAGGCAAAAGGGTGCTGTACTTGAAGACATGGGCTCAGATCCTAGGGCAAAACATATTACCTCTCTTAGCCCTTGTATTTATTTGCTGATTTGAGTTAATTTGGTCATATGTAAAACAGAGAAACTAATATTTTTATTATCTACCTCATAGGTTTGTTATGGGAAAAGTACTTTATAAACCTCGGCATGCTTAGAGAAAGATGTACATGTAAATATATATGTGTATAATATACATATATTTATATATATATGGCCTATATTATACATATATATGTATCCACATGTGTATATTCTTAGCCAAATGTAAATGTATATGTATATTAGAGAAATATGTATAAGTAAAAATATGTATAAATTTCTTTTTGAAAGTGTTATTGATATATTTTGTTTATTCATTACCTCCATTTCCCAATTTATCCTTTCCTTCTCTCCTGACCAGGAAACCATTCCTTAACACAAAGAACAACAAAAGGAGGAAAATTAAGCAATTCAGCAAAACTAACCAATACATTGGTCAAATCCAAAACTATGTGGCATTCTACACCCATAATCCTCTGCTTCTACCCACCCTCTGCCCCACAAAGAAAAGAGAAAACCATGGAAAGAATGCAGGCTCTGGAGTCAAAGGGCCTGGGTTCAAATCATAACTCTGACTTGTACAACCTATATGACCTTGGGCAAATGATATCATTTCCCTGGGCCTCAGTTTCCTCATCTATAAAGTGAAAAGTCAGACTAGATGGTTTCTGAGGTCCCTTCAAGTTCTAGAAATATAATCCTATAGTGATATTTTTTTCAGATCCCAGCTGATTTTTTTTAAAGTTTTGCAGCACTCAGTTTAGAATTCCAGTGTTGTGGTTCTATAGTCATTGTGTATTCTTCTTCTTCTTCTTCTTCTTCTTCTTCTTCTTCTTCTTCTTCTTCTTCTTCTTCTTCTTCTCCTCCTTCTCCTTCTCCTCCTCCTCCTCCTCCTCCTCCTCCTCCTCCTCCTCCTCCTCCTCCTCCTCCTCCTCCTCCTCCTCCTTCTTCTTCTTCTTCTTCTTCTTCTTCTTCTCCTTCTTCTCCTTCTCCTCCTCCTCCTCCCCCTTCTTCTCCTTCTTCTCTCTCTCTCATGTCTGCTTACTTCACTTTGCATCCATTTCAAATAAGGCTTCTCGTTCTTTTGGATTACACTTAGATACTTTCAAAGGTCTATGATTTCTTTGCTATACTTATTACACTCCCCCGCCCATTACCTACAGATATGATCCTCCATGGACTTTTTAAGTTGCTATGTTAAAAAAAAAGTCATCCCCATAGGTAGCCAGATCTCTGATGATGATTCTCTCCCCATATGAGAAAAGACTCCCACTGGAGCCCATACTTGAAGACATTAGACTGTCAGCACCTTGAAGAAAAGAACTATCTTTTGTCTTCTTTTGTATCCCCAGAGCTTAGCACAGTGCCCACTTAATAAGTTCTTATCGATTGCTTTGATGAAGCTCTTCTAGCGTGGTAAGATCTTCCATAGCTTGCACTTTGCAGACCTAACCTTTGCGAACCCAGGCTCGTTTCCATGCCATGATGAAGCAGCAGGCAAGGTCTTCAGGCTGAGAAATGTGAGCTCTTCTTGTTGTGATTTTCTTTATTCCATAACCCCTCATGGCATCCATTCTAATATGCTCTCTAGAGGAGGTATTCAATAGGGGCAGCTTATAGACCAACTTTCAGATGTCCTTTAAATATGCCCTCATTGATGCCAGTTGCCAGAGCTAATTGCTGCCTAAGCCAGAATTTTGCTCCTGTGTAACTCATCCCTTTCGTTGGTCTTGCAAGGAGAGTCAGTGGGCTGACTAATTGTCGCACTGTGATTTCGGAAAAGGCTGCTGCCAAAGAGACTCTGTTTGGATTGCGAGATATCAATCATTTCTATGGGAAATGAGTGTGGTTATTATGAAAATGTCATTACAATTTCAGTCGGAGATGGAACCAGAGGGACAAGTGAACAAAGTCATTGTGAATGCCGCACTAACACAAAAAAAGTAAATTAAAGGTCATTTTCTGTTTCAGACAATAATGTTTTGTCTTCATGAGAATCAGATGCTCTGTCTCAGAGTAGAATATGCTGCTGAAATAAGGCCAGGGGCACAACCTGAATTATTGAGAACACTTTCTTTTTGGATTGCAATTTTTCTATCTAAATGTACCCAGTCCCCAAGTTCACTTCTAAAACAATGATGGTATTCCAAAATGTTCTCATTGATGTCTGAATGAGATCACTTGAATAGTTTTTCTGTGAGTTAGGAGTTTATCAAATCACAGTTATTGTCAAATTTCAATAGTGCCTAGTAGACGATTTTGTGAGAAAATGATATTGAGTCTGTTATTTCTCTGTCCTGTGGTTTCTCTTTAGTCTGATAATGATTTTCAAGTCACATGCTATTGCAAATAGTCAAACTTTTCTTTCATATTGAGTATACTAGAATGCCCTCTTCATGATTTTGGACTTTCCATCCAGACATACTTTCAATTTAATTCAATAAGCATTTAATAATTACCTGCTATATGCCAGGTAATTGGATGGGGATAAGGAAATGAATAAGACAGGCTCAAAGAACTTTTTGAACCTAAGTCTTACTCATTTCTTATCCCCAGGGGCAGCTAAGTGGTGCAGTGAGTAGAGCACTGGCCTTGGAGTCAGGAGGACCTGAGTTCCAATGTGGCCTCAGACATTTGACACATTTACTAGTTGTGTGACCTTGGGCAAGTCACTTAACCCCAATTGCCCTGCCCTCTCCCCTCCAAAAACTTAAAGAAAACAAACAAACATGTCTTATCCCTTCCTAGACTGGCACATAGTAGGTAATTAATACAGAAAGAGAAGGCAAGAACTATAATTCAAACTAGAACGTGCAGGGAACTTGAAGTTCAACATACTTTGCTAAAAAAAAAAAAGGGGAGGTGGTGGAAGCAAATCAGGTTTTGATCTGTTTCTTTAGACTTCATATCTGACTGCTGGATTTAATCTGATCAGTGACTGATATTCCGGGTAAGCAGACATGCTTTGGGCCTGTATGCTGCTATCCTACCTTTTCTGATGGGCTTAAGTAGCATCTGTAAAAGCCAATTGATCCCTGAAAGCCTATATAACTCCAAGTGCTAGTGGTTTAGTTTGATATTTTCAGTCTTTCTTTGCCATAGTCGGAACCCAGAGTTGAGGACATTACTGTAATGTAAGTCCTAGAAAAATTTCACTTTGATACTGCAGCAAGGTATAACTCTCTAGAGGTTAGATAGGAAGAAAAATGTGTCTAAACTTTGGGATTTGAAAGTTTTGACTAGAGCATATCAGACTCACTGGCAGAGGGACCAACTGAAGATGGATTTCCTAAAATTGCTTAGGAATCCAAGCAAATTTTTCATCTCCTTCATACCAAAGGCTTGTTCCTTTTGGAAGGGTTGGGTTTTCATGTGATGGTGGGGGCTCAGGGACTTGGAAAAGGCTACATCTTTTTTGTTGGGTGAGACATTGAAGATATATCCAGGTGAAGTGAAAGGGGATAAAGATATGGGACAAAGGTGAGACCTGGTTTATTTAAAAAAAAAAGACACCAGGAAGACTAGATATATTAGAGAGAAAGGACAGTCCTCTTCCTAGTGGCTAGCTGGGTGATACAAGAATGTTACCTGGCCACTATCATAAGAAACAGGTAGGCCTTTGGAGTATTCAAAGTTGGTTTCTTCATCAGGAAACTAGGAGCATGCCCTTCTCAGTCTGGAAGAACAGGGACACTTGGCTTAGTGAGCATAGCATTACTGATGGTGTAAAAGTCTTTTAACCCAAGGATTTTCCATACCTATGAGTTCATAGGTAAATCTGGTTGCCTCTAACAGAGAACTCATTCCTCCTGACATTCTTGGGATGGGGATGGGTGTGTGGTGCTGCATAGTATAGTACCTTCTCTTCCTCTCATTTTCTCTTCCCACTTTTGATATATCTTTACGCTTTGGTGGGTCTATTTTGCATCAGCAATTAATTGACTCTCTTTTCAAGACATTTTCCTAAAGTCAGATTCAGGTATTGTCTCAGGCTATTGTTTCCTTTATGTGATCTGGCAAGTTTTTCCTCCTTCTGGGACAGGGTGTCTTGGAGATACTCATTTCTGGAGAACTGTGAGGATAGTTCATTCTCTCCCCTAGCATTGTCTTCTGGGGCTGAGAAATTCAACTCATTGCCTTGTTCCTATGTCCATAGTTCTTGTGGATACTCTCTGTTGTACAGGAGACCAGCAACCCAGAAGGAGACCCACATTTCCCTAGAAATGTCAACACTGGGCTCTGATATCAAGGTGGAATGGGGCAATTACAGTTAAATCTCGATTAGTGCAGATAATGAATTCCATGGAATGGTCATCATATTTATTTACCCAGCATATGTCCATTAGGCTGGGACCAATTGCACATTTTGCATAATTACAGCTTTGAATAATGTATGTTCAAATACACATGACTACTTCATGGGATTCATTATTCACACTAATCAAGACCTAGGTGTAAAGTGCCGCTCCTGGCACAGTCAACTGTTGCTCCTCCTGCTGAGGCAACGAGAAAGGCAGCCAGGAGAGCACATTTCCACAAATGGCTGTTTAATTGTAAAACCCACTGACATTTGTTTGTTCTTCATGCTTTTCTTGACTTTCCTGCATCATTTAACTCTGTTGATTACCACTTCATCCTGTATATGTTCTCTGCATTTCCACGGCGCTCTTCTCCAGGTACTCCTATCTGTCCAGACGCTTTTTTCTCAATTTCCCTTGCTTGTTCATTTTAATCCTACTACCCCATACATGTAAATATCCTTCAGACACTGCATTCTATGCTTCATTCTCCCAATACAGTGGCTGATTGTCAGAGTTGAAGTCAGGAAGATCTGAGTTCAGACCCTGCCTCAGACACTTATAAGCTGTGTGACCCTGGGTAAATCAGTTAACCTCTTTCAGGATCAATGCCTCCATCTATAAAATGAGGCTATATAAAGACCACATACAGAGGCAGAGCACCTCTCACTATCTATTAGAGATCTTTACTTGGTACCTTAAATTTAACACTGTCAAAAACTGAAATCACCAACTTTCCAAACCTACCCCTCTTTTAAGTATCTCCATTTCTAATGAAAGCTCACCATTCTCTTAGTCATTCCAATTCAAAATTTCAAAGTTTTCTTTGATTTCCTTGCTACTTCAGCCCCTAAATCCAATTTATTTCCAAGTGCTGTCAAATCTACCTCCATACCAGCAATCTAATGTATGCCTTTCTCTCTCCAGTCATAATTCTTCCATCATAGATCAGGCTGTCACTGTACCCTCCTAGACTATTGTAACCACATTCTGATAACTATCCCCATCTCCAATCTCTCCTGTTCCAATCCATCTTTTGCCCATACATCAGAACAATCTTCATAATACGCAGGCCAGGCATTCCTTTATCACTCAAAAACTTTTAGTCGCTCCTCATCACCATTAGGATAAAATACAGACATTTCAATTTCATATTCATATTTCTGTCAAATCCCTTTTGCACACTCTATATTCCAGCCAAATTGGATCTATTGCTTTCCCCTTGTCTTATTCTACCTGCCTCTTTGCATTTGCTCAGACCATCTCACCCCTTTCTTCACTTGTCAAAACTTTCTTTCCAGAGTCTCCCCTGGTTCTAGGCCCTCCATAAAGACTTCCTTGACTCATGATGAAAAATGCTGTCAATCTCCAGAGAAAGAACTGAGGGAGTGAATACAGATCAAAGCATACTATTTTTCATTTTCTTTATTTTTTGTGGGGTTTTTATGGTTGTTGTTTCTGTCTTCTTTTACAAAAATACTAATATGGAAGTATGTTTTGCATGATTACACATATATAACCCATGTCAAATTGCCTACCATTTCAGGGATCAGGTAGGGGAAGGGAGAGAATTTGGAACTCAAAATATTTAAAAATGAACATTAAAAATTTTACATATAATTGAAAAAACTATAAAATACTATTAAAGACAAGAGGGGCAATTAGGTGGCACAGTGAATAGAACACTGGCCCTGGAGTCAGGAGGACCTGAGTTCAGATTTGGCCTCAGATATTTGACATTTACTAGCTGTGTGAACTTGGACAAGTCACTTAACCCCAATTGCCTTGCCTTCCTCAGCTCCTCTTCCCCCACAAAAAAAAGCAAAAAGAAAAGAGACTTCCCTGATGCCTCAATAGGATTATGGACTCAAAGCTAGAAGAGACCTTAGTGTTCCTCTGATCCTCTCTTCTTACTCCTATGGACAAGAAGAAAACAGACTGGTCTAAGTTCACACAAGTAATAATTGGCAAAACCAGGATTGGACCTAAAGGTGTCTAAATCCAAAACTCTTTTCAGTTCACCACACTGCTTCTTACACCTCCCTAAATTTTCTTTCAACACTGTGTTTGGAGCCTTTTGTTTGTACTTGTCAAACTGGACTTTACATTGTGCTCATTTGCGTGCCTCCTAAACTCCGCTAATAATACTAATAGCAGACACACATAGAACATGCTTGCAGGCTTAACGAGTTTTCTCTAATTTCTTTTGCAACCCTCACAGCTCCCCGGCAGGACGCATCCCACAGGTATGATCATCTCCATTTTACAGAACATGAAACTGAAGCAATTGAAAATATTTGCCCAGGGTTATTCAATGAGTAAGAGGCAGATCCGGAATCAAACCCAACCTCTTGGATCCAAAGCAGTGTTAATTCTGCCATGTTACATTCCTAGTAGGCTTTAAGCTACTCGAGGGCAGATGCTACATATTTTTTAATCATGGTATCCCCAATGTACAGTGTAGTTACCTGCATATAATTAGTACTTAATGTCTGTTAATTAATTTGAATTTAATTGAGTTCTTGGTTTCACATTTACTAGATGGGGTGACTGGCAGAGAGCCACTGAAGAAGAGAAAGCATCTTCTCCCTCTTGGCTGAGTAGAAAAATATCTGCTAGAGTTAGCTAGGTGGCACAGTGGATAAAACTCTGGGCCTAGAATCAGGAAGATCTGAGTACACATTTGACCTTAGACAGTTACTAGCTGTGTGACCCTGGGCAAGTCACTTAACCTGCCTCAGTTTTCTCAACTGTAAAATGGGGATAATAATAGTACTTACCAGGCAGGGTTGTTGTGCAGATCAAATGACATACTTGTAAAGCACTTAGTGCAGGTCTGACACATAGTAGGTACTTAACAAATACTTATTTCTCCTTCCTTTCCTTTGTCCTCTTCTCCTTCTCCCTCCCTCTGTGTGATTCTCCCTGCTCTGGGTGTCAGTTGGGTTAGACTAGAAGATGTTGAAAGTCCTCTCCAGCTCTAACATTTTAGTATTCTTGGTTCCAGGTATTCCTTTCAAGATGAAGAAGACATGTTCATGGTGGTTGATTTGCTTCTGGGAGGGGATCTCCGTTACCACCTACAACAAAATGTGCATTTCAATGAAGGGACTGTGAAACTCTATATCTGTGAGCTGGCCCTTTCTCTCGATTACCTGCAGAGATACCATATAATCCACAGGTAAGCCAACCATGGTTAATTTGGGGATGAGTGGAAGAAGTCACTGCAATAAGACAAACTTTCTTTCCTGTTTCTAGGTGTTTTGTGGAAGAGAGGGGGATAATCTTCTGTACTGAGGTAGAAAGGGCATTAGGCTTTTATGCTGTTCACTAGCTGAGGAATGAAAAGCTTTTTGCTCCCTATGGCATGAAATTTAAAAACGACGATTGTTTCACGGAGACTTCTTTATTCTTGGGAATATTATTTGATCAGATCTCGGATCCAACTTCCATCATGTCCTATGTTCCCATAATGCTTTGCTGCTTTCATAGGATTAGAAAATAAATGCAGTTAGACTAGATGGAGTCTTAGAAGGTCATGCAGTTAGCCTCACTGTTCTATGGAGAAGGAACCTGAAGGCCAGAGAGGGGAAGTTACTTTCCAAATAAATAGAAAAGCCAAGATCTGAAACCAAGTCATAGAATTGGAGAGTCAGGGGCAGAAGGGACCTCAGATGCTATCTAGGCCATCCTTCCTCATTATACAGATGAAGAAATTGAAGCTTTAGGATGCTAAATGTCCCAGCCAATACATGTCAGAGGAGAAATCTGAATCATAGTCTTCCTGTCTTGAAGTCTAGCATTCTGCCCACTCCACTATACCCTCTGGTCACTTTGATTAGATATTTTTAACCTAGAGGACTTGGTGACAATACTTGTTGCTGTCCACTTGTTTTCATTTGTGTCTGATTCTTTGTGACCCTGTTTTGAAATTTTCTTGGCAGAGATACTGGAATGGTTTTCCATTTCCTTCTCCAGCTCATTTTACAGATGAGGAAAATGAGGCAAACAGGGTTAAGTGACTAGGTCAGGGTCACACAGCTAGTAAGTGTCTGAGGTTAGATTTGAACTCAGAAAGAGGAGTCTTCCTGACTCCAGGTCCAGCACTCTATCCACTGTACTGCCTAGCTGTTTTCTAATTTGATTAGCTATGTTAAACTTGACCCCAGACATCAGAACTAGGAGCTTTGGTTGGGGATTACAGAGAGACAGATTTTGGCTCATTGTAAGAAGAAACTCCCCAGTAATTATAAGCTATCCTAAAGTGAGCTGTATTTCCCCAGGAGGGGGCATATTCCACTGAAGGTCTTCCAGTAGATACTTGTATACACGTTTGTCTAGAATGATGTAGTAGGGGTTGATGTTTAAATATAAGCTTCACAAGATGACCTCTGAGGTCCTGGTGCATGGCCATTCAGTGTGAATGGGAAAAATCACCATGTTCATTTATTTAAATAGGCTGGTTTTAGTTGTCAGTCGTTCAAAGATTCAGTGAACAATGAACAAAATCATGTATTTCCAACATCAGAAAAACATTTTGGGTCATGCATGAATCCGTTCTATAACATCTCCAAGTTGTCTTCCACCCTAGGCTTGAAGAACCCTAATGATGGGAGATCCCTTGATTCCACAGTTTTAGGAAGGGTACTGAGAAGCTAGAGCATGTTGAGAGAATAGTGGTGAAGGGCCCTGAGCTTATCCAATATAAAGATTGGTTCAAGTAACCAGGGAAGGTTATCCTAAAGAAGTGTAAGTTTAGGGATGATATGAAAGCTGTCTTCAAGCATGTGAAAGGCAGTCTTATGGAAGAGGGATAGATTTGTTCAGCTTGGCCTCAGAGGGTGGAAACAGGAATCATGGGGTGAAAGCTGCAAAAGGGAAGCTTATATTTGATTTAGGAGAAAAAAAACCTTCCCCCAAATTAAGGTTATCCAGAAGTAGACTGGGCTCTTCCAGGCAGTAGGAAGTACCTCCCTACTGGACTACGTGCAAAACTAGGTGACAATATGTCTGATGAGCTGCAGGACCATGTCAGTGGAGGGAGTTTCTATACCAGAAGCTCCCCCAGTTGTCGATTTAAGCCAATTCCTGCTGTTCTCTTAGATCTCCAGTCCCTACTGCCTCCCCTACTTCCTATCTTTTCCCCTAGGCCTAGTCCTGGTTTTCTGATCACCCGCCTTCCTGTTTTCTTCCTGCAGTGGTAAAGTGCATCAATGTGCATTTCCATCCTCAGCTCATATAGATTCCTTAGATGTTGATCCTGTCTTAGTATAAAGGACGCCGGTCCTTGAGTCAGCCAGCAGGTCTGGGGTGGTCTTGGGGACTGAGTCCCTTAGCTTCAGTGAGGTTCAGTTTTCCCTTCTATAAAATGGGAGAAATGGGGCAGCTAGGTGTTGCAGTGGATAGAGCACTGACCCTGGATTCAAGAAGTCCCGAGTTCAAATGTGACTTCAGACACTTGACACCTAGTAGCTGTGTGACACACGGCAAGTCACTTAATCCCAATTGCCTCAAGAAAAAAAGGGACTAATGACACTTGCTTTGCCTATGTCAGAGAGGTATGGAGGGCATTAAATGAGATAACCATTTCTAGAGGCATTCTGTAATCTCTGAATTGCTAAATAAATGTATATTCAACAACAAAAATTCCATTCAGGCAACACTAATTAAGCACTAACTTTGTACAAAATATTATGCTGAGTATTTGTCGACAAAATCAGCCCTCAAGGTGACATTTTATATTAATTTCATTTATATAAATTACACAAAACCTTAACAGTAATAGCTTGCATTTATATGTAGTTCTATAAAGTTTGAAAAGGGCTTTACAAATATTATCTCATGTGATCTTCACAACAACTTCGGGAAATGGGTGTTATTGTTATCCCCATTTTACAGATGACAAAACTGAGGCAAACAGAGGTCAAGTCACTTGTCCAGAGTCATAGAATTAAGAAGTGTCTGGAGTCAAATTTGAACTCAGGTCCTCCTAACTCTAGAGCCAGTGCTTTGTTCTTTGTTTCACCTAGCTGACTCGAGCAGGGGACTTTCTATTATGTTGAAAAGGGAAAAGATGCTTCCTCTTCTGCTGGTAAAACCCCTCTACTTTCCACCAGTCACCCTGTGACACCTCACGTTACTGATACTATTCTTGGGATTGTTCCTGAATCTCCTAATTCAGAGTCCAACATGTTTTCTATTACCCCACTCTGCCTCCCTTGATCAGCCTGACCAGCTTGAGATCTGTCATATGATTTTCCCTGCCCTGGGAGTGCCTGTTTATAATAGCTAGATCGTCAGATTCATACCCAAGTGGATTTGGAGAGCAGATTCTAAATTGCTTGGAAAGTGGTGGTCATGAACACCCTAGGGCCAAAAAAAAAGACTCCGCATCCTGCAAGTGGGATATATTTCCTCTAGTTTTCAACAAATGTTTCAAGGCATTTCTTAAGGGTATTTCTATTTAGATGGCCATTAACATGTGTGCCATCTGCTCTAAAGCTCTGATTTTCATCTGAGAAAAAAAAATCTCAGGAAGAGATTTAGGTATCTAATTGAGTGTGCATTTTAAAAGCCCACAAAGTGAATAGGGTCCCGTGTACAGAACACTTCTAAAATGATTTACTTGCAAGGAACTTTCACACATCATAGGAGCATAGCTATAGAACTGAAATATAGAACCTCAGGGGTCACCTAGTTCAACTCTCTCATGATTATATATGAGGAAACAGACTTAAGCGAGTGAAAGTACTCGCCCAGAGGTGCATGGGTGTCAGAAGCAGGATTTGAACCCAGACCAGACCATTTAGAGGGGCCTATTACATCTAAGCTATTTAGATATATCCCCTATTTCCCTTTAATCTCTGGTTATGGAGCATCCTTTTTCCATTGGTGTTTTTTCTACTCTTCCTTTATGTTAGAATCATTGAATCTTAAAGTTGGAAGGACCTTGGAGGTCAGCGAGTTAGACACAAACCTGAACTATAGATTATTTATCCTGGCCATTGCTCCCCAATAAAAATTTCAGTGATCCTAACACTTTGAAGTTTACAAAGCTCTTTCCTCACAGTAACCCTATAAGGCAGATAGTATATTATATTTCCCATTTGAAATCTTGGGAATCAGGCTCCCCATGGTTCAGTGATACATTCAGACAGCCTGAAGCTGCACAGCATATAGCTAATAAATGTTAGAACCAGGATACCAATCCAATGCTCTTGACTGCACATCCAGAGGTCTTTCTACTACAACACAATATTAAGGCAAGCCCTTTATCAATCAGAGATTGGCTTTTATAAATTTGGAACAGTTCCCTACATATCATAGAAGTGAGACCTTTATCAGAAAAAAGAAAAAAAAACTTGCTGCAAACATTTTCCCCATCAAACTATTTCTCTTCTAATTTTAGCTGTATTAGTTTTGTTTATGCAAAATCTTTTCAACTTTATTAAAATTGTTCATTTTACCTTATGTGATCCCCTCTGTGCCTTGTTTTGTCATGAATTCTTCCTCTATATATAGATCTGATTAATAATTTCTCCCTTGATCCTCTGTTTTGTTTGGAGCTTGCTCATTTGGAGCTTAACTTGGTATATGGTATAAGATTTTGGTTAATACCTCATATCTCCCGGACTTTCCCAGTCAATGTCTGTCAAAACTAAGTCATCTTTTTTAACTCCAATAGTCTTCAGTGGCATTACATAGTTGCGAGTTATGGAATACTATAATCAAAGTTGAAGATCACCCAAAGGATAATGTAGAAATCATATGATTGATGTGAACTATCTTTCAATTAGGAGAAGGAGTTGTGGACAGCATGGAAGAGATGAAAAGTGGGTTAAAAGTTTTCCTGGACCCAGCAGTTAGTACAGGTACAGAAGAAAACAATCTGCCCCACATCAGTTGGACAAAGCTAATGTTGGAACCAGCACTTTTCATAATGTCTCTGGCCACTAGAATTCAAGCTATTCTGATACCAACAATTGCAGAACACAGTTGAGGTCTTCAACATCTTCCCCTTGATGTCCCACACATCTATGGAGAAATAACATCTGGGATAAGTGTCTATGTCCAAAATTCCAACAAGAAAAAATGGAACCAAATTGAGGGCTAAACTCTAAATTTGACAGGAAGCTGAAGGAAGCTGAGAGGAGAGGGGGTCCCTGGCAAAGAACACAACAGTAGTTTTCCAGGATTCCAGTACGTGAATCTACCACCAAACCCTGCTTCTGAGGTAGAAGTCAGAGAGATTAGCACAAGAGGCTGGCCTGAGAGGTCCGTTGCTCTTTCTATGAGACTTCAGGGTCTTACTCTGACTTTGTCCCTTTGAAAGATAGCATGCTTATTACAATGATACCACCAAAATATTTCTGAAAATTATCATTTGGGATGAATATAGCCATAGGAAAGAGTCTTCTTCTGAAGACGGATTGGGTTGTTGGAAATATGAAAAACTCATACTAAGTCTAATGTGTATATGAGTACATGAGATGAGTGGTCAAGCTGGAGAAGAAATGACTGGAAAATAATAAGACAAATTTTCTTTTGTGGCTCTTATACTGTGGCTCTTTTATGGAGCTAGAAAAATGAATGACAAAATTCATTTGGAAAAACAAGTGGTCGAGAATATCAAAGAAACCAATGGGAAAAAATATAAAGGAAGGAGGTTTAGCAGTACCAGATCTTAAACTATGTTTAAGAAAAGTTAAACTATGTTTAAGATAAGCAGTACTGGCTCTTAAACTATGTTGATGTTTATGCCTTGTGATAAGGTAGTAATAATTGGCTAAAAAATAGAAAGGTAGATTAGTGGAACAGAGTAGACATACAATCTACAGCAGCCAACAAACATAGTTATCCCATGTTGGACAGGTATAAAAATTTAAGTTTTTGCTATAAGAATTCATTATTTGGTAAAAAAAAAAAAACCGCTGGGAAATATGGAAAGCTGGCAGAAATTGGGCATAGACTAATATCTTACACCATTTACCAAGATAAGGTCAAAATATACAAATGACTTAGATATAAAGGGAGATATTACAAGAATATTTGAAAAACATGGAACATATTATCTACTAGATTTATAGATAGGTGAATGATTTATGAACTAACAAGATATAGAGAGTATTGTGAGATGTAAAATGGAGTATTTTGACTACATTAAAAAGGTTTTGTACAAATAAAACAAATGTAGCCAAGATCAGAAGGAAAGCAGAAAACTAGGGAAAATACATATCTACATATACAGTTTCTCAGATGAAGGTCTCATATCTCAAATATATAGAGTCATGGTCAAAGGATATGAACGGGCAGTTTTCTGATGAAGAAATCAAAACAATTTATAGTCATATGAAAAAATGCTCTAAAACATCATTGATCAGAGCAGGCCTGCATAACATCTGGCACACTTATGGCCCAGCTCATGAAAGAATTGTGGAGGGCCCGTGAAAAGACTTTGGGCAGCCTGTGAAAAATGTAGAGGATGTAAAACAGGCATACGCAACATATTGCCCATGGGCTGCTTTGTCAGGCCTCATGTAGCCCATGGGCCATATGTTGTACAGGCCTGGATTAGAGAAATGTAAATTAAAACAACCTTGAGATATCATTTTACCCCTATCAGATTGACTAAAATGATAGAAGGGGGGATGTTGGAAGGAATGGGGAAAAATTGGGACCTTAATTCATTGTTGGTGGATTTGTGAATTGATCCAACCATTTTGGAGAGAGATTTGGAATTATACCCAGAGTTATTAAACTGCCTATAGCTTTTGACTGAACAATACCATGATTAGATCTGGTTGCCAAGATGATTAGGGAAAATGGAAAAGAACCTACATGTACTAAAATATTTATAGCAGCTCTCTTTATGGTAGCAAAAAAGTGGCGGTGCCCATCAATTGGGGAATGGCTAAACAAATTGTGCTATATGTTTGGGATAGAACGTTTGTTTCTCTGTTACAAGAAATGATGAGCCCAATGATTTTAGAAAAGCATTAGAGACCTTCACAAAATAATGAAGTGAAAAATTTGCAGAACCAAGAGAACATTGTATACTGTAAAACAGTATTGTTTTGAGAACAACTCTGAGCAATCAGGTCATTCTGACTATTATAAATACCCAAATTAACCTCAAAGATCCTATGTAGGAAAGTGATGTTCGAATCCAGAAAGGAGTACTGATGTGACGTAGGAAGTAATGAGCTGGTTGGTTTAGAAAAATATGGACTTATGAAAGAAGATGCTATCCACCTTCAGAGAAACAGATGATAGGAGGAAATAAGCATAATGTAGTCTTACATATATGTGTATGTTTATAGATATCTACTTATATATGTATGTATATCTATCTATATCTATCCATCTATCTATCTATGTCCATGCTTAATTATAGCCTTCTTTAGGGTGCAGGGTGGAGGTGGGGGAAATAAAATAAAAAGTGCACAGAGAACAAGAGAAAACCAACAAGGATGCAAAGAAAAGCCAGGCAGCTTTGACAAAAAAGTATGGTATTTATTATATAGGTTTCCTTGAAATGGAAATTTATTGTTTTATATTGAATCCTCTCTTATCATCTGTTGTATACATGGAAATGTTTGTTTATTTTTTCTTTTTCTCACTTTGTATTTAAGTGTAGAATATTTTTTTTTACCAAAAACTAATATTATCATTATTATTATTAGCTAACATTAATATAATGCCTAGGCACTGTGCTAGGCACTTTTTATTAGTATTATCTCATTTGATCCTCATAACAACCCTGAGAGGAGCTGATACTATCCACATTTTACAGTTGAGGAAACTGAGGCAAACTAAAGTTAAGTGACTTATCCAAGATCACATAGCTATTGAGTCTCTGGAATCAGATTTGAACTCAGGTCTTCCTGATTCTAGACCCAGTGCTCCATCTACTCCATCATCTAGGTGCCCTGCAAAGACATATCCAAAAGTGCTTTGAGAAGTGGCACCATCACTGAAATAGATGAATCTCCCTCTAGGGAACTAATAACAGCAAGAACAAAAACAACAACAGTAGCTTAAATTTTCAACCTGTTAGTGGATAGGCATTTATTGAGCACCTACTAAGTGCTAGTTAGTGTAGTAGGTGTTAGGGATAAAGTAGCAAAAATTGAATATTTCTTACCTTAGAGGAGATAACCTCTGTCAGGAGAAAAGCATGTACTTGTAGTGTGTACTGTTGGGTTTTTTTTTGTTTTTTTGTTTTTGCCCGGGGAGGGGAAACAAACGTATGATTTTCACGTGTAGGGAACTATCAGTAGGAAAAATCCATCCATCAATGCAGATCTTCACCTGCTCTACAATTTATAGTCTTAAACAGCTGCCCTGGCACACTAAGAAGTTAAATGAATTTCCCAGGTTAGAGTCAGATGTAGGACCTGAGCCCAGGTCTTCCTTACTCCACCATGCTACCTCTCCAATATTTGTGTGTATGCATAAGTAAAGAGAGAAGGACTGGACTTGTGTTTTCATTGGCATAGGGATTACCTAAGTGATGGAATTAATTTTATTGCTACAGCAATTTATGATCTTATGCAGTAGAATTACCTAGAACATTGAGAGGTTGAGTGATCTGTTCATCTCATATAGCTGGTGTCAGTCAGTGAACCTATCTTCCTGGTACCAAGAACAGCTCCTTGTGCTTTATAGAAAGGCAATTGTGCCTCTTAAGTATATACAAAACAAATATATAGCAATTTCATGAGTTGGGCACTTGCAGCTTAGCGACTATAAATGCTCTGTCATCCAAGGATTGGATTGGCTTAATTTGGACAGACTCATCACCAGGATGCCCCTAAGGAATGCATTTTTCAACAGCAACAATTCTCTAAAGCCACCTACTAACTCCCAAAGGAGCCTGCAATCTGTATTGGTGAGCGATATATCCACACAGACAAAAATCACAGGTCTTTGTCATCTAGCAGTGGATAGAGTGCCAGCCCCGGAGTTAGGAAGATTCATCTTCCAGAATTCAAATCTGGCCTCAGACACTTAATAGCTGTGTGACCCTGGGAAAATCACTTAACCCCGTTTGCCTCAGTTTCCTTATCTATAAAATGAGCCAAAGAAGGAAATAGCAAACAACTCCAGTATCTTTACCAAGAAAACCCCAAAGGGGTCACGAGAGTCAGACATGAACAATAATACAATATAACAATAATATGAATAATAAAATTTGAATAATAATAATTGATGTAATAAAATAATATAATAGAGTCTGTGTGTGAATTTCGCATGTTACCTTGTTTTTATTCCAGAGAAACCTCTGGAAAGTCTAGACTTTAGCGACACAGGGAATTTAGCAAAATTTTATATTACTTGCACTCTTTGCCTGGCAAATTGTTTGAAGAATGTTATGGGGAATTGTCTTTGTCCATTTAGCAATGCAGTTTCCCTGGGAAATCAAATGATAACATATTTCCCTTGATAGCAGCGATCCAGGGACTAGGATTTTGCTGAGTTGCAAAGTGTTATTTAGTTACCAAACCTCTGTTCTCTTTGACAATATTGTTATTTGTGTCACTGAAGCATAACTGAATAAAGGCAGGACATCTGTCCCGTGCCTGCTGTTTGACTTGGAGCAAGTTATTTAGCCTTGCTTTGCTGGGCTTCCCTTTGCCTGAAAATGAAGATGAGTTATAGCAGTAGTAATAACAACAGCCAACAATAATTGAATGAAGAATTAATTAACTAATTAACTCATCATCAGAGGATTTTAAGTAATGTGAGACAATTCTGAAGTGTTTTGTTAATATTCTGTATGTTATTTTTTTCTTAAAAACCCTCTTATATTCTCATTGTTCTTTATAGTTACAAAGAGTTATTCCCCTCTCTCATTTCATTCTCATTACACTGCTGTGAGGTAGTTAGGATTTGTGGCACAGTAGATGGAGTATTGGGCTTGGAGTCAGGAAGATTTGAATTCTCTTTTTCCACATTTAATAGCATTTTATTTTTTTCCAATTACATGCAAAGATAGTTTCCAACATTCACTTTCAACATTCAACATTTACATTTTGAGTTCCAATTTTTTTCTTGCTCCCCACCCACCCCCCTCCTTAAGACAGAATGCAGTCTGATATGGGCTGTATATGTACAATCAAATTTAACATGTTTCCACATTAGTCACATTGTGAAAGAAGAATCAGAACAAAATGGAAAAAACCACAAGAAAGAAAAAAAGGGAGAAAATAGTATGTTTCAATCTGTATTCGGATTTCATAGTTCTTTCTCCGGATGTGGATAGCATTTTCCTTCATGAGTTCCTTGGAATTGTCCTAGATCATTGCATAGCTGAGATGAGCTAAGTCTATCAAAGCTGGTCATCACACCACATTGCTGTTACTGTGTACAATGTTCTCCTGGTTCTGCTCAGCTCACTCAGCATCAGTTTGTGTAAGTCTTTCTAGGTTTTTCTAAAATCTGCCCACTCATCATTTCTTTTAGAACAATAGTATTCCATTACATTCATATACTATGACTTGTTCGGCCATTCCCCAACTGATGGGCATCCCCTCAATTTCCAATTCTTTGTCACCACAAAAAAGAGCTGCTGTAAGTATTTTAGTACATGTGGGTCCTTTCCCCTTGTTTATAATCTCTTTGAGATGCATACCCAAAGTAGTATTGCTTGATTAAAAGGTATGCACAGTTTTATATCCCTTTAGGCATAGCTCCAAATTACTCTCCAGAATGGTTGGATCAGTTCACAACTCCAACAATGCTTCAGTGTTCCAGCTTTCCCACGTCTTCTCCCACATTTATCATTATCCTTTTTTTTGTCATATTGGCCAATCTGATAGGTATGAGTTGGTACCTCAGAATTGTTTTAATTTGCATTTCTCTATTCAGTAGTGATTTAGAGCATTTTAAATACAACTATAGAAGCTTTAATTTCTTCATCTGAAAACTGCCTGTTCATATCCTTTGATCATTTACCGATTGGGGAATGACATGTATTCTTATACTTCCCCATATATTTGAGAAATGAGGCGTTTATCAGTTTCGCAGCTTTCTGCTTCCCTTCTAATCTTGGTTGCATTGGCTTTGTTTGTGAAAAGCCTTTTTCTTTTAATTTAATGTAATCAAAATTATCCATTTTGCATTTCATAATGTTCTCTATCTCTTCTTTGGTCATAAATTCATGAAGATGTAAATTAAAATCCTGCCTTCATCACTCACTACTTGTGTGACCCTGGGCAAATCACTTGACTTTATTTTGCCTCAGTTTCCTTATCAGTAAAATCAAGGTAATAATAGCACTATCCTTCAGGGTTGTTGTAAGGATCAGATGAGATAATGTGTGTAAAGTTTCAAGTGCTTTATAAATGCTAAATATTATTATTGTTGTTATCACTGCTCATTTTGCAAGTGAATAAATTGATGTCCAAACAGACGAAATGACTTTTCCAGGTAAAACCATCTGCCCCTTTCACATGCTTTGAATCAGACAGGAAGAATAAGGTGTATAGAGTATATGCAACAAAACACTGAGTTGGTCATTGTCATTTTAGTTGTTTTTCATCCTTGAAATTTCATCTATTGTGCTAACTGTTGGACCTTGGACAAGTCATTCAACCTCTGTCAGCCTTAATTTTATCATCTGTATAATGGGGGTGATGATATCCAATTCACAAAGCTATGAGGGCACTATTGTAAGGATCGAATGATATGTATGAAAGGCTTTGAAAACCTTAAAGTACTATATACATGTTAACTCTCGTCATCGTCGTCGTTGTCATCATCGGTCCCACTCTAATTTGCTTCCCTTAGAAATAGCCTTTCCTCGAACTTTAGTCCCTGTTCTAGGAATACTCTTGATAACTTTATCTGAAGCTCTTCATTTCCAACCTGAATAGAATTCCACCTAAAGTCTGGATTGGATTGGATTTGCCTGTTTGGAATATCTTAACTTCACTTCCCATTTAGTTTTGATTCTAGCTCTGTTACTTATTTGCCATGACTTTGGGCAAGTCATTTGCCCTCTTTCTCATTAATTCTCTCGTCTGTCACATAAAAGGGTTGGATGAAAATATTTCTGAGTTGCCTTCTAGTTATCCAATTTTGTGAGTTTGTTATCTTCTGGCAATAACAGTCTGTGAACAAGCATTTATTAAGCACTTGCTGTGTACCAGGCACCCACCTTTAACAGAACATAGACTGTGCCTGTTTTCCCCATTCATTTATTTATTTTTTAACTAAATGTTCTTTTTAAATTAATTTATTTTTAGTTTTCAACATTCACTTCCATAACTTTTAATTTTTCTCTGCCTCCCTTCCCTTCCCTTCCCTCCCCAAGACGGTGTGCAATCTGATATAGGCACTGAATATACATTCTTATTAAACATATTTTCATATTAGTCATGTTGTATAGAAGAATTAGAATGAATGGGAGGAACAATGAGAAAGAAAAAGCTAAATTAAACAAAAAAGAGCAAATAGTGTGCTTCGATCTGGATTCAGACTTCACATTTCTTTCTCTGGATGAGGATGGTATTTTCCATCATGAGTCTTTTGGAGTTGTTGGAGTTGTTTGAGTTGTTGTAGGTCCTTGCACTGCTGAGGAGGGCTAAGTCTATCAAAGTCAGTCATTGCACAATGTGGCTGTTACTGTGTACAATGTTCTCCTGGTTCACTCAGCATCAGTTCATATAAGTCTTTCCAGGTTTTTGTGAGGTCTACCTGCTCACCATTTCTTATAGCACAATGGTATTCCATTCCATTCATATACCACAACTTGTTCAGCCATTCCCCAATTGATGGGCATCCCCTCACCTTACAGTTCTTTGCCACCACAAAAAGAGGTGCTATAAATATTTTTGTACATATGGGTCCTTTTTTTCCATTTTTATGATCTCTTTGGAATACAGCCCTAGAAGTGGTATTATTGCTGGGTCATGTTTTCCCCATTTAGTGTGGCACTTTGGTTGGCCTAGAATATCTTTAGACAAACTCATAAGCAACTTGTGGAATGCATTTGGTGTGGGACAGGATGTAACTAAGGTCACATAGCATATTAGTGGAGTTGGGACTCAAAACAAGGTGTTACCTATGTTTGGTGCTGCCACACCCTTTTAGGGACAAGAAACCAAAAATCAGCTCACCTAGTACCATTCAGATCAGCCATTCTAGTCAGCCTAACCTTAGATCTCATTATCACTTATTCCTCCACATTCTGGTGCCTGCTGAGGGTGTGGGCTTAGAAACATTATGAACCATTGTGTCAGATGAACAACAATGAAAGTGCTCATCCACTAAGTCACAGAACTAGCAAGTCATAGAGCCATTATTCTGACACGGTGATGATGAAAAAATAGGAGAACCAGAGCACCATTCCATGAGTGCCATTGCCATGGTTTCTCCCTCTCCATCCAGGGGGCTGTCGTGTATGGTCTCATCCACCCATCCCTGACAGTTTGTCATCAGTTCTTTTGCTAATACTCTCTTTCCACCTGGAACTTGCCCCTCCAGACCAGAACTCCAGAAACCATTCCCAGAATCTGGGAAAGTAAATCCACTCAGCTTTTAATCTAGTCTTGTCTGAGACTGAGCTGTCCTAATTGATGATGGTTTTTCAGT